>OU015772.1:12391239-12421400 GCA_907173295.1 Fagus sylvatica | reverse complement strand
ACAAGAGAGAACAAAGAAAAACTAGAGAAACTTGCTCAAACAATTTTTACTAAATCCAATCTTTCTCAAGCTTAAGTTTTCATATCATTCAAATTCCTTGATTGAAAATCAAATTTCTTTAAACAGTTTTTGAGCCATCTTGATCAAACCCTTGATATACTATTAGAGTGAGCTTATTTGTGTACACATACTCTTTGAGAGAGCTTTTGATTGTACAACAATCTTTTATCATCCTTGTGATTGATTGTTAGGATTTGGGTATAAATCCTAAAGAGTGGAAAGGATTTTTCACTCAGTGGTTACTCTTGACTGTGTAAGCAAGATTGTGGTTACTCTTGACCATGTAAGCAAGATTGTAACGGTTTGATCTTCACCCAAAAGAAGGTTGTCCAATAGTGAATTTGGGAATCCTCAAGTAGTGTTCTTGAGGCGGGGACGTAGGCAAGAAGCCAAACCTCGATAAATTGCTGAGTTTGATTCTCTCTCTCTCTTACTCATTTAATTGCTTATATATTTGTGTTCAATTATCCATCATATTTGTGTTGCAATTAAATTGTGTTTTTATAATTGTGTAACAATTAAATTGTGATTTATTAATTGTTTTTAATTCCGCATTTAATTGAAAAGTTTGACTCAACCTAATTCACCCCCCTCTTAGGTTGATATTTGGGTAACAAATATGATTTAAAAGGTAGTTTACAACTTACAAACTTACTAGATGAGAAAAAATTAATTTGAATTATGTGAAGACTAAGTTAATATAAATGAGAATATGTGTGTGTGTGTTTACAACTTACAAACTAACTCGATGAGAAAAAATTAATTTGAATTATGTAAAGACTAACTTAATATAAATGAGAATGTGTGTCTATGTGTGTTTACAACTTACAAACTAATTGGATGACAAAAAATTAATTTGAATTATGTGAAAATTAACTTAATATAAAGGAGAATGTGTGTGTATTTAATTTTTTTTTATATGATAGGTTATTTCTGTATATATTTTTTTTCTATGTTTATCTCGACCCCATGAAAAAAATTCCTAACTACATCCGTTTCAAATTTCAAATTTCAAAATCCTAAATCCGACTCCAAGTTGGAGTGTACAAGTACCATTATATATATTATTATTATTATTATATATATAATCACTCCTTAATATTGGGCTATCCTTTTATATGAGCCTAATATTATTTAATGTTGGTTTGACTTTCATGTTGCCCTAACATATAATTGATTTTTTTTTAAATATTTTTTTTTAATAATTACAAAAGGCTCAAACCGGCCTAAACTAGTTGAATTGGTGGTTTTCAGTTTTTTCTTGATTTTCCATCCTTTTTGGTTTTTAAGAAGAACCGGACACGATCTATATCGGTTTTTAAAATGTTCAAATTTCAAAATCTACTAATCCAACTTGTAGTCGGAAACTCAGAATTATAAATTAATATGAAATTTTATTTATTGTATTGATATATATGCAATATTACTTCCAAATATATGTAATTATTTTGAATAGAATTCAAATATATTGATTATCCACATAAAATAATGGGAAGCTTTGTTGTTTAAAAACTGATAGATTTATTAGCATTAGAAATACTATTTTTTATTTATTTATTCCTAATAGGAATAGTATTTCTAATTATTATAAATAAAGAAAACATAGTCTCCTAATTTCTAATTATAATATATGTGTCTCCTATATAATATATGTCTCTCCTATGAGAGAGATGGGGATAGGGATTAAACAAATGTTAGCCACTTGGGTATTCGGCCCAGTGGTAATCCCCTCCCCAAAAAGCCCCCCTCTATGAGGGTGTGGGTTCGATCCCCGGGATCTTCAAAATATACGTGTGTGTGAGTTTAGATTAGAATTTCTATCATATCTCAAAAAAAAAAAAAAAAAAAAAAAAAAAAAAAAAAAAAAAAATGTCTACAACACAAACATATACCGTTCAGCCCTCCCTGCGCAACTCTTGGACCTCGTCTTAACAAAACTCCCTTCGTTGACATGATTCACAACAATGGTGTTTGCTCTTCTTAAACACCTTTGAATTAACAACTTTTTTTTAAAAACATTGTTATTATTTGTTCTAACAACATTCTCGAAATAGCACGTGGTAAAAGGGAGTTACTGTATTTTACATTAACAACATGCCTAACATGAATATTGTTAAATCATTCGTCCACAACATTTTATCATATATGTTGTTAATCTAATGTTGTTAATACCCTTTTTTGTTGTAGTGTTAGAGTTCCACCGCTACACAAGCACAACTACAATCCTGATCCTCGTCTTTTTCTTTTCTTTTCTTTTCTATTTTTATTATTGGGCCTTATACCTAGGCTTAAGTTGCAGCCCTTGCAACAACATAATTGCTTGGGACTAATTAAATAATTAACCCGTTAAGTTCAAATTTTAAATTACAATCATTCTATGTTTATTTTTCTTTCCCATCTCTCTACAACATAAACACATGCTGAGCACTTTGATCAAGCATTATTGCCATTTTTGCTGAGTATTTCAAGCCAAATATAGTGTATCAATGACAGAATAATTAGTGCACAACCTTGTGTTTAGCTTACTCCAATATCTCAAACTATCAAAATATGTATATATGAATAGTATATAAGAACTAGATTTTAGGTGGATGCTGAATGAATTGATTAAAATTCTCTCATCCTTTGAAAGGTTAAAAGTTTTCTTTTTTTTTTTTACAAAATGCAAATAAAGTATGACATAAATACACTAGATTTCATGAGTAGAAAACATGCCTTTTGTGTTTCTTTGAACACTATTTGTATGTTTAAAGTTGTGAGGACGTGATCTTTTTCAAAACTAGTAACACGATTACGATACCTCGTGTAATGTGAAGTGCATTTTAAAATATTTTGTAAGAAATTATCATATAACCCATTTATAATACTTATTATGTGTTATAATATTTTGGAAAATAACTTCAATTTTATGAATGTCATCAGAAAGAGAGGTGATGACAAACGGTAATTAAGCTTGTAACCCATTTATAACACTTATTATGTGTTATAATATTTTGGGAATTAACTTCAATTATATGAATGTCACCATTAAGAGAGGTGATGACAAACGGTAATTAAGTTTGTGCTTAAGAGGTGATAGTAATTAATTTTTTGAAGGCCAAATTACATAGTCACCCCTAGGGTTTGAGTTATTTGCAAACTAACCCTTGGGGTTTCAATTTTGCAATATAACCCACCTAAGGTATTTTGTTAAAGTTGAAGTAACCAATGAACATTAACACTCTTGGTTTCTTGACTTCTCACGTTGCAAAATTTATGTACTTTTTAACGATCTATTATATTTTTAGATTCTAATAATGCCATTCTAATTCTTGTTTATCTATAAAAATATTGTTTCAAAGAATTCCACCACATCGAACATCCTCACATGGCCAATTTGGATATTCTCTTGGAATTAAAGGCCCACTTTATGAAATAATTGGAAATCACTACTTTATTTTATTTTTTTGGTTATGATATGTTGTAATTGAAAGTTGGGATGATTTGTACTTGGAGATCGACTATCTGTTACACTATAAAATATTTTTATATATATTACATATATAATTTGGCCACCATGATATGTTAATTTAGCAACCTTAATTATGTGTGTTTTATTAAAAGAGTGATATGTAAAAAACATGTGTCGTTATAATACTAAAGCCATTTACCACACTTCTATGTTACATGAGTTAGTGAGATAGTTATTGATTTGAAGTATGGAAGTACTAAAACCACTTACCACACTTCCATGTTACATGGGTTAGTGGGGTAGTTATTGGATTGAAGTACCTCCCACTCTTGCCTATAAATAGAGACTCCTCTCTTCAGAAAAATGCCAATATATATATTTAAAACATGGAGATTCCTAGAGAATCCCAAGAGAACTTTTGAGAGACCAAGAGATTATTTGAGAGATAAAGAGAACTTTTGAGAGAGACCAATAGATCATTTGAGAGATAAAGAAAACTTTTGAGAGAGACCAAGACATCATACAAGAGATTAAGAGATCATTGGAGGACTTTATGAGATATTTGAAAGCCTTATTTAGTGAGAATTGTCTTCGTTTAAAGTGTTTCTATGCTTACATGCTTGCTTGTAGTGAATGTTTCTTAGTTTGTTCGTGTGAATATTGTGAAGTGTATTTCTGTTTAGTGAATGTTTATCAAAGTTTGATGCATAATGTCTTGCTTAGTTACTCTTGAAATTAATTTGATGACTACTAAGATCTTGAAAATGATGATTTGATGAGAATGCATTGTTTGCTTAGAATTTAAAGTTTGATTTGATGATATGTAAACTCTTTAAGGTTCAATCTTGCTTCCTATGATGAGAAGCCCGCTCACATGTGATGGTAACTTAGAATTGTGTTTTGATAACTTGGCAATCTGCCCATTACTTGCTCACTTGCAATGTTAATTTAGAAATTGATCTATTGACTTGACGATCTGCCCATTTACTTTATATCATTTACTTTTCCAGCACTTTACTTTCCTTGGACTTTATTTTTCTTTTGCTTGCACTTTTAAAAAGTTCTTTGGACAAAGGCAATTACTGAGCCTACACACATTTTAGATTGAAGTCAAATTGTGGTTCTAAACTTACTTTAAAGCACTAGACCCTATGCAAGTTTAAAACAAATTTTATTATTTGTCCCCTTCAAACAAATTGGCAACCATTGCTTTATAATTTCTAGTTTGACAACAAACACTATCAAATCTATTTGTGACAAACTTACAAAGACATTTGTCGTGTACTTTCAAAAATTACATGCAAGATTACTACTTGATTCACCAATTTTATAGGTGCTACAATGGCATCTATTTGTAAGCATATCAATTAATGTATATAGGTTGCCTGGACACATAATTCAATGATATTTACTGATCTCTTTTATATAGGAATCATAGTTTAAATTCTCTCTCCCCATTATTGTAACTGTGGAATAAGCAAAAAAATAAAAATAAAAAAGTTGTTCGGACATTATGAGAAATGGTCCAATATGTTTTACTGTCGTCCAATAAAAAATCAGGTAGCAAGGCATGCAGATTTCAAAGAATTAAACAGTAAATTGATTTTGGTAATTTGGAAAACATTGAATTGTGAAGAAAAATAAAGAAGGAGCTACCAATTGCATGTTGTTAAGAGATATGCTTACTGATTTTGTCTTTCTTTGCACTGAAAGCCTAACCTTTCGCCCCTTAAACCCACCACGCCCAACCCCCCCCCCCCCCCACATAAAAAAAAAAAAAAAAAAAAAAACCCAAAACATGGGTTTAAGTTTAACAACTCATAAATGATGTTTAAGTGTTTTGTGCCTACATCTGAATGTGATGTATTGAATTGGGGCGAGATGAGATTATTACACTCTAGCTGACTGCAGAGATCAGTATGGGTGGAATGTATTATATAATTTTCACCTTGAAGTAGCATAAGTATAGGGTCCTTTACAAGTTCACATGTAACCCCTAAACTGAGTTTATTTTGATTAACTTTAGAATTAAGCCTCACTGGGCATTTGGTCTAATGGTGCACATTTCTCACTCAAACATGAGATCGATCCCTCACTCATATAATTGTCTTAGATAAAAATAAAAAATAATTAATTAATTAAATCCCACTTATTTTAAAGGGAGGAGATTTATTTTCAATAAAAGATTGCTTCTTGTTGTAGAGACCCAATAAACCTTGATCCAAGCTTGTCAATCACCAATTATTGAGAAACAATCTCAAAAATATTAAATAACATGAATTTAATGAAGAGTGCGTGAATAGTATAGAGAAGCATGCTTGGCAAACAAGAATCATGGTATTGCTCTTTGAAGAACTAGGTAAGAAGGAAAAAGAACTTCAAATGTTTAAATAGCAAACTCAGCATTAAAACAAAATATGATAAAAATAAACTTGGAAGAAAGATCAAAATTCATGAATTAAACTAAAATAAACATGCAAACAAAGAAATAATTCAAGGAGGCTAGTAATGACTATTGAGAAGATCCATACATTTTCCTTCAAGCTAATATAACAATATTTCACTAGTCCCTCGGTCAAATCTCTTATTGATACTTGTGTTGAAGAATAAAAGAAAACTTAATTGAACTAAGGTTGATGATTGGAGACTTGTGAGTAAAATGCTAGCATTATAATATGAAGAACTAGAGAATAATCTTATTCTTTCTAAATGCCTAGAGTTTCGCCTCTATTAAATTTTACTTCTACTTATTCTCTCTAATTTCTCTGCCTACTTTCTCTCTCCAATTTGGTACGAGGTTCTCTACCCATCTCAGTGTGTGTTTAACTGTGGGGTGCTAAGCTCCTTTTATAGGTGGAGTAGGCAACTAGAATTTCTTACAGAAGAGGTAAAGTTAGGGTTTTTTTGGAGAAAAAGGTGATTAGGGTTGTAGGAGGCAACCCTAACTATAGCTAGAATCATTAAAAATTAGGGTTTCTAATGGCAATGGCGTACGCCTGTATGAAAGTGGCGTATGCTTACTTAGGTCAATATTTGATAATTTGGACTTTTTGGTCCATTGAGCTCAAAAAAAATGGAAATATATTGGTTCTCTGGAAAATTTTGAAATAGGCTTGATTTTCTAGGCCTTACACTAAAGATTACCTTTTAGTCTTAATACAAGATTTTTTTTTTTTTTTTTTTGATAAGGAGTTTAATACAAGATTTTATCATATTGATAAAGATTAGTATTTTCTTCATTGGGATTGGGAATTCAAGTTATAGGGGGTACAAAATGCGGTGTCTACACCTAACTTTCTTCCAATTCTTAAATCCCTCAATAATAAATGCAATTCACCCAAAATTCCTAAATGGCTTATTAAAAAGAAAGCATGGTAAACAAAAAGCTGCATCTTTGTTGGGAGAATATTCAAGCCATGAAGAAAATAATGTAAAACCAAGAAGATTGAAATATATGAAGATGACCTTCTAATCTAGATTTCTTTAGAGGTTGGAATGGACCAAGCTTGATGTATGCTCCTCAAATTTTATCACGTTGATTAACATGATAATCCCATATTTACGAACGCAACCCGAGATCTTGCTCCAACGAACTAATATCAATTTCATTGGTTTCAATTCTTCAAAACTTTGTTTGAAGATTGTTAGAAATTGGGATATCAACAGTAGAGATTAACTCTAATGCATCATCGGTATTTGCTTATGAATTATTTGTACTTTTTTTTTTTTTAAATCATTAATTGTAGTTGATTTTCTCATGATCTACAAATCAAATAAAAGTTATATTAACTATTTTATTATATATCCAATAAATTACCTTCACCACATTCCACACATATAACAATAAAGAGTTAAAAGACTAAAATTCTAAGTATACTAATAAAGTGGTGGATGACTTTAAAGTAAACTAATAAAGTTCCACTTCCTGAATCCTGAGCCTTAAAAAGACTTTAGAGAGAGAGGCAGGGTTAATCCCAACAGCTAGGTATATATAATTAATTAAGTCTTAATTTAAAAATTTTCCATAGATAAAAAGTCAGCAAAAAGATATAAACCGTGAGCAGCAGGATTCGAACCTGCGCGGGCAAAGCCCACATGATTTCTAGTCATGCCCGATAACCACTCCGGCATGCCCACCTGATGACACCTTGTAATGAAGAAGCTTTCTTAGTCGATACATCCTATTTTCAGCCCACAATGTCACATTTCCTGTCCTGCCCTGAGTACCATTAAATAGAAAAATACACCTTTCATATAACCTTCTGCTTTGGAATTGAACCTTCAACAATCCAAGAACATTATTTTTCAGAAGACTAGTTAAACATATTAATGTTTTCTTATTATGAATAGAGCAAATTCTGATTATTTAGTTCATAACAACCATGTTTATCTGTTTTTTACTTTAAATTCTACAATTTGTTTCAACCTTCTCTATACAAGCTCTCCTCTCAATTTTGTTCAGTTTTAGAGGCAAAAGTCAATTTTTGTGAAATATGTCAGTTTGATGATGGGCAGTTCTTTTTGAACTGGACTTATGGTTTCCTTAAATGCATGTAGAATGAAGAGAGAATAAAAGAATAATGTTACTAGAAAAGAAGTTTCAACTATAGTACAGAGAACCAACTAGGCAACTATTTTAATTCCTTGTATATCAATTCAAATCAAACAGTGTACTAACAGATACAATTCCTCAAAACAAAACAAAACAAAACAATGTACTAACAAACTACTTCATAACTATGAATCTATCTGTCTATGACAGTGTTCAAAGAAGAGAAAAACAAAAGCTCTGAACAAGGCTACAATGTAGCATAGCTGCTCTACCATGGATTTGGTGTAATCCAAAATGGGGGTGGATCTATCTTCTCCAAATCAGAATGATAGAATGGCTTAATACTTTCATCATCCAAATTGAACAATCCGAGATCGTGGGCCACCATACAAGTTGTCCAAATCCATCTCATACCATCTATCATCCGTGAAATAAACTGAATTTGGTTTGCACTCCAAGAAATCATGACTTGAGACCAACATCGATTGATTTCCGCCCAAAAACACAATATGATCCTTCAAAGATTCCACCTTTTCCGATATTTTCTGCTTGAAATCTAACTTGAACACAAAAAACATCTTCGTACGATATGGACAAACCAAAGGTTGTGTGTCATCAGAACTTAGCAAGTAAGACTCATCCACAACAAGTCCTTGTGCATTCACAAAATTTCCAATAAACCGTTCGATGAACAAGACATCATCATTGGACGTCTTGACCAGATAAAACTTTGTTGAAATATTGTTGTTTCTGGGAAATTTTTCAACATCTTTTAGTTGCATCGAAGGTTCAATGCTCATGATTTTCGTCGGAGAAGAACTTTGAAAATCTCATACTTCCACTGAACGATTATCTGCCAATGCGTAAAGCTGATTATCGTGGCATATAATGTCACAGTAGTCTTGATTTGCGCCAACAAGTTTGGTCCACGTTTTGTCTCCTTGCTTATAGAATGCGAGCCTTGACGCAAAGTCATAGTCATAGATCATGACCACCACGAAGTCATTGGAACGTGATGGGTCTGCCAACAAGATAGCCTTGGTGATAAAACTCTTCCGCAAGTTATTAACGTTTGCGAGTTCATCAGTAAACAATGGGAGTTGAATCTGAACTCTAGAGAATGGATTAAAGAGATGTGGGTTGGCTTCATCATCCAAAATCACAAGCCAACCGTGAGATGAACCCACACACCAAACGTCATAACCAAGCCCCTCAAACACGTTTTTCATCTTATAAATCTTGTTTTCTGCTAGGTTAAAGAAGCGGCAAGTTGTAAAGTCATGTTCTTGGTCGCTGGGAAGCATGAGCCATGGAGTTTGAGGGCAGAGGGGAGCTTGTGTAGTTGCAGAATTCCAAGAAGAACATACCGCACTGCTGCGAATGGTGTCAACAAAAGGAAGCTTGGTTAGAATTATATCAAAGACTTCCGTAGGGAGGTCAGAAATTGTTCTTCTTTTTTGTGGGGGTGAGTCATGTTGGGCATGTATGACAGGTTTGTGTTGGAGAGAGGGAATAGAACTTTGTTGGAGAGAGGGAGTAAGGAGTGATTCTTTGTTGGAGAGAGGGAGTTCATCAGTAAGTAGTGATTCTTTCTATTAATTTATAACTAGACAATAACCCGTGCGATGATATTTAAATTTATTTATTTATAATTAATTGTTTCTATGAATTTGCATTTTTTTTCTACTATTTCTTTTTTAATTTTATTTTTTTAAATCATAATTTAAAACCATTCAATTTTTTTGTTTTGTTTTTATTTAGCATGAAATTGGAAAGAATGACATGTTTTGTACCATATATAATTTTTTTATTGGTAATGCATATTTATATTTTAATAATGTAAATTACTAATTAATTTAAACCCCATTGTATTAATAGGTGGTAGTCTTTCATGACAATTTATTTTTGCTAAACATATGAATTTATTGCTTGCCCTTAATTGTAGAGCTTAAGCATCGTTCTTTTGATGCTTTGTCCTTTCTGTACTGATATCTCCTCCATTGTTTTGCTAGATATGTCCTGATGAATCTTTATGAGTAGTATAGCCTTTGTTTCCTTTGTATTTTTGGGCTGCAGTGTAATCATCTTCAGTATACTCAATTTGTAAGACATGGTTGTCTTCCTGCATCATTTTAGTATTATGTTAATTTTTTTTTTACTTTATAATTGTTATTAATTTTGTTTACCCGATATATATGCACAATTAGTTTGGTATTGTACCTTTTTTTTTTTATTTCTTCTTCTGATTCATAGACCTTTGTGGCTGTGTAATTTTGAAGCCCATTGTGGCTATTATATTCATTAAGTCGTATTTCGAAGACATAATTTCTCCCTTCCAGTTTCTTTAATTCTTGTGGGATCTCTTTGTCATCTGATTCCTGCATCATTATTGACTTCATATTTTTTAGAAATAATTATAAATAATTTGACACTCTTTTTTTAATTTTTTTAAAAAAAAATTTAATCTATTGATTGTTTAGCAATCTCTTTTAGATATGCATTTTTTTGCTTCATTTAAGAAAAGTTTAATTTGTTTTTCAAAAATTTATCATATTAATCATAAAAAATTATTGTTAGCCTCAAGGTTTCAATAATTATTAATTGGCTAATTAATCCAAGGACATTCATGTAGTTTTGATGATAACCATGATTTTAAGTTGTTCATTAATGATATTTTCATATGAACTAATGATTTATGTTTTAAAGCTTAATTTTGACTATTGATTTAATTGGACCAAGATGGCCAATTCAAATATCAAGCAAATGCAAAGTTGATAAGTTGCAAATTCATTGAAGATCAAAGTCATCAAGACTCAAGACAAAGAAATCAAGCTCAAAGACAATGATCCGAGACATATGAGAAGTAAGAGTTAGGTTTTGTAAAGTTTATTAAGATTTGATCTTTAAGGCTCAACTTTAAAACCAACTTCAATTGAAAAATCTCTTAAAGTTTTCAAAGACAAACTTGATTGGTTGAAATTCAAATATAAGACAACCATATCAATTGAAAAATCTCTTAAAGTTTTCAAAGACAACTTGATTGGTTGAAATTCAAATATAAGACAACCATATCAATTGAAAAATCTCTTAAAGTTTTCAAAGACAAACTTGATTGGTTGAAATTCAAATATAAGACAACCATATCAATTGAAAAATCTCTTAAAGTCTTTCAAAGACAAACTTGATTGGTTGAAATTCAAATATAAGACAACCATATCAATTGAAAAATCTCTTAAAGTCTTCAAAGACAACTTGATTGGTTGAAATTCAAATATAAGACAACAATATCAATTGAAAAATCTCTTAAAGTCTTCAAAGACAAACTTGATTGATTGAAATTCACATGCAAGACAACCATATCAATTATGGTTGAAAAATCTTAAGAAGAAAAGTTTTCAAAGAAAACAACTTGATTGAAATTCACATGCAAGACAACCATATCAATTATGGTTGAAAAATCTTAAGAAGAAAAGTTTTCAAAGAAAACAAATTGATTGATTGAAAATCAAGAAGAATGCAAGACAACATGATGGCTATAAATACTACCCTTTCTTCATTTCTAAACATCAAGCATACAAGAGAAATCAAAGATAGAAAAGATAACATCTTATACATCAATCCATCCTTCTCAAGCTTATATTTTCATATCATTCAAAATCCTTGATTGAAAATTTCTCTAAACACTTTTTGAGCCATATTGATCAAATCCTTGATATACTATTAGAGTGAGCATATTGTGTACAATTACTCTTTGAGAGAGCCTTATCTTGTACAACAAATACTTTGTTGAAACCATTGAGTGTTTTTGTTAGGGTTTTGGTATAAATCCTAAGTAGTGAAAAGGATTTTTCACTGGGTGGTTACTCTTCACCTTGTAAGGAAGATTTGTGGGTCTTGGTATAAATCCTAAGAGTGAAAAGGATTTTTCACTCGGTGGTTACTCTTCACCGTGTAAAGAAGATTTGTAACGGTTTTGATCTTCACCCGAAAGAAGATTGTCAAATTAGTGAATTTGGGAATCCTCGAGAAGTGATCTTGAGGCGGGGACGTAGGCACGGGAAGCCGAACCTCGATAACAATCATCGTGTTTGATTTTCTCTATCTCTATCTCTTACTTATTCAATTGCTTATATATGCTTGTGTTTGATTTTCTATCATATCTTATTGCAATTGAATTGTGTTCTTAAATTTGTTTTTGCTAATTGAAAATAGTTTTTAATTCCGCATTTAAATCGAAAAAGTTTGCCTCAACCTAAATCACCCCCCCTCTTAGGTTGATATTTGGGTAACAATTGGTATCAGAGCCAAGGCTCTACATATAGATTTAACAATCTTAGAGTTAAGATCATGGCAAACACATTTAGACCTCAAATGGTTGAAGGTCAATCTACAAATAGACCACCCTTGTTCAATAGTAGTGATTATAGTTATTGGAAAACTAGAATGACTACGTACATTAAAGGTCAAGATTATCTCATATGGAAAATCATTGTAAATGGTCCTCATGTTCCTACTAAAATAGTAGAAGAACAAGAAATACCCAAACAAGAAACTGAATGGGATGAAAATGATGTCAAACTCATTGAATTAAATTATAAAGCTATGAATTGTTTATATTGTGCGTTTGACTCAAAGGAATTTGATGAAATTTCAAGTTGTAATTCAGCTAAAGAAATTTGGGAAAGACTTGAAGCTACATATGAAGAAGCAAGTCAAGAATCAAAGATGAGCATGCTTGTTCATGATCACAAATTGCCTCAAATAGAGAAAGATGAATGTACAAGCATTAGCCCTCAAACATCCAACGATGAAGAAGATTCTACCGAAGCTTTTTGCTTAATGGCATATGAAGATGAGGTAACTTCTAAACTTAATTCTTTAGAAGATGAATCTTATAGCTATGATGAATTACAAAATGCTTTTGAAGAATTGGTTGAAGAATTTGAGAAGAATGTTTTGAAAAATAAAGTTTTTAAAAAGAAAGTCACATCTCTTTCAAACGAATTAGATGATTTCAAAAGCAAAAATGAAATTTTAGAAAAACAAATTATTTCTTTAAATGATAAAAATCTATCTTTAGAAAAAGAAATAATTAAGTTGAAAATTGAATCACAAAGCTTCATTGAGAAAATGAAAGCAAAAGATGTGGAAACATCATCACAAATAGCTTATGATTCAAATCTCTTAGTAAATGAAAATAAAGAATTAAAACTCAAAGTTGAAAACTTAAACAAAATTTTGACTAACTTTACAAATGGAAAGAAAAATTTGGATAATTTGTTAGGTAGTCAAAGATGTGTTTTTGACAAAGCGGGTATTGGATATAACCCGAAAATAAAAGAAAAACACTATCAAAAATTTTTCATTAATGAAAACTTCTTGAAATCTCCCATATGTAAACATTGTGGAAAATTAGGGCATAATATTCATACATGTCCCATGAAAAATATGATTTGGGTAGTCAAAGGAACTACTCCTCCAAAAGCTAACCCTAGTGGACCCAAGAAAATTTGGGTACCAAAGAAGGTTATTTGAAGTTGTTTTGTAGGTATGCTTGATATCCAAATCTACCAAGGATAAGTGGTTTCTTGACAGTGGATGGATGTTCAAGGCATATGACAGGTGACAAAAACAAGTTCACTTCTCTTACTCTAAAAGATGGAGGAAATGTCAAATTCGGTGATAACTCAAAAGGAAAGATCATCGGTATAGGTAATATTGGTAAAACACATTCTCTTGTTATTGAAGATGTTCTCTTGGTTGATGGCTTTGAAACATAACTTGCTAAGTATTAGCCAATTGTGTGATAAAGGCTATAATGTAATATTTAAATCAATCATGTGCATTATAGTAAATGAAATTGATAATCAAGTTTTATTTGTGGCATTTAGAAATGAAAATGTCTACACTATTGATTTTGATAATATGACTTCAAAAGAATCAATTTGCCTTGCTGCCATAAATGAAAATAGTTGGTTGTGGCATAGAAGATTAGGACATGCCAATATGGAATTACTCTCAAAATTGTCTAAACTTGATTTAGTAAAAGGCTTGCCGGTTACTAAATTTGTTAAAGATAAAATATGTGATGCATGTCAACTAGGTAAACAAACTAAATCATCATTTAAGAAAAAGAAAGTCATTTCTACTTCAAGACCTCTAGAACTCTTGCATATGGATTTATTTGGTCCTATTAGAACCGCTAGCTTAAGTGGCAAATTGTATGCATTTGTAATTGTTGATGATTACTCTCGCTATACATGGGTATTATTTCTTGCTCATAAAAATGAAGCTCATAAAGCATTTGTTAAACATTGTAGAAGAATTCAAAATGAAAAAGGTTATACAATTAACAATGTTAGAAGTGATAGAGGTAGAGAATTTGATAATCAAGATATTGAACTATATTGTGATCAAAATGGTTTTGGACACAATTTCTCGGCACCTCGTACTCCTCAACAAAATGGAGTAGTAGAACGTAAAAATAGATCACTTCAAGAAATGTCTAGAACTATGCTTAATGAACATAATTTACCTCAATACTTTTGGGCTGAAGCTGTTAACACCGCTTGCTATGTTATAAATAGAACCATCATTAGAAACACTTTAAATAAAACTCCTTATGAACTATGGAATAATCGAAAACCTAACATTGGATATTTCAAAGTTTTTGGATGTAAGTGCTTTGTATTGAATGATAGAGATAATCTTGGTAAATTCGATGCTAAATCCGATGAAGGTATATTCCTTGGTTATTCTACAAATAGTAAAGCATATAGAGTGTTCAATAAACGAACTATGGTTGTTGATGAATCTATGCATGTTGTTTTTGATGAAACTAATCCATTTCCATATCAAAAATAATTGTGATGATGAGCCAATTTCTCTTGAAAATAAAGCTAGTTCATCTAATCCAAGTTGATTTAAGTGAAAAAGTCAAAGATCAAGTAGATGAACCAAAAGATGAAGAAAAAGCGCTTCCTCCAACCAACAATGAAGAATTACCAAAAAGTTGGAACGTAGTCCATAGTCATCCTAAAGAATTGATCATTGGTGAAGTTGAACGTGGAGTAAGCACAAGATCAAAGCTCAAGAACATCTGCAACAACATGGCGTTTCTCTCACAGAATTGAACCAAAGAACATAAATGAAGCTATTGAAGATGAATCATGGATCTTGGCCAATGCAAGAAGAGCTAAACCAATTTGAAAGAAACAAGGTATGGACTCTTGCACCTAGACCCAAGGACCACTCCGTCATTGGTACAAAATGGGTATTCCGAAACAAAAAGGATGAAGAAGGTATAATAGTAAGGAACAAAGCAAGGTTAGTCGCTCAAGGTTATAATCAAGAGGAAGGTATTGATTATGGAGAGACTTATGCTCCAGTTGCTAGATTAGAAGCTATACGCATGTTACTTGCTTTTGCATGTTTTAAAAATTTTAAATTATTTCAAATGGATGTCAAAAGTGCCTTTTTAAATGGTTTTATTGCCGAAGAAGTTTATGTAGAACAACCTCCTGGATTTGAAAATCATGAATTTCCAAACCACGTTTTTAAATTATCAAAAGCTTTATATGGTTTAAAACAAGCTCCAAGAGCTTGGTATGAACGACTAAGTGGTTTCCTTATTGAAAAGGGTTTTACACGTGGAAAACTTGACACAACATTATTTCTAATGTTTGATGGAAAAGACATGCTTATTGTGCAAATCTATGTTGATGATATTATATTTGGTTCTACTAATGAAAACTTGTGCAAAGAATTCTCTAAGACTATGCAGGATGAATTCGAAATGAGTATGATGGGTGAGCTAAAATTCTTTCTCGGACTTCAAATAAAGCAAACCGAAGATGGGATATTCTTAAATCAATCCAAATATGTCATAGACTTACTAAAAAGATTTGGATTGACAAATGCTAAAGCATATGGAACTCCCATGAGTCCTTCAACAAAGCTTGACAAAGATGAGAAAGGTAAACCGGTGGACGTTAAGCTATATCGAGGTATGATTGGTAGTTTACTTTATTTAACCGCAAGTAGACCCGATATAATGTTTAGTGTATGTCTTTGCGCCCGATTTCAATCCTTGTCCTAAAGAATCACACTTAATTGCAGTCAAACGAATATTTCGATATTTGCTTGGAACCATTGATTTAGGATTATGGTACCCTAAGTCAAATTCATTTGACTTAATAAGCTACACGGATGCGGATTTTGCTGGTTGCAAAATTGATCGCAAAAGCACTAGTGGTACTTGTCACTTTCTAGGACACTCACTAGTATCATGGTTTAGTAAAAAGCAAAATTCTGTGGCCTTATCAACGGCGGAAGCCGAATATGTAGCGGCCGGTAGTTGTTGTGCTCAATCTCTCTACATAAAACAACAACTAGAGGATTTTAAAATTCTTTTTGATCATATTCCCATAAGGTGTGATAACACAAGTGCCATAAGTTTAAGTAAAAATCCTATCCAACACTCTCGCACAAAGCACATTGAAATTAGATACCATTTTATAAGAGATCATGTGCAAAAAGGGGACATTGAACTTGAATTTGTGAAGCACCGATAGTCAATGGGCGGATATTCTCACGAAACCTCTCATTGAAGAACGATTTTGCACAATTCGACGTGAAATAGGTATGGCTAGATACGTTGATATCAAATAAGCTTAAATTTATTATCCTTCTCTTTGATTCAACTATGTTAAATCTATATATACCTTAAGAATTGAATATAAAATGATTTTATGCATATCATGTTCATAAAATTGTTCATTTTATATCTTCCTAGTTATATTGTTTGAACATTAAATTATATGCCCAGTTCTATGTATATTTGCGTATATGTTCATGCATAAAATAAGAAATAAAACTCATCATTTAAACAAACTTGAGTTTATTAAAAAGAAAGCCATAAAGGAGAAGTCACCACAAAAGGAAAAACCACTACACTTCCCACTACATTTATTTGGGGATAGAGCGAGAAGTCAATTCCTTCACCTCAGCTAGTAGCTTCTCGTACTGCTTCTGCAGCTTATTAGTGGTCTTGCTCTGCTCTGTGGACCGGATTACCAAATCATCGGCATAAGAATCCACGAGCGCCTTCAGCCTTTTGTTCTCCTCCTTGACCTCCCCTACTTTCTTCTTACTCTCCTTCAGCAACCTTTGTAAAATGGTGACTTGAGAACGCAGCGCTTTCACTTCCATATTCCTAACATGAAGACGACGTCCCATGTTAGAAACAGTGGCAGTACACTGAATCGTGAGTGCCAATGATTCATTTATTATTTGTGGGTCAGTCCTCCCAGCTAAAACCTTTGCATCCTCCGGAGTACAAAGACCGGCAGCTACTGCGGTGGCAGTCTCACCATTCAATATCACTGAATCAGTTACTGATACAGGGCCATTAATTGAAAGGAAGTAAGGACGCCAGACTTCTGGCATCACACTAGGCGTATCATTTAGATTAATTGTTTCTGGTTTGTTTTGAGAAGAAGAGGAAGCCATTCTAGAAAATCTAATAAGAGATTAAGCTAAGAGTTTGAAAATGATGAAGTTCATCGAAAATTAGTGTGTGTTAAATAAACCTCAGATTTTTGAACAACCAGCCTGTACCTATCACCCGACTCCCGAGATTTTTCTTCAAAATTCAACGTTCAAATCTCGAGATTTAACGTATACGGAAATATCACTGACTCAGAACTCGATGCGTCGACAAGATCTGTTTTCTGAAAAAGCAGAAATTTTTTTTTCAAACTTCCTGATTTATCGGTGTCTATGGCGTGCGTAATTGGATAAGTCTGACACATAGCAAAATCTGAACCCTTCATTCACACTTACGACACGTAGCAAAATCTGAACCATTCATTCACACTTATGACACATAGCAAAATCTGAACCATTCATTCACACTTATGACACGTAGCAAAATCTGAACCATTCTTTCAAACAGCGCGTCTGTCCTATAAATTCGCTTCACCTCTCCACTACATACTCACACCTCTCCGATAATATTTTCTCTCATTCTTTAGATAACACTCTAAGAGGATGCAGCATCATTTAGAGATTCATAAAATCAAATACTTGATCTTCTCAGATAGAAGCAAAATTATTATTGATCAAGTTTCCACGAAGCAAGATTATTATTGATCATGCTTCTCGGTTGAAGTACCTCTCTCATACACCAGGTTGATGGGAAGATCTTTAGCATACACTCCAAATATATCTTCCTCATCCGAATCATCCCGTTCATACAACTGTTGATACACCTGAAGCTTTGTATGACAGAAGAGAGAGAGTACATAATATATGGGCATTCATCCCATGTCCTTTCCAGATTGCTTAAATCATCAGCATCTTTAGGCATATGGCAAGGGACATCATATCCTTTCCTGAAGCATCTTCAACCGAACCCCCAATCCAACCAAACCACTAGGATGAAGAATCTTACAAATATGAATATATTTGTTTTATTTCTTTGTATGCCAAATAGGAGAAATATGTTATATTAGTTAGTTGTTCTATGTTTGAACTAAATCAAAGGAGAAATAAATTTTTTTTGGTTGTTTAAAATGTTGAATGATGCTTTGGAGATATTGAATATAATATTTATTTTTGATGATGCCAAGGGGGAGAAAGATATGACATTTTTTTTTGATCTATTAATGAATATTATCTATTGGTGAATTATCATATCTTGCAATAATTGGCAAAAATACGCATATATATTGATTGCTTGATAATACTTAAATGAAAAACAAATTGATCTATGCATAAAGATAGGGGGAGATTTAAAAATCTCTAATATAAAGATATGCATTATTTTAGGGGGAGCTTTTCAAGAAAAGCTTCAAAATCATAAATCGTATAAAAATATCATATCATATGTGTCATCATCAAAAAGGGGGAGATTGTTAGCCTCAAGGTTTCAATAATTATTAATTGGCTAATTAATCCAAGGACATTCATGTAGTTTTGATGATAACCATGATTTTAAGTTGTTCATTAATGATATTTTCATATGAACTAATGATTTATGTTTTAAAGCTTAATTTTGACTATTGATTTAATTGGACCAAGATGGCCAATTCAAATATCAAGCAAATGCAAAGTTGATAAGTTGCAAATTCATTGAAGATCAAAGTCATCAAGACTCAAGACAAAGAAATCAAGCTCAAAGACAATGATCCGAGACATATGAGAAGTAAGAGTTAGGTTTTGTAAAGTTTATTAAGATTTGATCTTTAAGGCTCAACTTTAAAACCAACTTCAATTGAAAAATCTCTTAAAGTTTTCAAAGACAAACTTGATTGGTTGAAATTCAAATATAAGACAACCATATCAATTGAAAAATTCTTAAAGAAAAATTGATTGGTTGAAATTCAAATATAAGACTTAAAAAAATCTCTTAAAGTTTTCAAAGACAACTTGATTGGTTGAAATTCAAATATAAGACAACCATATCAATTGAAAAATTCTTAAAGTTTTCAAAGACAAACTTGATTGGTTGAATTCAAATATAAGACAACCATATCAATTGAAAAATCTCTTAAAGTCTTCAAAGACAACTTGATTGGTTGAAATTCAAATATAAGACAACCATATCAATTGAAAAATCTCTTAAAGTCTTCAAAGACAAACTTGATTGATTGAAATTCACATGCAAGACAACCATATCAATTATGGTTGAAAAATCTTAAGAAGAAAAGTTTTCAAAGAAAACAACTTGATTGAAATTCACATGCAAGACAACCATATCAATTATGGTTGAAAAATCTTAAGAAGAAAAGTTTTCAAAGAAAACAAATTGATTGATTGAAAATCAAGAAGAATGCAAGACAACATGATGGCTATAAATACTACCCTTTCTTCATTTCTAAACATCAAGCATACAAGAGAAATCAAAGATAGAAAAGATAACATCTTATACATCAATCCATCCTTCTCAAGCTTATATTTTCATATCATTCAAAATCCTTGATTGAAAATTTCTCTAAACACTTTTTGAGCCATATTGATCAAATCCTTGATATACTATTAGAGTGAGCATATTGTGTACAATTACTCTTTGAGAGAGCCTTATCTTGTACAACAAATACTTTGTTGAAACCATTGAGTGTTTTTGTTAGGGTTTTGGTATAAATCCTAAGTAGTGAAAAGGATTTTTCACTGGGTGGTTACTCTTCACCTTGTAAGGAAGATTTGTGGGTCTTGGTATAAATCCTAAGAGTGAAAAGGATTTTTCACTCGGTGGTTACTCTTCACCGTGTAAAGAAGATTTGTAACGGTTTTGATCTTCACCCGAAAGAAGATTGTCAAATTAGTGAATTTGGGAATCCTCGAGAAGTGATCTTGAGGCGGGGACGTAGGCACGGGAAGCCGAACCTCGATAACAATCATCGTGTTTGATTTTCTCTATCTCTATCTCTTACATTATTCAATTGCTTATATATGCTTGTGTTTGATTTTCTATCATATCTTATTGCAATTGAATTGTGTTCTTAAATTTGTTTTTGCTAATTGAAAATAGTTTTTAATTCCGCATTTAAATCGAAAAAGTTTGCCTCAACCTAAATCACCCCCCCTCTTAGGTTGATATTTGGGTAACAAGTATTGCACTTTTAATATAATACAAAAAATCTAAAACGTAGCCTAACACCACCAAACAAGCCTTTGGTACTTGGCCTTTAAAACACTCTTTAAAATCTTCGAAACATACGAATTATTCAAAAGAAACATGAAAGAAAACCTATAGATCCAAACACTATTGAATCTGAACTAAAAGCAGCCAAAACACTAAAAAGAGTGTTAAGGATAATCCTCATCTACATCATAAAGATAATCCTCATCTACATTCAACAATATAACCTGATAAAGGTACCAAGGATAAACATGCACCTTAGTTGATCAAGATAACATCTAGTGTTGATATTGTTGAATAATAGTGTGGTTGTATAGTTATTGATATAGATAGTGATACCGACGACATTAAACCCTAACGACGAGTAACTCGGCATGGACGATAGTATTAAAATACACAGCTGTATACAGCCTTAGGCCCACGTGACAATCGTGCCAGCTTTTACACCCCACTAAAAAAGTCAAAAGCACAATTTAAGGACTAGAATCAAGGACCAACACGGTTACAAATCAGGACCAGACGGTTACAAATCCGGACATTAAAACCATTTAATGACCACAAACGGCTAGAAGACCGAAGCTTCCCTATATAAATCCAGGGGATTCTCAGACAAAGGTATTCACTCTTTTTTTTTTTCTCACCTCTAGACTCTCTGAATCCGTGTTCTCACTCTAAATCATTGCATTCTTTGCTAACTTAAGCATCGGAGGCTCCCCCCACCGGACCACCGCTGGTGCATCCTTTTACTTGTTTCTCTATTTTGCAGGTATTTACTCGTCAGTGAGAGCATCGTCCAGTCGAGTGCGCGAGCCCACTGATTTTTAGGCAATATCAGTTGGCGCCGTCTGTGGGAACGACTTAATAAGCCACTGTCGTTCTTAGAGCAAAAAGGGCCGCACACAGGTCGATAGCGATCATGGAAGGAGCTCCCAACGACGGAACCAGTGCTGACCCCGCCATGACCCCGATTGAGAGGCAAATGCAGGTCATCGCCACCAGTATTCAGGACCTCGCTCGAGAAACATCTCGTCAGAATCAAGAGTTATGGCAGGCCATCAGGAAGGGGCCCCCAACCCCCCATGACGACAACCAACCTCCTCCGCGGGGTGGAAACAGGTCGAATGACCAGGAAGCTGACAGCCATCAAGTCACTCGTCGTAGGGGCGGTGAAGTTGAGAGAACTCCGCCCCGCAGCAAGCACAGAGCGGAAAGCGCAGGAAGTTCCGCTCCACCTAGCCAACATAAGACAGCTAAAACAACGAGGTCGTCCAAACAGCCAGAACGACCAGATAGGTCGTCCAAACAGCCTGAACGAGAAGAACGACGGGGAAACTCATCCATACAACCTGATCATCCAGACCGATCCTCAAGAGACCCGGTTGATAAAACGGCACGTTTGGAGAAAGAATTGCGAGAAATGAGGAAACAAATGGGAGACATGAAGAACAGCCTAAGAGCGAAAGCTGCTCGCAACCTAGACAACCTCGTACACCGGGCTGATTCTCCATTTATCCCAAGTATTGCCGACTTCCCGCTCCCGTCCAGATTTAAGGTACCATTGCTAGAAAACTTCGATGGAACCAAAGACCCATTTGACTACCTAGAAGCCTTTAAAACAATTATGCAGCTGAAAGCCGTCCCTGAAGAAGTAATGTGCCGAGCATTCCCCCTGGGACTGAGGGGATCTGCAAGGGTATGGTTCAACAAACTCGAGTCAGAGTTGATCGGTTCATTCGTCCAGCTCAGTCGTGTATTCATCGACCACTTCATTGGCAGCCAACGGAGGGGACGACCGCCAACTCACTTGCTCAGCGTCAAGCAAATGGAGGGAGAATCACTAAGGGCATTTGTACACCGCTTCAACGAAGAAGCGATGAAGATAGATCGTCCAAAAGAAGACGTCACGGTGACAGCCTTCATGGCAGGTCTGCGAAAAGGGGACTTCCTTTACGAACTCTGCAAGGACCCCCTAGAGACAATGTCGGAACTTATGTACGAAACCACGAAACACATGAACGCAGAGGATGCCCTAGAGGCTATGGACGACCCGCCACCAAAAAGGCGTAAGGAAACTGAAGATCGTAAGCCCGAACCCGCCAAGCAAAAGGTCCCGAAATTCACCGAAACCCCGGAACGCAAACGGACGACCGCACCCCCCGTGAAATTCAGCAGTTTCACACCTCTGAACACACCTATCGACAAACTCCTCTTGCAGATACAAGACGACCCTTCACTTCGGTGGCCAGGTAAGATACACTCGGATCCTAACAACCGACCTAAAAACTTGTATTGCAGGTTCCACAGGGATCATGGGCACCTCACTAAAGATTGTGTAGCCCTAAAGGAACAAGTAGAAACACTCATCCGACAGGGTAAACTGCAGAAGTACGTCAGCCACCCAGCAAATGCCCGTCCAGCAAAGCCCCCAGCACAAAGGGAACAGGCGGAACCCAATAGGCCCGGGCCTGTGAGAGAAATTAGAACCATCATTGGAGGACCAGCGTCAGGAGGAACCTCACGAGCTTCAAGGAAAGCATATGCACGACAAGTGCACAACATCATGGTCGTCCAACGGCCACCAAAGAACGTCCGCCTCGATGACCAGATAATATCCTTCAGTGAAGAGGACGCCAGAGGTACACATCAACCACATGACGATGCCCTCGTAATAACAATTAACATTGCAGGCTTCACTAGAAGACGAGTAATGGTGGACAACGGTAGTTCGGCTGACATACTCTACCTCCCAGCTTACCAGCAAATGCAGCTTGACAAGGACAAATTGCGCCCCATGGATGCACCACTCGTGGGATTTACAGGTGACAAGGTTTGCCCAGTCGGCATTGTGACTTTACCAATCACGGTCGGTACTCACCCAAAGACGGTCTCTAAGACGGTCGACTTCCTCGTCGTCAACTGTCCCTCGGCATATAACGCAATAATCGGACGACCAACCCTCAACCGACTCCGAGCTGTGACCTCCACATACCACCTCCTCCTCAAATTCCCCACTGAGCACGGGATAGGAAAGTCAGAGGAGATCAAATAGCAGCTAGAGAGTGCTACCTTGCCTCCCTCGGATCAGGAGGACACAATCAGACAATGACCATAGAGGAGCAGAAGGTTCTAGTGAAGCCTTCTGGGGAGCTGGACACCATCGAGCTAGAAGATGGACGACCAGAAAGGACGACCAAAATCGGAGCTGACCTCCCCCCAAAAATGAAAGAATCACTCGTCCAGTTCTTGAAAGATAACAAGGATGTTTTCGCATGGAGTCACGAAGACATGCCAGGTATCAACCCTTCCATCATTTCACATAAATTAAATGTTGACCCCTCTCTCCGCCCAATAAAACAGAAACGAAGAGTCTTCGCACCAGAACGGAACAATGCCATCATGGAAGAGGTGGACAAACTCCTGGCAGCGGGCTTCATCAGGGAAGTATTCTACCCCGACTGGCTTGCCAACGTAGTCATGGTGAAGAAAAGTACCGGGAAGTGGCGAATGTGCGTCGACTTCACCGACCTAAACAAAACATGTCCTAAAGATAGCTTCCCTCTCCCAAGAATAGACCAGCTAGTCGACTCGATAGCTGGTCATAAACTACTAACGTTTATGGATGCATTTTCAGGTTACAACCAAATAGTGATGGATGAGAGCGATCAGGAAAAGACGTCCTTCATCACCAGCAGAGGACTCTTCTGCTACAAAGTGATGCCCTTCGGACTGAAGAACGCCGGAGCCACCTACCAGCGACTGATGAACAGGATGTTCCACGACCAAATTGGCAGGAATGTCGAAGTTTACGTCGACGACATGCTAGTAAAGTCAAAGGAGGAAGACGGCCACCTGGACGACCTCAGAGAGACTTTCCAAACACTCCGCAAATACCAGATGAAGCTGAACCCAAGTAAGTGTGCATTTGGTGTTTACTAAGAAAATTTCTTGGCTTCATGGTTTCACAGAGAGGCATAGAAGCTAACCCAGACAAGATCAAGGCAATCTTAGAAATGCAGCCACCAAAGAAGTCCAAAGACTGACGGGAAGAGTAGCAGCATTGAATCGGTTCATGTCTCGATCCACAGACAAATGCCTACCCTTCTTCAAAACATTGAAAAAGGCGTTCGAGTGGACTGACGAGTGTCAACAAGCATTTGAAGAGCTCAAGAGGTATCTGGCAAAACCACCCTTACTTAGCCCGTCTAAACAAGGTGAAGAACTCTACCTCTACCTGGCTGTTTCACCAACTGCCGTCAGCTCCGCACTGGTCCGAGAAGAAGAAAGACGACAATTGCCCGTCTATTACACAAGTAGAGTGCTCAGAGGGGCCGAGGAAAGATATCCACCTATGGAAAAGCTAGCATTCGCCCTAGTGACGGCAGCAAGGAAACTCTGCCCGTACTTCTAAGCCCACACGATAATACTGCTCACCAACCACCCACTGCGGAAAGCGATGAACAAGCCCGACGCAGCTGGACGACTTATCCAGTGGTCAATTGAACTCAGCGAATTCGACATCGACTACCGACCCCGAACAGCGATGAAGGCTCAAGCCCTGGCAGACTTCATAGCAGAATTCACCTCGGGAGATGACGAGCCAACGGAGGACGTCGAACAGGCATCGAAGTGGACGGTGAACATAGATGGATCGTTGACAAAGGATTCAGGCGGAGTGGGCATAGTCTTAAGATCCCCAGAAGGTGACATCATCAAACAAGCAATACGATTGCAGTACCCAACCACCAACAACGAAGCTGAATATGAAGCTCTTTTGGTGGGGCTCAAAACGGCCAAGATACTGGGAGCCACAGAACTAGATGTGCGCAGTGATTCGCAGCTCGTCGTAGGACAAGTAAACGGAGACTATGAAGCAAAAGAAGGGCGTATGCAGCAGTACTTACAACTAGTCCGACATCAAATAAGCCAATTCTGTGAAGTAAGGCTCTGTCGCGTACCACGAGAACAAAATACAGAGGCAGACCAACTGGCCAAATCTGCCCCGTCGTCGACGGCCGACGACAAAATCAAGACCGTCCACCAATCAAGCCTTCAAACAACTGAGGTGAACCCCATCCACACTGAAATTTCTTGGATGACACCAATAATCTCATACTTACAGGGAGGGACACTACCTGACGACCGACACGAGGCCAGACGATTAAAGGTACGCGCTTCACGCTTTCTCATGTTGCAGGGGACACTATACAAGAGAGGCTTCTCCCTCCCCTACCTCAGATGCCTGGCACCAGATGAGGCTAACTATGTTATGAGGGAGATACACGAAGGTATCTGCGGCAACCACTCAGGTGCACGAGCCTTACAAAAGAAGGTTGTCAGAGCCGGTTATTATTGGCCATCCATGCAAGCTGACGCCAGCAGATTCGTCCAACACTGCGACAAGTGCCAACGGTTCGCCAATCTGGTACACTCGCCTCCGGAAATGCTAGTGCCAATGACGGCACCCTGGCCATTCGCGCAATGGGGACTAGATATCATGGGGCCATTCCCCATTGGAAGACGCCAACTCAAGTTCCTCGTCGTGGCGATCGACTACTTCACCAAATGGGTGGAGGCAGAACCACTAGCAACCATCACAGAGAAGAACGTTCAAAACTTCGTATGGAAGGCAGTGATCTGCAGATTCGGGATTCCGCGAGTGCTCATGTCGGACAACGGGAAGCAATTCGACAATCCCAAATTCAGACAGTTCTCCCAAGAATTAGGCATCCACAACCATTATTCATCTCCTGGCCACCCACAAGCTAACGGACAAGTCGAGGTCACGAACCGTTCACTACTCAAACTCATCAAAACCCGACTTGAGGAGGCAAAGGGACTATGGCCAGAAGAACTCCCGAGCATACTCTGGGCCTACCGAACAACAGTCAGGATACCAACAGGCGAAACACCATTTCGAATGACATTCAGAAGCGAAGCAGTAGTGCCCGTTGAAATAGGGCTGACGACATTACGAACTTCGGTGTATGACGAGCAACGAAATGAAGAGCAACTCCGCCTCAACCTTGACCTGATCGATGAAGTTAGGGAAACAGCGGAAACCAGAATGAAAAGATACCAGGAAAAAATGGCGCGACACTACAACTCAAGAGTCAAACCCAGGCAGCTATCGGTCGGTGACCTCGTCCTGCGGAAGGTTACTTTAGCCACCAAAAATCCCTCTGAAGGGAAGCTAGGTCCGAACTGGGAAGGACCTTATAAAGTCATAGAGATACGACGACCAGGGACACTTGGAGGACATGGACGGACAACGGCTACCTCACCCGTGGAACGCCGAGCACCTCAGAAAATACTATCCCTGAAGAGGGACCAATCTTGTAAAAATGTAACACTTCGAATAAAGGAATAAGGGTGGACGTAGGCACTATTGCCGAACCACGGTAAATCATGTGTCTCAGCTCATACCCACATATCAGGCAAACAACCCAACAGTTAAACTGCATCGTCCAACACGATCTTTTAACTTAGACTTAGTTAAACTGAATCGTCCAAACACGATCTTTTAACCAAAAACCTAAGAGCTAGACTATATCGTCCAACACGATCTTCTAACTCGAAACTAAATTTAAACTGCATCGTCCAACACGATCTTTTAAACTTAGACTTAGTTAAACTGAATCGTCCAAACACGATCTTTTAACTAAAGACCTAAGAGTTAGACTACATCGTCCAACGCGATCTTCTAACTCGAAGCTAAATTTAAACTGCATCGTCTGACACGATCTTTTAAACTTAGGCAAAAATCCAGCGTTAAAAGCGTATCGTCCAAACATAATCTTGTAACTTGGGCTGATAATCAATGCCAACCTACGTCTAAAAACAATCCCCTAAACTCAGACAAGATTAGGACGCATCACAACATACTATGATCATTCAAAAGTTAGGATGGATCGTCTAAAAGCAACACTTTAACACTTACACCATGTCATTTAAGCACACATAAAGAATTCTCATCAAAATAAAAACCTAAGTTCTGTGCACCATCTGAAAACGACGAAACATGCACAAAACAATATTAAGTCAAACAAATATCAAAGACAGTTAAAACGCCCTAAACACGGGCCCCAACAAATTGTTTAAAGATCTTAAAGAAAAACGCCCTAAACACGGGCCCCAAAGTTGTCCAAAAATCCCAACACATTCAAAAAAGAAAAATCGAACATCCCTATTTCGACGACACGTCTTCGTCGCCAGCCTGGTCCTGAGAAACGCCAGCCACGGAGTCCTCATCATCATAGGGTTGAAGAGCGGAGAAATCTAAACCGGGGAAGCGCTGGACGGCTTGCTTTTTGAAGGCTTCGAAGCCAGACAGAAAATAGCGAGTGTTGATGTCTTCAAAAGCCTCAGACGCTCTGAACTCAGACACCGCCGCCTCCTTGGCTCCCTCAATTTGGCCAACGAGATGTTTGAGATCGGCGACAGCTTTGTCCTTGGCATCAACCGCCGCCTTAACGTCGTCATCTCTGGCCTTGAGTTCCTTCCTCAACTTCTCCGCCTCAGCTAGAGCTTCTTTCCTATCCCTCGTCAGCTCCACGACGGCTCTCTTGGTATTCTTCATCTCCGCCTCGTCTGCAATGGACTTTGCTCTAAGCATAGCCAGATCCTCCTCAACTGAAGCGCACCTCCGGGCCATCACTATGGCCTCCGTCAGACCCTACATACACGGCTAGGTCAGAAGCCAAAAATAAAACAACAGAGCAAAATACGTAAAATAATAAAAGGAAAGAGGACCGTACCCGCATCAAAGAGTGAACCATAAGCAGCGAGAGGTCTTCAGTGTGGGCCACAGCATAATCGTCCATATCCTGAGAAGTTATGGCACCTTTTGCTCTGTCCATTGCGACGAGAGGACTCTGATTTATTGTGGAGGCCGCAGATGGAGGAGTGAAGTCAGAATCCACCAGGATGACGGACGGGGCTTCTTGGCCTGAAGGGACGGCAGTCGGGATGACGGGAGGAGTAACGACCGGAACAGAGGGACGAGGGGGCGCCTCCTCAGCCCGCTTCGAAGACCCCTCGTCCGGCTTCTTCCGCTTCAGACTGACGGGAGCGATCGCCACCTCCCCTGATTGAGCAAGTTGCTTGAGTTGGTTCTTGTTAAGCTTCATGGTGTTCACGCCTACAAGCAAGAAACATACCCAAGTTAAAATATATATATATATATATATACATACATATAATAATAAACAAATAATAAAGCTCAGCCTCTAGCAAATAAAAAGCTCAGCCTCTAGCATAACGACTTACGCTTCTTTATTGGCTTTCACCAACGCTCTGACGGAGGAGCTGGGGACGTGTCCAAGGGAGAAAGTAGCGAGGAGGTCCGGCTCAATGAAGAGATATTGTATCGACGGTCTTCGATATCCAATATCCTCCAAATCCTCTCTTGCCAGACGGAATTCAAACAACGGACGATTCAAAGCTGCAAAAAAGAAAAACAAATACGACGAAAAAAAAAAAAAAAAAAAAAAAAAAAAAAAAAAAAAAAAAAAAAAGAAAAAAGACACACACCAGACGGCGAAGGTGTCCCCCAAGACCTACGGACTCCTACGAAGTCCCTAGGGTCTTCTTGCGGCAGCCTTTCCCAGTTGTCGCCGCACACGAAGAAATACCCGTCCTTCCAGATTCTGTCGGACGAAGGTAGTCCTTGGACGACCCTAGAATTTGCATCCCGATTTTTGAACGTCCAGAAGCCCCGAGAGAGTGCAATTTGGACGGGCTCGTAACAGAAGAGGAACTCGTCCACTGTTAGATCCTCCTCCCCGTTACTATTGACCCTCCACATGACCATGCAGGAGATGATCGTTCGCCAGCCGTTTGGGTTTATTTGCCCCGGCGCCAAGGAGAGGTAATCTAGAAGCTCCCTAACAAAGGGCTGTATGGGAAAACGAAGACCGGCCCTAAGGTCGGCTTCGTAAAAAGCTACGTCACCCTCATATTTAGGGCAACACGCTCTCTCGTCGGAGTCAGGAATTCTTAAGACGACGTCATCAGGTATCTGATAACGACGCCTTATCCTATCTATATCCTCGTCCCGCCTTATTTTGCTAAAGAAGGACAGGGCCTTCCAAGACCTATCCGCCCTAGGCGGTTGACGAGAACCCGACGTGCTAGGGACCGCGTCAGACGAGGCTCCCTCCACCGCTCCCCCGGCAGACTCATCGGAGAGCCCCTCCGGCAGCTCCTCCGACAGCGATAGAGACCACTCAGTCTCATTCGCCGCCATCCTACTCCTAACCGTTTCCCAAGTAGAGAGAGCCGGATAAACTATAGAGTATAGCTCCGTCTGTAACGACACCTTTACATTAATGCAAGATCTGACGAAGCAACGCCTCGATCGCGTCAATCAGTCGCATGATGACACGTGGCACTCGCCGCCTGAAGCGACACCTCTTCATTAAAGACGAACCAACGCCTCGAACGCATCGACCAGTCGT
>OU015772.1:12344114-12391139 GCA_907173295.1 Fagus sylvatica | reverse complement strand
TTCCCCCCATCAAATGCAGGCCAAACTCACCCATATAATATTCATCAATATAGAAGGAAGTTATTAATTTTTATCCACTTTAAAATTTTAGTTTATGATTAGGCAAAATCGAGAAATTGTTTTGTTCTTCAAAAAGTAATTTAAGTTAAGGAGTATTTTTTGTAATTAAGCTCAAATCCTAATTAACAATTTTCTTTTCTTTTCCCTCTCTCACATTTCCTCTTTCTCTTTCACATTAAGAGCCAACCACACCGCAGGAGCCACCCCTCAATCCCTAACCACCACTTTGATCTTTCATTCCCGACAAGCTCCCCAAAATCTGACCAGGACCCAGGAAACGAATTTCAGCCATCAATGTTTTGGGAGTTTAGGTAAAAGCAAAAAAAATCTTATTCTTTCTGTTGCTACTCATCTGTTAAATATATATATATATATCAGCACTTTTAACTGCAACACATTCAGTATACTTAAACTAGACATCCCTAAAAGGCTAAAATCAACTCCAAATGGAAGTAAGTGCAACTTCAATCTAAATCATTCATATATATATATATATATGTTGGATAATTTATGCATGTGCTGTAGTTAAAAGTTAGTTTGTTGTCAATTTTTTTTTTTTTTTGGTTAAAAGGAAATATATTAACTTACAAACTAATTAAACGGAACCGAGTAGCATTAGATACATCAAAAGCCAAAGCCTCTAGCACATGCGCTGAGGCATTGGAAAAGGAAACTAAATCAAATTGCTGGGCCCAGCCAGCTTTTGCAAGTAAATCAGCACACCCATTCGCTTCTCTAAATATATGCTTGAGAGAACTAAGCTCAAATCTCCCCATTAGGTACCTGCAATCATCCACAACAGTACTAAAAAAAGCATTAGGGTTGGTAGTGGAATTAATAAGCTCAACTGCCACTAAAGAAATCCATCTCAATTTCAAGATTAAGAATCCCAAAGATCTATGACTAATAATAAACCATCTTTGAGAGCCCTCAATTCAACCTGAACACTAGTTGTAAAACCAATAAAACGAGAAAAACCCCCAACCCAATCCCCAAGATGATCCCGAATAAGACCCCCTCCCCTTGCTAAACCTGGGTTCCCTAAAGATGACCCATCAGTATTTAATTTGAACCAATCCAAAGGAGACAAGCTCCATTTAATAGGGATAGGAACCCTCATTTTCACCTTGGAGTAACTGCCAACAAGATAGTAAAACTCTGAAGCAAAAGATATGGTAGTGGCCACAGGATCATAAAAGGAAGCATCAAGTTTGAACACAAATTGATTTCTACGAAGCCATAAATTCCAAACACCAAAATAAAAAATTGTTTGCCAAGGAATACTATGATCATGAGTAGAAGAAGCATTACAATTAAAATTGATCCAATCAAGCAGCCATCAATGATATTTCCATTTCTACCCCTAAAAAAAAAATATATGGTTAAATAGCAATCTAGGTATTGACTATTGAGTACTGAACCTATAATATTTTTATTTGGTATACTGTCCACTAATCTATCAGGCTAATTTTAAAAGCTTCCATCACCTAGCCCATAGGGGTTTCTTTACAGGACATGTGATCAACATGAAGTAATGTATTAAGCCCAATGGATTGTTTGATCTATATTTTTGCAATTTGATCTGTATTGATGCAATACGACATGATGTATTCTAAAGAGCATGGACATGGATATGGAGAGTCGGATAGGACACAGGAAAGGACAATACAACAATTCTAAAAAAATAAAAAATAAAAAAGAATTAGAACATGATATGACGAGGATACAACAAATTTTTTTTTTAGGATGATGTGAGAACCCCATCAAGGTAGGGCCTTTTGGACCAACCCCTAGAGAATAAACCCTATGATTCCATGCACTGACAGTAGGGGTACAACAATTGATTAATGCATATATCTTTAAGTATATATTTTTTATTTATAATTTATGTTTATTTGAAGTTTTCAAAAAATATAAATATCAAAGTCTTTAAAAACATCTAAAACTTTTAGAAAAAATAAAAATAATATTGTTTTCCTCCCAACACATTAAGGATACACATGCATGCAAGAGTATCCTTGGAATATTTCGGTATCAGTCAATACCGGCTTTTCGTTTCGGGTTTACCGCATATATATATATATATATATATATATATATATTTATAGAGAGAGAGAGAGAGAGAGAGAGAGAGAGAGAGAGAGAGAGATGAGAGATTTTCAAGTTACACCCGGTGTAACTTCACAAGAGTTACACCTTTTGTAAGCCATTGATTTCCAATAGATCTAAGGATTAAAAATCAAGCAATCATTTATTACAAGTCAACTAACCTAATTTATAGCATTATTTTACTCTCTCTCATTTATTGCATTTATCTCTCTCTTCCCTTATCTCTTCCACGTTTACATCTCTCTCTCACATCCTTCTAAGTTTTAACCGTTAAAAAAAACACATAAAGAAAAGAGTTTAAGAAAAAGGTTGGTTTTATCTAAAAAATAAAAAATAAAAAAGTTGGTTTGCCATGGATGACAATTTTGAATTGTATATGGATTCACTAAAATATATATTTGCCCGTATTACCATTGGGGTGCAGCTGGAATATGGATTCACTAAAATATCTCTTCCAATATTTGCCCGTATTACCATTGAGGTGCAGCTGGGATTAAAATTGTGGGGAACTGGATGCTTGGGGTTTGAGTCGGATACAAATGGGTGTGGATGTTTTGGGGTTAGAGATGAATCACACGGTCACGAAATAGTGTAACAAATAATCAATTTGTATTTATATGTATGAAAGCGGGTACAAATCTCTAGATGATCCTTTACAATAAAGAATACAATAAATTCCTCTGATTCTGTCTCCGTGACGCTCCACGATCCAAGGGCTATGAAGCTTGATCTTGAATGGTGTCTGAATATTTCTGAGTTGAGTGTGTAGTTGGAATTTCTAGACTTAGAGTTTAGAGCTGTCGGCTTGATCTCACACTAAGTTGAATGAAGATTTGAGAGGCGTCTCCCATTTTGGATTTGAAAAAGCAGAAGTACGCCTTGCTTTTGGATGGACAAGAGTGCTCTTCTTGAATCTTGAAGAGAACTCTTCTTTTTGGAAGAGTGTTGACAAGGTTTTCTCCTTCTGACTCTGGATCCCTTTCTCTTCTCTAAGGGGTCTTTCTTTCTTTTTTTTGTGTACGCGACCAAGTCTCGAGGGGGCATTTGTAGACGTCAAAATTTTATGATGTGTTTACATCCGTCCGATTGATCATGATTAATTTTTATTGATTAAATCAATTGTCAAGTGATGACGTGTCAATAATGGACTAGTTAACAAATTGCATCCAATAGGAACGGAGCCACATGTCACAACTTTGAAACCATGTGGCGACATCAGATGGAGAATCCTACATATGGAATGTTTTAATTAAATGGAAGACCAAATTCAAATTTCAATTCAAAATCAAATCAAATCAAATCAAATCCCATTAAAGGCTGAGAAGGAAATTCCAAATGAAGAAGCCTTGAAAGTTATCCTTTTTTTTTTTTTTTTTTTTTTGTGTGTGTGGTGAGCGAGCGAATCTCAAAATTTTAATTTGATGCTTTTGTCGTGGGCTTTAAACTTTTTTTTTTGGGTCATCACTCACACTAAGTTTGGGTGTGATTTGAACACCTGAATCTCAAACTCATCCTTGTAGTTCATGAGAAAGGCAAAGGAAATTTTTTTATTTTTTTATTTTTTAGGATATTTGTTTATTAAGGTCACTCACACCAAGTTTGGGTGTGAGATGAGCACTTAATCTCAATCTCACTCTTGTTGCCCACGCGAAATCAAGAGGCGGCACTGTTTTATTTTTTTTTTCTTTATTTTCTTACTAGGTTTAGGGTTAGCATTACTTATAAAAAGAGATCTCAACTCTTTTAGTTTCTGCCGCACAGTGCGAAGCAAAGCCCCACCATTGTTTCAGAGATTTTTTTTCTTATTCCACGACTCATCATAGCCGCAAACCTTTATCATCAAGCTGCTGTCCCAGCCTCCCAGGCCATCATCACTTGCAACACAGTCAAGCTTTCACGTGGGTCTTGCGCAACTTCTTATCATGAAATTTGTTGTCCCAGGCCATCATCTTTGACGTAGGCATGTGCTATTGGTTGGTCATGCATTAAACCATGCTTCCACTTTGTCTTCTTCTTCCTTATAAATTTTATTTTTTATTTTTTTATTACAAGAATCGCTTCTGATGCTTCCTTAGCTTTGATATCCATAAGGTTCTTGTGTGTGGACACTTCTGGGACAACTTCATTGTCAACAAGAGAACCCTCAGTGGTACAAGGGCGGACATATTCTTCTTCTACAATTTGGTTACGGAAAATGCTGTTACTTTTTTTTTTTTTTTTTTTTTTTTTTTCTGACTTATTTTCTTTCTTGCAAGAATTTAGTTTCGCTTCAATAATTAACCCACACACCGAGGCTGGGTTAATCTTGCTGTCATTGTTCCGTTCTTCGCTTCGACACTTCGTCGCTTCGTCACTTCTCCGCTTCATCGCTTCTTCACTTCAACGCTGTGTTGCTTCTTCGCTTTACTACTGCATTGTCGCTTCTTTGCTTCAACACTATGTTGCTTCTTCACCTTGCCTGCATGCTTCTTTACTTCAACATGTGTTGCTTCTTCGCCTTGCAACCCTTATTTGTCTGCAACTGCTTGGCTCACTTATCCGTCTGTCATAGTTCTACTTCGTGACTGTCACTTCACCGTTGTGTGAGGTGTCTATCTTCATTATCTTGACACACGTACGTGGCATCACGAGGCATTATACTTATGACTACTTTGGTCTTGCCCCCTTTGCTTTGCTCTTTTTCATGAAAGTTCTCTCTTTTTTTTTTTTTTTTTTTTACTCATTTTTTTTTTTGGTTCACTTCTCAGGTGTGCACCCAGTCTTCCTTTTCATCATGGTTCTTCGTCTCTTCACTCATAACGGTTGTTTTTGTCAACTCTTCGAAGACTCCCAAGAATCAGTTTATCACCATATTAAGTCACGCGAATGAACCCATAGAGGAGGGGATAACTTTGGCAGTTTTTCCTTCTGCCGGTAGTATTTATTCTTCATCCTTCCTTTGCGAGGTATCATTGAACAACTCATTTGGCATCATTCTCTTGCATAAGTGACACGAGGATTTGGATTTTGCTGCTTTCGAGATTTCCTATAGGTCACAAGAGTCCAACCCTTTCCCTCACTCAATGGCTTATCTTCTATGTCAGCATCTTCTTGTGGTTCCAGACATGGCAAGCAAACAAGTTCAAGTGTTCTGAATTGGATGCGTTTGCAAGATGCCCCCGGTATTGACATTAGGGGAGACTGCGTCTTCATTGGACTTGGCGACCCGAAGGTAAACGTAGCATAATTTGACCCAACGGCTTCATCTAGGTCTAAGAGAATTTTACCCTCTTTTGTGAGCCTCAAGATAAGATCCTTTAGAACGAAACACTTCTCCACTGTATGACTTACAACTCGATGGTATTTGCAGTACTTTGGGTCGTTGGTACGCCTCATTTCCTCTAGCCGCTTGCATTCTAGTTGTTTAATAATCTCCTTCTCTAATAAGTCTTCGAGCATGCCTGGAACATCAGAGTCTAGAAATGGGTATGTTTTCTCTTCCATCTCTTTCAGCGTCAACCGACGTCTCTCCCTTTCTTGAGATGGACCCTTCATTCTCTCCTTTTTTTTCTCCTTCGTAAAGATCCTGATGGGTTTTGCAGTGATGGCCATGGATTCTTTGATCATGGGTTTGGAAGACTTGTTACCCTTATTTACATCCTTCCTCTCCTTACGATGTTCAGCAATAGGTAGACTCTTTTCTCCCCGACTAGCCAAGCTAAGTTCCATGTCATGCGCTTGGGTAGCAAGTTCTTCGAAGGTACGAGGCTTGATGCCTTGGAGAATGTAGAGCAGTCCCCAATGCATGCCTTGGATGCACATTTCTACTCCAAAAGCTTCTGAAAGTCGATCTTTGCAATCAAGGCTTAACGAGCGCCATCGGTTGATGTAGTCAACGACCGGTTCATCCTTCCATTGCTTCGTATTGGTAAGTTCCATCACACTCACAATACGACAAGTGCTGTAGAAGCGATTCAAGAACTCCCTTTCTATTTGCTCCCAATTATCAATGGATTCGGGCTCCAAATCGGTGTACCAATCGAAGGCGTTTCCTCGAAGAGAACGAACGAATTGCTTTGTGAGCAAGTCTCCATCCGTGCAAGCATTATTGCAAGTCTCGACAAAATGGGCGACGTGTTGCTTAGGATTCCCCTTCCCGTCGAATTGTTGAAACTTTGGAGGTTGGTAGCCTTGAGGCATCCGTAAACTATCAATTCTCTTGGTGTATGGTTTTGAATACATAAGAGTACTCTGAGGCGCACCACCATATTGAGCTCAAATAGTGTTTGTTATCATGTCGTGCAACTGCTGGACTGACAAGAAGGTGATGGAGGTAGAGTTTGTATGTTGGTCCTCGACTCTCTTGTGACCATCTTGAGGGGTACGCTAGTTAATGGGGCCATTGTTGGATTCTCCATGATTGTGAACTTCAAGCTTGTTCATGAGGGTAGCAATCTGGAGGTCTTTTTCCTCCACATTCTTAGTAAGTTTTGAGATAGCACGTTCCATTGCAACAATCCTCTCATCCACAATTTTGGTTTTGGTCATCATAGCTGGCATGTCTATTATGCGAGATGAGTCTTTAGAGAAGGCAGATAAGGTAGCCCTTCGAGGAGATCCCAGAGAGGAACCTGGCTGCGAATCAGTGCTCGATCCAGCATCTGGTGCAAAATAAGATGAGTTACCCCTCGCTGTCGAGTCTTTCGAAACGAGAGGCGTGTCTCCCACGCTTTTGGATGTACGCTTGTCTACCCCCAAAGTGTCTAGTGAGATAACTGTCTTAGGTTGAGGCTGGTGAGGGGAAAGTTATCCCACAATCCGCGCGGGATCATCACAACTCATGGTAATCAATGTCATACCGAAGATGAGGAAGCCCCTTTCAGAATATTAAAAGTGTCGGAAAAGGCGAAAGAGGAGACCTGGCTAGCCGCTCTCCTGTCATGTTGGTTGGGGGAATTTGTATTCCCTGGTAAAGAGGCTAATTTGATTAGGCCTGGCATTTTCAAGGTCATAAGCTCGATGGCTCGTGGTAAGAAGTACTGTCTCGCAGTCTCGGTCTTGGCTATTATCTACAAAGGCTTGAACGATATCGCGTCTTCCTCAGTCCCTAGTAAGTGTGACACTACATTCCCTGCACACTACTTGAACGTATGGTTGGCCGAATACTTTGCCACTCATTTCGACTTGCCTGAGGCTAGCCCACTTGATCCATGTATGGTTAGATTTTCCGAAGAGGGTGCAGAGAAGTATTTTGAGTAAGCTGAGGAACGAAAGCTCTTCCATTCCATTACTAAGTTCAAGTTTCATTGTCTTGCGCTCTTCAAGGGACATCAAGAGATTTTGGAGGATAATGAATCAGCTATCTGACTCCTATGTTAACTACGTTTATTAGTCAACGCCCTAGCTTATTTATCATCACGTTGCGACGACTTGAGCGTACTTGAGCCTTATAATCCTCACCGCTTTGGCCATCAATTTGGGTTCAATCAAGACATCCTTAGGGAGATAAAGGAAGATCTACGCACTGCCACCTTAGAAAAAGTCATGAATCTCTGGCATCGATGCCTTCGTATTAACACAAAGTCGCAGTTTTTGGTCCCCTCTTATCCCTCCAATGATGCGGCCCCTTGTACGAAAGATTACATGGATTGGTGGTCCAAAAGATCTTATGGTTTCTTTCTCTTAGCGACCCTAGTCAACCGAATGGGAACATTGGGTCAAGCAAGCTGATAGTCAAGTTGAAGCGGCGTCATGAAAGTGATGAACTTTCAGGGCATCGAGAGGATACCAAGTTATCTTTAAGGATTTCAGAAGGTACCGACGAGACATTCGGCATTGTTTCTACCTTTAGAAAGGCTGATAGAGCTATGGCGTCTCATGCCAAGAAGTTGAATGAAAGAGGATGGGATCTCATGTTCCGATCATGGAAATGAAATAAGTCGAAGTGACTCGGATCGTCATTGGCGACGTAGGAAATATAACGACAATGTCGTTGATGATGCGAACCACGAGATTGTTATGAAGACGAACTGAGCCTTTTATTGACGTGGACACACCATCTCCATTTTCTGACGATGATGAAACACGTGAGTCTTTCTTCCCTTTTTGATTCTGCTAACACGGAATCTGTTAGAGCCCTTTGTTGTCTTTTTAATAATCCCATGGTTGTTTTTACCATCCAAGAACTTGTTGAGGATGAAAATCTTGACATTTCTTTGTCGCAGGTTGGTGTTGATTCTTTGAAAGAAATAGACGACAGGTAGTCACCAGCCGATGGTAGCCCTTCTATGAGTGAGTTTTCTGTCCAAGGTCCGGAGACTTTTGATCTTGCCACTAAAGTGATTGACAAGCCGTATCTTGAGAAATCTAATGCTTCTATTCCCCTTTCAGGTCCTATCGGTAACCCTACGAAGGATATGGTCAGCAAGGTGCGTAGTTCGGGTGTCCCAACTACCTCTACAGTCTCGACACTTAATGCAGAGGACGTCATCTTAAAGGCTAGTCACCATTATGCATTCATGTTGGGGGAAGGCTTAATAGAAAAGATCATCAAAACCCCTTTTGATTCGGTTGCTTCTCTTAAGGAAGAGGTTAAGAAGATTCTCCATGCTATCAGACAAACAACAATTATGGATGTGATGCCCTTATAGGATTGAGTTTGGAAGTTCATGGAGAACGCATCTCAATATTCTTCAATACGTTCTGCTCTTACGCAAAGGATTTCACTTGAAGTCAAGAATCAGAGACGCACAGATGCTGAATGTCACCATACTCTTGCATTTAAATCATAAGCTATTGAGGCTAGGGATAGTAGTAGAGTTGAAGCCAAACTGTTTAAAGTCTTGTCAAGGGAAACTGAATTGGGGAAGGAGCTTGAGCTTTTGGCGACATAGAAGGGAGAACTTGAGAATTCTATCTCCCTTCACGAAGAAAAGTTGTTGCAATAGCAGGCTGCAGTTTCTAGAATTAACACTACAAGAAAATATGTTTAATACAACAGGTTTTATTGCAACAAAAAAAATAATAGAGGTAATAGATAATATATTACATCTACAAGCTATTTTTCATTGCAATAGTTACTAAAAGGTACTAATTTATTACATCCAGATAATATTGTTGCAATAAGTTGTAAAATGTTGTTGCAATAAGTCATTTAAAAAATTTATTGCAACAACTTTGGAAGTCAATGCAAGAATTACTCATATTACATCCAAATCCTTGTTCCAATAGATAAAATACTTTAATGCATCTACCTTACTTGTTGCAATAGACTGTGTCAATCTCCCCGCTCAATTTTTTACATCCCGCGTTTTCCCCAATTTTTTCCCTCTCTTGCCTTTTCCTTTTCCCCAATTTCAGCCCATATCTGTCTTTTTTCTTTTCTCTACTGTTGCCTAATCCTTCTCTTCTTTCCCCCCTCACTCTTCAACGAGCCCAAGGAATAGAACCCGGTGTCACTGTTGTGGTTGATTTCCCTCTCTCTGTCTCTGTCACTTTTTTCCGGTGTCACTGTTGTGGTTTCTTTCCTTCACCTCCTCAAGTTTCCCTCTATCTCTCTCTTTTTTTTATTTATAATTATTTTTTAAGTTTGATTTGTAGTTTGTGATGTTTACTAAAATTAGTATATTGTTTTTAGGTATTTGGGTGTGAAGGTATTTGGAGAACAAGTGCAGGATACGTGAGGCTGTTCAGCCCAACCGAAGAAGGTTTTCCATTTTTTTTGCTTATTTAGGTTGTTTACTTGGTGGGAAAGTTGAGGAATTGGAAAGGGAAGGGAAAAAAAAAAAAAAATTTTTTTTTTTTTTTATTGTATACTTTTCTTATTTCGGCACTTCATTCGGTCTACTGGCATGAAGTTAGAAGCCTTGGACTGGTAACTTATCTTCCCCCTCTTCTAGGCTTCTTTCAGCATGTTATAAATTTGTCTCACATATTTTACTTTATATTGTTTAAATTCACAAATAAATAAAAGATATAGATTTTGTAAGCAAAGTTGATATTGTAACAAGACTTTCCAATCAAGTTGTTGTATTTTGAATGGGTAATATAATATCAATGAATAATACTAGTCCCAACAGTCAGGGTTGAAGACTCTGCTTTTGTCCTTCCCAACACATCATTTTGTTGTTTTTAGCTAGGAGGACAAGCTTCCTTTATAATTTGTTAAAAGAAACATTCATGCACTTGTTCCTTACATTCACTTTGTGAGAATAGTAGTTGTGGGTTGTGGCATAGCAAAGATGTATAATTGGGCTAGGTGTGTGCAGGTTTGAAAGTTCATATATCCTAGCAATGATATAAGAACCTAATAATTTTACTGGCCACAAAGATACTAATAAAAGCGATTCTGATCCATTCTTTTGACTCTGTTTGGAAGCAAATATCACCGGATGGTGATATGGAAAGTGGAATGGTGGTTTATTTGTTGAGTCATTTGTTTACTTATCTCTTTAGACTTTTCTTTCACTTCACTGTGTCATGTGCCTTTCTAATTGTGGGTTGTGGCTTTGTCCTTTATGAATTGTGAGTCTTTATGAGTTTGTTTTTCCTATATTTGGTTTTTACATGTTGTGTTATTATGTTTGGGTTCCTTTCTTTTGTTGCTGATGATGTTAAAGCTTAAAGGTTTATAAAGTTCTGGTCTTTGTGTGGAAATTGCTTTATTTTTTATGTTAAAGCTTAAAGGTTTCTTTTAGGTTAAATTTAAGAGAATTGGATACCGTTGTAATTTGCAAATATATATTTACTTATCAATTTGAACTTTGTAATGGATGCTTTCATAAGTGCTTAGAAGCGTTCTTCTGATACAGGTTCTAAACATTTCGGAAATCTTAGATTGATTAATTTTGTATTTTGGTAACATTGGGCATGACAAAATATAATTTTTTTTGTCAGTTTAAAATGGAATTTGAATTGGGTATTATCATAATTAGAAAGTTTATCCATACCCATTTTTTTGAATTGTCGACATGATTATATATATATAAACTCATCGATTTGAACATTGCAATGACTTCATACTTGTTTAGAAGCTGCTATTCTATAATTCTTGAAGTCTTCATCAATGTGGAGTGATTATAAAGCATTAAAAGCTTTCATTTTGTAACTTTCAAAGAAATCCAAATTTGTGATAAATATTAGCAGTTGAATATTTTGTTGTCCTATATATGTAATGGTGAAAGGATTCCCTTTCTCTCTCTCTCTCTCTCTAAAACACTCGGATTATCTCATAAATCACACAATCAAAGAACAATTTGAATAATTCAATCCGATAGGATTGATCCCCTTGCATTCATGAACAAAACCTACTAATTATTATTGAATTCTATCAACCAATGAATCTAATCTCCTAGAGAGAATTTCTAAGAGAAACAATGAAGGTATTTTGATAATGAGCAACAATGGAGGAATGGCAGAGATAACCCACACAGTTTGCATGAGTTTTCTCATGCAAGCCTCTCATTGGTTGATCTAGATCAAGCCTCCCATTGGCTGGTCTAGATCAAGGCTCCTATTGGCTGTTGCTAGTAACAGCCAAGGTACAACCCTTAGAAGCTCTAACAAATAAGTACAAGGGGTTAAAGCCTAGAAATGTACTAGACCCCCAATGCACCCAAATAACCACCTAGGTACAAGCTTGTATAGCTTGGACCTACTAATCATGAATATAAGCTCACAAATGTCTTAATCAAATGTTTAACTACTCCAATCCGTGCCTTAGTGGCTTGGGTATGCATACCCACGGATGTGGGATGGTTGGGGTCTTAACATTGCCCCCCCCCATCTAAAACACCTTGCCCACAAGGTGTGGGTAGTCTTCTTGGAGCTTGAACAAGAGCTCCCATGTAGCATCATCTGGATCTCCTTCTTCCCATTGCACAAGCACTTCTGTCACTGCAGGTAGTCTTCTCTTCTTGATGGTCCGTGTCTCAAGGATTTTTGCTGGTTGAGGAGCTAAATGACCCAATGCATCCGTGGGTGGTAGCCTTGAGATAGGTGTGATAGTCTTCCCCAACTTAGCCTTGAGGCAAGACACATGGAAAACTGGATGTATGCAAGCCTCCTCGGGTAGCTCAAGCTTGTAAGCCACCATGCCCACTCTTTGGATGACCTTGTATGGCCCATAGAACTTAGGACTAAGCTTCCCAAGTTTCTTTGCGCATGCTCTTCTGCCTGAAGGGTTGGAGCCTTAGGAAAACCCAATCTCCCAACCTCAAACTCCCTCTCGGATCTGTGCTTGTCAGCTTGTTGCTTCATCCGAGCTTGGGCAGCCACCAAATTGTGCTCCAAAAGCCCCACAACTTGCTGCCTATGCTCAAGCAAATCCTCCACTGCAGCCACCCTAGTAAGCCCAGGCACAAACTCAATCAACCTAGGAGGTAAGTAACCATACAATGCCTCAAAAGGTGATAGTTTGGTAGAAGTGTGGTAATTGGTATTGAACCAATATTCAGCCAAGGGTAACCATTCCACCCATAAGCTTGGCTTGTCAGCTGCAAATGCCCTCAAGTAATGCTCAAGACTCTTATTCACTACCTCAGTTTGCCCATCAGATTGAGGGTGATAAGAGGAACTCATAGCCAAATCAACTCCTTGCCTTCTAAACAATTCTTCCCAAAACAATGATGTGAAGACCGTATCCCTATCACTCACAATGGAAGATGGCAGCCCATGTAGCTTGAACACATGTTGTAAGAATAAGGCAGCCACCTTAGAAGCCGTATAAGGATGAGAGAGGGAAATGAAATGCACATACTTTGTAAATCTGTCCACAATGACCAAAATCACATTTTGCTTTCTAGAAGTGGGCAGCCCTTCCACAAAGTCCATACTAATGGAGTGCCACGGCCTAGGAGGTATGGCAAGAGGTTGGAGAAGCCCTGCAGGCTTGCTAGTCTCATGCTTGAGTCTTTGGCAAGTGTCACAACCTCTAATGTAGGCCTTGATGTCTTTCTTCATACCATGCCAAAACCAATCTTTCTTGGCTCTATGCAAAGACTTCAAATAACCCGAATGTCCTCCTAGTGGGCTATCATGTATCAAGGCCAACACCTTGATCTTCATACCACTTTCCTTCCCAATACAAAATCTATCTTTGTAAAGCAATAACCCTTGGTTCAAGGTATAGTGGCCTTCACCTTCCCCACTTGCTTGCAATCTACTCACAAGACTCTTCAACTCCTCATCTTCCTTATAGCTAGCCCTCAAATCATCTAACCAAGTAGGAGATGGAAAAGAAATAGCACAAAGGTGGCCTCGGGTTTGGGCTTGTAAGTATGCAGTTTCCTTCTCAACTTCAGTTTTCAAGTCAGTATCTTCCTTCCTTGAGAGTGCATCAGCTACCTTGTTCTCCTTCCCTTGCTTGTACTCAACCACAAAGTGATATCCCAACAACTTGGATATCCACTTTTGCTGCATAGGAGTGCCAACCCTTTGTTCCAATATGTGCTTCAAACTTTGTTGGTCAGTTTTGATAGTGAAGATGGTAGCAAATAAGTAAGGTCTCCACTTCTTAACTGACAATACCAATGCAAGCAACTCCTTCTCATAAGTAGAGAGGAATAGGTTCTTCCCCTTCAAAGCTTGGCTATAATAAGCCAATGGCCTTCCATCTTGCATCAAAACAGCCCCCATTCCAAAACCACTTGCATCACACTCAATCACAAATGTTTTGGAGAAATCTGGTAGGGCTAACACTGGTGGTTGGCTCACGGCTGCCTTGAGCTCCTCAAAAGCCTTTTCAGCCTTGTCACTCCATAAGAAAGCATCCTTCTTAAGTAAGGAAGTAAGAGGTGAAGCAATCTGCCCATACCCCTTAATGAACTTCCTGTAATAACCAGTCAACCCTAAGAAGCCTCTCAAAACTTTCAAGGACTTGGGTATTGGCCAATCCACCATGGCTGCAATCTTCTTAGGATCAGTTTTCACTCCTTCCCCAGAAATGATGTGCCCTAAGTACTCAACCTCACTAGTAGCAAACACACATTTGCTCATCTTGGCATAGAGTTGGTGAAGTGCCAAGATCTGCAAAACTGTCTTGAGGTGGGCAGTATGCTCTTCTAGTCCTTTGCTGTAAACCAGAATATCATCAAAGAACACCAAGACGAACTTTCTCAAATGTGGTATGAATACCTCATTCATGAGGGCCTGAAAGGTAGAAGGAGCATTGGTTAAGCCAAAAGGCATTACCAAGTACTCATAGTGACCCTCATGAGTTTTGAAGGCCGTTTTCTCTATGTCCTCTTCCCTCATTCTAATCTGGTGATAACCTGACCTCAAATCCAGCTTGGAGAACACAACTGCACCTTGCAACTCATCTAGTAACTCGTCTACCACTGGAATGGGGAACTTATCCTTCACCATTTCCTTATTCAATCCTCTATAATCAACACACATTCTCCAACTCCTATCTGCCTTCCTCACCAATAACACAGGAGAGGCAAATGGGGATTGGCTTGGCCTCACACAACCCGAGTCTAACAAATCTTGCACAATCTTTTCTATCTTAGTTTTTTGGTAGTGGGGATATCTATAAGGTCTTTGGCAATGAGGAGGTACCCCTTGCTTGAGTAGTATTTGGTGCTCATGGTTCCTCTTGGGAGGCAAACCCTCAGGTTCCTCAAATACTTGAGGAAATTCTTCTACCAACTCTCGGATTGGAGCACATATCTCTTCTTGTATACTAGCCAACTCACAAGGCATAATCTGAAGGAGTAGTCCCTTCATGGTAGCCTTCCCCTTGAAGTCCTTGCTACCTTGTATCAAGTTGGGTTTTTCCTTCAACCCTTGCAGCCACACTTGCTTTCCTTCATGCATGAACCCCATCACAAGGTTCTTGAAGTCCCAACTAATCACCCCAAGTGTGCTCAACCATTGGGTACCCAATACTATGCCACATCCTCCCAATTCTAGCAAGTTGAAAGTCAATTTCAAGTGCAAGCCTTGCATCTTGAACTTCACTTCTTTGCATTCACCCAAGGTTCTTATTACTTGGCCATTTGCTACCCTCACTCCAAAGTTGCTTTCCACATCAATTGGTAGCTTCAATGTCTTAGCCAAAGTCTCATCCATGAAGTTATGGGTGCTTCCAGTATCAAGAAGAACAACAGTTTTCTAGCCATTCAAAATGGCAATCACTCTCATGGTGGAAGGAGAGGTGCTGCCCAACAATGCACATAGAGTAATCTCGGCCTTCTCATCTTCTAATTCTGCCTCAACTTCTTCTTCCTCAATCTCTATCAATTCGGCCTCTTCATCTTCCACCTCTTCCATAAGATATAGTTTCCTATTCTTGCACCTATGGTCTGAACTCCATCTCTCATCACAATTGTAGCACAAACCCTTCTTCCTCCTCTCTGACATTTGCATAGGTGTTAACCTTTGCACTGGCATAGAGGGTCTTGCACTAAACTGTTTGGAATCCCCACTTTTGTTCTCAACCCGAGCTGCCCCTTGTTGGGCTTGTGACTGGACCCATGAGCCTCGGCTTGGCTCATAGGTTGGTCTTGTACTTCTTTTCACAGTTGTCAAGTACTCCTCTTGTATCTTGGCCAAGGCATAGGCCTCTCCTAAGTTCCTTGGCCCTTGCATTTTTACTGCCAACCTGATTTCATCTTTCATGCCACTCATGAAACAGTTTAATTTATGCATGTCAGATAAATCCCTCACCCTATTACTAGTTGACTCAAATTGACTCTTATATGCAGCAATAGTATGAGTTTGTTTCAATTTAGTCAACAATTCCATAGGATCATCATAACTAGCAGGCCCAAACCTAATTTGTATAGCTCTAACAAAATCATTCCATCCATGCAATTCATGCTCACAATCTTGGAACCACACTAGGGCTTCCTCATCTAAGTGGTAAGAAGCATGCATTACCTTCTCGGGTTCAGGAACTTGATAGTAGTGGAAGTATTGCAATGCCCTATACACCCAAGCTGTTGGATCACCACCCTTGAACCTTGGAAAGTCCAACTTCATTGGCCTCGGGTCCCTTGCTCTCCCTTGGTTCCATGGAGGTCCATCTTGCTCTTGCCAATAAGGATCTCTATGGTGAGCTCCTTGGTACTGCCTTGGCCTTTCCCGAGCTTGTCTTCCTCCTCTTGGATCAAACCAAGCCTCATCTTGGTCATTCAAACCCCATTGTTCCTCTCTCGGGTCACCAAAGTGCATTCCATGTCTTGGAGGGGCTGCATGGGGCTCAAACTGTGCTTGCTGCCCTTGCTGCCTTCCTTGCCTCCTTCCTAGCCAAGGTTCCTCATAAGGAGCTTCAAAATGCCCTTGAAATGGAGGCATGAACCTAGCATTGTTCCTCACATTCCTTCTTTCCTCAATCGGGTCACCAAATTCACCCAAAATGGGTCCATTCTGACCATTTTCAAAAAACTCACCTGTTTGCATACCAACTCGTGGCTGATTAGCTCTGACTCTAAAGTCTTGATTCAATGGTCTCATGGGCATAGCATTCCTCACCTCAGCCCCTAATGGAACTCCATGAGCTTCTCTAGGAGCTATTGGAATTTGCTCTCCCAAATTAGCTTGAACCCGATTTGGACTTTGCTCCTCCTGCCTCGGTTGCACTGCTGGTTGCTCCACCACCGGTAATCTTTTCATCACCTCCTGCATCATAGCTCGAATTTCAGCCACTCCAGCCTCTAATCCATCAACCTTCAAGTGCAATCCCTCAATGGAACCCGTGTGATCATCCACTTGTTGCTGGAACCTTTGCATATTCTCCTCGAGAACCCCAATTTGACTGGCTCTTGTTTCAACCATGGCTCGTATACAGCTCTGATACCAAATGAAAGGATTCCCTTTCTCTCTCTCTCTAAAACACTCAGATTCTCTCCTAAATCACACAATCAAAGAACAATTTGAATAATTCAATCCGATAGGATTGATCCCCTTGCATTCATGAACAAAACCTACTAATTATTATTGAATTCTATCAACTAATGAATCTAATCTCCTAGAGAGAATTTCTAAGAGAAACAATGAAGGTATTTTGATAATGAGCAACAATGGAGGAATGGCAGAGATAACCCACACAGTTTGCATGAGTTTTCTCATGCAAGCCTCTCATTGGTTGATCTAGATCAAGCCTCCCATTGGCTAGTCTAGATCAAGGCTCCTATTGGCTGTTGCTAGTAACAGTCAAGGTACAACCCTTAGAAGCTCTAACAAATAAGTACAAGAGGTTAAAGCCTAGAAATGTACTAGACCTCCAATGCACCCAAATAACCTCCTAGGTACAAGCTTGTATAGCTTGGACCTACTAATTATGAATATAACCTCACAAATGTCTTAATCAAATGTTTAACTGCTCCAATCCGTGCCTCAGTGGCTTGGATATGCATACCCACGGATGTGGGATGGTTGGGGTCTTAACAAATGGGTTGTAGGTATTAGAGTTTTTGAAAGTTGTATGGATTGGTGTTAGAGGCTTAGAGTACTGCCATGTCTTGTGTTTGAGTTGTGGATAGAACAATCAATGGAAGAAAAAGTAGAAATAAGGTGAATCCAGATTTGGCATGGAAAGGTTATGTGAAGGAGATAACTCCAGATCCAGCGCTATCACAGAGTTGGCTGCGATGGAGATATTGTTTGTTGGGGTTGTGTTGTACGTTCTGGTTTTAATTGTGTAAAAGGCTCTACTGGACATGTTCACATGTGTCCTAGGCTCCTAGGGTTCTAACATTATGGTTAGGGTAAGTAGTAGATATCAAGCTCTAGAAAACTATGCGTGCTGGACCCTGTAGCATCATGTAGGAAGCGTTGTATTTTTGAGGACTTGGAGAAATCCTTAAGTCATCTCCAAGAGCAATTTCGGGCCTGCTGTTTGACTGTTCCAGGACTTGGGGTTTCACGGATGCATCATCTCTTCCTGATTTTATTGTTTCTCTCAATGTTGCATAATTTGTTTTTACATTGTTTTCCTTTTTCTTTGTAATCTTTCCCTCCCATTAGTGCATATTTTATGCACTTGGGAGTTTTTTCAGATCTCAATAAAGTTTTATTACCAATCAAAAAAAAATTTAGATCTCAAAATGCACTTTTGCTTATGATTACCGAAATCTTTGGTGAAAAATTCAAATATTTTCACATGAGACTTTTTTAATATTGGTAAAGTTCACCCAAAAAAAAAAAAGTAATGGGATTGTACCATGATTTGCTTGATAGGTACACAACTATATACTTACTGATGGTGCTTCGAAGATAAGTGTAACTCTGATTGGGTTCTATATTAAAGCTAAAGCTAACTAAGTGGAACTTAGATTTCACTTATCCAAAAAAAAAGAGGATACCTAGATTTCATACTTTTGTGCCAGTAGTTGAAAACTGTCTTTGGTTATTACTGATACTGTATGAGCAGTTTTTGTTTGACTTGATTCAAAGTCATGGAGATCTAGTTGGTATGAGTTCTGTGCAAGGTTGAAAAAACATCTTGGATTGGTTGTTATAAATATTTTAGCTTGTAGTTAGTTAGGTTTTGTGGATAGGAAGGAAAGTTATAGGCAATTTCTCTTAAACTCATAAAGTTTTTCTACTTTTACAATGACATTGTAACTCTTACTAAGTCTCAGCAGGGAAATTGCTGCCCTGTAATCTTGTTTGTGAAAGAAACCTCTTTGAAAATGTGGAACAAACTGTTTTCCATGGCTGGCATACTTGCCAGTCAAATCTTTAGGAGCCGTTCAATATGGGCATAAAAACCAAAATGATAGTTCTAATAACCATATGTATTGCATGGGTTCTTAAACATTTTCATTGATGTCTCTAAACTCTAAATAATTTGTTCTTTCTAATTCTTTAACAATCTCTAAATTGTTTTTATAAAGAATCTTATTAGTTTCAGATGGTGTAGATTATTATGGTTGGTCTGATGCAGGTTGAGATAATGTCAAAAAGCTTAAGACAGACTGAAACAAATATGAGTCTTTCATGAGAACTGTAAAGAATGATAATTGACTTTAATCAAGTCATGAGGGGAAGTAAGACAAAAGCCATCTGTTTTCAGTTGAAGATCAGGTGTATGCTTTTCAATATTGACATCTTGATTCTGCATTCAGAAAAGTCATGTTTCAGTAGAGATTTATTATTTTATATTGAAGTATGACACAATCCCTTTGCATTTTAAATGATATGTTTCTTCCTTTCTGGAGATACCAATAGTCGTATTAAATAGCAAAATATTCATGGTGTTAATTACAGACATCTTTATCACAATATGCCTTGATGAATTATGATTTACTGTTTTTTCAGAACATAGTGATTCTATTTTTTTTCCCTTTTACGATTTGTTCTTGAGAAGTGGAGCTGGTTTAAGAGATTGTCTTCTTTTTTTAACTTATCCATATCTTTAGTTCTGAAGACACCTAACAGGGCAACGAAAATTTCAATTATTAAATACTACAATTCTTTTATGTACTTAGTTACTTAGTTAGTAATTTGGGTATTGGAATGTTGCTAATTTCGTGTTGGTTTCTGTGCTCAATGTTCCCCTTGTTGGTGGGTGATGAACAACTTGATATACAAAATGTTTATTTTTGTGTTATTTTTCTTGAATTGTTGCCTTACATGATTTACTTTTCCACCAATCTTATATCTACAATGAATCATTCATGTTAGTGATCCCTAGGTATAAGAGGGGGAGAATAGCGCTCTCTAGTTACCTTTTGGCATGGTTTATTCCTAACTTTTTAGTATATAAATCAATTTCTCCTATCTGTTTGTGCCAAGTTATTAAAGTCATTCATGGTTATTCATTCCTTGTCCTTACCCTATTGGGATTGAGGTTCTTCATGGAAAAGTTTTATTATATTGACATGTCATTATTGCCTCAGAAAAGAAGTCAAAGGATAAGCACAAAAGTAAACACCACAAAAGTGATCGCCACTCGGTGAGTTGTCTTGTTTAGCAGTATGATTACTGCTTTGATGTTTGAGTTCTTCTCATGTTGTAAATTTTAATTGAATTTTTGTTTACTGCTATACTCATATTCTTGACATTGTTCCCTTCAAGATCCCCTACCTCCTCCAATAAGTATAAAGTTTTCATATATTGTCTATTTAGACACACAAAAAAGTATTCTTCTTTTTTCTTCACAGGCTACAGGTCCTTATTCTCTTTTCTAGTGAGACCCCGCCGACGTCTTCTCTTGTTTGATTTGGTATCAAGTAATGTTTACAAAGGTTGTCTAATACTGGTTCAATTTAATTTGAATTGTCTGGCATTGTTGCTGTTATTGGTAACCACTAATTTTAGCTGCCTGGATTCCAATAAAAGATTCTTGGAGTTTATATTGTACACGGGAATACATAGAACACTTGAAAATTTGAGGTTTTGATTAAATTCTCACTAAATGTGGTGACACTATTTATAGTTTTAATTTATGATGGAACCAAGATACCAGGAAACAACAAATTAACATATCCTTTCATTATCCACATTGCAATATTAATGTTATTGATGCAACATATTTAAGCTCTTCCAAGTTGTAATTATTTGTTGGGTTATAAATAAATTTTTTGAGAAGCTGTGGATGGAATTTATGAATTTGTCCTCTTTCCACCACTTAGAAGAATATGGCATACGATTGAATGATAAGTAGTACTGAAAGCACTCATTGTATACCCATAGTCGATCTGGTTTGGAACTTTTGTTGTACTGGCAACAAGGGCGGAGCTAGGAATTTTTTTTAGGGTAGGCTGGAACTGGACTGGGCTAAAACTGGGATTTCTGATTGGAATTCAGACTGGGCTAGGGCTAGGACTATTTAAAAAAAAAAAAAAAAATAAAAAAGCTAGCCCAGTCAAGCTAATGAATGCCTCCGCCCCTTGGCAATAAAATGGGTATGTTGTGTAGAACCTACCTTTCTCTCTTCCTTATTTCCTTTTTATTTATACCATCTTTGAGGCAGACTATGCAACTTCAAATTTTTTCCTAGAAATTTCTTTTAGGCAACAAAGGGAGAAGTTAAAGAGTGTTTGTCAATTCTGTACTGTTTTGTGTGTTTTCACTAGGCAAGATATATATCACTGGAAAGGTGTATCTCTCTAATTTTCAGAAAAGGAAACGGTTTATGATTTCAAATTTTCTAGAGTGAGATATGCATGTTTTACTGAGCAACATCAGGCTGTCAGTAAAGTGACGAATTTTCTTATCTCTGTATTGTTTGTCAATTCTGTACTGCATTGTGCATTTTCACTAGTCAATCTCTATATCATTGGAAAGATATATCTCTCTAGTTTCCAACAAAGCAAACGGTTCTTCATTTTGATTTTTCTAGAGTGAGTTATGCATGATTTACTGAGCAAACGTCAGGCTGCCAGTAAAGTGACGAATTTTGTTCAATGAATGATTAAGGACTTATGGTCAATCCAAGGTTTATTTTGATTTTAGTTAATGAGCCATAATGATCACACCATGTGAACCTTAACCTAACCACTCACTCACCCAAAGACACAAGGACTCAATACTTGAAGTTTTTCTTCGTTTCTCATTCTTGAAGTACATTAGCTTCGTCATTGCCACTGATGTTTTCTAAAGTTAGAGTTTCAGCTTATCTTGAACTTTAGCATTGCATGCATCTTGATTTTTATTGAGCTTGTTTGATTGAAATCTTGATTTTGATGAAATATAATGAGCTATAAAAAAACAAGCTTATAAACACCAAACATTAGCTCATAAATGTTATATACGTACATTATAGAAATTCTTTTAATATCTTGTTATCATCAAAATTTCTTTTATGCCCTTAGATTGAAATGACAATTTATCCAGTAAATATGTGCATTGAAACCTTGGGGCTAACAGCGCTGCCTTATATTCTTTATGATATTAGCTAGAATAAACTAACTATGTTCGTTGCACTTCTTTATGGGAGGAACAAGTGAAAGTCAAATGTGAATTATAGGTTGTTTTTGTTTTGCTTATAGTCATTGATGGTAGAGTCGAATTATGTTGTTTTTATTAATTGGGTAGGAGAAGAAAGAAACTTTTTTAAAAGAAATAATTTAAAGCTCATTAATGATATAAACCCATAAACACTAAAATATTGTCTATACAATAGTGAAGATAATAGGTTGGTGCAACAATTGTCTAAGAGGACATTGGAAAGAATTACAATTTTTTATCATTATTATTAAGACATTTATGGGACATTAGATATTGATAATACATTATAAATGATATTTATATGGCTTTTTGCTTCCTCATCAGATCACGACCAAGTTGACAAGGAAGATTAGAAGTTTGTTCACATTAGTAAGGAGTTGAGAAAACAGACTTATAAGATCAAGGTTAGTTTTTGCTTGAATGGTAGAATTTTGTTTTATGTATATACTTTAGTTGTTTATTGAAAGTTTATTTGATTTTAGTATCAAGGCTCATGAATAGAGAATTATGCATTGCAATTCCTTTAAAATCAATCAACTTTTATAAGACAAGATATGATGTGAAACAAGATATGGCCATGCACTTTAATTGTTCATTATGTGTTTTATGTATACAGTGAAAATGTCGATAGATAAGACTTGGATGTTCATTAAAGATAGACGGTTACCGGAATGGCAAAATGGTATGAAGGCATTTCTAGATATGGCTTTTGCAAAAGTAGCAGTGGCAAATACAATCTGATGTCCATGTTGTAAGTGCGATAATGTGGTTCCTAAGACACGTGATGAGGTAGCCTTAGATTTGTGTAAATTTGGAATGGATCAAGCATACAAGAGATGGATCTTTCATGGTGAAGAACTGTATGATGAACCATTTGACGATAATAATGAGGACATAGATATTAGAAGTGATCAAGAAAGGTGTGATGATGCTAGTGCATACGAGATGATCAATAACATGATTAGAGGTGAGAACTTGGCTAGTACTACAATTGGTGGTGATGATGATTTTCACATGCGGGATCGCGAGGAACCAAATGATAACGCAAACAAATTCTATCGATTATTATGGGATGCTGAACAAAAGTTGTACCCAAGTTGCAAAACATTAACAAAGCTGTCATTTGTTGTGAGTTTATTTCAAATGAAGTGTCTATATGGGTGGAGTGACAAATCAATTGAGGGATTACTTGAATTATTTAGGTTAGCACTTCCAGAGGGCCATTTGGTTCCTGATTCATTGTATAGTGCTAAAAAAATAATTCGGGATTTGGGACTTGACTATGAAAAGATTGATGCATGCATTAATGATTATGTGTTGTATCGAAACAAGTATGCTTCTTTGGAACAATGTCCAATATGCATGGAGTCTAGATGGAAATCAATGGAAAATAATGCAGAGAATGAGAGTGATGAAGATGTTATTGGGAAGAACAAGAACAAGAAAAAGGTTCCTCAGAAGATTCTACGTTATTTTCCATTGACGCCTAGGCTACAAAGATTGTTTATGACAAAACGTATAGCTTCTGATATGAGATGGCATAAGGAGGGTCGAGTAAATGATGGTGTGTTGAGGCATCCAGCTAACTCTATGGCATGGAAACGATTAGATGAGATTCACTCATGGTTTGCATTAGATTCTCGTAATGTCAGACTTGGCCTTGCAACTGATGGGTTCAACCCCTTTGGGGTCATGAGTGTTTCTTATAGTACATGGCCCGTTATGTTAATTCCATATAACTTGCCACCATGGATGTGCTTGAAGCAGCCTTTTTGGATAATGTCCATGCTTATACCTGGGCCTAAGTCACCTAGAAATGACATTGATGTGTATCTGCAACCATTAATTGATGAATTAAAACAACTGTGGGAACATGATGTTGAGACATATGATGCGTCCTTGGAGCATAATTTTCGTTTGCATGCGGCAGTTTTATGGACAATCAATGACTTCCCCGCATATGCAGTGTTGTCTGGATGGAGCACAAAAGGAGAACTTGCATGTCCATCTTGTCATAAGGATACATGGTCTTCTAGGCTCAAGTATGGACGAAAGCATTGTTATATGGGTCATCGTCGATTTTTAGAATCTAATCATACATGGCGCAAGAATAAAAGTTCATTTGATAACACAAGAGAAACAAGACAAGCACCAAAACCATTATCAGGGGATGAGGTGATTGAACAATATGAAAAATTTGAGCAGACAACCTTTGGCAAAATCACAGGGAAAAGGAAACGTGATAATGAGATAAGATGGCATAATTGGCGAAAGAAAAGTATTTTTTTTAATTTACCATACTGGAAGTCATTGTTACTTCGTCATAATTTGGATGTGATGCATGTGGAAAAAAATATTTCTGATAGTGTATTGGGAACCTTGCTTGATATAGAAGGGAAAACAAAGGATGGATTAAACGCTCGTCTTGATCTTCAAGTAATGGGAATAAGAAAAGATCTACATCCATTGCCTAGGAGTAATAAATATATATTACCTCATGCATGTTATACACTAACAAAGGATGAAAAGCAGATTTTGTGTCAATTTTTAAAGGATGTGAAGGTGCCTGATGCTTATACTTCTGTGAGAACCACGACCTTTAACCCAATGTAAAGGCCTAAACATGATTCTCAAAATGGAGACTTTCACTATTTTCCATCCTAATGTTTAAGGGAATTTACAATGGAGTCGCCACCTAACTTTTATAACAAAAAGCTAAGAAAAAAGTGTTATCTTTTATTGATTGAATAAATAATACAATTGTTTGGAAAAGAAACAAATTACAATATTTTTCCCTAGATACAATCTAAAAAAACAAAATACAAGGCTTTGGTCCTAAATACAATCTAAAAAAGAAAGTAAATAAGATACATAAACTAATCTAAACATCCCCTAAGATTAGGATTCGGGGGTTAGGGGATTGGATGGGAAGGTGTTAGGCACCCATCCAATCTGACCTAGGTCAGTCTCTAAGGATCCATTAATCTAAGTTCACAACCTCAAACAAACCATACTCGCATTTAATTCATAGCATCACAACAGTACATGCAATAAAAAATTAAATAGTGATTAATCATCAAGCATTTAAAATCATTGAAGCATGCATCTCACATGAAAAAGATAATTTAAAGTTGCTGTAATTTTAGTACAACATGTTAGAAAAATCAGATTTGCATCATTCACAAAACAGAAACCTAAAACAATGCAATATAGCAATTGTGCATTAAAAATTAATCAAACAATTGAAGTTAAAACCTAATCATGCATTCTGCACAATTAAAGTTGCTGCATTAAACTAAAAAAGAGAAGATTATACCTTTTGGGATGCAACCTCTTGAATGAGTGTCCCGAATTGAATTTGATTGTGATGAGATGCGGCCTCTTGATTGAGAATACCACCGGTCCTGAAAATTGATTCTTAAGAAAAATCGTTAGATTTGGTTGAAAGAGATAAAAAATGGAATTGAAAAGTTAGAAATAGAGATTATAAAAATGGCTTTTGTAATCTCTGGGTTTGAATATAAGAACACACTTGTGTTCTTATTCTCAAGTCTAACCCTTTGCAAAAATTCTCTTGAATTTTGCTTAGGATTCCTCTGACTAATTTTTCCAACCTCCTTTTGAAATGAGAACATTTTCTATTTATATGGCAGCCCTAAAATGAACCTACCCACGTTTTGGAACTCATGGGAGTGCATTAGGGTTTTGGAAATTGGATATACTTCATGAAAATCCCAAAATTCTGACTGATTTTTAGGCTCTGATTGCGGGCCCATTTTGACCCTTTAAACATTCGAATTTGGAGATGGTCATTAACACATATTTGTAGCCCATCATGTTAGCTTTCCATCCCAATTTGAATCAACTCAATCAAATAATTGAGTCAAAATTTATGGTCGAAATACCAATCAGTATACGAGCTGGAATCCAAATCCGAATTGGGCTTTGGATAATTCCAGGTTTTTTCACCTTTGGTCAACTTCTAAAGGATTTAGAAGTCCTTCTTTGGCTAAATTCGAGATTTCTTGATTTTCCTCAATTTATTAATAATTAATATGATAATTATTGGTCAAAATAATTATCTCATTAGTTAAAAATAAATCAATTTAAGAATTATCCTTTGATGAATATCTTGTGCATGAATACTTACCATTTTAAGGTGTTCTAAACCAATAGGAATTATTTATTAATTGATTTTGATTTAATCCTTTAGAGGACCAATCAAATTAATTAACAAGTAATCTTATGCATGTGAGCTTATGGTAAATATCATTTCAACCAATCAAATTTATTTCCTTAATAAAATCTTAGTTTTGATCCGATTTCCAATCTGAAAAATGCACTCTCATTCTTAATTTAATTTTGATTACTTAAAATATGATTTTAAATTTATGGACCAACTTTGAATTTTCAAGATTGTGAAATTACCATTTTACCCTTTATACACTAAAGTGTAAAAAAGTAAAATTAATGGTTGCAAAATGGGGTGTCAACAGCTTCAAATATTGGGCGATGTGTGCAGGTGAAAGAGTGCAAGGTGTTTGGATTGAAAACACATGATTGTCATGTTATATCTCAACGTTTACTTCCGCTTGTGATTCATGGTTTGTTACCGAAGAAAGTTTGTGAACCATTAATTGGTTTAAGCAGTTTCTTTGGGGAGTTATGTTCAAAGAAATTGAGTGTGGAAGAATTGGACCGATTAGATCATCAAATTGCAGAAATTCTTTGTAAATTAGAACAAGTATTTCCACCTTCATTCTTTGATGTTATGATGCACTTACCGATTCACCTCGCATATGAAGCTAAAGTGGCAAGTCCTGTGCAGTATAGGTGGATGTATCCAATTGAGAGATATTTACGCACCTTAAAGGGGTATGTGCGTAACAAAGCTCGTCCAGAAGGATCAATTGCTGAAGGATATATTTCAGAGGAATGCATGACATTTTGCTCTTGGTACCTACATGATATGGATACAAAATGTAATCAACCAGAAAGGAATGTCGATGCGAGTCAAAATGAAGCAACATCTGGTTTGAGTGTATTTGCATCGGTTAACCGTAACAAGCAAAACTACACGTTTGAAACTCTTAGCAAGTCAAAGCTCCAAATGGCACATCATTACATTCTAACCAATTGTGAAGAAATTGCTCCATGGGTTGAGTAAGTCATTTTATGCTCATAAGAAACATAATTCTATATTTTATATAGCATTATTTTTATTATTATTATATATTTTCGCCTTTACATGTATGTAGCGAACATATTAAGGAGCTTACGGAAATAAACCCTAGAAATGTAGCGCGAAGACACCAAGAACAATTTTCAAAGTGGTTTGAGTCTCGTGTAAGTACATTAACACTAGAAAATGTTATTCTAACATTCATGTGTCAATTTAAAAAAAAAAAAAATTGCACTAAATTGATTGTGATTTTGTAATTGTTTAAATGTAGATTGCAAACCTTTACAATAGTCGAGATGAACAAGTAAATGACCAAATATTATGGTTAGCTCGAGGGCCAGATCCTCGTGCACGAGTTTATACCAGATACTGCATTAATGGTTTCTTATTTCGAACAAAGGAAGCAGAGAAGACTTTAAAAACCCAAAATAGTGGTGTGGTTGTCAAAGGTGATGAACGTACAGGATATATAGATTGGTTTGGTGTCATTAAGAAGATTATTGCGTTAGATTATTTGGGAAGTAAGCAAATTGTTTTGTTTAAGTGTGATTGGTTTGAAGTACCGCCTCAAGGTAGGAACCAAAGTAGAGGGTACAGGAAGGATGAGTATGGATTTATCAATGTTGATGTGACACGACTTCATTACAAGGATGATCCTTTCATCTTAGGGATTCAGGCAGAACAAGTTTATTATGCAAAGGATGTTAAAAATCCGAATTGGTGTGCTGTGATAAGGGTCAAACCAAGAAACCTTTTTGCTATGCCAAATAAGGAGCAAGAAGTAGACGATGAGAACAATGTTTTTGATAATGAGCCTTATCAACTGAATGAAATTCCAATCAGCCAACATGATGTGGGTGGTAGCGAAGAAAGTTTTGAAGACGTTATTAAATGGTGTAGAGGTGATATAGAGGGATTGAGTATTGAAGTAAATGTTGATGAAGATCGTCACTTGGAAGATGATTACATTTCTAACAACAATGACACTGATCTTGAAGAAGATCTTGAAGAAGATGAGTTTTTCGAGCATTGCCTTGATGATATTACAGATGATGATAACTAGTTGTCTTAACTTGTTTTTTCTTATCATCTCAAATGTTCTTTTAAAGAATGCAATGTAATGACTTTATGTTACATTTTCTTATTATTATTTGATAGTCAATGTATATATTTTGGATATTTTCTTTCATTCCCATTACTATATATGTTGTGCATTTTCAAGTGTAGGTGTTTATTCTGGATGGCTCCACCATCAACATCACAACAACGTCAGCCACAGACGGAATCTTTTCAGCCTTCGACCATACGATCCAATCGACGGCAAAAAGAACCATGTTCCTCACATCCACAAGTTGCTCCGTCTACACCATTACCACATATACCACCACCACCTAACAATGTTTTATCACAAATACAGATTGAGACATCTGTATCTCAACCATTAGAGGACCCATCCACATTACAGCCTACACATAAAATTCCATCACATGCTCGTCGTCCACGTCCGGTGGCATCAGGTTGTATCATTATTTATATAATGAAATCCCTCTCTATAACACTTTTATTTCATAGCATGCATTATTTAGAATATAATATCTCCTCATTGTAATTATTTATGATATTTCTATACTTAGATACCTTTTCCTATTAACGTATTAACATTGATTTGAGAATTTTGTATGAAGTGTAGATTCTGCACCGGCTCCTAAACGGGGTCGAGGAGCTCTAAAAGGGTTAAAGGTAGCTAAAAAAGCTAGTGAAAGTAATGATGGAAAATTATCAATTATGTTCTCAGCAAAATTAGGTGGACCTATAGAAGTAAATTGTCGCAGTTTTGTTGATGAAGTGGTGGTTCAGCTGAAACATCATTTGCCTCTTATTGGTGTGAAGAATTGGAAGGAAATACCACAAGAGGCAAAAAACACCATGAAGGCTAAAGTTTTGGTATGTATGGAAAAGTTAGTCGTACATGTTTTTTAAACATCGTATAAAAATATAATGTGTTTTTCAAATAATTGTATATTGTTATTGATATTTTTAATGTAAAAATATATTATATTGTGACCTTATTAGGAAAGGTGGAGACTAGCGGATGATGATTTTGCTCGAGCTAAAATTTTCAAGATTGCCCAAGAAAGGTATAGAGGTTGGAGAGCTGATTTATCAGCAACACACAAAGCTTACGCAGGTGACATGGAAGCCTTAATTCGAAATAAACCAGAGGAGCTCGACATCGAGGAATGGAAGGCAATGATCGCATATTTTGAAACAGATGATTTTAAGGTAAAATTAGTTTTTTTTTTTGTCTAATTATATGGTTTTGTTTTAATAGCATATGATATTTTATATTGTATTATTATAAAATAATCTAATAAGGTGTGACATAAAATGTTTATTTCAGAAAGTGAGTCTTAGAAATGCTACTTAATCGGGGGCAGCGAACGAGCATTCATTGTACTGGGAGCAAATCGTTTTCTCAAATTAGCTATGAAAATGTAAGATCAAATAGCAATAATATTCAAACATATAATTCTAATATTTGTAGTGTATTATAGTTATAACTAACCAATTAAAAGATGATTGTTTAATTTTTTGTTTATATCATAGCGGGATCGAGAAACACAAAAGGAGCCTGATGCTCTTGAATTGTGGGCAATGACCTATTGTCCAAAAGGTCAATGGGTTAATAATGATGATCAACATGTATATGTAAGTATATAATTTTTTTTTTTTGTGTATTTAGTTCCTTTAAGATTAAAGACATTTTTGTTTCACTTGTCTTAATATGTTTTTAATATAGAAAGAAGTAAAATAGAAAATTAATATATTTATGTTTTTTCAAATAGGATGAAGCAAAACAGAAAATTGCTGAAGTGGAAGAGAAAGAAGGTCGAACATTATCTAGCAATGAGCGGGATGCAATATTCCAATCAATTGTTATTTCCAAGTCTAAGTCTAAATCAAGATATGTCCGTGGTCAAGGATATATGTCAAGGCCTCCAACTTCTGCAGAGCGTGTACGCGACGAGGTTAATAATGAGATTCAATCTTTAAGAAGACTACTAGAGACAGAACGTGCTGAGAGGGCAGAAGAACGTGTTGAAAGAGAGGCACAAATAGAGAGTCTTCGTGCTGAAAACCAGACACAATTAGAGAGCCTCAGACAAAGTATGAGAGAGGAGTTTATGGGGTTATTAGCTAACCAATCTCAGGTATACAAAATCTTTGAACACAATTAATAATTATATAAAGGGTTTTGAGTACTAATAATATATTTTGGTGTTAATGTTATTGTGTAGTAACGTGTATATACATGTTGGTGTCATTGTGTAGTAATGATATATAAATTTCAAAGCCCAATTTGCATTTCAATGCATCTTTTCAACCCCTTGGCCTTTGCTAAGTCATTTTTATATTGCATATGTACTAATGGTGTAATTGTTTAGTAATAGTTTGTATAAGGTTTTCTTGAGTATTAATGGTGTATATTTCTGTTGTCATTATGTAGTAATTGTGTATATATTGGTGTTAGTGACATTGCGTAGTAATGGTCTTATAAAGGGGTTTTGAGTAATAATAGTAATTGTGTATATTGGTGTTAGTAGTAATGGTGTATATATTGATGTTGGTGTTATTGTGTAGTAATGATATTGCACAGTACTAATATTGTATATTAGTGTTGTGTAATAATGATGTATATGGCTTTGAGTAGTAGTGGTTATATTAAAGTTGGTGTAATTGTTTAGTAATAGTTTGTATAATGTTTTCTTGAGTATTAATGGCGTATATTTATGTTGTCATTATGTAGTAATTGTGTATATATTGGTATTGGTGTTGGTGACATTGTGTAGTAATGGTCTTATAAGGGATTTTGAGTAGTAATAGTAATTGTGTATATTGGTGTTAGTAGTAATGGTGTATATATTGGTGTTGGTGTTGGTGTTGATGTTATTGTGTAGTAACATGTACTAATAGTGTATATTGGTGTTGGTGTTTGTGTTATTGTGTAGTAATGATGTGCAATGCTGTATATTGGTCTTGGTGGTATTTTATAGTAATGAGGTATATACGGTTTTCTTAAGTATTAATGTTGTATATTGATGTTCTCATTGTGTAGTAATAATGTATCTTAGTGTTGGTGTCATTGTGTAATAATGGTGTTATAAGTTTGAGTAGATTGATTTGGTGTGTGTATTGGTGATGGTTTTATTGTGTAAGAGACTTTTTATTAATTTTGTTTTTATGTTTTAAATTTTATAGGGAGGAAGCCAAGGAGGTATGTTGTAAATCATGCATGGATTGCACTTTTTGGAAGAAAGCTTTGAAGCCAAAATTGAGAGATTTGTATATACTTTTGAATATATGCTTAAATATAAGCTTGAATATATTTTTGTGTTTTGGGTTAGAATGAAAAATATAGTTCTTATAAGTTGTAATTATTTTTGCATTAGAAGGAGGAATTTGTGTATAATATTTTTGGATTAGTATCTAATGAAGTATTTTGACTTTTGGATTGAGATTGTATATATATTTAGCATATAAATCAGGTTAAGACACCAAAAATGTATTTATGGAATAGGTTAAAAGAAAATTTTTAAAAAAATTATTTAAAAAAAAATCAATTTATTGCAACGACAATGCTGAAGCAATAACTTATTACAACGACATTCTCGTTGTAATAAGTATTTGAGAATAATGTATATGGTCTATCGCAACGAAATTACCGAAGCAATAACTTATTACAACGAGAATGTCGTTGTAATAAGTGTTTGAGAATAATGTACATGGCCTATCACAACGAAATTACCGAAGCAATAACTTATTACAACGAAAATGTCGTTGTAATAAGTTAGTACCAATTTCTTAGTGATCTATTGCAACGAAATTACTGAAGCAATAACTTATTACAACAACTTTTTCGTTGTAATAAGTTAGTACCAATTATTTTTGTGGTCTATTGCAACGAAATTGTCGAAGCAATAAGTTATTACAATGAAAATGTCATTGTAATAAGTTAGTACCAATTTCTTAGTAATCTATTGCAACAAAATTACCGAAGCAATAACTTATTACGACGAGAATGTCATTGTAATAAGTTAGTACCAATTATTTTTGTGGTCTATTGCAATGAAATTACCGAAGCAATAAGTTATTACAACAAAATGTCGTTATAATAAGTTTGTACCAATTTCTTAGTAATCTATTGCAACGAAATTACCGAAGCAATAACTTATTACAACGACTTTTTCATTGTAATAAGTTAGTACCAATTATTTTTGTAGTTTATTGCAACGAAATTGCCGAAGCAATAAGTTATTACAACGAAAATATCATTGTAATAAGTTAGTACCAATTTCTTAGTAATCTATTACAACGAAATTACCGAAGCAATAACCTATTACAACGAGAATGTCGTTGTAATAAGTTAGTACAATTATTTTTGTGACCTATCGCAACGAAATTACCGAAGCAATAACTTATTACAACGAGAATATCGTTGTAATAAGTTTGTACCAATTTCTTAGTAATCTATTGCAACAAAATTACCGAAGCAATAACTTATTACAACGAAAATATCGTTGTAATAAGTTAGTACCAATTATTTTTGTGGTCTATTGCAACGAAATTGCCGAAGCAATAAGTTATTACAACGAAAATGCCGTTGTAATAACTATAGTTTATTGCAACGAAATTACTGTTGCATTAACCTATTACCTCGGAGTTTATTGCAACGGCTCGCAACGACTTTTTGGTCGTTGCAATAGACTCTATTGCAACAAAAATGGACTTATTGCAACGACTTTTTTCGTTGTAATAAACGATTTTTCTTGTAGTGTAAGGAAGAAATTTCAGAGATTGAGACTACTCCAACCTTGGAAACTTTGGACCATACCAAACTTCAAAAGCTACGAGAGCTGCTAGAGACCAGTCGAGAGGAGTTGAAGAACTTAGATTGGATAGGCCGACCGTTATTTATGTAATATTTATGATGTAATGATATTCATCTTTTATTAATAAAAGTTCTCTTTTTTTTTTTTTCATATGTGACTGTACTTAGTAAAGAATACTAAGTTGCCTACGTACCCAAAAGGGATCAAGTCATAACGTAGTTCAAAGAGATTTTTTTTTTTTTTTTTCATATGTGACTGTACTTAGTAAAGAATACCAAGTTGCCTACGTACCCAAAAGGGATCAAGTCATAACGTAGTTCAAAGGATTTTTTTTTTTTTTATATGTGACTGTACTTAGTAAAGAATACCAAGTTGCCTACGTACCCAAAAGGGATCAAGTCATAACGTAGTTCAAAGGATTTTTTTTTTTTTTTTTTTTTTTTTTTTTTTTTTTTTTTTTTTTTTTTTTTTTTTTTTTTGTGCTCTAACTTTTGCCTAGGTCGCCTCTTTCAAGGTTTTCAACCTAGCGAGCATTTTTTTTTTTTTTTTTTTTTGGCACATTCAAAGGTAATGGGAAAACATCAAGTACCAATGAAATGTTAAGGTGGGCAGTTTAGGCTCCTGCCAAGGAAGGGCTTTGGAACTTCATGCGTAGTACCGCTTCAGGAATCTCACGCCTACCCTTATCCCATCTTTGTCAACTATCTTGTAGGCACCACTTGTGTAAACTTCTTGAACGGGATATGGGCCATCCCATTTTGATGTGAACTTATTTTCGATCTTATGCAAAGTGTTGATTGGCCTTCGGACTGTGAGTACCAAATCTCCTTGTTGGTATGATCAAGGCTTGACCTTCTTGTTAAAAGCTCGAGATAGTCGCGCTTGGTAGCATTCGAGGTGTTGTTAAGCTTCTAACCTTTTTTCATCAAGTGCCTCAAGCTCCTCTAGTCTCAGTCGAGCGTTCTCCTCATTTGTAAGCCCTTCTTGTATAGCAATTCGAAGAGAGGGAATTTGTCGCTCCAAAGGAAGAACTGCTTCAACACCGTACACCAACGAATATGGAGTAGCTTGTGTGGGTGTTCAGTATGTTGTCTGATACGCCCATAATGCTTCTCCGATTCTCTTATGCCAAACTCTTTTCGAGCGTTCCACCACTTTTTTCAACAAGTTACAAAGGGTCTTATTGAAAGCTTCAGCAAGACCGTTGGCTGGTGCATTATACATGGAAGATTTATAATGCTTAAACCCGAACTTCTCGCATAACTGGTCCACCAAACTATTGTAGAAAGGCTTACCATTGTCCGTCATGATGTAACGAGGAACTCCATATCGATAGATTAGGTGGGTTCGGATAAAATTCATGACATTTTCTTTCTTTACTTCCTTTAGAGATATAACTTCTACCCATTTAGAGAAGTAATCAGTCGCAGCCAAGATGTATAAATGGCCAACTGACGACTTAGGCAATGGCCCTACGACATCGAGTCCCCATGCATTAAAAGGCCAAGAGGCGACCGTAGGATGTAAGGGTTCTGGTGGCTGATGAATGTAGTTTGCATGGAGTTGACATGTTTCACGTCTTTTTGCATAGTCCATGCAATCCTTCACTATCGTTGGCCAATAATACCCCATCCGCTTTATCCGATGATAGAGTTTAGCACCAAATTGGTGGGCACCGCATACTCCAGAGTGAGCCTCCTTCATGGCTTGATTAGTTTCTCCCTTTCCGAGGCATCACAAAAATAATCCATCGAAGGATCGTCGATACAAGGTGTCTTTATAATAGATGAAGCGAGGTGCCCTTCGTCGTACCTCGGTCTTGTGGCGAGAGTCATTAGGTAGCTTACCATGTTCTAATTAGTCAATCAAAGGTTGGCGCCAATCCTCGTCCTCCACAACAGATACTGATATGGCATTTGTCTCACTTGTATATTCCTCTGTGAAAGTGAGTGCCCAACGATTGCAAACTGGCACATTCACCCTTTCTTCTTCTGACAATGCCAACGTAGTGGCCAAGTTGGCAAGGGCATTTGCTATCTTATTCTCACTTCTAGGAATGTGTTCTAAAGTGATCTCGTCGAACTCCTCAACTAATCGTGTGGCCAATCGGAAGTAAGGAACCAAACCCTTATTCTTGACTTCATAATGTGTTAAGAGTTGATTGATCACCAACTTAGAGTCCCTATAAACCTCTAAGTATGAGATTTTCATGTCAAGAGCCATTTAGAGGCCAGCGATAAGGGTTTGGTACTCGGCCACATTATTTGAGCATGATTCGTTAAGCTTGAAGGCGAATGGTAACATGTGTTTTTGTGGTGAAACAAAAACAACACCTACTCCTGACTCTTCACAACATGCAGCCCCATCAAAGAACATCATCCAAGGCAGAAGGATTTCCGTGTATAACACATCTTCATCTGGGAAGTCATCCAATAGCTCCCAGTCGGCAGGTATGGGATGATCAGCGAGAAAATTTGCTAGTGCTTGTCCTTTAATAGCCTTTTGCGAGACATACGCGATTTCAAATTCTTGAAAGGCCACAGACCATTTTGCCAATCGCCCAGATATTACTGGCCTAAACAAGATGTACTTCACTGGGTCCACCTTTACAACTAAATGTATTGTGTGTGTGCTTGCATGTAATGCCTCAATTTGTGAATGGAGGAGAAGAAGAGTGCGAGACACATTTTCTCTATGGGAGAATATTTCAATTCTGCTCCAGTTAGCTTTCGACTGAGATAATACAACGCTTTCTCCTTTTCTGCTTCATTCTTCTGGGCCAAAAGAGCCCCAAGTGATTGTTCCTGCGCTGCAATGTATAATATCAAAGGTTTCCTGGTATGGGAACTCCTAGGACAGGCGGATTTAGCAAGTACTTTTTTATACTCTCAAATGCATTTTTGCAGGCTTCATCCCACTCGAAATTGGTGTACTTCTTCATTAGCCGACTGAACGGCTGATATTGTCTTGCCAGGTTTGATATAAAGCATCGAATGTATGCAAGATGACCTTGCAAGCTTCACAGCTCCCATAAATTCTTCAGTTCGGGCATCCTTTGGATAGCATCTATCTTAGATTGATCTACTTCGATACCTCGATGTTGAATGATAAAGCCGAGGAACTTTCTGGATGTGACACCAAATGCACATTTCAAGGGGTTCATCTTGAGCTAGTATTTCCTCAGTCGATTGAATACGATGCGCAAGTCTCGTATATGTTCTTCTCTTTTTCTTGTTTTAACCACTAAGTCATCGACATAACACTGAACGATCTTGTGAAGTATATCATCAAAGATTTTTTGCATCGCTCGTTGATACGTTGCTCCAGCATTCTTAAGTCCAAAGGGCATCATTTTGTAACAGTAAATTCCTTTCGGGGTTCGGAAGGCAATGAGCTCTTCATCCTCAGGCGCCATTCGAATTTGGTTGTACCCTGATGAACTGTCCATGAATGACAATGCTTTGTGACCGATGGTCGAGTCTACCACGAGCTCTGTATTTGGCAATGGGAAATCATCCTTGGGGCATGCCCTGCTCAAATCCCTAAAATCGACACAAACTCGAATCTGTCCATTCTTCTTTTTGACTGGGACAATATTCGCAATCCATTTTGGAAATTGTACTTCTCGAATGAATTCAGCTTGCTCAAGTTTGTTAACTTCAGCTTCAATTTGGGGAAGGAAATCTGGTCGAAAACGACGTTGAGCTTGCTTAACCAAACGTGCTTCTTGCTTTATCGCCAGTCAATAAACTGCAACTCTTGGGTCTAAACCTGGCATTTCTTTATACATCCATGCTAAGACGTCTTTGTACTCTGTTAAAAGTTCAAGGTATTCTTTTTCCTTTGCAGGAGTTAGGAGTACGCTTACAAAGATCGGGCGAGGCTCATCAGTAGTCCCTAGGTTCAGTTCCTTCAGCTCATCCACAGTTGCTTGTCCACCATCTTCAATTGCATGCGAGGCTTCATCTGGTTCATCATCTGATGAGCTAGATCCAGAATTAGTTTCTACCATTACATGGTATGCAGGAAGGACTAAAGTTTCATTTTCCTCTTCCTCTTGGTTGACTTGCTTTCTCAACCTATTTGTGTGTATGATAGTTCGTCATTTTGCCTTTAGTGAACTACCCACATTAACCTCCACAGCTAGTTCTCGCTTCATATGTGAGGGAACGAGGCTGCATATCTCAGATTCGCCTTTCTTCCGTGTATTGCCTTTTTCCACCTTAGATTGCGAAGCAACTTTTGAAGTGCTCGGAGACCCGAGTCTATCAAATGCTGACCTGCATACATGGGAGGTCCCTTCTTTTGTTGGGATTGAGACGCTTAACTTGTTAAATACCGACTCTCAAGGAGTAGGGTTAGTTAAGCGATCAAACATAGACGAACGGGGTGTTGGTTCCGCTTGACTCTCCTCTTCTGCAACCTCAAAGGAGATATGTAAAGCAGTCCTCCTTTCGTTTTTCCCTTTGGCCGAGATGCGGACAAGCTCTTGCGATGAATATCCTAACCCCGTCTTAGGAGTTTCAATTGCACAGCCTTGTTGCCTTAACTTACTTTGAGTCTAGTTAAGCCCCTGTGACTTCTCCTCTATGCAATCCGAATAGAGTTGCCCTAATTGTGAAGGATTATTGAAATCGTATCCTGACTTCGCCAAAAGTCTATATGCCTTAGGATCAAAACCCTCCTTGGTTCTCTCGTCAGGTAACAACCCTTCCTTGATGGAGTCTGATGCAGATTTAATGAAACCTTTTAGTGGAGGTTTGGTCGAGGCCACCTTATCTAGCTTTGGCAATGGAAGAGTTAAGTTGCTTTTAAGGATGGCAATATCTTTCTCCTGAGCAGGCTCGTTAGGTCTAACCTTGGCCTCCGCTACCAGCCCGAATGGAGTTTGACCTTCCTTCCGCTTGGACAATGGGACATATCATAAGATTGGTGATGCCCTTTTAGATGCTATATGAGACTTTGGTGCTGCTGCAACACTAAGCCGAGAGTCTTCAAGCGGGATTTCATCATGTCCTTTGCCCTTCTCCCTCATTCTTTTATTATCTTCTGGTAATGCATCATTCACCATGTCGCAATTCAAGTAAAACTTGGCATCTGCAAAGTGTGATTCCGTTTCTGTGAATGGTTACAGGTCTGCTATCACCTTTTTTACTTGATTACCATCGGAGTACTTGAAGCATTGATGGAGTGTAGAAGGTACAATACCGTTCTCGTGGAGCCAAGGTCGTCCTAACAACAAATTGTAAGAAGTCTTTGAACCGATCACGTGGAAAAGAGGCCTTGTCTTCAAATCCTCCATGATCACGTCAAGCCAAATAATTCCGATCACCCTCTGACCTTCTTGATTAAAGCCTTGGATGACCAGTCGACTCTTGGAAAGCTCTTATGTAGATATGCTAAGGCGTTTCACTGTCACTTTTAGCATTATGTTCACGGCGACAAAAGGCGGTCGATTATGTGGTTTAGAGCCTAATAGAAGATCTTCATCAGTGAATATTATTTTTCCATGACAATTAGCGCATTGAGCAAAGACTTCTTCTGCAGCATAGATTTCATTCTCCTCTTTTTCTATCATTTTGGCCTCCCTGAGGTGCACTTCTTCCTCACTTTGGACAGAACCGTCTCGCTCATCAACCTCATGGCAAGATGTCATGTAGGTGGTTGTTACGAGGTCCTCCGTAAAATATCCTTCAAGGAAAAACTCCTGCAATGTGATCAGTGAGTGAGAATCCTTCTGGAGCACCTCCTCTATTTGAATTCCTTTCTGTTGCGTCTTCAAGTCACCCATCACCCTTCCTTTACGAGGTATCATTGAACAACTCATTTGGCGTCTTTCTCTTGCATAAGTGACACGAGGATTTGGATTGTGCTGCTTTCAAGATTTCCTATAGGTCACAGAAGTCCAACCCTCTCCCTCACTCGATGGCCTCGACATCTTCATGTGGTTCTAGACATGGCAAGCAAACAGGTTCAAGTGTTCCAAATTGGATGCATTTGCAAGATGCCCCCAGTGTTGACATTAGGGGAGACTGCGTCTTCGTTGGACTTGGCGACCCGAAGGTAAACGTAGCATGATTTGACCCAACGGCTTCATCCAGGTCTAAGAGGATTTTACCCTCTTTTGCGAGCCCCAAGATAAGATCCTTTAGAACGAAACACTTCTCCACTGTATGACTTACAACTCGATGGTATTTGCCGTACTTTGGGTCATTGGTACGCCTTATTTCCTCTAGCCGATTGCATTCTGGCAGTTTAATAATCTCCTTCTCTAATAAGTCTTCGAGCATGCCTGGAATATCAGAGTCTAGAAATGGGTATGTTTTCTCTTCCATCTCTTTCAGCATCAACCGGCGTCTCTCCCTTTCTTGAGATGGACCTTTCATTCTCTCCTCTTTTTTCTCCTTTGCGAAGATCCTGATGGGTTCTGCAGCGATGGCCATGGATTCTTTGATCATAGGTTTGGAAGACTTGTCACCCTTCTTTACATCCTTCCTCTCCTTACGATGTTCAGCAATAGGTAGACTCTTTTCTCCCCGACTAGCCAAGCTAAGTTCCATGTCATGCGCTCGGGTAGCAAGTTCTTCGAAGGTACGAGGCTCGATGCCTTGGAGAATGTAGAACAGTCCCCAATGCATGCCTTGGATGCACATTTCTACTCCGGAAGCTTCTGAAAGTCGATCTTTGCAATCAAGGCTTAACGAGCGCCATCGGTTGATGTAGTCAACGACGGGTTCATCTTTCCATTGCTTCGTATAAGTAAGTTCCATCATACTCACAGTACGACGAGTGCTGTAGAAGCGGTTCAAGAACTCCCTTTCCATTTGCTCCCAATTATCAATGGATTCGAGCTCCAAATCGATGTACCAATCGAAGGCGTTTCCTCGAAGAGAACGAACAAATTGCTTTGTGAGCAAGTCTCCATCCGTGCCAGCATTATTGCAAGTCTCGACAAAGTGGGCGACATGTTGCTTAGGATTCCCCCTCCCGTCGAATTGTTGAAACTTTGGAGGTTGATAGCCTGGAGGCATCCATAAACTATCAATTCTCTTGGTGTATGGTTTTGAATTCATAAGAGTACTCTAAGGTGCACCACCGTATTAAGCTCGAATAGTGTTTGTTATCATGTCGTGCAACTGCTAGACTGATAAGGAGGCGATGGAGGTAGAGTTTATATGTTGGTCCTCGACTCTCTTGTGACCATCTTGGGGGGTACGCTAGTGAATGGGGCCATTGCTAGATTCTCCATGATTGTGAACTTCGAGCTTGTTCATGAGGGTAGCAATCTAGAGGTCTTTTTCCTCCACAGTCTTAGTAAGTTTCGAGATAGCACGTTCCATTGCAACAATCCTCCCATCCACAATAGCAGTTTCGGTCATCATAGCTGGCATGGCTATTATGCGAGATGAGTCTTCAGAGAAGGCAGATAAGGTGGCCCTTCAAGGAGATCCCGGAGAGGAACCTGACTGCGAATCAATGCTCGACCCAGCATCTGGTGCAAAATAGGATGAGTTACCCCTCGCTATCGAGTCTTCCGAAACGAGAGGCGTGTTTCCCACGCTTTTGGATGTACGCTTGCCTACCCCCAAAATGTCTAGTGAGATGATTGTCTTAGGTTGAGGCTAGGCTTTGGTGAGATTTTTCATAGAAGCTTCTCCGGCGGTCCTTTGTGCCGCAAGAAGTCCCATTGCCTTTGATCAGTTTCAAGTCATGGGGCCTGTAGAAGTGTTGCTACTTGTTGAACCCCCAACACTCTTGGTGGTAGTCTTAGGAATGTGAGCCTTTCTTGAAGCCATCGAATTCAGCGTGTTGAAGACTCGAAGATCTCGAAACAGAGAAAGAGATGAGAGGTAGAGAAGGTCCCACTAGGAGTGCCAAAAATTTGTAGACACAAATTTCGTACAGATGAATCACAAGGTCACGAAATAGTGTAACAAATAATCAATTTGTATTTATATGTATGAAAGCGGGTACAAATCTCTAGATGATCCTTTACAATAAAGAATACAATAAATTCCTCTGATTCTGTCTCCGTGACGCTCCACGATCCAAGGGCTATGAAGCTTGATCTTGAATGGTGTCTGGATATTTCTAAGTTGAGTGTGTAGTTGGAATTTCTAGACTTAGAGTCGAGAGCCGTCAGCTTGATCTCGGACTAAGTTGAATGAAGATTTGGGAGGCGTCTCTCACTTTGGATTTGAAGAAGCAGAAGTACGCCTTGCTTTTGGATGGACAAGAGTGCTTTTCTTGAATCTTGAGAGAACTCTTCTTTTTGGCAGAGTGTTGACAAGGTTTTCTCCTTCTGACTCTGGATCCCTTTCTCTTCTCTAAGGGGTCTTTATTTATAGGCACTTCAAGGCTTCTTCATTTGGAATTTCCTTCTCAGCCTTTAATGGGATTTGATTTGATTTGATTTGATTTTGAATTGAAATTTGAATTTGGTCTTCCATTTAATTAAAACATTCCATATGTAGGATTCTCCATCTGATATCGCCACATGGTTTCAAAGTTGTGACACGTGGCTCCGTCCTATTGGATGCAATTTGTTGACTAGTCCATTATTGACACGTCATCACTTGACAATTGATTTAATCAATAAAAATTAATCATGATCAATCGGACGGATGTAAACACATCATAAAATTTTAACGTCTACGGGGTTTGAGTCGAATACAAATGGGTGTGGATGTTTTGGGGTTAAAGGAGGAGGAAGGGTGGGCATGAAGTAGAGAGAGGAACAGGGTCATTGGGTTGGATAATTGGATAGGATGATGATATTATCCCTAGGCTCACAAATCAAACTTTTCAGATACATAGCTTTGCTTAATAAAAAAAAAATACAGTAGAAAGATGGGAGAGAGATAAACTTGGAGGAGATAAACGAAGAGAGAGATAATGCAATAAATGAGAGAGTAAAAAAATAAATATAAATTAGGTTATTTAACCTGAAGGGTAATAAATGATTAGTTTATTTTTAATCCTTAGATCTATTGGAAATCAATGGCTTAGAAAATGTGTAACTCTTTTAAAGTTACACCGGGTGTAACTTAAACCCATCTCATATATATATATATATAAACACATTTTTAATACCATATAAAATTATCAACTCTAAACAAGTAAAATCAAATAATACAAATTCTTAAGTCTTAATATCACATAACAACTCAAAAAAAAAAAAAAAAGGTTTTTGATTTAGGTTAGACAAAAAATAAATATATATATATATAACACATTTTTAATACCATATAAAATTATCAACTCTAAACAAGTAAAATCAAATAATACAAATTCTTAAGTCTTAATATCACATAACAACTCAAAAAAAAAAAAAAAAAATATAATAATATAATAATTCACTTAAAAGTGTATCGGCCGAAATTGATATTTCGCTCGAAATGACTCGAAATGGCCCAATATTTAATCCAAGGTGGAATAGAGGATACCTCGTACCAGTTTGCATACCGGTATGAGATATTCCGCTTATTTCGGCCAGAATGGAATGGTATCACCAACTATACCACAAATTAGTGAATTAGGCAGGATTTTTTTTTTTTTTACATTTTTTTACATAATAACAAACAATAATTTTCTTCCAGAATATTAAATTGGGTGGACTCCAACTAAATAAGTTCTAGACACAGCCACTCATCCGACCATTAAATCAATTGTCATGCTACTTTCTACCATACAAATATTAATAGGTGATACATCCATTATTTTGCATTTTATAATTCATTTTGTTGAAATGCCCTACAAATATTATAGGTGATACATTAAAGAACCCACTGAGTGAATCATACATGTGTAACATACCAATAAAAAGACAATTTTGATTGAAATGCTCAACAAATGATTCTATCAATAAGAGAAGTACCAACTTTGATAGACATGAACGTTTCCACTAAAGCAACCTGTATTGCATACCTTGGTGCTGAAGCCATCTATCCCAAACCAAAATTACCTTTAAACTAACTTGTAAATGATGCGCGAATGTAAACTGTAAATTTCCTTTGATTGGCAAGGATCACAAAACAGGGGAAAATGTTACGAAAATATCCAAGATAACTTTAAAGGAGGATTACAATAGGTTGACAAAATTAGTCACTATTATGAAATGGGTGGTTGGGTTTCTTGTAGGTTTATAAGAAGTGAATTTAGGTGTTTTCTCAAAAATTTGGATGTTTTGAGGTTACTCGTGTTTTTCTTTTTTCTTTTTTGTTAAGAGAGAAAAAGAATTTGGTTATGGTCGTTTGGAAAGTTGTTGGTGAAGTGGTGGTTCAAGAAGAATATATATATATATATATATGAATTTTTGTTAAATTTTAGTTTGTAAAGACGTTTTATTAAAATGCATCACATACACAGAACATGACAGTATTATTTGGATTGAGATCCCATGAAGTATTGCATGGGCAGCAAAATCCCTTCTCCCTCTCACAATTTTTTCACTTTTCACTTTTAAATTTTTAAACTTTTTTATTCAATGGTTGAGATTAAAAGTTAACCATTCAAATGGTATTGCAGCCCATGCAATACACTTTTATCTCAATCCTCATTTTCATCCAGCCAGCAGACGACATGATAATAGAAAGATTAATTTGGGCATTTGTCGAATTTAAGGTGATGTTTTCACATTTTTACCATATTAGTATTATCATTTTATTTGGTACCAGACGCATTCTTCTCTTCCACCCCAATTTCACCATCCTCTGTCAATTGTCCATCTTCAAAGGTTCATAGATCACTGATCAAATTATGGAAGCAATTAAAAAATAAGAGGAGAAAAATGTGAGCACTCTAACCAAGGGAAACAGAGTATCATGCTCAATAGATAACAGAACAGGAACTTCACTCCTACTTAAGAATCCCAAACTCTCCAAACTGAAAGACTTTATCTTTGTGCTCCCAGACTTATGAGATATAATTTTTCTGGAACAATTTTTTACAGACATCCAATAGGTTTGCATCATGCCAATAAGTTGAGCAAGAACCTATTGGCAACCAAACAAATCCTTAAAATAAGTACTGTCAACTACCAACCAAAAGCAACAAAAACCTCTCCAAGTCTGAAACTCTTCAACGGATCATCAAATATCTACAATTCATAATGCATTTATTCATACCATTAAGATATAATTGCACCCTCACAGCCACCAACTTCTGAAACTCGCCCAATTTAAAGACAGATATCATGCAAATTAAACTGACATCTCTCTTAATATGTAAAACTAACTTGTGTGTTCGACGCAATTTAAGGTCCACATAACCCATTTAGAAAACCTAGCTTAATGTCTTAATCATTCTTATCTAAATTTGTATTACAAGATGGACACATTGTCTTAATCCAACCCAAAAACATCCAGAGTATCAGCACCATTAACCTAAAGTACTATATCCATTACCCACGATTCCATTTCAACAGACCAGAAACCTAGCCTACCAAAGTCAAGCCAAAGTGTGATCAAATACAATAATCAGCATTCCAAATAACACAAACACTACAAATCCCAAACTCCAGGACGTGAGATTGTCAAATACAGTAATCAGCCTTAGTCTCAAAATTTTCAGGTTGGCTATGAATCCTCAATAGACTATTCAGTGTCGACCATATGTATTCTTTTTCTATTCTATCCAAAGTCATACTCTTTGTTACCTTGTTGATTAACAATTCCATTTTCACTACTTCTACAAATGTTATTTCAAATCTTTCTATATTTTTTTTTGTTCTCTCAACTTGAATCAATTCACCATTCATCATTAATCGCTCTCCTCTACACATAACCATCTCAAGCGACTTTCCCTCACCAAAATTCTCAAAACACCACAATCATGTTTTAAGAACAGTGTGAATCCTACATCAAACACCTACAGCAAATCCATACTAAGCCCCCCAAGCAAATCTATAACCTAGCCTTTGAATTGGACCAGCAATCATTAAAATTCAATCATAACCATTAAAAGAACAAATCAATGATTCAGATAGTCGAAAATTGATATCTACAAATGTTCATATATTGAATTCAAGCATATAAGAAAAGATACAACGAAACACATAGTTTCGAATATGGCTTTTCTTTGTTCATCAAAGAGAAAACAGACTAAACGAAAACCCTAGAAAAGAAGCACCATACATGAAGATGATGATGATGATGATGGGTTCAGTTGATGTCAGAGTCGTCGAAGTCATCTTCGAAGGAGTTAAAGAAGTCGGCGTCGGCAAGCTTGTTGTCAATGGAGATGACGCCTTCGCCGAACATCTCGAGTGGGTCCACGTCGTCCACATCCATGGCCATTGTTGAAGGCTGGTCGTCCATGTCTGCGAAGAAGTCCATGGGCATCGGTCTCATCTCTCTCTCTAGGGCTTACTTTTCCTCACTTGTCTGATCTGATTATCTCTCGATTTTGTGGGTTGCAGAGGAATTATATAGAGGCGTACTGTTTGACGGTGTGTCGTTTTTTTGTTTTTCAAGTCCAAGTGACGGTGTGTCGTCTTCAAGTTGCCCCCTTTGTTTGGGCATTAACTCATTTTCAAGCTTTTCAAAAAAAAAAAAAACTCATTTTCAAGCTTTTTGGAGGGTGGCTAATACAGTAAAACTTAAAATAATAAAAAAAATAAGTAAAAATATGCTTTTATTTCTGCCCTTGTCCTTATATTTTTGGAATGTTTTTATTTTTTAAAAGAAAATTGATATTGTTAAAGGTCGTTCTTGTGTTTTGAATATTTTAGTCTTTATCATCTCAATTATGAAAAAGGTTGACATGACTAAAATGTTACATACATGTCATTTAATTATAATAAAAAATATATTTAATTAATATATTAAAAATGTCACATCATCACTTACATGGTAAAAAAAGTCATGTCAGCACTAAAAATATTTTTCATCTCTTTTTACAAAAAATAATAATAATAATAATCCTTCTCTTTATTTTCTCTCATCACCTCTCTCTCTCTCTCTCTTTGAATCCAAAAACAGAAAAGCTCTAGGAATCTTGGAATCGAGACATTAAAGAGGATTTAAGGGTTTTGTGGTGCAAATTTACCTAAAATAAAGCATCACACCCCAATTTTCACAAAATCATTGCTAAACAAACCAACCATTGACCTAATTTCAGAAAAACTTCAACCACAAAACCACTAAAATTTCAATTAGAAATTCAAACAACACATCTACATGCAATACCCACAAAATCCTAAACCTCCACAAATAAAAAAAATCCCAAAAAAAATTTCAAAAACCCACAAACCATAACAATCTTCCCCAAGCTCTTTGCTAAGCAACCACCACAACCTCTTTCCCACAATGGTTCACTGTGCCAAGCAATTGATTTCCCCATGCCCATACCGCGCCACGATGGTTCTTCTCAACCCATGTTCCTCCACCTCCAATGTAGAAATCAATTGCAAACGACCATGTGGCGACCCAAACAACGAATCGACCATCGCTTGCAACAACCCTAAGCCTCCACTCAAAGCTCATATATCCTTAGCCCAACCGCCGCAAGAACCACCTTAAAGAGGCTTTGATGAACTTGGTAGAGATGAGGTAGACTTGGCCATGAAAAAGGGGTGATGTTTGGTCTTGTATTTTTACAAAAAATAGGTAAAGAATCGATTTAGGGGAAGAAAGAAAATTGAAGCTAAGGGATTTTCCTACAATTGACTGTGGGGCTTCGACAGTTGAATGCAACAGAGAGAGAGAGAGAGAGAAAGAGAAATTTTTTTTTTTTTTTGCATCTAAGTGTTGACATGACATTTTTAATATTATCTAAGTAATTTTTAATTGTAAATAAATGACACATCAGCATTCTGTTAGCCACGTCATCCAATTTTATTAGTGAGATGATAGTAAGGATCAAAATGAAAATAGGTTAAAAAATCAAGGACTAAAATGAAACTTT
>OU015772.1:12251220-12344014 GCA_907173295.1 Fagus sylvatica | reverse complement strand
CTGATTTGCTGTAATTGCCTTACCAACCATGAAGAGAACCAGAAGAACAAGTACATGTAAAACATATAATTATTCAAATAAATGAACATACCTCTAGCAATGAGGTGTAATAAAAATCCTCCATATGCTGCAGAAGTGCACTCCCATCTCTAATCGAACGGAATATATTTATTTCAGTTTGTAAAATATTTTTAATAAGTTCTTTCTCACCCTTCATCTGTACAAAATGTTCTCAATCAGAATTGAGTTCAGAAATAAAAAATGGTACATCTGGAATGATAATGAAGTCATAAAACAGGGGTTTCAGTAGTGTAGAAATTTTTGACAAAGAATATAAGTTAATGTACTGAATGAATAGGTAAATTTTTCATATAACCTATTGTTTTATTGACAGTTACATATATTGTTGCTAAAAGAGTTAAAAACCCACAATGTCACATTTCCTGTCCTGTCCTGAGTACCATTAGAAAAATATATCTTTCATATAACCTTCTGCTTTGGACCTTCAACAGTCCAAGAAAATTATTCTTCAGAAGACTAATTAAACATATGAATGTTTTCTTATTATGAATAGAGCAAATTCTGATTATCTAGTTCATAACAACCATGTCTTCCTGTTTGTTACTTTAAATTCTACAATTTGTTTCAACCTTCTCTATACAAGCTCTCCTCTCAATTTTGTTCAGTTTTAATTGCAAAAGTCAATTTTTTGTGAAATATGTCAGTTTGATGATGGGCAGTGCTTTTTGAACTGGACTTATGGTTTCCTTAAATGCATGTAGAATTAACAGAGAATGAAAAGAATAATGTATCTAGCAAAGAAGCTTCAACAATAATACAGAGAACCAACTAGGCAACTATTTTAATTCCTTATATATCAATTCAAATTAGACAGTGTACTAACAATTCCTCAAAAAAAGAAAAAAACAGTGTACTAACTACTTCATAACTACGCATCTATCTCTCTATGACCGTGTTCAAAGAAAAACAGAAGCTCTGAACACGGCTACAATGTAGCATAGCTGCTCTACCATGGATTTGGAGTAATCCAAAATGGGGGTGGATCTATCTTCTCCAAGTCAGAATGATAGAATGGCTTAATACTTTCATTATCCAAATTGAACAATCCAAGATCGTGGCCACCATACAAGTTGTCCAAATCCATCTCATACCATCTATCATCCGTGAAATAAATTGAATTTGGTTTGCACTCCGATAAAATCATGACTTGAGACTGACATAGATTGATTTCCACCCAAAAACACAACCTGATCCTTCAAAGATTCCACCTTTTCCCATCTTTTCAGCTTGAAATCTAACTTGAACACAAAAAACATCTTTGTACGATATGGACAAACCAAAGGCTGTGTGTCATTGGAACTTAGCAGGTAAGACTCATCCACAACAAGTCCCTTGTGCATTCACAAAAATTTTCCAATGAACCGTTCGATGAACAAGACATCATCATTGGATGTCTTCACCAGATAAAACTTTGTTGTTGAAATATTGTTGTTTCTGGGAAATTTTTCAACATCTTTTAGTTGCATCGAAGGTTCAATGCTCATGATTTTCGTCGGAGAAGAACTTTGAAATTCCCATACTTCCACTGAACGATTATCTGCCAATGCGTAAAGCTGATTATCATGGCATATAATGTCACAGTAGTCTTGATTTGCGCCAACAAGTTTGGTCCACGTTTTGTCTCCTTGCTTATAGAATGCGAGCCTCGACGCAAAGTCATAGTCATAGATCATGACCACCACGAAGTCATTGGAACGTGATGGGTCTGCCAACAAGATAGCCTTGGTGATAAAACTCTTCCGCAAGTTATTAACGTTTGCGAGTTCATCAGTAAACAATGGGAGTTGAATCTGAACTCTAGAGAATGGATTAAAGAGATGTGGGTTGGCTTCATCATCCAAAATCACAAGCCAACCGTGAGATGAACCCACACACCAAACGTCATCACCAAACCTCTCAAACACGTTCTTCATCTTATAAACCTTGTTTTCTGCGAGGTTAAAGAAGCGGCGAGTTGTAAAGTCATCTTCTTCGTCGCTGGGAAGCATGAGCCATGGAGTTTGAGCGCAGAGGGGAACTTGTGTAGTTGCAGAATTCCAAGAAGAACACACCGCACTGCTGCGAATGTTGTCAACAAAAGGAAGCTTGGTTAGAATTACTTCCAAGAGTTCCGCAGGGAGGTCTGAAATCCTTGTTCTTTTTTTGTGGGGGTGAGTCATGTTGGGCATGTATGACAGGTTTGTGTTGGAGAGAGGGAATAGAACAGTAAGGAGTGATTCTTTGTTGGAGAGAGGGAGTTGAACAGTAAGGAGTGATTCTTTCTATTAATTTATAATTCCGAGTTTTCGACTACAAGTTGGATTAGAAGAGTTTTCGTTCGACTACAAGTTGGATTAGAAGAGTTTTCGACTACAAGTAGGATTAGTAGATTTTGAAATTTGAAACGTTTTAAAAACTGATACTGACCGGCCGGTTTGACAGTGTCCGGTTCTTCTTAAAAACCAAAAAGGATGGAAAATCAAGAAAAAACTGAAAACCACCGGTTCAACTACTGCGAAGCATGAGCCATGGAGTTTGAGCGCAGAGGGGAGCTTGTGTAGTTGCAGAATTCCAAGAAGAACACACCGCACTACTGCGAATGTTGTCAACAAAAGGAAGCTTGGTTAGAATTACTTTCAAGAGTTCCTCAGGGAGGTCTGAAATCCTTCTTCTTTTTCTGCTGGAAGATGAAGCAGATTGTATGTAGCAATTGTCTTCCTTAGCACCAGTTAAGCCTTGGAAATCCATGACACTAAAGAAAGACAAAATCAGAACTAATTTTATAAGAATAAGAGTCGGTTTAAGTATGAAGGCATTACTATTCCTAGTTGTACAAGTTTTGTGTCTCCGTGTGGGACTAGGAGAAGTTTACCAATCCGCCTGTTTTTGCTTTTTAAATTTTTTTCCTATTCTATTTCTTCTCTGTTTTTATTTTGTTTTCCTCTGTTTTTATTTTGTTTTATAGAAATTGAAAAAATAAAAAATAAAAAGAAGTTCCCACCACTAAAAGATGAGGCCCAAAAAAGTTTGATCTGTGCTATATGCGTATGGAAATTAAATTAAATTCCATCAAGGAATAGGAACAATAATGTGTCCAGCCCTAACTTTTATTGAAGGTTTATTGGGTCTCTACAGCAAGAAGCAATCTTTTATTGAAAATAAATCTCCTCCCTCTAAAATAAGTGGGATTTAATTAATTAATTATTTTTTATTTTTTATTTTTATCTAAGACAATTATATGAGTGAGGGATCGAACTCATGTCTGAGTGAGAAATGTATACTATTAGACCAAATGCCCAGTGAGGCTTAATTCTAAAGTTAAACAAAATAAACTCAGTTTAGGGATTACATGTGAACTTGTAAAGGACCCTATACTTATGCTACTTCAAGGTGAAAATTATATAATACATTCCACCCATACTGACCTCTGCAGTCAGCTAGAGTGTAATAATCTCATCTCGCCCCAATTCAATACATCACATTCAGATGTAGGCACAAAACACTTAAACATCATTTATGAGTTGTTAAACTTAAACCCATGTTTTGGTTTTTTTTTTTTTTGGGGGGGGGGGGGGGGGCGTTTTATTTTTCTTCACAATTCAATGTTTTCCAAATTACCAAAATCAATTTACTGTTTAATTCTTTGAAATCTGCATGCCTTGCTACCTGATTTTTTATTGGACGACAGTAAAACATATTGGACCATTTCTCATAATGTCCGAACAACTTTTTTATTTTTATTTTTTTGCTTATTCCACAGTTACAATAATGGGGAGAGAGAATTTATACTATGATTCCTATATAAAAGAGATCAATAAATATCATTGAATTAGAAGACTCTTAACATGTGTCCGGGCAACCTATATACATTAATTGATATGCTTACAAATAGATGCCATTGTAGCACCTATAAAATTGGTGAATCAAGTAGTAATCTTGCATGTAATTTTTGAAAGTACACGACAAATGTCTTTGTAAGTTTGTCACAAATAGATTTGATAGTGTTTGTTGTCAAACTAGAAATTATAAAGCAATGGTTGCCAATTTGTTTGAAGGGGAAAAATAATAAAATTTGTTTTAAACTTGCATAGGGTCTAGTGCTTTAAAGCAAGTTTAGAACCACAATCTGACTTCGATCTAAAATGTGTGTAGGCTCAGTAATTGCCTTTGTCCAAAAAGCTTTTTAAAAGTGCAAGCGAAAGAAAAATAAAGTCCAAGGAAAGTAAAGTGCTAGAAAAGTAAATGATATAAAGTAAATGGGCAGATAGTCAAGTCAACAGATCAATTTCTAAGTTAACATTGCATGTGAGCAAGTAATGGGCAGATTGCCAAGTTATCAAAACACAATTCTAAGTTACCATCACATGTGAGTGGGCTCCTCATCATAGGAAGCAAGATTGAACCTTAAAGAGTCTACATATCATCAAATCGAACTTTAAATTCTAAGCAAACAATGCATTCTCATCAAATCAACATTTTCAAGATCTTAGCAGTCATCAAATTAATTTCAAGAGTAACTAAGCAAGACATTATGCATCAAACTTTGATAAACATTCACTAAACAGAAATACACTTCACAATATTCACACGAACAAGCTAAGAAACATTCACTACAAGCAAGCATGTAAGCATAGAAACACTTTAAACGAAGACAAGTTCTCACTAAATAAGGCTTTCAAATATCTCATAAAGTCCTCCAATGATCTCTTAATCTCTTGTATGATGTCTTGGTCTCTCTCAAAAGTTTTCTTTATCTCTCAAATGATCTATTGGTCTCTCCCAAAAGTTCTCTTTATCTCTCAAATAATCTCTTGGTCTCTCAAAAGTTCTCTTGGGATTCTCTAGGAATCTCCATGTTTTAAATATATATATATATATTGGAATTTTTCTGAAGAGAGGAGTCTTTATTTATAGGCAAGAGTGGGAGGTACTTCAAGCTACCCCACTAACCCATGTAACATGGAAGTGTGATAAGTGGTTTTAGTGCTTCCATACGTCAAACCAATAACTATCTACTAACTCATGTAACATGGAAGTGTGGTAAATGGCTTTAGTGCTTATAAGGACACATGTTTTTTTACATATCACTTTTTTAATAAAACACACATAATTAAGGTTGCTAAATTAACATATCATGGTGACCAAATTATATATATAATATATATAAAAATATTTTATGATGTAACAGATAGTCTCCAATTACAAATCATCCCAACTTTCAATTACAACATATCATAACCCAAAAAAAGAAAGAAAAGAAAAAGTAGTGATTTCCAATTATTTCATAAAGTGGGCCTTTAATTCCAAGAGAATATCCAAATTGGCCATGTGAGGATGTTCGATGTGGTGGAATTCTTTGAAACAATATTTTTATAGATAAACAAGAATTAGAATGGCATTATTAGAATCTAAAAATATAATAGATCGTTAAAAAGTACATAAATTTTGCAACGTCAGAAGTCAAGAAACCAAGAGTGTAATGTTCATTGGTTACTTCAACTTTAACAAAAAACCTTAGGTGGGTTATATTGCAAAATTGAAACCCCAAGGGTTAGTTTGCAAATAACTCAAACCCTAGGGATGACTATGTAATTTGGCCTTCAAAAAATTAATTACTATCACCTCTTAAGAACAAGCTTAATTACCGTTTGTCATCACCTCTCTTTCTAATGACATTCATATAATTGAAGTTAATTCCCAAAATATTATAACACATAATAAATATTATAAATGGGTTATATGATAATTTCTTACAAAATATTTTAAAATGCACTTCACATTACACGAGGTATCGCAATCATGTTACTAGTTTTGAAAAAGGTCACGTCCTCACAACTTTAAACATACAAATAGTGTTCAAAGAAACACAAAAGGCATGTTTTCTACTCATGAAATCTAGTGTATTTATGTCATACTTTATTTGCATTTTGTAAATAAAAAAAAACTTTTAACCTTTCAAAAGGATGAGAGAATTTTAATCAATTCATTCAGCATCCACCTAAAATCTAGTTCTTATATACTATTCATATATACATATTTTGATAGTTTGAGATATTGGAGTAAGCTAAACACAAGGTTGTGCACTAATTATTTTGTCGTTGACATAACCCAAAATCAAAACCAATATGAGAAAATTAAGTTTTAATCTAGAAGTAGAACTAATTTTGTAAGAGTCCAAAATCAGAACCAATATGAGAAAATTAAGTTTTAAAGTCCTCCTAGAAGTAGAACTAATTTCATAAGAATAAAGAGTCGGTTTAAGTATGAAGGCATTCCTATTCCTAGTTGTACAAGTTTTGTGTCTCCGTGTGGGACTAGGAGAAGTTTACCAATCCGCCTGTTTTTGCTTTTTAAATTTTTTTCCTATTCTATTTCTTCTCTGTTTTTATTTTGTTTTATAGAAATTGAAAAAATAAAAAATAAAAAGAAGTTCCCACCACTAAAAGATGAGGCCCAAAAAAGTTTGATCTGTACTATATGCGTATGGAAATTAAATTAAATTCCATCAAGGAATAGGAACAATAATGTGTCGGGCCCAACTTTTATTAAAGTAATAACTCTTTTCTCTCATCTTATATTATATATTTTGTTTTCATATGCTTTGGTTGATATAGTTTCTAGGTTTAAATTGCTTTTGTGTGATTAAGGTTATGTTTCTTTATTAAATATTTCTTTAGACATAACACAATAATTGATAGAGTAATATATGGTTGTTCAGTTATATTAGTTAAACTATATCTGTTACAATTGGTTACAGAGTCTGTTGATAAAGATTCATTCTGTTATAGTTAGTTAGGTACATTCTGATGATAATCATCTTGTATAAATAGAGGAATAGTCTTCCTCATTATAATCAAGCAGAATATATTTCATTCCTATTCTAAATTCTCTCCTTCTCAACTCTCTCTTCTTTACTCTTGTTTACATTCTGCATTACTCTCACATGGTATCAGAGTAGTAAGGTCCTTGACCATCATGACTGCTGTTGTTTCTAATACTCAAACACAAACACCTTTTTTTCTTCTCTCCAACATCTCCAACTATGTCACAGTAAAGCTTGATCACACGAATTACCTGATGTGGAAATTCCAAATTACAAGAATTCTTGATGCTTACTCCCTCCTTGATCATCTTGAAGATCCAACTTCTTGCCCTTCCCAGTTTGTTCTCGATCACCATGACCTAAAGACACAAGAAGTTAATCCTCTCCATCTGCAATGGAAAACAAGGGATAAAATGCTCTTCTCATTGATCAGTTCCACACTTTCACCTTCAGCCATATCTTTGGTAATGGGCCAGACCACTGCTTCTGGAATCTGGAGAGTCATTCTTAACAGGTACACCTCAATCTCTCGCTCTAGTATTGTGAATCTTAAGCGTGAACTCCATAGCATCAAGAAGAATTCTGATTCTGTCACTCAATACCTGCAAAAGATCAAAGAAGCAAGAGACAAACTGGTGAGTGTAGGTGTCTTCATTGATGACGAAGAAATTCTCCAAATAGTTCTTCAAGGTTTGCCCTCAGATTTTCATTCTTTCACATCTGCCATGTTAACTAAAAATGAGGCAATGGAATTTGAAGAATTGCATACCTTAATGAAATCTGAAGAGGATCTTCTCAAGAGTTCCATGGATAACTCCAAAGAGATCGCTCATATGGCTATGGTAGCCAACAAGAGTTCTCAGCCGAGCTTTCATACTCCTTCAACTGCTCCATTCAATGGAAACCGAGGTCGAGGCCGAAATCAGAGTTTCAGCAATCGTGGTAGAGGTAATGGGCGGTTCCAAAATTACCATACCCGTGGTGGTTCTCAGGGTAATTTCAATAATGGGAATGCCTTCTCCAATTTCAGTCCGAATCCACAAAATTCCCAATCTTGGAATCCAAGCCCTAGTTCTCGTCCTACCTGCCAGATCTGCTACAAGCCTGGACATACAGCGATTGATTGTTATCAACGCATGAATTACGCCTACCAAGGCCGGCATCCTCCAGCAAAGCTCGCTGCCATGGCCACCGCCGCACCACCTGATTCTAACCCAACTACCTGGATCTCTGACACCGGTGCCATCGATCACTTCACCCCTGACCTTCACAACATACCTGACAACCACGCCTACACGGATTCACAACTTGTCTCCATTGGAAATGGTAATCACCTTCCCATCTCCCACATTGGTAATTCTCAACTCAGAACCTCTGCTTATCTCTTTAATCTTCGTAAAGTCTTGCATGTCCCTTCTATGAAATCCAATCTTCTTTCTGTTCAACGTTTTTGCCGTGATAATCACTGCTCATTCTACTTTAATGCCAATCATTTTCAGATCCAAGATCATCTTACGGGGAAGCCTCTTTACAAGGGTTTCAGTAAAGATGGACTTTACCCCATACACGGTCTCTCACTCCCTTCACTGAAATCTCACCTCTCTCCTGTTTCCAATCACTCCAGCACTGCTGTCTTGTCTTTTTTTGCTCCTCATGTCTCATATACAGTATGCCGTCCATCTGCTTGTTCTAAAGTCTCTTGAAGCTAGTCTTTGGCACATGCGCCTTGGGCATCCTCAATCCCGTGTTTTGTCTCATGTATTAAGTCATCATTTTAATCATCAATTACCCCTTTCTAATACATTCTGTAAACATTGTGTAATGGGTAAAATGACACAACTCCCTTTTTCCACTTCCACTTCTTGTACTCAATTTCCATTACAACTTGTACACAGTGATGTATGGGGTCCCGCTCCAATTAATTCAATAAATGGTCATCGTTATTACGTCATATTCGTGGATGATTTTACTAGGTTCACATGGTTTTTTCCGTTGAAACACAAATCTCAAGTTCTTGCCTTGTTTCAACACTTCAAAAATACTATGGAAAATCATCTTGGCACTTCTATTAAAACATTGAGAACCGATTGTGGTGGTGAGTACACCAACAATGAATTTTGTCAATTTTGTTCTCAATCCGGTATTATTCATCAGTTTACTTTTCCTCACACGTCTCAACAAAACAGTGTTGCCAAGCGTAAACATTGTCATATTGTTGATATGGCTCTCACCTTGATTTCCCACTCTTCTCTTCCATTTCAATATTGGACCTACGCTTTCTCCACTACAATTTTTCTTATAAATTGTCTTCCGTCTTTAAGTCGTGGTTCAATTTCACCTTGGGAAACTCTTTTTGGTACGTCTCCAAATTTCTCACTTCTAAAAAGCTTTGGTTGTGCTTGTTTTCCGTTATTACGTCCTTACTCCAAACACAAATTTAGTCTTCGTTCCAAAGAATGTGTTTTTCTTGGTTATGCCTCTAATTCAAAAGGATATCTTTGTTTGGATACTCTTACTTCTCGTACTTACATCTCTCAAAATGTTGTTTTCAATGAGTCTCATTATCCCTTTTCCTCAAATACTTTATCTTGTCCTCCACTTTCCTCCTCTTCTAACTCAAATTCTTGGCTTAGCTCTCTTTTATTTTTTCATCCATGCCAAACACCTTCAGTCTTGGGCCCTGCACCTACCAATAATTTTTCTCCAAGCCCAACACCTTCAGTCTTAAGCCCTGCAGCTCCTCATCATCTAGTTTCCCCAAGCCTGGTTTCCCCATCTCATTTAATCCATCCATTTCCATCTCTTTTGGGCCCTATGCCTCTACTACCCGAACCCAATATTATCCCTGAGCCCATCTCTGCCCCTATTTTAACTACCCAACCCAATCCACCAGATAATCCACCGAACCCAAATGTTCTTTCCCCAACCTCTTCTCCTTTACCAATTCTTACCGCCCCTGTACATCTCTTTCCAGCTTTACCTTCTCACCCTATGCAAACACGTTCTAAGTCTGGAATTGTCAAAAAGAAGTCTTTTGCAACTTCAACCACCATTAACTATCTTCAAACTAAACCACCAAACTTCACTATTGCTTCCAAAATCCCTGAATGGCGTGTGGCCATGGCTTCCGAGTTCGATGCTCTTCAACAGCAACACACCTGGTCCCTCATTCCTCTATGCTCTGGTCAAAACCTTGTTGGGTGTTGTTGGGTTTACAAAATAAAACGGAACACTGATGGCTCCGTGTCTCGGTACAAAGCTCGACTCGTCTCCAAGGGGTTTCATCAGAAAGCTGGGGTTGATTTCAACGAGACTTTCAGCCCCGTAGTTAAACCACCCACGGTTCGCATCATCTTGTCCTTAGCTGCTCAGAATCAATGGCCTCTTCGACAACTTGATGTAAGTAACGCCTTTCTTCATGGTTTGCTCAAAGAAAGTGTGTTCATGGCTCAACCTCTTGGGTTTATTGATTCGACACAACCATCTCATGTTTGTAAGTTACATAAGTCTTTGTATGGCTTAAAACAGGCCCCCCGTGCCTGGTTTGAACGGTTTACCTCTCACTTGTTAACTTTGGGATTTACTGCTTCTCTTGCTGATGCCTCTTTGTTTGTCCTGCATCATGGTTCCACTACTGTGTACCTATTACTCTATGTAGATGATATAATCATCACGGGCAATAATTCTACTGCGATCTCAGATATTATTTCTCAGTTGTCTGCTGCTTTTGAGCTAAAGGATTTAGGCCCATTGCGTTATTTTTTGGGTCTTCAGATTGATTACAAGAAAGTTGGGTTATTTGTTCATCAACACAAATACATCACTGATCTTCTTCACAAGTTTCAGATGACTGACTGTAAGGCTTCTCCTACTCCTATTGCCACTACTCCACCAATTTCTACTGACAACAATGATGCTCTCAGTGATCCTACACCTTTTCGTAGCCTAGTTGGTGCCCTTCAGTATGCTACCTTCACTCGCCTTGATATTGCCTTCGCTGTCAACCGTGTCTGCCAGTTTATGCACAAGCCCTCCACTGTTCATTTTGTTGCAGCAAAACGGATTCTTCGTTATCTCAAGGGTACACTGCATAAAGGTGTCTTATTTCAACCAGGCCCTCTTGCTCTTACTGCCTTTACAGATGCTGATTGGGCTGGTGACCCATCTGATAGGCGTTCTACTTCTAGAGTTATTGTCTTCCTTGGTCATAATCTGATTACTTGGCTTGCTAAGAAACAACACACTATTTCTCGCTCTTCTACAGAAGCTGAGTATCGCTCCCTTGCCACTGGTGCTGCTGAGCTTGCTTGGCTTCGTCAGGTTCTTTGTGATCTCAAGCTGTTTTTACCTTCTGCTCCTCTGATTTGGTGTGATAACACCAGTGCTCTAGCGTTGGCTTCCAATCCTGTATTCCATGGGCGTACGAAACATATTGAAGCAGACTACCATTTTGTTCGTGAAAAAGTAGTCTGTGGTGACCTCTTACTTCAGTTCATCTCTATTCATGATCAGCTTGCTGATATCTTCACAAAGGCTCTCCCGTCTACTCGATTTCTTCAGTTGTGTTCCAAACTCATGGTCTATTCTATTGACCATCAGTTTGAAAGGGGATGATAGAGTAATATATGGTTGTTCAGTTATATTAGTTAAACTATATCTGTTACAATTGGTTACAGAGTCTGTTGATAAAGATTCATTCTGTTATAGTTAGTTAGGTACATTCTGATGATAATCATCTTGTATAAATAGAGGAATAGTCTTCCTCATTATAATCAAGCAGAATATATTTCATTCCTATTCTAAATTCTCTCCTTCTCAACTCTCTCTTCTTTACTCTTGTTTACATTCTGCATTACTCTCACAGAAAAAAGGTCAGTCATGTGGTTGAGCGAGGTTGCATGCCTAACACTTCCCAAGCACGTACCCTAACTTCAGACTCAAATCAGACCAGTTAAACCTTAATTTTTAATGGAGTTTAAAATTGGTTCCTGGACCTAAACTAGGTGATGACTTCCTTCTTTGCCCTAACATCAATGAGGATTAGTGGCCTTCAATCTTGAGGTGCTTCACCAGTACCTCACATTAGAGATGGAACACGTTGTGCTTTTTTTTTACTCATATAGGGAAGATCATAACTCTTTTCATAGAGTTGATGAGAAATCATGTGAGGATTTGATGAAACAATCTCAACATATAACAAAGATATATGAACAAGTTTGATTTTGAAGACATTGCCAAATAATCAGTTGCAATTAAAAGCCTAAATTGATGTTGTCAAAGTGCTTGCATTTCAAGATGTTGCTTTTAGAGATCAGGATGAAAGCTCTAGTTCAAAAAATCGTGAGCTCAACAGTCAACCGTCTGGCCTTTTCCGTTTTTACTTAAAATAAGATGCAATCCCTTCTTCTTTCAATTTCTAATAGCAATGAAAGTTGTGCATTTTGATTACACCAACCTTAGAAGCCTCTGCCCAACATGTCTCAGCCACCACTATACTAAAGCTTTTTGTTGCGACAACTTTTTCCATCGTCACTGCAACTTGCAACGAGAAGTGGTGGTGGCTAGCGAGCAATGCATGGATGGTCAGGGAGGTGAGGGCTTTTATTCATTTTTAGCTGATATTTTTGTCATTAAGAAGTTGCTTGAGGGTATTTTAGATATTGACACTCTAAAAAATTGGGGTGCGAAAACGTGATCTATACTTTAAAAAAGACGTTTTCAAAAAATCTACTCAATACCGCCTATTTTAAAACGCAATTTTTGGCTTTTTAAAAAAAAACGCGATTTGTTTTAAATTGCTGAGCCAAACACAGATGATTTCACGTTTTTGTTGAAAACGCTCGTTTTCCCCCCATCAAATGCAGGCCAAACTCACCCATATAATATTCATCAATATAGAAGGAAGTTATTAATTTTTATCCACTTTAAAATTTTAGTTTATGATTAGGCAAAATCGAGAAATTGTTTTGTTCTTCAAAAAGTAATTAAAGTTAAGGAGTATTTTTTGTAATTAAGCTCAAATCCTAATTAACAATTTTCTTTTCTTTTCCCTCTCTCACATTTCCTCTTTCTCTTTCACATTAAGAGCCAACCACACCGCAGGAGCCACCCCTCAATCCCTAACCACCACTTTGATCTTTCATTCCCGACAAGCTCCCCAAAATCTGACCAGGACCCAGGAAACGAATTTCAGCCATCAATGTTTTGGGAGTTTAGGTAAAAGCAAAAAAAATCTTATTCTTTCTGTTGCTACTCATCTGTTAAATATATATATATATATCAGCACTTTTAACTGCAACACATTCAGTATACTTAAACTAGACATCCCTAAAAGGCTAAAATCAACTCCAAATGGAAGTAAGTGCAACTTCAATCTAAATCATTCATATATATATATATATGTTGGATAATTTATGCATGTGCTGTAGTTAAAAGTTAGTTTGTTGTCAATTTTTTTTTTTTTTTGGTTAAAAGGAAATATATTAACTTACAAACTAATTAAACGGAACCGAGTAGCATTAGATACATCAAAAGCCAAAGCCTCTAGCACATGCGCTGAGGCATTGGAAAAGGAAACTAAATCAAATTGCTGGGCCCAGCCAGCTTTTGCAAGTAAATCAGCACACCCATTCGCTTCTCTAAATATATGCTTGAGAGAACTAAGCTCAAATCTCCCCATTAGGTACCTGCAATCATCCACAACAGTACTAAAAAAAGCATTAGGGTTGGTAGTGGAATTAATAAGCTCAACTGCCACTAAAGAATCCATCTCAATTTCAAGATTAAGAATCCCAAGATCTATGACTAATAATAAACCATCTTTGAGAGCCCTCAATTCAACCTGAACACTAGTTGTAAAACCAATAAAACGAGAAAAACCCCCAACCCAATCCCCAAGATGATCCCGAATAAGACCCCCTCCCCTTGCTAAACCTGGGTTCCCTAAAGATGACCCATCAGTATTTAATTTGAACCAATCCAAAGGAGACAAGCTCCATTTAATAGGGATAGGAACCCTCATTTTCACCTTGGAGTAACTGCCAACAAGATAGTAAAACTCTGAAGCAAAAGATATGGTAGTGGCCACAGGATCATAAAAGGAAGCATCAAGTTTGAACACAAATTGATTTCTACGAAGCCATAAATTCCAAACACCAAAATAAAAAATTGTTTGCCAAGGAATACTATGATCATGAGTAGAAGAAGCATTACAATTAAAATTGATCCAATCAAGCAGCCATCAATGATATTTCCATTTCTACCCCTAAAAAAAAAATATATGGTTAAATAGCAATCTAGGTATTGACTATTGAGTACTGAACCTATAATATTTTTATTTGGTATACTGTCCACTAATCTATCAGGCTAATTTTAAAAGCTTCCATCACCTAGCCCATAGGGGTTTCTTTACAGGACATGTGATCAACATGAAGTAATGTATTAAGCCCAATGGATTGTTTGATCTATATTTTTGCAATTTGATCTGTATTGATGCAATACGACATGATGTATTCTAAAGAGCATGGACATGGATATGGAGAGTCGGATAGGACACAGGAAAGGACAATACAACAATTCTAAAAAAATAAAAAATAAAAAAGAATTAGAACATGATATGACGAGGATACAACAAATTTTTTTTTTAGGATGATGTGAGAACCCCATCAAGGTAGGGCCTTTTGGACCAACCCCTAGAGAATAAACCCTATGATTCCATGCACTGACAGTAGGGGTACAACAATTGATTAATGCATATATCTTTAAGTATATATTTTTTATTTATAATTTATGTTTATTTGAAGTTTTCAAAAAATATAAATATCAAAGTCTTTAAAAACATCTAAAACTTTTAGAAAAAATAAAAATAATATTGTTTTCCTCCCAACACATTAAGGATACACATGCATGCAAGAGTATCCTTGAAATATTTCGGTATCAGTCAATACCGGCTTTTCGTTTCGGGTTTACCGCATATATATATATATATATATATATATATATATTTATAGAGAGAGAGAGAGAGAGAGAGAGAGAGAGAGAGAGAGAGAGATGGGTTTAAGTTACACCCGGTGTAACTTCACAAGAGTTACACCTTTTGTAAGCCATTGATTTCCAATAGATCTAAGGATTAAAAATCAAGCAATCATTTATTACAAGTCAACTAACCTAATTTATAGCATTATTTTACTCTCTCTCATTTATTGCATTTATCTCTCTCTTCCCTTATCTCTTCCATGTTTACATCTCTCTCTCACATCCTTCTAAGTTTTAACCGTTAAAAAAAACACATAAAGAAAAGAGTTTAAGAAAAAGGTTGGTTTTATCTAAAAAATAAAAAATAAAAAAGTTGGTTTGCCATGGATGACAATTTTGAATTGTATATGGATTCACTAAAATATATATTTGCCCGTATTACCATTGGGGTGCAGCTGGAATATGGATTCACTAAAATATCTCTTCCAATGTTTGCCCGTATTACCATTGAGGTGCAGCTGGGATTAAAATTGTGGGGAACTGGATGCTTGGGGTTTGAGTCGGATACAAATGGGTGTGGATGTTTTGGGGTTAGAGATGAATCACACGGTCACGAAATAGTGTAACAAATAATCAATTTGTATTTATATGTATGAAAGCGGGTACAAATCTCTAGATGATCCTTTACAATAAAGAATACAATAAATTCCTCTGATTCTGTCTCCGTGACGCTCCACGATCCAAGGGCTATGAAGCTTGATCTTGAATGGTGTCTGAATATTTCTGAGTTGAGTGTGTAGTTGGAATTTCTAGACTTAGAGTTTAGAGCTGTCGGCTTGATCTCACACTAAGTTGAATGAAGATTTGAGAGGCGTCTCCCATTTTGGATTTGAAAAAGCAGAAGTACGCCTTGCTTTTGGATGGCCAAGAGTGCTCTTCTTGAATCTTAAGAGAACTCTTCTTTTTGGAAGAGTGTTGACAAGGTTTTCTCCTTCTGACTCTGGATCCCTTTCTCTTCTCTAAGGGGTCTTTCTTTCTTTTTTTTGTGTACGCGACCAAGTCTCGAGGGGGCATTTGTAGACGTCAAAATTTTATGATGTGTTTACATCCGTCCGATTGATCATGATTAATTTTTATTGATTAAATCAATTGTCAAGTGATGACGTGTCAATAATGGACTAGTTAACAAATTGCATCCAATAGAACGGAGCCACATGTCACAACTTTGAAACCATGTGGCGACATCAGATGGAGAATCCTACATATGGAATGTTTTAATTAAATGGAAGACCAAATTCAAATTTCAATTCAAAATCAAATCAAATCAAATCAAATCCCATTAAAGGCTGAGAAGGAAATTCCAAATGAAGAAGCCTTGAAAGTTATCCTTTTTTTTTTTTTTTTTTTTTTGTGTTGTGGTGAGCGAGCGAATCTCGAAAATTTCAATTTGATGCTTTTGTTGCGGCCTTTAAACTTTTTTCTTTTTTTTTAGGTCATCACTCACACTAAGTTTGGGTGTGATTTGAACACCTGAATCTCAAATTCATCCTTGTAGTTCATGAGAAAGGCAAAGGAAATTTTTTTATTTTTTTATTTTTTAGGATATTTGTTTATTAAGGTCACTCACACCAAGTTTGGGTGTGAGATGAGCACTTAATCTCAATCTCACTCTTGTTGCCCACGCGAAATCAAGAGGCGGCACTGTTTTATTTTTTTTTTCTTTCTTTTCTTACTAGGTTTAGGGTTAGCATTACTTATAAAAAGAGATCTCAACTCTTTTAGTTTCTGCCGCACAGTGCGAAGCAAAGCCCCACCATTGTTTCAGAGATTTTTTTTCTTATCCACGACTCATCATAGCCGCAAACCTTTATCATCAAGCTGCTGTCCCAGCCTCCCAGGCCATCACTTGCAACACAGTCAAGCTTTCACGTGGGTCTTGCGCAACTCCTTATCATGAAATTTGTTGTCCCAGGCCATCATCTTTGACGTAGGCATGTGCTATTGGTTGGTCATGCATTAAACCATGCTTCCACTTTGTCTTCTTCTTCCTTATAAATTTTATTTTTTATTTTTTTATTACAAGAATCGCTTCTGATGCTTCCTTAGCTTTGATATCCATAAGGTTCTTGTGCATGGACACTTCTGGGACAACTTCATTGTCAACAAGAGAACCCTTAGTGGTACAAGGGCGGACATATTCTTCTTCTACAGTTTGGTTACGGAAAACGCTGTTACTTTTTTTTTTTTTTTTTTTTTTTTTTTTTTTTTTTTTTTTTTTTTTTTTTTTTTTTTTTTTTTTTTTTCTGACTTATTTTCTTTCTTGCAAGGAATTTAGTTTCGCTTCAATAATTAACCCACACACCGAGGCTGGGTTAATCTTGCTGTCCTTGTTCCGTTCTTCTCTTCGACACTTCTCCGCTTCGTCACTTCTCCGCTTCATCGCTTCTTCACTTCAACGCTGCATTGCTTCTTCGCTTTACTACTGCATTGTCGCTTCTTTGCTTCAACACTATGTTGCTTCTTCACCTTGCTACTGCATTGTCGCTTCTTTACTTCAACACTGTGTTGCTTCTTCGCCTTGCAACCCTTATTTGTCTGCAACTACTTGGCTCACTTATCCGTCTGTCGCAGTTCTACTTCATGACCGTCACTTCACCGTTGTGTGAGGTGTCTATCTTCATTATCTTGACACACGTACGTGGCATCACGAGGCATTATACTTATGACTACTTTGGTCTTGCCCCCTTTGCTTTGCTCTTTTTCATGAAAGTTCTCTCTTTTTTTTTTTTTTTTTTTTTATTTTTTTTTATTCACTTCTCAGGTGTGCACCCAGTCTTCCTCTTCATCATGGTTCTTCGTCTCTTCACTCATAACGGTTGTTTTAGTCAACTCTTCGAAGACTCCCAAGAATCAGTTTATCACCATATTAAGTCACGCGGACGAACCCATAGAGGAGGGGATAACTTTGGCAGTTTTTCCTTCTGCCAGTAGCATTTATTCTTCATCCTTCCTTTGCGAGGTATCATTGAACAACTCATTTGGCATCATTCTCTTGCATAAGTGACACGAGGATTTGGATTTTGCTGCTTTCGAGATTTCCTATAGGTCACAAGAGTCCAACCCTTTCCCTCACTCGATGGCTTATCTTCTATGTCAGCATCTTCTTGTGGTTCTAGACATGGCAAGCAAATAGGTTCAAGTGTTCTGAATTGGATGCGTTTGCAAGATGCCCCCGGTGTTGACATTAGGGGAGACTGCGTCTTCATTGGACTTGGCGACTCGAAGGTAAACGTAGCATGATTTGACCCAACGGCTTTATCCAGGTCTAAGAGAATTTTACCCTCTTTTGCAAGCCTCAAGTCAAGATAAGATCCTTTAGAATGAAACACTTCTCCACTGTATGACTTACAACTCGACAGTATTTGCAGTACTTTGGGTCGTTGGTACACCCCATTTCCTCTGGCCGCTTGTATTCTGGCTGTTTAATAATCTCCTTCTCTAATAAGTCTTCGAGCATGCCTGGAACATCAAAGTTTGGAAATGGGTATTTTTCTCTTCCATCTCTTTCAGCGTCAACCGGCGTCTCTCCCTTTCTTGAGATGGACCCTTCATTCTCTCCTTTTTTTTCTCCTTCGCGAAGATCCTGATGGGTTCTGCAGTGATGGCCATGGATTCTTTGATCATGGGTTTGGAAGACTTGTTACCCTTATCTACATCCTTCCTCTCCTTACGATGTTCAGCAATAGATAGACTCTTTTCTCCTCGACTAGCCAAGCTAAGTTCCATGTCATGCGCTCGGGTAGCAAGTTCTTCGAAGGTACGAGGCTTGATGCCTTGGAGAATGTAGAGCAGTCCCCAATGCATGCCTTGGATGCACATTTCTACTCCGAAAGCTTCTGAAAGTCGATCTTTGCAATCAAGGCTTAATGAGCGCCATCGGTTGATGTAGTCAACGACCGGTTCATCCTTCCATTGCTTCGTATAGGTAAGTTCCATCATACTCACAGTACGACGAGTGCTGTAGAAGCGATTCAAGAACTCCCTTTCTATTTGCTCCCAATTATCAATGGATTCAGGCTCCAAATCGGTGTACCAATCGAAGGCGTTTCCTCGAAGAGAACAAAAGAATTGCTTTGTGAGCAAGTCTCCATCCGTGCCAGCATTATTGCAAGTCTCGACAAAGTGGGCGACGTGTTGCTTAGGATTCCTCTTCCCGTCGAATTGTTGAAACTTTGGAGGTTGATAGCCTTGAGGCATCCGTAAACTATCAATTCTCTTGGTGTATGGTTTTCAATACATAAGAGTATTCTGAGGCGCACCACCATATTGAGCTCGAATAGTGTTTGTTATCATGTCGTGCAACTGCTAGATTGACAAGGAGGCGATGGAGGCAAAGTTTGTATGTTGGTCCTCGACTATCTTGTGACCATCTTGGGGCGTACGCTGGTGAATGGGGCCATTGCTGGATTCTCCATGATTGTGAACTTCAAGCTTGTTCATGAGGGTAGCAATCTGGAGGTCTTTTTCCTCCACAATCTTAGTAAGTTTCGAGATAGCACGTTCCATTGCAACAATCCTCTCATCCACAATAGCGGTTTTGGTCATCATAGCTGGCATGGCTATTATGCGAGATGAGTCTTTAGAGAAGGCAGATAAGGTAGCCCTTCGAGGAGATCTCAGAGAGGAACCTGGCTGCGAATCAGTGCTCGATCCAGCATCTGGTGCAGAATAAGATGAGTTACCCCTCGCTGTCGAGTCTTTCGAAACGAAAGGCGTGTCTCCCATGCTTTTGGATGTACGCCTGTCTGCCCCCAAAGTGTCTAGTGAGATGATTGTCTTAGGTTGAGGCTGGTGAGGGGAAAGTTATCCCACAATCCGCGCGAGATCATCACAACTCATGGTAATCAATGTCGTACCGAAGATGAGGAAGCCCCTTTCAGAATATTAAAAGTGTCGGAAAAGGCGAAAGAGGAGACCTGGCTAGCCGCTCTCCTGTCATGTTGGTTGGGGGAATTTGTATTTCCTGGTAAAAAGGCTAATTTGATTAGGCTTGGCATTTTCAAGGTCACAAGCTCGTGGTAAGAAGTACTGTCTCACAGTCCCGGTCTTGGCTACTATCTACAAAGGTTTGAACGATATCGCGTCTTCCTCAGTCCCTAGTAAGTGTGACACTACATTCCCCGCACACTACTTGAACGCATGGTTGGCTGAATACTTTGCCACTCATTTCGACTTGCCTGAGGCTAGCCCACTTGATCCATGTATGGTTAGATTTTCCTGAAAGGGTGCAGCAAAGTATTTTGAGTAAGCTGAGGAACGAAAGCTCTTCCATTCCATTACTAAGTTCAAGTTTCATCGTCTTGCGCTCTTCAAGGGACATCAAGAGATTTTGGAGGATAATGATCAGCTATCTGACTCCTATGTTAACTACTTTATTAGTCAACGCCCTAGCTATTTATCATCACGTTGCGACGACTTGAGCGTACTTGAGCCTTATAATCCTCACCGCTTTGGCCATCAATTTGGGTTCAATCAAGACATCCTTAGGGAGATAAAGGAAGATCTACGCACTGCCACCTTAGAAAAAGTCATGAATCTCTGGCATCGATGCCTTCGTATTAACACAAAGTCGCAGTTTTTGGTCCCCTCTCGTCCCTCCAATGATGCGGCCCCTTGTACGAAAGATTACATGGATTGGTGGTCCAAAAGATCTTATGGTTTTTTCTTTAGCGACCCTAGTCAACCGAATGGGAACATTGGGTCAAGCAAGCTGATAGTCAAGTTGAAGCGGCGTCATGAAAGTGATGAACTTTCAGGGCATCGAGAGGATACCAAGTTATCTTTAAGGATTTCAGAAGGTACCGATGAGACATTCGGCATTGTTTCTACCTTTAGAAGAGCTGATAGAGCTATGGCGTCTCATGCCAAGAAGTTGAATAAAGAGGATGGGATCTCATGTTCCGATCATGGAAATGAAATAAGTCGAAGTGACTCAGATCGTCATTGGCGACGTAGGAAATATAACGACAATGTCGTTGATGATGCGAACCACGAGATTGTTATGAAGACAACTGAGCCTTTTATTGACGTGGACACACCATCTCCATTTTCTGACGATGATAAACACGTGAGTCTTTCTTCCCTTTTTGATTCTGCTAACACGGAATCTGTTAGAGCCCTTTGTTGTCTTTTTAATGATCCCATGGTTGTTTCTGCCATCCAAGAACTTGTTGAGGATGAAAATCTTGACATTTCTTTGTCGTAGGTTGGTATTGATTCTTTGAAAGAGATAGACGACAGGCAGTCACCAGCCGATGGTAGCCCTTCTATGAGTGAGTTTTCTGTCCAAGGTCCGAAGACTTTTGATCTTGCCACTAAAGTGATTGACAAGCCGCATCTTGAGAAATCTAATGCTTTTATTCCCCCTTTAGGTCCTATCCGTAACCCTACGAAGGATATGGTCAGCAAGGTGCATAGTTCGGGTGTCCCAACTATCTCTACAGTCTTGACACTTAATGCAAAGGACATCATCTTAAAGGCTAGTCACCATTATGCATTCATGTTGGGGGAAGGCTTAATAGAAAAGATCATCAAAACCCCTTTTGATTCTATTGCTTCTCTTAAGGAAGAGTTTAAGAAGATTCTCCATGCTATCAGACAAACAACAATTGTGGATGTGATGCCCTTATAAGATCGAGTTTGGAAGTTTATGAAGAATGCATCTCAATATTCTTCAATATGTTCTGCTCTTACGCAAAGGATTTCACTTGAAGTCAAGAATTAGAGACGTACAGATGCTGAATATCGCCATACTCTTGCACTTAAATCATAAGCTATTGAGGCTAGGGATAGTAGTAGAGCTGAAGCGAAACTGTCTAAAGTCTTGTCAAGGGAAACTGAATTGAGGAAGGAGCTTGAGCTTTTGGCGACACAGAAGGGAGAACTTGAGAATTCTATCTCCCTTCACGAAGAAACGTTGTTGCAATTGCAGGCTGCAGTTTCTAGAATTAACACTATAAGAAAATATGTTTAATACAACAGGTTTTATTGCAACAAAAAAAAATAATAGAGGTAATAGATAATCTATTACATCTACAAGCTATTTTTCATTGCAATAGTTACTAAAATGTACTAATTTATTACATCCAGATAATATTGTTGCAATAAGTTGTAAAATGTTGTTGTAATAAGTCATTTAAAAAATTTATTGCAACAACTTTGGAAGTCAATGCAAGAATTACTCATATTACATCCAAATCCTTGTTGCAATAGATAAAATACTTTAATGCATCTACGTTAGTTGTTGCAATAGACTGTGCCAATCTCCCCGCTCAATTTTTTACATCCCGCGCTTTCCCCAATTTTTTCCCTCTCCTGCCTTTTCCTTTTCCCCAATTTCAGCCCATATCTGTCTTTTTTCTTTTCTCTACTGTTGCCTAATCCTTCTCTTCTTTCCCCCCTCACTCTTCAGCGAGCCCAAGGAATAGAACCCGGTGTCACTGTTGTGGTTGATTTCCCTCTCTCTGTCTCTGTCACTTTTTTCCAGTGTCACTACTGTGGTTGCTTTCCTTCACCTCCTTAGGTTTCCTTCTATCTCTCTCCTTTTTTTATTTATAATTATTTTTTAAGTTTGATTTGTAGTTTGTGATGTTTATTAAAATCAGTATATTGTTTTTGGGTATTTGGGTGTGAAGGTATTTGGAGAACAAGTCTAGGACACATGAGGCTGTTTAGCCCAACCGAAGAAGGTTTTCCATTTTTTTGCTTATTTGGGTTGTTTACTTGGTGGGAAAGTTAAGGAATTGGAAAGGGAAGGGAAAAAAAAATAGTTTTTTTTTTTGTTATTATTATTATATTGTATACTTTTCTTATTTCAGCGCTTCATTCGGTCTACTGGCATGAAGTTAGAAGCCTTGGACTAGTAACTTATCTTCCCCCTCTTCTAGGCTTCTTTCAGCATGTTATAAATTTGTCTCACATATTTTACTTTATATTGTTTAAATTCACAAATAAATAAAAGATATAGATTTTGTAAGCAAAGTTGATATTGTAATAAGACTTTCCAATCAAGTTGTTGTATTTTGAATGGGTAATATAATATCAATGAATAATACTAGTCCCAACAGTCAGGGTTGAAGACTTTGCTTTTGTCCTTCCCAACACATCATTGTTTTGTTTTTAGCTAGGAGGACAAGCTTCCTTTATAATTTGTTAAAAGAAACATTCATGCACTTGTTCCTTACATTCACTTTGTGAGAATAGTAGTTGTGGGCTGTGGCATAGCAAAGATGTATAATTGGGCTGGGTGTGTGCAGGTTTGAAAGTTCATATATCCTAGCAATGATATGAGAACCTAATAATTTTACTGGCCACAAAGATACTAATAAAAGCGATTCTGATCCATTCTTTTGACTCTGTTTGGAAGCAAATATCACCGGATGGTGATATGGAAAGTGGAATGGTGGTTTATTTGTTGAGTCATTTGTTTACTTATCTCTTTAGACTTTTCTTTCACTTCACTGTGTCATGTGCCTTTCTAATTGTGGGTTGTGGCTTTGTCCTTTATGAATTGTGAGTCTTTATGAGTTTGTTTTTCCTATATTTGGTTTTTACATGTTGTGTTATTATGTTTGGGTTCCTTTCTTTTGTTGCTGATGATGTTAAAGCTTAAAGGTTTATAAAGTTCTGGTCTTTGTGTGGAAATTGCTTTATTTTTTATGTTAAAGCTTAAAGGTTTCTTTTAGGTTAAATTTAAGAGAATTGGATACCATTGTAAATATATATTTACTTATCAATTTGAACTTTGTAATGGATGCTTTCATAAGTGCTTAGAAGCGTTCTTCTGATACAGGTTCTAAATTTCATTTCGGAAATCTTAGATTGATTAATTTTGTATTTTGGTAACATTGGGCATGACAAAATATAATTTTTTTTGTCAGTTTAAAATGGAATTTGAATTGGGTATTATCATAATTAGAAAGTTTATCCATACCCATTTTTTGAATTGTCGACATTGTTATATATATATATATATAAAAACTCATCGATTTGAACATTGCAATGACTTCATACTTGTTTAGAAGCTGCTATTCTATAATTCTTGAAGTCTTCATCAATGTGGAGTGATTATAAAGCATTAAAAGCTTTCATTTTGTAACTTTCAGAGAAATCCAAATTTGTGATAAATATTAGCAGTTGAATATTTTGTTGTCCTACATATGTAATGGGTTGTAGGTATTAGAGTTTTTGAAAGTTGTATGGATTGGTGTTAGAGGCTTAGAGTACTGCCATGTCTTGTGTTTGAGTTGTGGATAGATCAATCAATGGAAGAAAAAGTAGAAATAAGGTGAATCCAGATTTGGCATGGAAAGGTTATGTGAAGGAGATAACTCCAGATCCAGCACTATCACAGAGTTGGCTACGATGGAGATATTGTTTGTTGGGGTTGTGTTGTACGTTCTGGTTTTAATTGTGTAAAAGGCTCTACTGGACATGTTCACATGTGTCCTAGGCTCCTAGGGTTCTAACATTATGGTTAGGGTAAGTAGTAGATATCAAGCTCTAGAAAACTATGCGTGTTGGACCCTGTAGCATCATGTAGGAAGCGTTGTATTTTTGAGGACTTGGAGAAATCCTTAAGTCATCTCCAAGAGCAATTTCGGGCCTGCTGTTTGACTGTTCCAGGACTTGGGGTTTCACGGATGCATCATCTCTTCCTGATTTTATTGTTTCTCTCAATGCTGCATAATTTGTTTTTACATTGTTCTCCTTTTTCTTTGTAATCTTTCCCTCCCTTTAGTGCATATTTTATGCACTTGGGAGTTTTTTCAGATCTCAATAAAGTTTTATTACCTATCAAAAAAAAATTTAGATCTCAAAATGCACTTTTGCTTATGATTACCGAAATCTTTGGTGAAAAATTCAAATATTTTCACATGAGACTTTTTTAATATTGGTAAAGTTCACCCAAAAAAAAAAAAAGTAATGGGATTGTACCATGATTTGCTTGATAGGTACACAACTATATACTTACTGATGGTGCTTCGAAAGATAAGTGTAACTCTGATTGGGTTCTATATTAAAGCTAAAGCTAACTAAGTGGAACTTAGATTTCACTTATCCAAAAAAAAGAGGATACCTAGATTTCATACTTTTGTGCCAGTAGTTGAAAACTGTCTTTGGTTATTACTGATACTGTATGAGCAGTTTTTGTTTGACTTGATTCAAAGTCATGGAGATCTAGTTGGTATGAGTTCTGTGCAAGGTTGAAAAAACATCTTGGATTGGTTGTTATAAATATTTTAGCTTGTAGTTAGTTAGGTTTTGTGGATAGGAAGGAAAGTTATAGGCAATTTCTCTTAAACTCATAAAGTTTTTCTACTTTTACAATGACATTGTAACTCTTACTAAGTCTCAGCAGGGAAATTGCTGCCCTGTAATCTTGTTTGTGAAAGAAACCTCTTTGAAAATGTGGAACAAACTGTTTTCCATGGCTGGCATACTTGCCAGTCAAATCTTTAGGAGCCGTTCAATATGGGCATAAAAACCAAAATGATAGTTCTAATAACCATATGTATTGCATGGGTTCTTAAACATTTTCATTGATGTCTCTAAACTCTAAATAATTTGTTCTTTCTAATTCTTTAACAATCTCTAAATTGTTTTTATAAAGAATCTTATTAGTTTCAGATGGTGTAGATTATTATGGTTGGTCTGATGCAGGTTGAGATAATGTCAAAAAGCTTAAGACAGACTGAAACAAATATGAGTCTTTCATGAGAACTGTAAAGAATGATAATTGACTTTAATCAAGTCATGAGGGGAAGTAAGACAAAAGCCATCTGTTTTCAGTTGAAGATCAGGTGTATGCTTTTCAATATTGACATCTTGATTCTGCATTCAGAAAAGTCATGTTTCAGTAGAGATTTATTATTTTATATTGAAGTATGACACAATCCCTTTGCATTTTAAATGATATGTTTCTTCCTTTCTGGAGATACCAATAGTCGTATTAAATAGCAAAATATTCATGGTGTTAATTACAGACCTCTTTATCACAATATGCCTTGATGAATTATGATTTACTGTTTTTTCAGAACATAGTGATTCTATTTTTTTTCCCTTTTACGATTTGTTCTTGAGAAGTGGAGCTGGTTTAAGAGATTGTCTTCTTTTTTTAACTTATCCATATCTTTAGTTCTGAAGACACCTAACAGGGCAACGAAAATTTCAATTATTAAATACTACAATTCTTTTATGTACTTAGTTACTTAGTTAGTAATTTGGGTATTGGAATGTTGCTAATTTCGTGTTGGTTTCTGTGCTCAATGTTCCCCTTGTTGGTGGGTGATGAACAACCTTGATATACAAAATGTTTATTTTTGTGTTATTTTTCTTGAATTGTTGCCTTACATGATTTACTTTTCCACCAATCTTATATCTGCAATGAATCATTCATGTTAGTGATCCCTAGGTATAAGAGGGGGAGAATAGCGCTCTCTAGTTACCTTTTGGCATGGTTTATTCCTAACTTTTTAGTATATAAATCAATTTCTCCTATCTGTTTGTGCCAAGTTATTAAAGTCATTCATGGTTATTCATTCCTTGTCCTTACCCTATTGGGATTGAGGTTCTTCATGGAAAAGTTTTATTATATTGACATGTCATTATTGCCTCAGAAAAGAAGTCAAAGGATAAGCACAAAAGTAAACACCACAAAAGTGATCGCCACTCGGTGAGTTGTCTTGTTTAGCAGTATGATTACTGCTTTGATGTTTGAGTTCTTCTCATGTTGTAAATTTTAATTGAATTTTTGTTTACTGCTATACTCATATTCTTGACATTGTTCCCTTCAAGATCCCCTACCTCCTCCAATAAGTATAAAGTTTTCATATATTGTCTATTTAGACACACAAAAAAGTATTCTTCTTTTTTCTTCACAGGCTACAGGTCCTTATTCTCTTTTCTAGTGAGACCCCGCCGACGTCTTCTCTTGTTTGATTTGGTATCAAGTAATGTTTACAAAGGTTGTCTAATACTGGTTCAATTTAATTTGAATTGTCTGGCATTGTTGCTGTTATTGGTAACCACTAATTTTAGCTGCCTGGATTCCAATAAAAGATTCTTGGAGTTTATATTGTACACGGGAATACATAGAACACTTGAAAATTTGAGGTTTTGATTAAATTCTCACTAAATGTGGTGACACTATTTATAGTTTTAATTTATGATGGAACCAAGATACCAGGAAACAACAAATTAACATATCCTTTCATTATCCACATTGCAATATTAATGTTATTGATGCAACATATTTAAGCTCTTCCAAGTTGTAATTATTTGTTGGGTTATAAATAAATTTTTTGAGAAGCTGTGGATGGAATTTATGAATTTGTCCTCTTTCCACCACTTAGAAGAATATGGCATACGATTGAATGATAAGTAGTACTGAAAGCACTCATTGTATACCCATAGTCGATCTGGTTTGGAACTTTTGTTGTACTGGCAACAAGGGCGGAGCTAGGAATTTTTTTTAGAGGCTGGAACTGGACTGGGCTAAAACTGGGATTTGTGATTGGAACTCAGACTGGGCTAAGGCTAGGACTATTTAAAAAAAAAAAAATAAATAAAGAAGCTAGCCTAGTCAAGCTAATGAATGCCTCCGCCCCTTGGCAATAAAATGGGTATGTTGTGTAGAACCTACTTTTTTCTCTTCCTCATTTCCTTTTGATTTATACCATCTTTGAGGCAGACTATGCAACTTCAAATTTTTTCCTAGAAATTTCTTTTAGGCAACAAAGGGAGAAGTTAAAGAGTGTTTGTCAATTCTGTACTGTTTTGTGTGTTTTCACTAGGCAAGATATATATCACTGGAAAGGTGTATCTCTCTAATTTTCAGAAAAGGAAACGGTTTATGATTTCAAATTTTCTAGAGTGAGATATGCATGTTTTACTGAGCAACATCAGGCTGTCAGTAAAGTGACGAATTTTCTTATCTCTGTATTGTTTGTCAATTCTGTACTGCATTGTGCATTTTCACTAGTCAATCTCTATATCATTGGAAAGATATATCTCTCTAGTTTCCAACAAAGCAAACGGTTCTTCATTTTGATTTTTCTAGAGTGAGTTATGCATGATTTACTGAGCAAACGTCAGGCTGCCAGTAAAGTGACGAATTTTGTTCAATGAATGATTAAGGACTTATGGTCAATCCAAGGTTTATTTTGATTTTAGTTAATGAGCCATAATGATCACACCATGTGAACCTTAACCTAACCACTCACTCACCCAAAGACACAAGGACTCAATACTTGAAGTTTTTCTTCGTTTCTCATTCTTGAAGTACATTAGCTTCGTCATTGCCACTGATGTTTTCTAAAGTTAGAGTTTCAGCTTATCTTGAACTTTAGCATTGCATGCATCTTGATTTTTATTGAGCTTGTTTGATTGAAATCTTGATTTTGATGAAATATAATGAGCTATAAAAAAACAAGCTTATAAACACCAAACATTAGCTCATAAATGTTATATACGTACATTATAGAAATTCTTTTAATATCTTGTTATCATCAAAATTTCTTTTATGCCCTTAGATTGAAATGACAATTTATCCAGTAAATATGTGCATTGAAACCTTGGGGCTAACAGCGCTGCCTTATATTCTTTATGATATTAGCTAGAATAAACTAACTATGTTCGTTGCACTTCTTTATGGGAGGAACAAGTGAAAGTCAAATGTGAATTATAGGTTGTTTTTGTTTTGCTTATAGTCATTGATGGTAGAGTCGAATTATGTTGTTTTTATTAATTGGGTAGGAGAAGAAAGAAACTTTTTTAAAAGAAATAATTTAAAGCTCATTAATGATATAAACCCATAAACACTAAAATATTGTCTATACAATAGTGAAGATAATAGGTTGGTGCAACAATTGTCTAAGAGGACATTGGAAAGAATTACAATTTTTTATCATTATTATTAAGACATTTATGGGACATTAGATATTGATAATACATTATAAATGATATTTCTATGGCTTTTTGCTTCCTCATCAGATCATGACCAGGTTGACAAGGAAGATTAGAAGTTTGTTTTATGTATATAATTTAGTTGTTTATTGAAATACTTTAGTTTATTGAAAGTGATTTTAGTATCAAGGCTCATGAATAGAGAATTATGCATTGCAATTCCTTTAAAATCAATCAACCCTTTTATAAGACAAGATATGATGTGAAACAAGATATGGCCATGCACTTTAATTGTTCATTATGTGTTTTATGTATACAGTGAAAATGTCGATAGATAAGACTTGGATGTTCATTACAGATAGATGGTTACCGGAATGGCAAAATGGTATGAAGGCATTTCTAGATATGGCTTTTGCAAAAGTAGCAGTGGCAAATACAATCCAATGTCCATGTCGTAAGTGCGATAATGTGGTTCCTAAGACACGTGATGAGGTAGCCTTAGATTTGTGTAAATTTGGAATGGATCAAGCATACAAGAGATGGATCTTTCATGGTGAAGAACTGTATGATGAACCATTTGACGATAATAATGGGGACATAGATATTAGAAGTGATCAAGAAAGGTGTGATGATGCTAGTGCATACGAGATGATCAATAACATGATTAGAGGTGAGAACTTGGCTAGTACTACAATTGGTGGTGATGATGATTTTCACATGCGGGATCGTGAGGAACCAAATGATAACGCAAACAAATTCTATCGATTATTATGGGATGCTGAACAAAAGTTGTACCCAAGTTGCAAAACATTAACAAAGCTATCATTTGTTGTGACGTTATTTCAAATGAAGTGTCTATATGGGTGGAGTGACAAATCAATTGAGGGATTACTTGAATTATTTAGGTTAGCACTTCCAGAGGGCCATTTGGTTCTTGATTCATTGTATAGTGCTAAAAAAATAATTCGGGATTTGGGACTTGACTATGAAAAGATTGATGCATGCATTAATGATTATGTGTTGTATCGAAACGAGTATGCTTCTTTGGAACAATGTCCAATATGCATGGAGTCTAGATGGAAATCAATGGAAAATAATGCAGAGAATGAGAGTGATGAAGATGTTATTGGGAAGAACAAGAACAAGAAAAAGGTTCCTCAGAAGATTCTACGTTATTTTCCATTGACACCTAGGCTACAAAGATTGTTTATGACAAAACGTATAGCTTCTGATATGAGATGGCATAAGGAGGGTCAAGTAAATGATGGTGTGTTGAGGCATCCAGCTAACTCTATGACATGGAAACGATTGGATAAGATTCACTCATGGTTTGCATTAGATTCTCGTAATGTCAGACTTGGCCTTGCAACTGATGGGTTCAACCCCTTTGGGGTCATGAGTGTTTCTTATAGTACATGGACCGTTATGTTAATTCCATATAACTTGCCACCATGGATGTGCTTGAAGCAGCCTTTTTGGATAATGTCCATGCTTATAACTGGGCCTAAGTCACCTAGAAATGACATTGATGTGTATCTGCAACCATTAATTGATGAATTAAAACAACTGTGGGAACATGATGTTGAGACATATGATGCGTCCTTGGAGCATAATTTTCATTTGCATGCGGCAGTTTTATGGACAATCAATGACTTCCCCGCATATGCAGTGTTGTCTGGATGGAGCACAAAAGGAGAACTTGCATGTCCATCTTGTCATAAGGATACATGGTCTTCTAGGCTTAAGTATGGACGAAAGCATTGTTATATGGGTTATCATCGATTTTTAGAATCTAATCATACATGGCGCAAGAATAAAAGTTCATTTGATAACACAAGAGAAACAAGACAAGCACCAAAACCATTATCAGGGGATGAGGTGATTGAACAATATGAAAAATTTGAGCAGACAATCTTTGGCAAAATCATAGGGAAAAGGAAACGTGATAATGAGATAAGATGGCATAATTGGCGAAAGAAAAGTATTTTTTTTAATTTACCATACTAGAAGTCATTGTTACTTCGTCATAATTTGGATGTGATGCATGTGGAAAAAAATATTTCTGATAGTGTATTGGGAACCTTGCTTGATATAGAAGGGAAAACAAAGGATGGATTAAACGCTCGTCTTGATCTTCAAGTAATGGGAATAAGAAAAGATCTACATCCATTGCCTAGGAGTAATAAATATATATTGCCTCATGCATGTTATACACTAACAAAGGATGAAAAGCAGATTTTGTGTCAATTTTTAAAGGATGTGAAGGTGCCGGATGCTTATGCTTCAAATATTGGGCGATGTGTGCAGGTGAAAGAGTGCAAGGTGTTTGGGTTGAAAACACATGATTGTCATGTTATATTTCAATGTTTACTTTCGCTTGTGATACGTGGTTTGTTACTGAAGAAAGTTTGTGAACCATTAATTGGTTTAAGCAGTTTCTTTAGGGAGTTATTTTCAAAGGAATTGAGTGTGGAAGAATTGGACTAATTAGATCATCAAATTACAAAAATTCTTTGTAAATTGGAACAAGTATTTCCACCTTCATTCTTTGATGTTATGATGCACTTACCGATTCACCTCGCATATGAAGCTAAAGTGGCAGGTCCTGTGCAGTATAGGTGGATGTATCCAATTGAGAGATATTTACGTACCTTAAAGGGGTATGTGCGTAACAAAGCTCGTCCAGAAGGATCAATTGCTGAAGGATATATTTCAGAGGAATGCATGACATTTTGCTCTTGGTACCTACATGATATGGATACAAAATTTAATCGACCAGAAAGGAATGTCGATGCTAGTCAGAATGAAGCAACATCTGGTTTGAGTGTATTTGCATCGGTTAACCGTAACAGGCAAAACTACACGTTTGAAACTCTTAGCAAGTCAGAGCTCCAAATGGCACATCATTACATTCTAACCAATTGTGAAGAAATTGCTCCATGGGTTGAGTAAGTCATTTTATGCTCATAAGAAACATAATTCTATATTTTATATAGTATTATTTTTATTATTATTATATATTTTCGCCTTTACATGTATGTAGCGAACATATTAAGGAGCTTACGGAAATAAACCCTAGAAATGTAGCGCGAAGACACCAAGAACAATTTTCAAAGTGGTTTGAGTCTCGTGTAAGTACATTAACACTAGAAAATGTTATTCTAACATTCATGTGTCAATTTAAAAAAAAAAAAAATTGCACTAAATTGATTGTGATTTTGTAATTGTTTAAATGTAGATTGCAAACCTTTACAATAGTCGAGATGAACAAGTAAATGACCAAATATTATGGTTAGCTCGAGGGCCAGATCCTCGTGCACGAGTTTATACCAGATACTTGCATTAATGGTTTCTTATTTCGAACAAAGGAAGCAGAGAAGACTTTAAAAACCCAAAATAGTGGTGTGGTTGTCAAAGGTGATGAACGTACATGGATATATAGATTGGTTTGGTGTCATTAAGAAGATTATTGCGTTAGATTATTTGGGAAGTAAGCAAATTGTTTTGTTTAAGTGTGATTGGTTTGAAGTACCGCCTCAAGGTAGGAACCAAAGTAGAGGGTACAGGAAGGATGAGTATGGATTTATCAATGTTGATGTGACACGACTTCATTACAAGGATGATCCTTTCATCTTAGGGATTCAGGCAGAACAAGTTTATTATGCAAAGGATGTTAAAAATCCGAATTGGTGTGCTGTGATAAGGGTCAAACCAAGAAACCTTTTTGCTATGCCAAATAAGGAGCAAGAAGTAGACGATGAGAACAATGTTTTTGATAATGAGCCTTATCAACTGAATGAAATTCCAATCAGCCAACATGATGTGGGTGGTAGCGAAGAAAGTTCTGAAGACGTTATTAAATGGTGTAGAGGTGATATAGAGGGATTGAGTATTGAAGTAAATGTTGATGAAGATCGTCACTTGGAAGATGATTACATTTCTAACAACAATGACACTGATCTTGAAGAAGATGAGTTTTTCGAGCATTGCCTTGATGATATTACAGATGATGATAACTAGTTGTCTTAACTTGTTTTTTCTTATCATCTCAAATGTTCTTTTAAAGAATGCAATGTAATGACTTTATGTTACATTTTCTTATTATTATTTGATAGTCAATGTATATATTTTGGATATTTTCTTTCATTCCCATTACTATATATGTTGTGCATTTTCAAGTGTAGGTGTTTATTCTGGATGGCTCCACCATCAACATCACAACAACGTCAGCCACAGACGGAATCTTTTCAGCCTTCGACCATACGATCCAATCGACGGCAAAAAGAACCATGTTCCTCACATCCACAAGTTGCTCCGTCTACACCATTACCACATATACCACCACCACCTAACAATGTTTTATCACAAATACAGATTGAGACATCTGTATCTCAACCATTAGAGGACCCATCCACATTACAGCCTACACATAAAATTCCATCACATGCTCGTCGTCCACGTCCGGTGGCATCAGGTTGTATCATTATTTATATAATGAAATCCCTCTCTATAACACTTTTATTTCATAGCATGCATTATTTAGAATATAAAATCTCCTCATTGTAATTATTTATGATATTTCTATACTTAGATACCTTTTCCTATTAACGTATTAACATTGATTTGAGAATTTTGTATGAAGTGTAGATTCTGCACCGGCTCCTAAACGGGGTCGAGGAGCTCTAAAAGGGTTAAAGGTAGCTAAAAAAGCTAGTGAAAGTAATGATGGAAAATTATCAATTATGTTCTCAGCAAAATTAGGTGGACCTATAGAAGTAAATTGTCGCAGTTTTGTTGATGAAGTGGTGGTTCAGCTGAAACATCATTTGCCTCTTATTGGTGTGAAGAATTGGAAGGAAATACCACAAGAGGCAAAAAACACCATGAAGGCTAAAGTTTTGGTATGTATGGAAAAGTTAGTCGTACATGTTTTTTAAACATCGTATAAAAATATAATGTGTTTTTCAAATAATTGTATATTGTTATTGATATTTTTAATGTAAAAATATATTATATTGTGACCTTATTAGGAAAGGTGGAGACTAGCGGATGATGATTTTGCTCGAGCTAAAATTTTCAAGATTGCCCAAGAAAGGTATAGAGGTTGGAGAGCTGATTTATCAGCAACACACAAAGCTTACGCAGGTGATATGGAAGCCTTAATTCGAAATAAACCAGAGGAGCTCGACATCGAGGAATGGAAGGCAATGATCGCATATTTTGAAACAGATGATTTTAAGGTAAAATTAGTTTTTTTTTTTGTCTAATTATATGGTTTTGTTTTAATAGCATATGATATTTTATATTGTATTATTATAAAATAATCTAATAAGGTGTGACATAAAATGTTTATTTCAGAAAGTGAGTCTTAGAAATGCTACTTAATCGGGGGCAGCGAACGAGCATTCATTGTACTGGGAGCAAATCGTTTTCTCAAATTAGCTATGAAAATGTAAGATCAAATAGCAATAATATTCATACATATAATTCTAATATTTGTAGTGTATTATAGTTATAACTAACCAATTAAAAGATGATTGTTTAATTTTTTGTTTATATCATAGCGGGATCGAGAAACACAAAAGGAGCCTGATGCTCTTGAATTGTGGGCAATGACCTATTGTCCAAAAGGTCAATGGGTTAATAATGACGATCAACATGTATATGTAAGTATATAATTTTTTTTTGTGTGTATTTAGTTCCTTTAAGATTAAAGACATTTTTGTTTCACTTGTCTTAATATGTTTTTAATATAGAAAGAAGTAAAATAAAAATTTAATATATTTATGTTTTTTCAAATAGGATGAAGCAAAACAGAAAATTGCTGAAGTGGAAGAGAAAGAAGGTCGAACATTATCTAGCAATGAGCGAGATGCAATATTCCAATCAATTGTTATTTCCAAGTCTAAGTCTAAATCAAGATATGTCTGTGGTCAAGGATATATGTCAAGGCCTCCAACTTCTGCAGAGCGTGTACGCGACGAGGTTAATAATGAGATTCAATCTTTAAGAAGACTACTAGAGACAGAACGTGCTGAGAGGGCAGAAGAACGTGTTGAAAGAGAGGCACAAATAGAGAGTCTTCGTGCTGAAAACCAGACACAATTAGAGAGCCTCAGACAAAGTATGAGAGAGGAGTTTATGGGGTTATTAGCTAACCAATCTCAGGTATACAAAATCTTTGAACACAATTAATAATTATATAAAGGGTTTTGAGTACTAATAATATATTTTGGTGTTAATGTTATTGTGTAGTAACGTGTATATACATGTTGGTGTCATTGTGTAGTAATGATATATAAATTTCAAAGCCCAATTTGCATTTCAATGCATCTTTTCAACCCCTTGGCCTTTGCTAAGTCATTTTTATATTGCATATGTACTAATGGTGTAATTGTTTAGTAATAGTTTGTATAAGGTTTTCTTGAGTATTAATGGTGTATATTTCTATTGTCATTATGTAGTAATTGTGTATATATTGGTGTTAGTGACATTGAATAGTAATGGTCTTATAAGGGGTTTTGAGTAATAATAGTAATTGTGTATATTGGTGTTAGTAGTAATGGTGTATATATTGATGTTGGTGTTATTGTGTAGTAATGATATTGCACAGTACTAATATTGTATATTAGTGTTGTGTAATAATGATGTATATGGCTTTGAGTAGTAGTGGTTATATTAAAGTTGGTGTAATTGTTTAGTAATAGTTTGTATAATGTTTTCTTGAGTATTAATGGCGTATATTTATGTTGTCATTATGTAGTAATTGTGTATATATTGGTATTGGTGTTGGTGACATTGTGTAGTAATGGTCTTATAAGGGATTTTGAGTAGTAATAGTAATTGTGTATATTGGTGTTAGTAGTAATGGTGTATATATTGGTGTTGGTGTTGGTGTTGATGTTATTGTGTAGTAACATGTACTAATAGTGTATATTGGTGTTGGTGTTTGTGTGTAGTAATGATGTGCAATGTTGTATATTGGTCTTGGTGGTATTTTATAATAATGAGGTATATACGGTTTTCTTAAGTATTAATGTTGTATATTGATGTTCTCATTGTGTAGTAATAATGTATCTTAGTGTTGGTGTCATTGTGTAATAATGGTGTTATAAGTTTGAGTAGATTGATTTGGTGTGTGTATTGGTGATGGTTTTATTGTGTAAGAGACTTTTTATTAATTTTGTTTTTATGTTTTAAATTTTATAGGGAGGAAGCCAAGGAGGTATGTTGTAAATCATGCATGGATTGCACTTTTTGGAAGAAAGCTTTGAAGCCAAAATTGAGAGATTTGTATATACTTTTGAATATATGCTTAAATATAAGCTTGAATATATTTTTGTGTTTTGGGTTAGAATGAAAAATATAGTTCTTATAAGTTGTAATTATTTTTGCATTAGAAGGAGGAATTTGTGTATAATATTTTTGGATTAGTATCTAATGAAGTATTTTGACTTTTGGATTGAGATTGTATATATATTTAGCATATAAATCAGGTTAAGACACCAAAAATGTATTTATGGAATAGGTTAAAAGAAAATTTAAAAAAAAATTAAAAAAAAAAAAACTCAATTTATTGCAACGACAATGCTGAAGCAATAACTTATTACAACGATATTCTCGTTATAATAAGTATTTGAGAATAATGTATATGGTCTATCGCAACGAAATTACCGAAGCAATAACTTATTACAACAAGAATGTCGTTGTAATAAGTGTTTGAGAATAATGTACATGGCCTATCGCAACGAAATTACCGAAGCAATAACTTATTACAACGAGAATGTTGTTGTAATAAGTGTTTGAGAATAATATACATGGCCTATCCAACGAAATTACCGAAGCAATAACTTATTACAACGAGAATGTCGTTGTAATAAGTTAGTACCAATTTCTTAGTAATCTATTGCAACGGAATTACCGAAGCAATAACTTATTACAACAACTTTTTCGTTGTAATAAGTTAGTACCAATTATTTTTGTGGTCTATTGCAACGAAATTGCCGAAGCAATAAGTTATTACAATGAAAATGTCATTGTAATAAGTTAGTACCAATTTCTTAGTAATCTATTGCAACAAAATTACCGAAGCAATAACTTATTACAACGAGAATGTCATTGTAATAAGTTAGTACCAATTATTTTTGTGGCCTATTGCATCGAAATTGCCGAAGCAATAAGTTATTACAATGAAAATGTCATTGTAATAAGATTGTAGCAATTTCTTAGTAATCTATTGCAACGAAATTACCAAAGCAATAACTTATTACAACGACTTTTTCATTGTAATAAGTTAGTACCAATTATTTTTGTAGTTTATTGCAATGAAATTGCCGAAGCAATAAGTTATTACAACGAAAATCTCGTTGTAATAAGTTAGTACCAATTTCTTAGTAATCTATTGCAACGAAATTACCGAAGCAATAACCTATTACAACGAGAATGTCGTTGTAATAAGTTAGTAAAATTATTTTTGTGACCTATCGCAACGAAATTACCGAAGCAATAACTTATTACAACGAGAATGTCGTTGTAATAAGTTTGTACCAATTTCTTAGTAAACTATTGCAACGAAATTACTAAAGCAATAACTTATTACAACAAAAATGTCATTGTAATAAGTTAGTACCAATTATTTTTGTGGTCTATTGCAACGAAATTGCCGAAGCAATAAGTTATTACAACGAAAAATGTCGTTGTAATAACTATAGTTTATTGCAACGAAATTACTGTTGCATTAACCTATTACCTCGGAGTTTATTGCAACGGCTCGCAACGACTTTTTGGTCGTTGCAATAGACTCTATTGCAACAAAAATGGACTTATTGCAACGACTTTTTTCGTTGTAATAAACGATTTTTCTTGTAGTGTAAGGAAGAAATTTCAGAGATTGAGACTACTCCAACCTTGGAAACTTTGGACCATACCAAACTTCAAGAGCTACGAGAGCTGCTAGAGACCAGTCGAGAGGAGTTGAAGAACTTAGATTGGATAGGCCGACCGTTATTTATGTAATATTTATGATGTAATGATATTCATCTTTCTATTAATAAAAGTTCTATTTTCTCTTCCTTCTTTTTTTTTTTTTTTTTCATATGTGACTGTACTTAGTAAAGAATACTAAGTTGCCTACGTACCCAAAAGGGATCAAGTCATAACGTAGTTCAAAGGTTTTTTTTTTTTTTTATATGTGACTGTACTTAGTAAAGAATACTAAGTTGCCTACGTACCCAAAAGGGATCAAGTCATAACGTAGTTCAAAGGATTTTTTTTTTTTTTTTGTGCTCTAACTTTTGCCTAAATCGCCTCTTTCAAGGTTTTCAACCTAGCGAGCATTTTTTTTTTTTTATTATACTCTAACTTTTGCCTAGGTCGCCTTTTCAAGGTTTTCAACCTAGCGAGCATTTTTTTTTTTTTTTGGCACATTCAAAGGTAATGGGAAAACATCAAGTACCAATGAAGTGTTAAGGTGGGCAGTTTAGGCTCCTGCCGAGGAGGGGCTTTGGAACTTCATGCGTAGTACTGCTTCAGGAATCTCGCGTCTACCCTTATCCCATCTCTGTCAACTATCTTGTAGGCACCACTTGTGTAAACTTCTTGAATGACATATGGGCCATCCTATTTTGATGTGAACTTATTTTCGATCTTATGCAAAGTGTCGATTGGCCTTCGGACTGCGAGTACCGAATCTCCTTGTTGGAATGATCGAGGCTTGACCTTCTTGTTAAAAGCTCGAGATAGTCGCGCTTGATAGCATTCGAGGTGTTGTTGAGCTTCTAACCTTTTTTCATCAAGTGCCTCAAGCTCCTCTAGTCTCAGTCGGGCTTTCTCCTCATTTGTAAGCCCTTCTTGTATAGCAATTCGAAGAGAAGGAATTTGTCGCTCCAAAGGAAGAACTGCTTCGACGCCGTACACCAACGAATATGGAGTAGCTTGTGTGGGTGTTCAGTATGTTGTCCGATACGCCCATAACGCTTCTCCGATTCTCTTGTGCCAAACTCTTTTCGAGCGTTCCACCACTTTTTTCAACAAGTTACAAAGGGTCTTATTGAAAGCTTCAGCAAGACCGTTAGCTGGCGCATTATACATGGAAGATTTATAATGCTTAAACCCGAACTTCTCGCATAACTGGTCCACCAAACTATAGTAGAAAGGCTTACCATTGTCCGTCATGATGTAACGAGGAACGCCATATCGATAGATTAGGTGGGTTCGGATAAAATTCACGACATTTTCTTTCTTTACTTCCTTTAGAGATATAACTTCTACCCATTTAGAGAAGTAATCAGTCGCAGCCAAGATGTATAAATGGCCAACTGACGACTTAGGCAATGGCCCTACGACATCGAGTCCCCATGCATCAAAAAGCCAAGAGGTAACCGTAGGATGTAAGGGTTCTGGTGGCTGATGAATGTAGTTTGCATGGAGTTGACATACTTCACATCTTTTTACATAGTCCATGCAATCCTTCACTATCGTTGGCCAATAATACCCCATCCGTTTTATCCGATGATAAAGTTTAGGACCGGATTGGTGGGCACCGCATACTCCAGAGTGAGCCTCCTCCATGGCTTGATTAGTTTCTCCCTTTCCGAGGCATCGCAAAAATAATCCATCGAAGGATCGTCGATACAAGGTGTCTTTATAATAGATGAAGCGAGGTGCCTTTCGTCGTACCTCGGTCTTGTGGCGAGAGTCATTAGGTAGCTTACCATGTTCTAATTAGTCAATCAAAGGTTGGCACCAATCCTCGTCCTCCACAACAGATACTGATATGGCATTTGTCTCACTTGTATATTCCTCTGTGAAAGTGAGTGCCCAACGATTGCAAACTGGCACATTCACCCTTTCTTCTTCTGACAATGCCAACGTAGTGGCCAAGTTGGCAAGGGCATTTGCTATCTTATTCTCACTTCTAGGAATGTGTTCTAAAGAGATCTCGTCGAACTCCTCAACTAATCGTGTGGCCAATCGGAAGTAAGGAACCAAACCCTTATTCTTGACTTCATAATGTGTTAAGAGTTGAATGATCACCAACTTAGAGTCCCCATAAACCTCTAAGTATGAGATTTTCATGTCAAGAGCCATTTGGAGGCCAGCGATAAGGGCTTGGTACTCGGCCACATTATTTGAGCATGATTCGTTAAGCCTGAAGGCGAATGGTAACATGTGTTTTTGTGGTGAAACAAAAACAACACCTACTCCTGACTCTTCATAACACGCAGCCCCATCAAAGAACATCATCCAAGGCGGAAGGATTTCTGTGTATAACACATCTTCGTCTGGGAAGTCATCCAACAGCTCCCAGTCGGCAGGTACGGGATGATCAGCAAGAAAATTTGCTAGTGCTTGTCCTTTAATAGCCTTTTGCGAGACATACGCGATTTCAAATTATTGAAAGGCCACAGACCATTTTGCCAATCGCCCAGATATTACTGGCCTAGACAAGATGTACTTGGGTCCACCTTTGCAACTAAATGTATTGTGTGTGCTTGCATGTAATGCCTCAATTTGTGAATGGAGAAGAAGAGTGCGAGACACATTTTCTCTATGGGAGAATATTTCAATTCTGCTCCAGTTAGCTTTCGACTGAGATAATACAACGCTTTCTCCTTTTCTGCTTCATTCTTCTGGGCCAAAAGAGCCCCAAGTGATTGTTCCTGCGCTGCGATGTATAATATCAAAGGTTTCCTGGTATGGGAACTCCTAGGACAGGCGGATTTAGCAGGTACTTTTTGATACTCTCAAATGCATTTTTGCAGGCTTCATCCCACTCAAAATTGGTATACTTCTTCATTAGCTGACTGAATGGCTGATATTGTCTTGCTAGGTTTGATATAAAGCATCGAATGTATGCAAGATGACCTTGCAAGCTTCGCAACTCCCATAAATTCTTCGGTTCGAGCATCCTTTGGATAGCATCTATCTTAGATTGATCTACTTCGATACCTCGATGTTGAATGATAAAGCCGAGGAACTTTCCGGACGTGACACCAAATGCACATTTCAAGGGGTTCATCTTGAGCTAGTATTTCCTCAGTCGATTGAATACAATGCGCAAGTCTCGTATATGTTCTTCTCTTTTTCTTGTTTTAACCACTAAGTCATCGACATAACACTGAACGATCTTGTGAAGTATATTGTCAAAGATTTTTTGCATCGCTCGTTGATACGTTGCTCTAGCATTCTTAAGTCCGAAGGGCATCACTTTGTAACAGTAAATTCCTTTCAGGGTTTGGAAGGCAATGAACTCTTCATCCTCAGGCGCCATTCGAATTTGGTTGTATCCTGATGAACTGTCCATGAATGACAATGCTTTGTGACCGATGGTCGAGTCTACCATGAGCTCTGTATTTGGCAATGGGAAATCATCCTTGGGGCATGCCCTGCTCAAATCCCTAAAATTGACACAAACTCGAATCTGTCCATTCTTCTTTTTGACTGGGACAATATTCGCAATCCATTTTGGAAATTGTACTTCTCGAATGAATCCAGCTTGCTCAAGTTTGTTAACTTCGGCTTCAATTTGGGGAAGGAGTTCTAGTTGAAAACGACATTGAGCTTGCTTAACCAGACGTGCTTCTTACTTTATCGCCAGTCGATAAACTGCAACTCTTGGGTCTAAACTTGGCATTTCTTTATACGTCCATGCTAAGACGTCTTTGTACTCTGTTAAAAGTTCAAGGTATTCTTTTTCCTTTTTAGGAGTTAGGAGTACGCTTACGAAGATTGGGCGAGGCTCATCAGTAGTCCCTAGGTTCAGTTCCTTCAGCTCATCCACAGTTACTTGTCCACCATCTTCAATTGCATGCAAGGCTTCATCTAGTTCATCATCTGATGAGCTAGATCCAGAATCAGTTTCTACCGTTACATGGTAAGCAGGAAGGACTAAAGTTTCATTTTCCTCTTCCTCTTGGTTGACTTGCTTTCTCAACCTATTTGTGTGTATGATAGTTCGTCATTTTGCCTTTAGTGAACTACCCACACTAACCTCCACAGCTAGTTCTCACTTCATATGCGAGGGAACAAGGCTGCATATCTCAGATTCGCCTTTCTTCCGTGTATTACCTTTTTCCACCTTAGATTACGAAGCAACTTTTGAAGTGCTCGGAGACCCGAGTCTATCAAATGCTGACCTGCGTACATGGGAGGTCCCTTCTTTTGTTGGGATTAAGATGCTTAACTTGTTAAATACTGACTCTCAAAGAGTAGGGCTAGTTAAGCGATCAAACACAGACGAACGGGGTGTTGGTTCCGCTTGACTCTCCTCTTCTGCAACCTCAAAGGAGATATTTAGAGCAGTCCTCCTTTCGATTTTCCCTTTGGCTGAGATGCGGACAGGCTCTTGCGATGAATATCCTAACCCTGTCTTAGGAGTTTCAATTGCACAGCCTTATTGCCTTAACTTACTTTAAGTCTAGTTAAGCCCCTGTGACTTCTCCTCTACGCAATCCGAATAAAGTTGCCGTAATTGTGAAGGATTATTGAAATCGTATCCTGACTTCGCCAAAAGTCTATATGCCTTAGGATCAAAACCCTCTTTGGTTCTCTCGTCAGGTAACAACCCTTCCTTGATGGAGTCTGATGCAGATTTAATGAAACCTTTTAGTGGAGGTTTGGTCGAGGCCACCTTATCTAGCTTTGGCAATGGAAGAGTTAAGTTGCTTTTAAGGATGGCAATATCTTTCTCCTGAGCAAGCTCGTTAGGTCTAACCTTGGCCTCCGCTACCAGCCCGAATGGAGTTTGACCTTCCTTCCACTTGGACAATGGGACATATCATAAGATTGGTGATGCCCCTTTAGATGCTATATGAGACTTTGGTGCTGCTGCAACACTAAGCGGAGAGTCTTCAAGCGGGATTTCATCATGTCCTTTGCCCTTCTCCCTCATTCTTTTGTTATCTTCTGGTAATGCATCATTCACCATGTCGCAATTCAAGTAAAACTTGGCATCTGCAAAGTGTGATTCCACTTCTGTGAATGGTTGCAGGTCTGCTATCACCTTTTTTACTTGATTACCATCGGAGTACTTGAAGCATTGATGGAGTGTAGAAGGTACAATACCGTTCTCGTGGAGCCAAGGTCGTCCTAACAACAAATTGTAAGAAGTCTTTGAATCAATCACGTGAAAAAGAGGCCTTGTCTTCAAATCCTCCATGATCACGTCAAGCCAAATAATTCCGATCACCCTCTGACCTTCTTGATTAAAGCCTTGGATGACCAGTTAACTCTTGGAAAGCTCTTTTGTAGATATGCCAAGGCGTTTCATTGTCACTTTTGACATTATGTTCACGACGACAAAAAGCGATCGATTATGTAGTTTAGAGCCCAATAAAAGATCTTCATCAGTGAATATTATTTTGCCATGACAATTAGCGCATTGAGCAAAGACTTCTTCTGCAGCATAGATTTCATTCTCCTCTTTTTCTATCATTTTGGCCTCCCTGAGGTGCACTTCTTCCTCACCTTGGACAAAACCATCTCGCTCATCAACCTTATGGCAGGATGTCATGAGGTTGTTGGTACGAGGTCCTCCATAAAATAGCCTTCAGGGAAAAACTCCTGCAATATGATCAGTGAATAAGAATCCTTCTGGAGCACCTCCTCTATTCGAATTCCTTTCTGTTGCGTCTTCAAGTCATCCATCACCCTTCCTTTGCGAGGTATCATTGAACAACTCATTTGGCGTCGTTCTCTTGCATAAGTGACACGAGGATTTGGATTGTGCTGCTTTCAAGATTTCCTATAGGTCACAAGAGTCCAACCCTCTCCCTCATTCGATGGCTTATCTTCTATGTCGACATCTTCTTATGGTTCTAGACATGGCAAGCAAACAGGTTCAAGTGTTCCGAATTGGATGCGTTTGCAAGATGCCCCCAGTGTTGACATTAGGGGAGACTGCGTCTTTGTTGGACTTGGCGACCCAAAGGTAAACGTAGCATGATTTGACCCAACGACTTCATCCAGGTATAAGAGGATTTTACCCTCTTTTGCGAGCTTCAAGATAAGATCCTTTAGAACGAAACACTTCTCCACTGTTTGACTTACAACTCGATGGTATTTGCAGTACTTTGGGTCATTGGTACGCCCCATTTCCTCTGGCCGCTTACATTCTGGCAATTTAATAATCTCCTTCTCTAATAAGTCTTCGAGCATGCTTGGAATATCAGAGTCTAGAAATGGGTATGTTTTCTCTTCCATCTCTTTCAACGTCAACCGGCGTCTCTCCCTTTCTTGAGATGGACCCTTCATTCTCTCCTGTTTTTTCTCCTTCGCGAAGATCCTGATGGGTTCTGCAGCGATGGCCATGGATTCTTTGATCATAGGTTTGGAAGACTTGTCACCCTTCTTTACATCCTTCCTCTCCTTACGATGTTCAACAATAGGTAGACTCTTTTCTCCCCGACTAGCCAAGCTAAGTTCCATGTCATGCACTCGGGTAGCAAGTTCTTTGAAGGTACGAGGCTTGATGCCTTGGAGAATGTAAAGCAGTCCCTAATGCATGCCTTGGATGCACATTTCTACTCCGGAAGCTTCTAAAAGTCGATCTTTGCAATCAAGGCTTAACAAGCACCATCGGTTGATGTAGTCAACGACGGGTTCATCCTTCCATTGCTTCGTATTGGTAAGTTCCATCATGCTACAGTCAGTACGACGACGTGGGTTCAGTCCTTCCAGCGGTGCTCAAGAACTAGTAAGCATCCATTTCATAGCTCCCAAGACGAGTGCTGTAGAAGCGGTTCAAGAACTCCCTTTCCATTTGCTCCCAATTATCAATGGATTCGGGCTCCAAATCAGTGTACCAATTGAAGGCGTTTCCTCGAAGAGAATGAACGAATTGCTTTGTGAGCAAGTCTCCATCCATGCCAGCATTATTGCAAGTCTCGACAAAGTGGGCGACATGTTGCTTAGGATTCCCCTTCCCGTCGAATTGTTGAAACTTTGGAGGTTGATAGCCTGGAAGCATCCAGAAACTATCAATTCTCTTGGTGTATGGTTTTGAATTCATAAGAGTACTCTAAGGTGCACCACCGTATTAAGCTCGAATAGTGTTTGTTATCATGTCGTGCAACTGCTGGACTGATAAGGAGGCGATGGAGGTAGAGTTTATATGTTGGTCCTCGACTCTCTTGTGACCATCTTGGGGGGTACGCTGGTGAATGGGGCCATTGCTGGATTCTCCATGATTGTGAACTTCGAGCTTGTTTATGAGGGTAGCAATCTAGAGGTCTTTTTCCTCCACAGTCTTAGTAAGTTTCGAGATAGCACGTTCCATTGCAACAATCCTCTCATCCACAATAGCAGTTTTAGTCAACATAGCTAGCATGGCTATTATGCGAGATGAGTCTTCAGGGAAGGCAGATAAGGTAGCCCTTCGAAGAGATCCCGGAGAGGAACCTGACTGCGAATCAGTGCTCGACCAAGCATCTGGTGCAAAATAAGATGAGTTACCCCTTGCTATCGAGTCTTCCAAAACGAGAGGCGTGTCTCCCACGCTTTTGGATGTACACCTGCCTGCCCTCAAAATGTCTAGTGAGATGACTGTCTTAGGTTGAGGCTGGGCTTTGGTGAGATTTTTCATAGAAGCTTCTCCGGCGGTCCTTTGTGCCGCAAGAAGTTCCATTGCCTTTGATCAGTTTCGAGTCATGGGGCCTGTAGAAGTGTTGCTACTTGTTGAACTCCCAACACTCTTGGTGTACTCTTAGGAATGTGAGCCTTTCTTGAAGCCATCGAATTCAGCGTGTTGAAGACTCGAAGATCTCGAAACAGAGAAAGAGATGAGAGGTAGAGAAGGTCCCACTAGGAGTGCCAAAAATTTGTAGACACAAATTTCGTACAGATGAATCACAAGGTCACGAAATAGTGTAACAAATAATCAATTTGTATTTATATGTATGAAAGCGGGTACAAATCTTTAGATGATCCTTTACAATAAAGAATACAATAAATTCCTCTGATTCTGTCTCCGTGACGCTCCACGATCCAAGGGCTATGAAGCTTGATCTTGAATGGTGTCTGGATATTTCTAAGTTGAGTGTGTAGTTGGAATTTCTAGACTTAGAGTCGAGAGCCGTCAGCTTGATCTCGGACTAAGTTGAATGAAGATTTGGGAGGCGTCTCTCACTTTGGATTTGAAGAAGCAGAAGTACGCCTTGCTTTTGGATGGACAAGAGTGCTTTTCTTGAATCTTGAGAGAACTCTTCTTTTTGGCAGAGTGTTGACAAGGTTTTCTCCTTCTGACTCTGGATCCCTTTCTCTTCTCTAAGGGGTCTTTATTTATAGGCACTTCAAGGCTTCTTCATTTGGAATTTCCTTCTCAGCCTTTAATGGGATTTGATTTGATTTGATTTGATTTTGAATTGAAATTTGAATTTGGTCTTCCATTTAATTAAAACATTCCATATGTAGGATTCTCCATTTGATGTCGTCACATGGTTTCAAAGTTGTGACACGTGGCTCCGTCCTATTGGATGCAATTTGTTAACTAGTCCATTATTGACACGTCATCACTTGACAATTGATTTAATCAATAAAAATTAATCATGATCAATCGGACGGATGTAAACACATCATAAAATTTTAACGTCTACAGGGTTTGAGTCGAATACAAATGGGTGTGGATGTTTTGGGGTTAAAGGAGGAGGAAGGGTGGGCATGAAGTAGAGAGAGGAACAGGGTCATTGGGTTGGATAATTGGATAGGATGATGATATTATCCCTAGGCTCACAAATCAAACTTTTCAGATAAATAGCTTTGCTTAATAAATAAATAAATACAGTAGAAAGATGGGAGAGAGATAAACTTGGAGGAGATAAACGAAGAGAGAGATAATGCAATAAATGAGAGAGTAAAAAAATAAATATAAATTAGGTTATTTAACCTGAAGGGTAATAAATGATTAGTTTATTTTTAATCCTTAGATCTATTGGAAATCAATGGCTTAGAAAATGTGTAACTCTTTTGAAGTTACACCGGGTGTAACTTGAACCCATCTCATATATATATATATAACATATTTTTAATACCATATAAAATTATCAACTCTAAACAAGTAAAATCAAATAATACAAATTCTTAAGTCTTAATATCACATAACAACTCAAAAAAAAAAAAAATTAGGTTTTTGATTTAGGTTAGACAAAAAATAAATATATATATATATATAACACATTTTTAATACCATATAAAATTATCAACTCTAAACAAGTAAAATCAAATAATACAAATTCTTAAGTCTTAATATCACATAACAACTCAAAAAAAAAAAAAAAAAAATTCACTTAAAAGTGTATCAGCCGAAATTGATATTTTGCCCGAAATGACTCGGAATGGCCCAATATTTAATCCGAGATGGAATAGAGGATACCTCATACCAGTTTGAATACCGGTATGAGATATTCCGCTTATTCTGGCCAGAATGGAATGGTATCACCAACTATACCACGAATTAGTGAATTAGGCAGGATTTTTTTTTTTTTTACATTTTTTTACATAATAACAAACAATAATTTTCTTCCAGAATATTAAATTGGGTGGACTCCAACTAAATAAGTTCTAGACACAGCCACTCATCCGACCATTAAATCAATTGTCATGCTACTTTCTACCATACAAATATTAATAGGTGATACATCCATTATTTTGCATTTTATAATTCATTTTGTTGAAATGCCCTACAAATATTATAGGTGATACATTAAAGAACCCACTGAGTGAATCATACATGTGTAACATACCAATAAAAAGACAATTTTGATTGAAATGCTCAACAAATGATTCTATCAATAAGAGAAGTACCAACTTTGATAGACATGAACGTTTCCACTAAAGCAACCTGTATTGCATACCTTGGTGCTGAAGCCATCTATCCCAAACCAAAATTACCTTTAAACTAACTTGTAAATGATGCGCGAATGTAAACTGTAAATTTCCTTTGATTGGCAAGGATCACAAAACAGGGGAAAATGTTACGAAAATATCCAAGATAACTTTAAAGGAGGATTACAATAGGTTGACAAAATTAGTCACTATTATGAAATGGGTGGTTGGGTTTCTTGTAGGTTTATAAGAAGTGAATTTAGGTGTTTTCTCAAAAATTTGGATGTTTTGAGGTTACTCGTGTTTTTCTTTTTTCTTTTTTGTTAAGAGAGAAAAAGAATTTGGTTATGGTTGTTTGGAAAGTTGTTGGTGAAGTGGTGGTTCAAGAAGAATATATATATATATATATATATATATATATATATATATATATATATATATATATATATATATGAATTTTTGTTAAATTTTAGTTTGTAAAGACGTTTTATTAAAATGCATCACATACACAGAACATGACAGTATTATTTGGATTGAGATCCCATGAAGTATTGCATGGGCAGCAAAATCCCTTCTCCCTCTCACAATTTTTTCACTTTTCACTTTTAAATTTTTAAACTTTTTTATTCAATGGTTGAGATTAAAAGTTAACCATTCAAATGGTATTGCAGCCCATGCAATACACTTTTATCTCAATCCTCATTTTCATCCAGCCAGCAGACGACATGATAATAGAAAGATTAATTTGGGCATTTGTCGAATTTAAGGTGATGTTTTCACATTTTTACCATATTAGTATTATCATTTTATTTGGTACCAGACGCATTCTTCTCTTCCACCCCAATTTCACCATCCTCTGTCAATTGTCCATCTTCAAAGGTTCATAGATCACTGATCAAATTATGGAAGCAATTAAAAAATAAGAGGAGAAAAATGTGAGCACTCTAACCAAGGGAAACAGAGTATCATGCTCAATAGATAACAGAACAGGAACTTCACTCCTACTTAAGAATCCCAAACTCTCCAAACTGAAAGACTTTATCTTTGTGCTCCCAGACTTATGAGATATAATTTTTCTGGAACAATTTTTTACAGACATCCAATAGGTTTGCATCATGCCAATAAGTTGAGCAAGAACCTATTGGCAACCAAACAAATCCTTAAAATAAGTACTGTCAACTACCAACCAAAAGCAACAAAAACCTCTCCAAGTCTGAAACTCTTCAACGGATCATCAAATATCTACAACTCATAATGCATTTATTCATACCATTAAGATATAATTGCACCCTCACAGCCACCAACTTCTGAAACTCGCCCAATTTAAAGACAGATATCATGCAAATTAAACTGACATCTCTCTTAATATGTAAAACTAACTTGTGTGTTCGAAGCAATTTAAGGTCCACATAACCCATTTAGAAAACCTAGCTTAATGTCTTAATCATTCTTATCTAAATTTGTATTACAAGATGGACACATTGTCTTAATCCAACCCAAAAACATCCAGAGTATCAGCACCATTAACCTAAAGTACTATATCCATTACCCACGATTCCATTTCAACAGACCAGAAACCTAGCCTACCAAAGTCAAGCCAAAGTGTGATCAAATACAATAATCAGCATTCCAAATAACACAAACACTACAAATCCCAAACTCCAGGACGTGAGATTGTCAAATACAGTAATCAGCCTTAGTCTCAAAATTTTCAGGTTGGCTATGAATCCTCAATAGACTATTCAGTGTCGACCATATGTATTCTTTTTCTATTCTATCCAAAGTCATACTCTTTGTTACCTTGTTGATTAACAATTCCATTTTCACTACTTCTACAAATGTTATTTCAAATCTTTCTATATTTTTTTTTGTTCTCTCAACTTGAATCAATTCACCATTCATCATTAATCGCTCTCCTCTACACATAACCATCTCAAGCGACTTTCCCTCACCAAAATTCTCAAAACACCACAATCATGTTTTAAGAACAGTGTGAATCCTACATCAAACACCTACAGCAAATCCATACTAAGCCCCCCAAGCAAATCTATAACCTAGCCTTTGAATTGGACCAGCAATCATTAAAATTCAATCATAACCATTAAAAGAACAAATCAATGATTCAGATAGTCGAAAATTGATATCTACAAATGTTCATATATTGAATTCAAGCATATAAGAAAAGATACAACGAAACACATAGTTTCGAATATGGCTTTTCTTTGTTCATCAAAGAGAAAACAGACTAAACGAAAACCCTAGAAAAGAAGCACCATACATGAAGATGATGATGATGATGATGGGTTCAGTTGATGTCAGAGTCGTCGAAGTCATCTTCGAAGGAGTTAAAGAAGTCGGCGTCGGCAAGCTTGTTGTCAATGGAGATGACGCCTTCGCCGAACATCTCGAGTGGGTCCACGTCGTCCACATCCATGGCCATTGTTGAAGGCTGGTCGTCCATGTCTGCGAAGAAGTCCATGGGCATCGGTCTCATCTCTCTCTCTTAGGGCTTACTTTTCCTCACTTGTCTGATCTGATTATCTCTCGATTTTGTGGGTTGCAGAGGAATTATATAGAGGCGTACTGTTTGACGGTGTGTCGTTTTTTTGTTTTTCAAGTCCAAGTGACGGTGTGTCGTCTTCAAGTTGCCCCCTTTGTTTGGGCATTAACTCATTTTCAAGCTTTTCAAAAAAAAAAAACATTTCAAGCATTTAACAGTAAGGCTTCGTTTGGGAGTTTAAAGGGGAATGGAATGGAATGGAATGAATAAATTATAAGGGAATGGAATAGAATGGAATGGAATGGAATGAATTTAATGAATGGAATGGAATGGAATGGAATAGAATGGAATGGAATGAAATGAAACTAAGTAATCTTGTTTGGATGTTTTAAAATAGAGGAATGGAATAGAATGGAATATAAGTAACTTTGTTTGGGAGTAATATTAGAAGGAATGGAAATGAATCATTTTATAACAACATTACTATAACACCCTTTATTTTTATAAAATGTAAGATTAATCTATAGAATAATACTATAAAATTACCACACCATATATAACACTTTGTGGTGTCATAATAATATTATAGAAATACCATGGGAGTTTATTTCTATTTTTCTAGCCCTTGCTAACAGAGAAAAAAACCAGTACAGGACAACAGATGGTATAAAATCTACTTAATTATAAACAAGTACAAAATCTAAATAATATAAACTAAAATATAATCCCAATAAATGAAAATTCGAAATTTATTATCCACAAAATAAACTTTTAAAAGAAAATTGATATTGTTAAAGGTCCATGCATGGTCATTTTGAAATACAATATTATAGAAATACCATGGAAACTGAGGAAAATAAAAGGTGAAATCTATAAGGGTAATTTAGGATTTTACAAAAATACTAAGGGCAATTTGGGACGTTTGGTGAAAAAATTATTAAACTTAAATCCATTCCTTCCTATTCCTTCCAATTTTGGGGGGAATGAAAATTTGGGATTTAGAGGGAATAGAGAGGAATGAGTGTTCCATTCCATTCCCTTCACTTAAACTCCCAAACAAGGGAATGGTCTTTCCATTCCTTTCCATTCTCTCCTACTTAAACTTCCAAACAAAGGAAAAAAGAGAATATTCTTAAAATATTCTTTTTTTTCCATTCCATTCCATTCCTTTCCCCCCTCCCAAACGGAGTGTAAAACTTAAAATAATAAAAAAAATAAGTAAAAATATACTTCTGATCCTTATATTTTTGGAATGTTTTTATTTTCGTTCTTGTGTTTTGAATATTTTAGTCTTTATCATCTCAATTATGAAAAAGGTTGACATGACTAAAATGTTACATACATGTCATTTAATTATAATAAAAAATATATTTAATTAATATATTAAAAATGTCACATCATCACTTACATGGTAAAAAAAGTCATGTCAGCATTAAAAATATTTTTCATCTCTTTTTACAAAAAATAATAATAATAATAATCCTTCTCTTTATTTTCTCTCATCACCTCTCTCTCTCTCTCTCTCTCTCTCTCTCTCTCTCTCTCTTTGAATCCAAAAACAGAAAAGCTCTAGGAATCTTGGAATTGAGACATTAAAGAGGATTTAAGGGTTTTGTGGTGCAAATTTACCTAAAATAAAGCATCACACCCCAATTTTCACAAAATCATTGCTAAACAAACCAAACCATTGACCTAATTTCAGAAAAACTTCAACCACAAAACCACTAAAATTTCAATTAGAAATTCAAACAACACATCTACATGCAATACCCACAAAATCCTAAACCTCCACAAATAAAAAAATCCCAAAAAAAATTTCAAAAACCCACAAACCATAACAATCTTCCCCAAGCTCTTTGCTAAGCAACCACCACAACCTCTTTCCCACAATGGTTCACTGTGCCAAGCAATTGATTTCCCCATGCCCATACCGCGCCACGATGGTTCTTCTCAACCCATGTTCCTCCACCTCCAATGTAGAAATCAATTGCAAACCACCATGTGGCGACCCAAACAACGAATCGACCATCGCTTGCAACAACCCTAAGCCTCCACTCAAAGCTCATATATCCTTAGCCCAACCGCCGCAAGAACCACCTTAAAGAGGCTTTGATGAACTTGGTAGAGATGAGGTAGACTTGGCCATGAAAAAGGGGTGATGTTTGGTCTTGTATTTTTACAAAAAATAGGTAAAGAATCGATTTAGGGGAAGAAAGAAAATTGAAGCTAAGGGATTTTCCTACAATTGACTGTGGGGCTTCGACGGTTGAATGCAACAGAGAGAGAGAAAGAGAAATTTTTTTTTTTTTTTGCATCTAAGTGTTGACATGACATTTTTAATATTATCTAAGTAATTTTTAATTGTAAATAAATGACACATCAGCATTCTGTTAGCCACGTCATCCAATTTTATTAGTGAGATGATAGTAAGGATCAAAATGAAAATAGGTTAAAAAATCAAGGACTAAAATGAAACTTTTCAAAAATACAATAACCAAAATGGAAACACCCCCAAAATATAAGGACCAAAAATGTATGTTTGCCTTAAAACAAGGTTGTCAATTCCGTACTGAAGGCTGTGTGTTTTATTAGCCACGTCATCCAATTTTATTAGTGAGATGATAGTAAGGATCAAAATGAAAATATGTTAAAAAAATCAAGGACTAAAATGAAACTTTTCAAAAATACAATAACCAAAATGGAAACACCCCCAAAATATAAGGACCAAAAGTGTATGTTTGCCTTAAAACAAGGTTGTCAATTCCGTACTGAAGGCAATTTTGATTTGAATAGGTGAACAAAATTGTGTGTGTGTGTGTGTGTGCGCGCGCGCCTTAAAACAAGGTTGTCAATTCCGTACAGAAGGCAATTTTGATTTGAATAGGTGAACAAAATAGGGTTTGTGTGTGTGTTTTAAGGCAAGGTTGTCAATTTCGTACTAAAGGCAATTTTGATTTGAATAGGTGAACAAAATAAGGTGTGTGTGTGTGTGTCGGATTCCCTATCAACCCACCATCCAACCCGATCGTAATGAGGAGTCGAAATATCACACATTGATCAATCAAAGAGAGATTCAACAACTAAAAGAGATTGTATCATGTCTTAGAAAAAATTGTTGCTAACCGTTGGGATACTAGTTTTTTGAGTGGCAAGTGAACCAATTTTTAACGATCGAACCTGTCGTCGTCCTCTTCAATGGTGGCACGCGACTGAGATCTTGATATCTTGTTGGATCTGGTGAGATCTTCGTCATATTTAACAAGATCTTGAATAACATAAAGGGGATGATCTACACAATGGAGAGATCAAACAAGTCGGTCAGAGTCGGATTTCTAAACAAGGAAACCGACACTTGAGCGATAAGATCGAGTTCTGACCTTGCCATCGACCGACGCACCGCTCAGATCGAACAACTTTGGTCTCGGGTGTGTTAAGGCCGAATAGGGTTTATCAAGTTCAGATTAGGGGTCCCTATGTAATATTAGCTAAAATAACATGTTTTATAATCTTTTTTTTTTTTTAATAATTTTTCTTAAACCGATTGAAACATCAATATCGACCAAAACACTTGAAATTCTTCGATACAAGTTGGAACACCAATATTTTATCCAATACATTTAAGGGGTATTCATATGGTCCGAAACGATATTGACAATTCTAGTTTATATCAATTGTAAAAAATAAAAATAAAAACACTATGGTCTATATCACTGTTTTTCTTAAAAGTTTTTTAAGTATTATTATTATTTTTTTAAAATAAATAAATAATAATCCATTGAACATATTATTTATTCCCCCGTTACCAAAAGTTTGATGGAAAGTCTCCAAAGATAATGGAAATTGAAGTTGAATGGAGGAGAAGGAAGTAAGGACGTGGCGAAATGAAGGCCCAACTCCTCACACTGACACAGCCACCCTCCTCCATCGTTACTCGTCATCGTCATCCACATCCACCCAAAACCTCTCCTCCTCATCTTTACTCTCCTTTTCGCCGCTCCAGCACCTCTACCTGCTACCGTCGCTGGGACTCCAATGCAGAAACCCAGAGATTCAACTTCAATGACCGCCAACAAGACGACGAAGAAGAAGAAGACGAGGAAGACGGAGGTTCTGAATTTGGCTTCGGAGGCAGATGGAAGAAGAACAAGAAAAGGCGTTGGTGGTCCGACGACTCGTCTTCCTCGTCGGAGATGGAGGAAGGCCCCGGTGGAATCTTCGAGCAAGCCATTGACAGTATCTGGATATTCAAGGTATATTCAATTACACCCATTTTTTTTATAGTTACTAGCTTGAGGAAATGATGGATTTCTTTATATTTTAATTTTTGAGCAAAATTGAGCTTACCTTCTCCAGCTGATTTTGTTATTTAAAAAAAAAAAAAAAAATGAGTGGGTCAATTTGTGTTTGTTCTATTCTTTTCTATAATTGTGGTAAATAGCTTTACATTAATTATCAATTCATTCTCTATATCCATGAATACCCTCTTTGAGTTTTAAAACATGCTAGTCCACTAAGTCTTTAACAGAACGTTGGGACTAAGATTTAAAACATTCTGGGACAAGGTTGGGCAACTGAAATGAGCTAAATTACTCTTGCGGCGTCTTTCCTTTTGATAGCACTGGCTTAGCAACTATAATGAACTTTTTGTGCCCTCACATGTGATGTTCTTTTGGTTTATTTTTTGTCTGTATAGCTGGCCTAGTACTTCAGTTTTCCTCCTGCCAAGTGGAAATTTTGTCATAATGAGTCCCTCTTTATTGAATTGATGATCTTTAAATATACCTTTTGTGCCCAGTTTCTTCTTGTTTGTAACTGATATCAGTTATGCAAGTTATTTTCCTCGAGGGAAATATGTGATATGGTTGCTTTCCAGTATATATAAGCAGTTTGATCTAATGAACTCTCAACAAGGATTTATTATGAACCCCTCAATTACAAAATTTTAGTTCCTGGTCAGATTTGCACCCTGCAATAAAATTTTCTGAGAAATGATGATCAAGATCTGTGCTGGTTCATTTCTGCTTCAGGATTGACTGTCTAAAGGTCTAAAACATTTCAATATATTTGCTTCTTGGTCAGTGCAGGTGTTTAGATCCTATGGTTGGGCACTGCCAGTAATTATCGCATCTTTGCTGCTAGCCAGTGGCCCAAAAGCTTTTCTTATGGCATTAGCACTCCCCCTTGGTCAGTCAGCTTTGTCTCTGGCATTTGAGAAGTTGTGGGGAAAGACACAAAGCAGGCCGAAACGTAGGTCCAGGATGAAGAGGAAACCACCTGCCAGCACTGCAAGTAGTTTTGAAATGGGGGCAGAAGAACAAGGTGAAAGCCAGGAAACCAGAAAGGGAAAGGTGGGATATCAATCATGGGTAGTTGGCAATGATGGTTCAGTTTCTAATGGTGCCAGAGATGCACCAAAGTTTGGTGGTTGGGATGATCTAGATAGATCTCGATCCGCATGGAGAGCATCTCGAATGACTGGTGGATCACAGAAGACACCAACAGAAAAGGGAAAGTTAAGTCGCAGAGTTAGAAAAAGTGACACACCTCTGCTCTTGAGAATGTTGATTGCTGTTTTCCCATTTTTGGGTTCTTGGACTAAGCTGTTATATTGATGACCACCAAGCAAGCTCAAATTTGGAGCAGGGATATGATTGGTTTTGCCTGGAAGGACTGAAACTGAGTCACTGTATTTAAGGGGCAATTGGTTCCTGTTCTTACTTGACCATCTTTGCTTCCAAGTTCATTCAGTTAAGCTAAAGTCAAGGAATCAAAAATCAAAATTCATGGGAGCCAAATTGCGTATCTAACATCCTGGTGATGGTTTTTGTTGACATGCTCGGGCCAATTCCTTTGTTCCTCTTAGATGATGGGGCCTTCTTAGGGCTTTCTTCTTTTTTTATTTCTCATGTATGCAGTCCAATTCTAGTTTCTGCCGTCCATTACACTTAGGTTCCATACATGGTGCATAATAGAAAGAAAACGTGGTGTTGCTTAAGGCCCCATATATTGCTAGAGAACTAATATGTGCCTTACACTTTGAGGCATTTGGTTCTCTTAATCTTAGATTACGTCGTAATGTAACATTTTTATAATCCTTGAACCATGAAATCACATCAAGGGAATGTTGGATTATAATGTTTGATTCATTAATTACATCCCTTCACATTTCTATAAATGTAACATTCCAATACTTGTTTGGTTTTATCACATTCCTAGGAATCATTACAATTTTTTTATAATGAATTTCCAAAAGTATTCTTGTGTATAACATATAACATTAATAAAACTATGCTATAAGCCACGCAATGCGAGGCTCTTTTTCACTGTTTTTCTATAAATATGTTCCTAACAAAACAATTTAACTAAGAAGAAGGAAGAAATAATAACAATAATGAAAAAAAAGAAATGTGTAAAATAGAAAATGTAAATAATTTTTCTTTGTGCTTAAAAATAGAAATGATCATTTTTATTATATCTCATCAAATGTATTATACTGATTTTTATTATATTTCATTAAATATATTATACTAAGTCTATAAAGATAACTACCAACAACTTTTTAGCATAATTGCATTGATTCATTTCAATGGGGGTTTATATCTCAGGGTTGTATTCACTTAACAAAAAAAAAAACTCACTTCATATCGTTTGTGAATTTCAATCACTTTGGTGAATCTCAATTGTTCCATATAGGGATTCTAAATGTTTAGAAGGTTTCTCATTTTTGTTTAACTTACAACACTTTGATAATACAAATAAATAATACAATTTGTCACATATTTATCCCATCTTTACCTTTTTTGACTTTCTTTTGTTTCTCTTTTCATCTTTTTTTGGGCAATTTATCACTTATTAATAATCACATATATAATATTTGTGACCTTAGAAGTCCATCATATAACAAATTGGTCAACGGAAATAAAAATAACAATGTCATCTTAATTCTAACACACATCTTAGGAAAATTTAACACAGAAAAAAAAATGTTAAGATATTATTCCCTTTGGCCATTAAAAAAAAAATCTACAATTGCCTTTTTTGGTTATCTCTAAATGATAGTCCATTGATGTCATAAATCTCAGATAATTTGAATGTTGCCTCATCAATTCTAATATGAGTGTTGGAAAATAATTTATACTTAACACTTACTCCCAAAAATATATTAAATAGATAGTTACCAAGTTATTTAGCATATCCAATTGTATAAAAATAAAAATATCAAGTCAAACTAAATTTTATATGTAGTTAGATAGTATCAGAAATTGTAAAAAAAAAAAAAATAAAAAAAAAAAAAAAAAAAAAAAAGCATTTTTGGTTGCAAAAAATAGAGGACTACAACTTAACCAAGCAAAAATACTTCAAATGTAAAATATACATATTGCATATTGCGTAGAAAAACTCATCCTAACTATATCCTCCACTCTCTTCAAGACCAACTCAGCTAATGCATCTGCATGCATGAAAAAAAAAAAAAAAAAAAAAATGATCAAAATCAATTGAGATTGCTAATAACAATGAGACACGTTTTACTCCACCCTTTAAGATCAATTCATTAAGATATCTCATGATAGAAGAATATCTTTTTACATAATTATAGCTAGTCATATAATTCACGAAAGAATTTCATATAATAGTTCAAATGAATATTTTAAAAACATGAGATTCTGCCTCATGCTGCTTTTCAGTTTTCACGAAATTATATTGTCATACAATGACTATCATCATTGATTTAACTTTTAAAGCAAAAAGGAAACGAAACTTTTATGGCCAAACCACATATATAGTAAAAGTATCATTTTTCGACGTATTTGCAAGTATTAATAGCTATTTAGCATTCAACTTGGAAAAAAAACTCAACTTAATTGTAACAGTTTATAATCTAAACAAATCTTTGCTCTTTAAATATAGAAAATATAATTTTCAAATATACAATTATCAACATAGCAAACACATAGAAACTTAACCTGAGAAAATACGAAAATGAAGGTAATACTTATGTAAACTTTATCTTGCCCAAGCTATTATTTCCACTTAAATATTAAATATTAGAAAATAATTGTACAATAGTAAGTAAATTAGACGCAAAAAAAAATAAAATATGCAAACAAAAAGAAAATATAATATAAATTGATACAAACCTGAAGAAGAAGAGAGGAATAAATTTGAGGATCCTAGCACTCACAAAAAGGTGGGACTTTTTGGGGAGAAGAATGACCATTGGGGCGAATGTCCAAGTTATAATTTAAATGCATATTTGAAATAACATATATTGTGTTTAACAGATTTGGCTAGAATATATCTATTTATATCTGAATTAATTAATAAGACCATTTAATTTATTAAATCTGAGCATTTAATTGGGTAGTTGGTATTTAATTTATTAATGGTGTAATGTTTATTATGGGGTAGTGGGTATTTAATTTAGTTTATTTAATTCATGTGCCATCTAAGATGCTACGTGTCAAGTAAAAAACGTTGCCTTAGATGCCACGTGGCAGAAAGATGACAACGTCTTCTGCTTTAATATATATATATATGACTGAAAAATATCCCAAGACCTATAACTATTAAAAAAATCATATAATTATATAAATAAAAAATCTTTCATATAACTATTAAAAAAATTCATATAACTATAAAAATGACTAAAATACCCCCCGACCTACAGCTATTAAAAAAATCGTATAACTATATTAAAAAAATCATATAACAATAAAAAAAATTATATAACTGTAAAAAAAAAAAAAAAAAAAAAAAAAAAAAAAAAAAAGTGGATAAAATTCATTAAACTAATTCTCAAAGGGACAGGATTTGGTTACAAACTAGTTTGTAACCAGCTTGCTACAACCCACTACTTAGCCTAATGGTACTCATATAGAATTCAATTGACTTACGGGTCATTGGTTCTACACATAGGGGGCGCGCTTTGTGAGAAAATCCATTGAGGGTTGCAAAGCCCAAGAAACGGCAGGCCCATAGAGACAAAGCCTTGAGGGAAGTGAAGGGAGGAGGGCTAGGCCCAAAATCTCAAGATTTCCAAAGAGGACAATATTAAGTAGTGCTCCAGGATATCATAGCCAAGGATGTCACATGAAGTTTCAAAATTTTGTTCGTATATGCTACATCATTATTTTTAAGGGTGAATTCAGAAGTTGAGCAATAGTATTCTAGTAAAGAATACTAGCCTCTTCACACGTAACACGCCCTTCCCGCGTGTTCAGATACTCTTTTTATTTATTGGGCAAATTGTATAATCCTCTTTTTTTAGGTTAATGTATTTGTCCAGTAACTTAAGTCAAGGGTTTTGGGGAAATAATATCATGCTAAATTGGGAAAATTGACCACTAGAAAACATTTAATCTGTACACCTCAATTAATACAATATGAGCTCTTTTATTCAACAATTGAAAAATATGACGAGAGCAACAATTTTTTATTTATTTCTTATAGTGTTCTACAACTTATAATTTCAATCATTCCGATTTTCCAATTTTTTTTTTCTCTTTTTAAGTTTTGGGTATGTTGGAGTTTTGAGATTTTTAATTTCTAAAACAATTTGACACATGCTCGGATGGTAAACTATGATTGTTCAGTCTATTTAATAACTTACAAATGGATTGAATAATATCCATTTAAAATTAAGCATAATAATATTTCATTACATTCCAAATACATGCACGTTACAAATTCTATTTAATACTCTTACATCAAGAACAAACTTCTCTATAGTCCACTTCACTACATAAATTTTATTTTTTTTTCCAACTTTGCAAGACAGTCATTTACTTCATTTTAACTTCTCTTCGTTATTGTTGTTGGTACAAAATTCAAAATTTCTGACGTGACAAGTGAGCTGGCAAGGGCGCCAGTGAATAACAGAACACGTGGACTAAATAATGGTCAAAATAACCAAAGAGAATATGACACATCAAAATCAGGGAACCAATCAGAGAGAAAAAAAAAAACACGCATTTTTAAGCTTCAATAGCCACACAAATGACATCTGGTGATTGGAATTAAAAGCACGTTCCTAAAAACTCTAACTGCCCAAGAAATGGGCCACAATCAAATCAGTTGTCAAGCAACGGATACTATTTACGTGGGATTTGGAGAGCAAATCAAGGCAAAATATAAACGTCAAGATCAAGGTATAAATAGAAGACTCAAGCATTCAGAAAAGACACCACAAACCCTCAAAGAGAACTTTTGAGAGAACATCTGAGAAAATTTGAGAACTTTTTTGAGATCTTTGAGAGCTTTTACCTAAGAGAGAACTTGAGTTTTTAAATTTTAGTCTTTTTGAGAGAAGAGTTCCCCTGGAGAGCACGCTCTGTGAGTAATTAGTTTACATGCTTGTAAGTATTCCCTCGATATAATGAATGTCTTTGAATGTATTGAATTTCACGTGACTGTTACCCCAACTCATATGCTTACTTACCTTAATTTGATCCAATGTTACCTCATTTAGATTTCTTTGCCTCAATATGCACTTTTTGATGCTATTAAGGTTCGATTTGATCACTATGTCTACCATGATGCTTTTGCTTGGGTGTAGCTAATTAATTAGTCCATTTACTTACTGCATTTTCCTTTTCCAGTACTTTATTTTTCGGGTAATTCTAGTCATTTTTTTAGGTTTGGAAGGTATTTTGATCATTATAGGGTTCTAGGGGTATTTTGGTCATATTTGGGGTTTTGGGGTTATTCTAGTCACTTTGGACGTTTTAGGTGTATATTGATCATTTTTTTAGGTTTGGAGGGTATTTTAGTCATTTTTTAGGTTTTAGGGGTATTATGGTTATTTTCGTACATTTCAGAGGTTTTAAGAGTATTTTAGTCATATTTGGGGTTTTAAGGGTATTCTGGACATTTTTTTGTATATCTTGGTCATTTTTTAGGTTTTGAGGGTATTATGGTCATTTTCGGACATTTTTGGAGTATATTGGTCATATTAGAGGTTTTGTTGATATTTTGATTTATTATAAGGTTTAAGGGTATTTTGGTCATTTTGGAGATTTTATGGGTATTTTGGTTATTTTAAGATATCTGAGGGTATTTTAGTCATTATCCAATGGCAATTTTCTAATTACAGTTTATTAGTTTTTTTTTTAATTTTTAAAAAAAAAAAAAATTGTCACATTCTCATGAGAGTGGAATGTAAGATTCCTTTAATGTAAAGATGTAATCACATCACACCAATTTAAGGTGATGTGAATCTACTTGTAATATTACATTACAGATATATAAATGAACTAAACACCGTGATAAGTAACATTACGCTAATGTTATTACGATCACGGGTACATCACGGCAAACCAAACGCCCCCTCAAAAGAATGTATAATCATAGTGGGCTCAAAACCATATAGTTCTAGGCAATAAACAAACATTTTTCTGTAATAGAGAGTCCTACAGAACACTTTGGGAGGGGGCAGAACATTACCTTTGAACATTTGTGCGAAGGGCAAATACAATAATGTCCTCAACCTGCCAAATACAATAACGTCCCAATATAATGGATACTAAGAACATTTAATTATGGCATAACACTTCTTACTAACCCAATTTAGTGACTGCTTAAGACTTAAATCTTATAACCACATGGTCTATATAATTAGGTAAATCATAATTATGAATCATGATGCCAAAAGAACTTCTAGATTTATTTTGGGAGATTTACAGCCATGAGCTGTAGAGCAAACTCTTCATTTCTTCAGCGGCTTTTGATTCGCCTATTATATTTGAGATGAACTTAAGACAAAATGCTATGAATTTACTGAAAAAATAAAAATGCTATGAATTCTAAGTTGCTTTCGTATCAAATTATTTAGACATAATGTCAAAACTATTAGCCAGTAAATTTTCCTATACAAGTAGCCCGATAAGAAAAGTCAACCAACAACAAAAAAAGTAAAAAAAAAAGTTTCGGTTTTACGTTATAGAACTAGTCACAAACCCGTGCGATATACGGAAAAGCTATTGTAATCGAAATATAAAGAAATATTAGGAAGTTTGAATAGTTAAGGAGAAGAAAATGAGTTTAGAGAAAGAAATTATGGACATGTCAGTTACATATATTATATATTACAAACAATCAAGCTTTACAATCATCAATTGTAAGTTAGAGTACAAATTGGATAACAGAATCAATTGCAAGTTACAATTTGGTCTCTAAAGTTACTATTCCTCCAGATCCTGATCTGGCAACATGTAGGGCCCAAAGACATAGAGGTCTAACGTCAATACAGGGTCATGTGAACATCAAATGCCCATATCTTTAAAGCACATCTCTTGAATAGAAAAATTCTCCAAGGTTCCGTTTGGATACTTGGATTTGGATTTGGATTTTAAATCAATAGATTTGAAATGCCTTAATTTCAAATTCTTTGATTTTAAAATTTCTTGTTTGGGCACGGAGCGGAGAGGGGGATTTCCCAAATTCCTAGCAATACAAGTCATTTGAAATCCATGGATTTGGGCCTTTGAAATCCAGGATGGATTTGGCCCAAATCCAAATCCTAATAGTTTTAAGTCATCCAAACAAAGAATTTGAATTTGGGCTCTCAAATCCAAATCTCTTGGCCCAAATCCACCCCATCCAAACAGACCAGAAATTCCTTCATTGCCTCTTTCAAGTGTTTCAACTAAAGACTTCAAAGTGGGCTATGCAACACACATCTAGTAATGTAGGTCATAAAGATGTTCATTTCCACAATATTTTCGTAATGTCACCAACTTGACATTCAACCTAATCAAATGATAGGCGTGATTTTAGTCCGGACTTTCTACAATATAGCCAAATAAGCCTTTTATTTTTTTAGGTATACCCAATAACCCAAATAAAGCCAGTGCAGTCATTTTACTTTTGTAGTTTTGTTAGTTTAACTGCATCAAGACATTGCAATTGGAGTTAAAAAAAAGGGACATTGCAATTGGAAATTAAGTGTGTTTGAAGGCAGAATTATGTCCTCTAAAAGCACCAAAAAATGATTTAAGCAATATGGAATGTGACTTGTGTCATATCTTGCAGAAATTAAAAATTCAAACTGCTATTATCTGTTGCATTATTTTATCTAATGCTAAAACTATTCTTTACATTGTCCTATGCTCCCTTATTTACTCAACTACTTGTGAAATGTTCTGATTCTGGCTAGGCTAAAGTAGAATGAAAATGGAGTGCAAGAACATGAACGAATGGTGTACAACAGAGGAGAAATGTTATTTTGATAATAACTTGGTATCAACCCAATTTTTGTGGTGGACTGAAGCTCTAGTAACCCCATCAAGGTGATAGGACGAAGACGAAGCAGAACATGAAGCTATCTTGACCCCAAAACCCGTGATCCAATACATGACATAAACATTACACTCAGATTATGAAGACGAAACAAAACATGAACAATCCATCAAGAACGAAATTGCTAATAACAGGTTTCAGGATGGGTAAAACTTAAGTTTAGGTTCCTAGTTGAATTCAAATACATTGAATTTAAATATTCTTAAAAAAAATAGCATTATTTGTGTTTCATTAGTTAATGCAACCATATGTTTGAATTCAATTGGAGAACCTAATGTACTTGACCTTAACGAACTGTACTTAAGTTTTACCCATTCAAAATAATTCAATTGACAATAACCCCAATCAAATGGATGTTATATATTTGTAAAATTGAAAGCAGAATGAACTGATACATCAAAACATCAGAACCCTTGATATAAATTGATAAATAAGCTATGTTGTCTGTGGAACCAAAAATTGGGGTTGAAAAAGAAAACCATACAACATTTATAACATCAATATGTTTGTTATAGTTAGTGTAGTTAAAGGCTCACCTAGGCGCTCGGGCGAGGTGAGCCTCCACCTAGGTGCCTCCAAAGCCCTGAGGCAAGGCGCCTTCTGTGCCTAGGCGTTCTCCTGGAGAAAGCCCGAGTGAAATTTGTAAAAATAAAAATAAAAAATGATAGTTTTGTAAATTAAAACAACAAATAAGGAATTTTAGGTATTTTGGTTTTTGTCAGTGGGGCTTAGTTGGCCACCACTAGTCAATAAATGAAAAAAGTCAAAGTTAGAAAAAAAAAAAAAATAATAATAATAATAATTGAAATGAGCTTTCGGGAGGCAAAACCCCAGTCCCTTTTCTTCCTCTTACTACAGAAGCCTGTCTTCTTTGGCCCTTCCAAGGTTAGGGCTTCGGGCACAGGGATGGCTCAAGGCCTAGTCAACTTAGGCATTGGCCTAAGGTCCCAACAACCAAAAAAAGAAAAAAAACTTATAATAAAAATATGAATGAATAATCAATTTTGCAGAAAAATAAAATATGTTAAATATTTTCTTTCTTATTGTAAAAAATGTCTTTAAAATTGTGAGTTAATAGAAATTCATTCCAATTATTTTATTAGATTCATCATCTTTTCATTAAGTCATATCATATTTTCTTTTTCTTTTTCCTTTCTTTCAAAAAGTTAATTATCATTATCTTTTAATTACAACCTTAATTACCATTTGTCATCAATCATCTTTCTAATGACATATTATATAATTAAAATTGATTCTCTAAATAGTATAACACATAATAAATAATATAAATGTCTTATAAGATAATTACTTACAAAATATTTTAAAATGTACTTCGAATTGCACATGACATCATAATCGTGTTACTAATTTTGAAAAATGTCATGTCTTCACTACTTTAAACCCCAAATTCATGTTTGAAAAAACACAAACCGCAGGCTCTTCAATTATGAAATATGGTGCATTTATGTCATACTTTATTTGCATTTTATAAGAAAACTTTTAACATTTATATACTAAAGGATGAATGATTTTTAATCATTTAATTCATCATCCATATAAAATCCAATTCTTATATATTCTTCATATATTCATAATCTGATAATTTAGGATATTAGAGTAAATTAAATACAAGGCTAAGCACTAAATTATGGCCTTACACACCAAAATCATAGGATTATATTCATATATATTAGATACATATGACTTTTTTTTTATTATTGGTAAGTTACACACAAATGATAAGTTTCCACCTAATACTTATAAGTTGTCACTTGAGCTAAAGCTCATTAGCAATAAATATGATATAAACTCTATATATATATATATATACTATATTTAGAATGCGATGTCTCCCTCTACTTAGAGCAACTCCAGCACGCAACTCTCTATTTATTTTTACTCCAGCAGTACTCTCTATTTCACTCTCTACTCTATTTAAATATACTTTTTTATTATTTTACCACATTTAAATATTATATTTTTTACTTTTCTGTATTATTGTTTCGCACCAAAAATAACCAACTGCCGTAATCCTTCCCACCCCGCCACCACCACAACCACCGTAAATCAACCAGAGCAACCAAAAACCACCACAATATTTTATTTCTCAGCAATCAAAAACCACCACAAATCACAAATGAAATTTCTCAGCAACCAAAAACCACCACAAATAAAATTTCTCAGCAACCAAAAATAACCAACCAAACAAATCCCAGCCAACCCACTCCTCCAGCCGAGATCGGCACGGCTCCACCTCCAGACCGTTGGGATCGGCACGGCAAGGCTTGGCCAGCGGGGTGGAGTTCGTGCTTCGTGGCCGGCGTAGCGTCTCTCCTTCGCGGCGTGGCCAGGTGGTGGTGGTGGCCACCAATGGTAGAACCACCACCACGCCGGCGTTTTTGGAATGAAGAGAGAGAAAAAAATGTTGAAATGAAGATTTCGGAAAAAATAAACTATTTATATTTGGTGGTCCCGCATGCATTTTTTTAATCGGTTTAATCGGATAGAAAATGAACAGTAGCTTTTCATTTGTGAAAAGCAACTGTTTATTTTCTAAAAAAATTTGAAGATGCAGTGTTAAAATAGACGACTGCTGGAGCGGTTTTTTTTGTTTTGTTCCCTATTTGTAGAGATACAAAGCAGTTTTAAAGTACTGCTGGTGATGCTCTTATAACGCCTTTTTGGCACCTTCCTCTACTTGGGCTAGCGCCTTTTTGACACCTATTGTCTTGGGCGGGACAGTACTTTGGCTGGTTAAGGTTGCCACCAATGGTAGATTTTTGGAATTGAGATTTTTCTTTGTTTTTTGTATCAACATATTTTGTAACTTTCTTATTACTCAAGTAAATAATCCTTTAGCTTTCATTTACAAATCCTTTTCCTAATCTTCTTTTTTATTTTTTATGGAAAAATTAAACAATGAATTGAACTTAATAGAATGAGATGGAAAAAGGGAAAATCTATAATAGTTTTATTAAATCTGAAGTATTAGCTCAAGTGTAATTTGATTTACATTTTCCTTTTCTTTTCAGTGCGATGCATGGAAATATTGTAGAGCATTGGGTGAAGACTTTGCAAGATTTGTTAAAAAATGAGTCAATTCCAACAAAAGCGTTTTTGAATGCTTGTGAAAGCCTCTCTTCTTACATATACACATGTTTCCTCTTTATGAAAAACCCTTTTTCTTTGCCCTCCTAAAATCAAATTTAAACATACAATGTTAGAATGGATCGGAATTTAGATCGAGATGGAATGAGGGGTTTCTTCTTATTATTCATAGATTTGATATTTTGACACTCGCTCTATGTCCACAACATATCTTATTTAGATATTTCAAGCCATTACTGACTCTATCATTAACAGTTGAATGCGACATCTGTTTCCCAACGCACAAAATATAAACATGGCTAATATATTACATGACCAAATCATAATAATTACATAATGTTGAAAATTTGAGTTAGTACTTAGTATATACCAAGGATTAAGGTTCACAAGCACCCAATTTCAGAACAACATACTCAAAACCAAGCAAAATAAGAAAAATTCCAAACAAATAAGCAACTTAAAACCCATAAACATCTAACAATATCTGTTAAAATAAAACCCATAATCACTATTACGCATCAACAAAATAAAATCACTAAATAATCTTGAAAAAACATTAATTTAGGCCCAAATTCCTATACCCATGACACCTTTATAAATTTGATGAATTTGCATAGGAATAATCACCCCCATACATAAAATATTCATAGGAAAAATTAAGCAAAAATTAAGAAATTTTGAGATTCTGGAAATTTTCAAGGAGAGAGAGAGAGAGAGCAAGAGCTGGAGTCGAATCTCCGATTAGCATGCTAGCGAGAGACTTGACGATTTAGGCATGGTAGACGCAAGAACGGGTTGAGTTAATACTGCATCACAATAACGAGTTAAGGAATGAAGGGAGGCGATGGTCACAATTTGACTTTAGGGATTTCTCAAATGTTGCAAAAACATTTGAATCACGCACATAAGTCAAGTTTAATTCATAATATTTTTTTTCTTAGTTGGCATGTCACATCAACATTTATTATTATTTTAATAAAATCGTTAACCACATTAACATTTTCTATCCATGGCAAGGACCAAAATGACAAGGAAAAAAGATCAAAAACCAAATTGGTACATTTGAAACGTTGATAATCATTTTAACACAAAGACTATAGATTTAGAACCAAAATGGTTATTAAACCTAACATTTAAATTGATGTGACACCCTAGGAAATAGAACCATCCATTCCCTCGTATAATCCAATATAGATGGGATAAAAATAAATCACAAAAGAATAAGGCTTTATTCTCTTGGGTCCATCCAGTTTGAAAATTCTTTGGAAATTTCCTACAATAGAGATTCCATTTCTGATGTATCATCACCCACTTCTTTTTCTTTTACAACGCCTCCCTGTTGGAACTCATTTCGTATGCGGAAGTGACTCATAAATTTAGGAGAATATCGCATATACACCATTTCTTAATAAATTGCTTATGTATTCTTGAAGCCATTGGGAAATTATGTCATCTATGCTTGCCCTTGGACTACACTTTGCCATAGCAAGAAAAAATCTCATTGACATGGTATTTTTTCTTTTCCTTTGACTATCATGAATCAAATACTACTTTCTTTTTTTCTCATTTCAGATCAATCAGGATGTTTCCCTGTGCTAAATTTACACTTGATAATTGAATGAACCTTCGAAAATAATGTTAAAACTACATTTCATAAAAAATTCTGTCATTCCCAAGCACTATTAATACCACAATATTCTGTCATCTTGCGAATAGCTGGATCCTGTTCATATGGCAAGTAGATGTAGGGTCCTGGAGGCACTTACAAAAACCCTCCTCGTCCTTGGGAAATGATGTGGGTAGAGGATGGTCAGGAATTACGCCAACCTGTATAGAGAGACAAGGTGAAGTAGGAACAATAGATATGTATGTGTGTGTGAGAGAGAGAGAGAGAGAGAGTAACTGACCTTATCAATATCTGTGTGAGCAGGTGTCTCGTATCGAGCAACTGTAACAGCCAAGCCAGAGCCATCAGATAGCTCAAAAACCGACTGAATCTTGCTGCAGATTGGGATGGATAGCTCATGTCAGGAATGTATGATTTTAATGATGCAATGTGTCTGAAGTAAAAGTCATTACCCTTTCCCATATGTGGGTTCTCCAAACAGCACAGCACGTTTATTGTCTTTCAATGCACCAGCTAAAATTTCACTTGCACTAGCAGTTCCTTTGTTCACCTAATGGAACCTCAGTAGAGGACATTGTCAGCAATTTTTTCACCATTAATTTAACAATTATGATCTTTCCACCACCACAAGCACGCATATATACATATGATAGTGGAAAAATGGAAATAAGGACTATAACAAGTCTAGAATTCAATTTCACAACTATGAAAATTTATGAGAAAATTCTATAGTATACTTTGGATAGCAAATGTCAGAAAAGTTCCATCTTAATATGACAATATATCAAAAATAGAAAGAAATAAGAAGAAAAATTAGTCCAATACTGAACAGAGAGAAGATATTGAAAATGAACAGCCCAATACACAATTGTAAGTATGTTGATTCTGAATTCCATAAATCTATAGCAGATGCAGACATTTGTCAATATCTCTCTTAAATATTATGATTATCATGACACAGTTGTATTTTAGAATATACAAAAGTATACCAGCACAGCAAGGGGTTCTGAAGCTGCTATTGCATTGCTTCCGTCTGTGTCATAGATATCTCGAACACCACGACTATCACAAATATACACAATGACACCTTTGTCCAACCTGAATGGAAGTAGCCAATATGAGAACTTGTGCAGAATAAATTGGATCAGACAAAATGAAGTATCACCCTAGTTTATCAAAGACTACAAACCAGATAGCAAAAGATGCTCCTAAAGATGCAACTGCAGTACAGTAATGCCTCAAAGTTTGAACTTCAGAGAAAAATGATCTCTTCCCATATCTTTTAAACAAGTAAAGCATACTACAAATTAGCAATGGAAAAGGTTGCATAATCAAGATGCACCAACCACATGCAAAAAGTCCTATCTTGTGCCAAAAGAGAAAAACAAACATGCAAGAAGTCACTGCGACTGCATATAAACAATTAATTTAACTAATAATAACTAGAAATGTATCTAGTAGAACTGGCGTACTTCGGTGCAGTTCGAAAAGTGAATAAGTATGCCGGTAAATTGACAAGATGGAGAACGAATAGGAAAAGAACCAATAAAGAATATTATCACAGACAATTTCGATCTGATATGAAGATTTTGATCACTTCGAATTTTGAAATCTATGACTATGCAACAGAATTACCCAATTCAATAGAAATATGATGAGGAAAAAAATAGAACCTTCTTTTATTTTTGGGGGGTGAGGGGAGTCCAGACAAACAAAGTATGAACAGTTATCTGTTCACCGTTTATAATAGTTCTTTCAATTAATTAAAAGAAAAAAAAAAAAAGCTATTTAACCCACTAAAATATAATATTGCATCATCAAATCATGCAAATTTTAGTTGTTGAATGATTTAACACAAGTCAGAGCAACATAACTGCATTAAACAATCCAGTACTTATGTCTGAAATGAGTAAACATATTCAACTACCTAAGAAGGTTTAATTATGGATCAAGACCGTCATCATGAGCATTTATGTGGAACTTGTTAATGACCAGTGGGCCTAACTCACTCTCAAAAGACGCCTTGAGAGAGAAGGGATGCCCATGGGTTATAAATTGAACAACCCAGGGAAATCCTAGTGATTTGGGACATTCGATATTCTCAACTGAACAACCCAGGGAAATCCTAGCGATTTGGGACATTCGATATTCCCAACAGGACCAATGTGGTCCCCCATGGAACCCATATATGTAGATGTCTGTGTAATGCATAGCTGAGATGTGATCCATGTGTTTAGGCACATAAATTACAAGACAAAATGTTTCATGCATTTGTCTAAATAAGCTAGAATAAATTAGCTTACAAAAGCAGTAAAATCTATGCAGCATGACTATAATCGAGTGAATAGTTGTAACAGAAAACTCAATAAATATGAAATACTTGACTTTATCAGCCAGGACTCATCAACAGTGGAGCCAAACTTTTCATCATTCTTGTTCCCCATCAGCAAAATAATACCAATTGACTAGTATAAGGGCACCCGAAAAGCTAAATTGAATGCATGCAATATAAATGTAAATTGTTCACCATTGAAGCTTACCAAATCTTGGCAATCTCAATTCCTTCAGGGAAAAGACCACCACTGCACCAAATTTAAGCTTTAAGAAAGCCTTTCAAAGGGCGAAGTTAAAAATGGAGTGTATAGAAAGCTAATCACCTATTATCTCGAAGGTCCAACACAAAGGCATTAACACCATTACTCCTTAAAGTATCAATTGCTTCCTTGACAGCGCCTACATGGGATGCAAGCTTTCAGGATAAATTGCAAAAGCTTCAGGTAGTAAAGTATGACTACAAAGAATTTTACAGCTGCAAGATATGTCATTCTGAAGCAGATGTAACACAACTTAAACTGTCTGAAAACTGCCTTAAGTATGTTACTGATTAAGACACAATCCGATTACATTACATGTAAAACTGAATAGAATGAAGACAAGCTAGCTGATTAAGACACAATTCTGATTTTACCATCTCATTTGCAAAGTAACTATATGAGATAATAGTACGTGTTGGCAGCCAAATTACATAAACAAGACTTTAAAAATTAAAGGAAAGGCCTGGGTTGGAATAGTTTATGAAAGGCAGGAATTGAGCTTTACAAAGAGCCTTGAAAGACCCAAAGATATGCCCCAATCTCATTTAAAATATGGCCTGGTTCCAAGCCCATAGCTGGAATTTTTCAGCAGCCAAATAAGCCCATTTTGGGTTCCACAAAGTTCAAGATATGTTCTGGAATCAAAATCCCTCTGCTCCTAGACTCCTAAAGGATGTATGACATGAGAGTGCTAGTTGATCAGAAAATGAAGTCCTAATGGATGAGAAATTCATTTAGATAAGGATAAACAATCAGACTATTAAAAACAATCTAATTGGCTGGGAAAACCAGCTCATTCCCTATAGATGGAGGGCTGCAATAAAGAAAAAAAGAGAGGGCTGAAAGTCTGCTGAAATTTCTTGAGAAAACAGCAGTGTTGCAGAGAGAATTCTGCAAGAAAAATATACAAGAACTCCACTGAAATTTCTTCATAGAATATGAGGATGCCGTGAAGAAAGATTATAGAACAAGTTTTTACAGAAACAGGAAGAGTTTCTACTGCTTTTTCTAGAAGTCATCTTGGTTCCAAGAACCTTGAAACCAAAAGGAAGATTTGCAGCAAAGATTTTCAATTGAAAACTACATGTATAGTTGAAAGACACCAAAAGAAGACTATGGAGGCATACTGGGGATGAAGAAAAAGAAAATTTTCCTTTCCATTCTTCTACTTCTAATTTTTTTTTATTTTTTCAACTATGTTCCATATGAATCTATCAAGCCAATAGTGCAGAAAGTTTTCTTTTATTGTTTTATGCTTTTATTCTTTCTTTGTATTGTCCTCTTTTAGAATCAGAGTTTTTCATTCAAGTGTAATTAACAATCAATCCTACACACAAAACAATGGTAAATTTGGTTTTATAAATCTTAGGCCTATGATATTCAAAAAGTTCATACCCAGTGCACAAGGCTCCCCCACTTCTATGGCTGAGATTCTGTACATCAATATGCTTAATGTAGCCCACCAAAAGAAAAAAGTGGGAAAAAGAAAGAAGAAGAACAAAAGAAAAGAATGCCAGTTGTCATAACATATGAGAGAACATAGACATCATGTATTCTTTAAATGGTAACAACAAAATTTAAAAACTCTCTCTCTCTCAACCTGAACCTTTAATCTTGGCCAGTGATTCAACAGAAATACGGTTGTAGCTTAAGAAAAAAAAACAGTAAAGCATAAATATGCATCTTTCAAACTATCAGTCATGGGAAATGTTGAAACAAAAATTTGAAGCCACCCAAAATGAGACAACTTTGATAATTTTCCTAAGGCAGGAGTTGGACAACGATGCATGAAGATGTACTTGTTCCAACTTATCAGAGTAACTGATTGGAGTGCAACTTTGGATAACAAGAAGTAGTTCTACTTACCAGATGCATTTTGGTTGAACGATGTTAATTTGATATAACCAATCCTAGGGGAATCCCTCCCTGAACCAGGCACTTTGCATAGTCGTGACTTCACTGGATTTAGTGAAACTTTCTCTCGCCTGGAAGGCAGTAGTTGGTCAATTCATAAATTTGTTTAGAAGTTAAACCAAACAAATGAACAAAGAAAAGTGCAGATTTTTTCCAGCTTCCATGAGAACTAAGCTCACCACCGCAGCTGTAGATCAGGCGGACAAGGGTTGGGGGGGTTTTGGTCAAGCCTTAGTAATTTAATGACGATATGAATATCCATATCAAAGTGACATATCCCAACACAATAAAGCATAAATATACATCTTCAGAACTCTTCTGGGATATCCAAAGTTAATTTCCCACCAACTTTTTTTTTTGGGGTGCGTTTTTAATCCATAACCTCACTCCCCAGATTCCTCTTACAAGGGGAGGAGGTGACATTTGAGCTACAGCTCATTGGCAATTTCCCTGCTAACAAACTTGGAACAAAGTTTTCCCCGGTCATTAAAATTCAGGCATTCTGGAGAGAGAGAGAGAAGTGAAATTACGTCAAAGCTACATGCTTTATTTCAGGTCCACTACGAATGGTCAATTCCACTGAACTTCCTTCAGGTCCCCTGCAATTTAATTAAAAAGTTTAAGCAAACTAGAGAATAAATGAAAGGGTGAAAACTTGGCTGAAAAATTTAAAAAAAAAAAAAGAGAGCTCGTAAAAGAATTTCTATAAAAACATCAATCTTGAGTCACTTATGCAATAAAAAAAATTATATCATTAAAATCAGATGTAAAGTGTAATCATCATGAATCTCTGCCTTTAAAACACGCTCTGGTTGTTTAAAGTAGGAATATTGCCGAAGGCATACATCCAACCATACAAGGACCTCAAAAAAGTCTGTTTGATAGCATAATCAAGACTGTCAACTCCATCAAACCTTCTTCTATTTCTCACTCGCCATATTTTCCATATGACACAGAGAAGGACAGCCTCCAAATCTTTCAGAAGTGCGGATCAGCAGACCAAGGAGTGCCATCGGAACTACAAGTGCCGATCGGGCCTTGCTTTAGCAACAGGCCCCAAATTCCTATCAAAGCCTCTTCCAGTCATTACACATGTGGACACCTTAAAATCTCGACTCTAGCAGGGAAGCTTAGTTCAAGAATTGGAAGCACGTGTGCAAGTTAGATAGGAAGCTGTTAGTAGGTTTGTTAATTAGCACATGTGGAATTAGAATGGATAAGGTTGATTAGTTAGTTGGTTAGTCGGGACTCATTTATCACATGTTGAATTAGGAATTCTCTAGCTTTAATATCTGCCTAAATGAGTCAACCAATGGGAGCTTAGAGATGCTCAACCAATAGGAAATTAGTATAGGAAGTATAACACCATTTCTCTTGTAATTGCTTGGTTCATAATGAAAATACTTGACGAATTCTCTTTTCTCTATTCTCTCTCTTGACCGAGTATCTCTCTCTCTCTCCCTCAAAGGTAGGACTCTCTCAAGTTTCCTATTTCTCCTCTCATCCCTCTCTATTCTCTAAACCCTAAACACCTAACACCTGAACACTTACACTACCCTACCCGAAACCCTAATCTCACCTCTATCCCCTAAACACTCAACCATCAACACCACTCATTCTAACTCACCACAACTTGTCCTTTCACAATGCCAGTGAAATCATCCTTGCCAACACTCTAACACAGTCCTAGGCATCACCCTAGATATCCCAAACAAAACAAACACAAAAATCCAGATATCCATAGCCACTGGACAATGAAGCAATAAGTGCTCAATTGATTCCCCACTCCTCTTACACATGCAACACCAATCAACAATCAAGATATTTAGTTTTCAAAGGTAATCCACCATTAGAATTTTCCCAATGCTGCCGTCCAAGCAAAGAACGTGACCTTTCATGGCGCCTTTGCACCCCAAATACTCTGCCAAGGAAAAGAATTTCCTATTTTACCGCAAAAGGCATTGTAATACAAGCTAACTTCAAATCTTCCACTTTTGTAGCATTACTCCTCTTACACATGCAACAGCAATCAACAATCAAGATATTTAGCTTTCAAAGGTTAACCACCATCAGAATTTTCCTAATGTTGTCATCCAAGCAAAGAACGCACCCTTTCATGGCGCCTTTGCACCCCAAATTATCCGCCAAGGAAAAGAATTACCTATGTTACCACAAAGGGCATTGTACTACGAGCGATCTTCAAATCTTCCACTTTTGTAGCATTCCAAGATACTTAGTCCTTACCTTGATTGGAAGGGAAGTACGAATATAGCAGATCCAAAAGACTTCCCATAGATTCCATTTCTTAATCTTAAAAAGGCCTGATGGTTCTCAATGCGATGGTTCTCAATACTATACCAAAAGTCCCTAGCTCTGCTTCTCAATTTCATCTTGGCAAACCTAACCTTCGTTGCCTCTAATAAACCATTCTAATCAAAGAATTGATCCATCTCACCTAACCAATTGATAAACCATGGATCTGGGCGTCCATCAAATGTAGGTGCTTCTAATACTACCATGGTTCACTTGTATTAGGCTTGTTGCTATACGGCTTGTACATGTCTTGAACAATAAGTGTTGGACTGAGGCCTGTGACTCACGTGACCCTGGCTTTTGTCTTCTCTTCTTAGGTTTTTTTTTTTTTTTTTTTTTTCTTTTTTTTTTTTTTTTTTTCTTTTTTTTTTTTTTTAAGATGAGGTCGAGTATGGATGGTTGTGTGATAGTTTTGAAAGATTTTTGTGATTGCTGTAAGCTAGAACAAAGTTTGCTCTGATACCAAATTTGATGCAGGACAACCCTAGGATTCACCACCTAAAGCAACCTGATGACTTAGATTCACCACTAAGCCGTAATTTCAAAGAAAATACTCTTTTTATTGATAATAATAGTCTGCCCAAAACAAACATAACCTGGAGCTATTTTTAGCTTCCAGTGAGTCTCCTACTAAAACTCAAATACAAAGAGATAATCCTAATCCTAATTTGAAAAATCTTGAAATCTAATCCTTATTGATCCCTATCTGAAAAGCTTAAATAAAATTTTAAAACAAGGCAACATATAAAATAAATAACAATAAAATTTAAAATAATAAATTCTGAAAAATTCTTGGTTATCCTCCTGCATCACCTAATAAATTGAGGGTTCCAGTATTGTATACGGTATAACACTATCAAATAGAGTTCCTAAATTGGAGCAACTGAAGCATTCTTGTAGACTTACCACATTAAACAATGTAGCAAAAATCTTTGAGACAATAACCCAAAATAATGAACTATGGTACCATCCCCAATTACAAACTACAGATGTTTAGAGAAGGAGTCCCACCCTCGTCTAATACTCTTCCATAGGGTCACTCCACCTAATCCTTTAAGTGGTCCACACCCCCCCCCCCCCCCCCTTTCCCCCCCAACATCTTGCAAAGCCATTTCCCTAAGAGGGCTTGATTAAAGATGCTTAGTTTTCAGATACCTAATGTAACAACCTAAGGAAAGCGCTAGCCACATCTGCGCTTATGTCCCAAAAGGATTAAATAAGTTACAATTGGAGTTCTTTGCAATTGTTTATACCCAATTCCATCCAATATATGCCCAATGTGGGACTCAGCACACACTTTTCGGAATTTTGGCATTACAATTTCCCCCACCTAAATCCTCGATGTCCTCATTAGATCCCACACTATGTCCAAGTCGAAACAAGATTACTGGATCAACTCTAATGCCATTTGTAACAACCCAAGGAAAGTCCTAGTCGCATGTGCGCTTATACCCCAAAGGGACTAGTCAAGTTAGAATTTGAGCTCCTTGCAATTGTTTATGAAACTCAGTTCCACCCAGTATATACCCGATGTGGGACTCAGCACACACACTTATCAGAATTGGGGCATCACACCTAAGTACCTAACCATCCCTCTTTCACCAGAGAGCACACTATACCCCAATCCACTAGATAAAATTAAGTTGTATCACCCATTCCTCCCCACAAAAAGTCTCTTTTAAGCTTTTCCAACCTATTGATGATATATATGAATGCATGGGCATTGTAAACAGAGACATTTTTTTTATAAATAAAATTTCATTAAAGAATGGAAAAAACAAAAACTAAGTACACAAAGTGTGTACAGCAGGTCTGCCAAGGGTTACACAAAGGAAAAACAATAATCAATCACATCTAACAAGAATCAAAAGAGAGCAGCCCTGACGCATTCACCCATTAAAATAAGGTGCAAAAGAATAAGAATTGTAGCTCATGACTAGTTTTCTCACATCCCTCAAATGTCCAAGCATTTCTTTCTCTCCAAAGACCCCACATGAGGCAATGAGGGAACATACACCAGATGGCAGCGCTACCCCATTTAGAGACCCTGCCATGCCAACATGCTAATAACTCCACCACACCTCGTGGCATCACCCAAGCAATCCAAAACATGGAGAAGACCAAATCCCACAATTCTCAGGCCATTAGGCAATGAAGAAGAAGATGATCAGTAATTTCCTCAGCCCTCTTGCACATGCAGCACCAGTCTATCACTACCAACCCACATTTCCTGAGGTTATCCATTGTTAAAACTTTCCCCAAGACAGTTGTCCAAAGTAAAAAGCTAACCTTAGTAGGAACTTTCGGTTTCCACACGCTTCTCAAAGGGAAAACCTGACAGGCAGTCATAAAAAGAGCCTTGTAAAACGATTTGACCTCAAACACTTTGCGTGAAGATGAATCCCAACAAATAGCATCAGCCTCACCCCGTTTGAAGACCCCCTAATATATCGAATCCATAAACAAGGCAAAATATCCCAATTCCCAATCCCAAGTGACAATCCAATGGAAGCTAGTACCATCAAATGACAACAGCTCCTGAACCGCATCTGGATTGCTTGCAATCCAGTATAATTCTAGGAAACTCTCAGTCAAGGACACACTGCCACACCAAGGATCAAGCTAGAATCTTAAAGATGAGCCACCGCCCTCCACCATAAAGCCTCCCTATCCATAGCATACCGCCAAAGCCATTTGCCTAACAATGCATGATTAATAGAGTGATATTTCGGATGCCCAAAACACCATGCTGAATAGGCTCACATACTTGTGTCCAATTAACCAAATGATACTTGAAAGCCTTGTATTACACACATTTCGGGCCTTAAAGGAAGAGCCTAGTGGAAGCCCCGAGTAATTCATAGGCAAAGCACCCACCTCACAACCTAACATCATTGCAAGATTCAAAACCTACCAGAACAAACACACTATTAGGGTCTGTTTGTTTGGGCGTAAATGGGTTTCCCGAAAACATTTTACCCCATTTCGGGTGTTTGGGCTGGTCAATGCATAATTGGTTTTCCGTTGACCGTAAATGGGACGCTTTAGAGCGTAAAGCGTAAACTCACAACAAAAAAGAGTCCCTGGACTCTTTCAAACCCGCAGCTCCCACCCTCCCTCAAACCTCAACCCATGCCTCCCTCTCTGACGAATGCTGCAGCTCCCAACCACCGCTAATCAGGAGTTCTCTTCTCCACCGCGACCTTCTCCTCCCTCACTCAGTCTGGTCACACTCTTTTCCCTCTCAGCCTGCTCCTTTTTTCTCTCCATCTGCTTCCACTTTTTGTCTTATCACTCGATCTACTCCTCTCTCTCCATCTGCTACCACTCTCTTTCTCCACCGCTGATCTGGGTGTTTGAGTTGGGATTTTGGTGATTTTTTTTAATTTTTTTTTTAGGTAAAAGGTAAGAGAATATGTGATTTGGATTTGGATGTGGCTAATCTAGGTAATGTGGGTGGCTAATCTGTTGTTGTGAGTATGGATATGTAGTGTGCTGAAATGTGTTGCTAGTGTTTGATGTATATATTTTGTGTTTTTTTATTTATTTTTTTAATATAATTTTTTTCCCCATTTACTTACGAAACAAACACCAAAAAATGTTTTCCAACCCAATTTCAGAACGCAACCAAACACCCAGAAAACAAACTCATTTACTTTATTGGAAAAGGAAACAAATTTGACAGGTTAAGAGGTTGGTAATGTAAGAAACTCACTGCAACCGCTCTGCTGCATCATATATGCCCATGGTTTTTGTACTTGTATCATCAATTGCCAGAATAACATCCCCAGACAAAATGCCAGCCCTATTTGCAGGACCTCCTGGAGCAGCTGATATAACAACAAGTCCTGCAGGTGATCCATCAAATTGTGTGGGGTAGCCAATTGACAGGCCGACACCTGTAAGAGCACCTTGCGTTCCAGACTGCCTTCAAAGAAGATATTAACAGATTTTAGGGAGAATTATTACATGCATCTAAAACCCTCTTAAGTAGACAATCCTTATCTAAATTTTGTATATAGCATAGTTAGAAATTCATGGCACAGAAAATGTACTATACGGAAATGAAAAAGAAAAATAAAATATATTAAAAACTCAGCATAAAACACATAAATAAATAAAAATAACCATGGCTATATTGCCAGATATGAATGAAATATTCAGGACAAAAGGAACGCATAAAAATAAGTATGGCTATATTGCAGATATGAATGAAAGGTTCAAGACAAAAGGAACGCCTATATATGTTAGATTACAACTTTTACTATATTCCAATTTAGCGACACACCTAAGTTATCTTAATATAATTTCATAAAATATTTTCAGAACTAACTAATTTAGGATATTAATTAAATAGTAATTTATTATATTGAGTATATATTTCTTCAATATATACCTAAAACGTAGTAGTATACAATATAGAACATAAATATTCCTAACTACAGTATATAGGAGTTTCTGTTATTCAAGCCAAAGATGCAGTATACCAAGATGGCATGAAGAAATAGCATCATACGCGCAAACTCTTGAACTTTTCAGGCTCCAGAAACCGAGTAAAAGGATCATCCAGTGTGGCAAGCATCTTCCTTATTGCCATATCTGAATGCAAATACACCACTAGGATTTAGAAAGGAAGTACATAGGGAAGACAGAAGTACTAATTTTAACTAATAAGTATTGCAATTAAATGACAGAACCAGTTTAAAGTTACTGGCATTAAATTACAAAAAATCAAATACAGTTTATCACAAAACCATCTACGTATTGTAACAAGGTAAATTCCCGATCATCTTTTTTTCAAGAGAATTATTCTTTCTTTTTTTTCTTTTTTGGCTGAATTCAAGAGAATTATTCATCTTCTCTCAAACACTGTTAACACAATCACATACTGAAGCAAGTAGAATTACCAATGGAATTCAATATTCGCATTGCCCTAAAGTTGAGGTAGAAGAAACAAAAATTATTGTCTTTCTTCTATTTGCCTTAACCTAGTTGATGGAGCATATGAATTCTCAACAAAAGGAACATCCTGAAAATTTATGTACTCAACCTACTGCTCACAACATAGTAGGTTAGTGGCCATCAAGGCCAAATTTTGGGCCATGTGAGATCTCTCATCATGCATGCAACATGAGATTGCATACAATAAGAGATACATCTGGTAAATACAAATATCCTGGGTTAATATTAAACATAAAAGGTAGCACTATCATCAAGTTTAAGGAGAAACTAGGTCCTTTCCAACAACATTCTCTTTTACAAGTCAAAATTATATGTACCATGGCGAGAAGAAGTGAAGTCCACTGCATGTCTACATTACCTTAGTTACTGACAAGACACAAAACCATCTGGATTGGCATTAAGTTAGCTTACTGACACAGATAAGCACCTAGATTCAAATTTGCATCAAATGCTAGAATTAAAGACAATGATGGGTCAAGTAGTGGAGAAGTAGTTTATAAACAACAAAGCTTTTTTGTCAATAAATAAATAACTAAGCTCACCAATTTTTAGCTTGCCTGTGTGTGCACAAAAGTCAATGGGATTTGACAAGTCTATTCAAAGTGGGAGCAACCTTTAAAGGTCGTACGAAAAAATAAAAGAGCTTTTGCAGCCAAGCTTTCCAAGAACTTAATTATCCAAAGGCGGCATTACATGCAGAAGTTCATTGTACAGGTTTCGTAAATTGATTTATCGTAATCTGCTAAACTGTTTAAGAGGTGGTGAATCAATGGCCTCTGGCCATATCGCATTTTCAGCCTCAGTAACTAAGAGATGGTGAGTGAATACTGGTTCAAATCCATAGAAGATGCACATTATGTCTAACCATAAAAGTACATCAGGCAAATGAGCATGAACCTATGCAATAAAAATATTTTATAAAACCACTGCCAAATCCTTTCCACGTATTCAGAACCTAATTCCAGGTTACCACATAAATACTAGGCTGTTATTTGGGCATATTAACCATTTCCATTTCTCACTAGTAATACAGAAAACCACCATAATTAAATTATCACAAAATAATGCAATCCATACATGTCTGTTCTCGTGTGTTCATTGGTTCATTGCGCAGTGCATTTTCTCTGTACCGAAACCAACTTTGTCCATTAAAAGTTTTGTCAATATATGCACGATCAATTGTTCTCCATGCCTCTAAGAATAGGAGATTCTCTTCAGTGAGGGCCCCTGCACAATAACTATAAGTATCAGGATGAAAAATAAAGTAAACAATCTAATCCTTGAATATTTGAAATATCTCAGAAAAATACTATAAGAGATTAAACTTACAGGATGGACTCTTACTAACAGCAACAGAAAGTGACATGACCAGCATCACACCAACGAGTAAACGGACAAAATGAACAGAGACATGCTGTCTAAATCTTTCCGAACAGTCCATCAATTTTTGAAGAGTGCCAGAGTATCTCCTCAATTTAAGTTGTCCATAACTTATCGAAAACAAACCGCACTTAGAATATAAACTTTTATGGAGTCTCCACATTGACCGAAGCAAAAAATTATGTTTAGAAAATCCATCAGTAAAGCTACAATTTCTTGGCACATTACTAGCATTTGTCCGTTTACACATTAAGGGACTCCTTAATTGAGCTTCTACAATCCATATCGGCCGAGGTTTCCATGGCAGCACCTGGAAAGAGTCCAACTGAAATTGTAATCTATAATAATGGCCTATTGACTACAATTAAAAATGTTCACATTCAAACAGCAGTATTTTTCAGGATACACTGAATTTCCAAGACCTTTTACCAACATAGAATATATTGCAATTAAACATGTTAATCAAATTGGACCTAATTCAAGCAGCAACAAACTTCAACTAAGCCAAGCTTGAAATTCGTAATTACAATCACAAGCACTCACCAATCCACACAATCACGTTATTTCTCCAACATTAACTCTACAAATCCACAGCAACAAAATAAAACGGAAGGCGATACTGAGAATTGAAATTGGGTTGATAGAGAGAGAGAGAGAGACAGTACCTGAAGAGTAGCGACCTTGGCGATGCAGTTATGGTTCTTGTAGATGCTAGAGATAGCGAAGTGAGGGGATAACGAAGCAGTGGAAGAGCTTGCGAGGAGCTCCATTCACAGCCACAGGCCTCGGAGAGCAGAGCAGAGCTTGACCGTTTGAACTTCGGAGCTCTATTGTTATGGATTATCCTACAGTTGGGCCTCTTAGTCCATCTACACCCAAACTGGGCCAGAAGTCCAGAGCCCAATTTTATGAAATTTATACTATAATATAAAGGAAGCTGCTACGTTCACACCATGGTGTGAAACAGTGTTTTCACACCATGGATGTGGCAGCCAATAACTGGGCCACGGCAGCAAGTCCATCTGCGGGTCCCATAAGTGCAAAATCAGCAATTTTCATTAAGAATGCAACTATCCTTGTTGCCAAACACACTAAAAATTTGGCTAAAAATGGGGCATGGCAAAGCACGTGAGAGGTCCACTTTGTGTTTTTTTTTTTCCCTCCACTCCGCCTGTCTTCTTCTTCAGCATGTCCGTGGAAGTCTGAAACACACGTCCTCCATAGCCACAGCAAGCAGAAAGTAAAAAAAAAAAAGACACTTAGCCGAGAAGATCAAGACAGTTTTAAGGTTGGATTTTTGAAGTTTTGGTAGTTATTATTTCTTGCCAATAATAATGAAACAATAATCCTAAACATAGAAACCTTTTTTCTGTAAAACAGTGTTGCTGCCATTGTAGCTTGAGCTTGAGCTTGAGCTTGAAACAAAGTCACCATTTGGAGCAGAGACAGAGACCAACATTTGAGATTTGGAGCAGCATTGAACGTGAGTTTTGGAGTTTTGGAGGTCCATTGCACTGGTGCATTGACTGCACTGTTCACGTGGTATGCTTTTTTTTTTTTTCCTCTTTTTCTTTTTTGTTAGTTGTGTATATTATTTAAGTTTATTTTTAGTGATAATCTGTACATATTTTTTTGTGTAATAAAAAATGAAAAAAACAAAAAAAAATTATGCTTGTTTTAGGTTTAGCAAAATATTCATGATTATTGTATTATGGCTATAGATGTTTAATGGGTTTTTTCATGTTATTTTTTTAATGATAATGGGTTTTTTCAAATGTAATTGTTGCTATGTTGGTTCTGGGTTCACTTGCATGTTATTACCATTTACCAAAAAATGTGGACAATAATGTCCAAACTTAAAGATAATTGTCCACACTTTCTATGGATGTTAAGGATGTTACATAGGTTGTTGGTACATGTTGGTTTCTATGGATGTTATGAAAAAATAGTTACAAAAAGATATAAAGTTCATAGCTTGTCAATTGAGAAACAGTACAAGAATCCAAAAAAGTCCTAAATAGCTTCATTTCAGAACATGGAACATGAAAACAGTTAAAAGGGTGTATCTGCATCTTCATGATATCTTGTTATTTTTTAATGATAATTTTAGTGAGTGTGTGTTGGTGTGTTTGAATGTTTTCTGTTATTGATACTAGTCACAATGTTATACTTTAGGTTTAGGTTGTATATCATTATTGGTACATGATAAATTATTTCGTAGAGTTTACATTACATGTTATAATTAACTTTGGTATTTGGCTTATAGGTTGTTGCAGTCATGAGTACACAAGAGATGGATGGTGTTAGATCCTTTGGTGCTAGTAATAGTTTTGTGGAGGATTTACCACAGCCTGTTGAGGGAAACATGCAGGAGGATACACCTGAGAGTGTGAGGAATTCAGTGATTGAACCAAGGGTTGGAATGGAGTTTGATTCACTTCAACAAGTCATTGAATTTTATAAGCATTATGCTTATTCGAAAGGATTTGCAACAATGACAAGGAATTCAAGAAAAAAGAAGGGCTTTAGTGAGACTTCTTATGTAAACTTGAAGTGTAACCGAGAGGGAAAATACAGTAGTTCGGTTGATGATCCTTCCAAGAAGAGGTCGACGATAAAAAATGCGTGTGAAGCTGGGATCAAAGCTTCAATGGATATTACGGATAAAAAATGGAGGATATTGAGTTTTATTGAGGATCATAACCATGAGTTGAGTCCTAGTAAATCTAGGCATTTTGCTGCTTTTCGGCATATAAGCACGGATACAAGAAGGAGACTCTTGATTAATGACAATGCTGGTGTTAGGATAAATAGTAGTATTAAGGCTTCCGTCGTTGAAGCAGGGGGTTATGAAAATATGACGTATAATCAAAGAGATGTTCGCAACTTTCTTGAAAAGGAACGTCGTTTAAAGTGTAAGGAGGGTGACGGACAAGCCTTGCACGATTACTTCGTTAGAATGCAAGCTAAAAATTCTAACTTCTACCATGCATTGGATTTGGATGATGAGTTACGTGTGCGAAATGTATTTTGGGTTGATGCGAGGAGTAGGGCAGCATACGAATCGTTTAATGATGTGATCACGTTCGACACCACATATCTAACAAACAAGTATGATATGCCATTCGCCCCTTTTATTGGAATTAATCATCATGGTGAATCTATTATACTTGGTTGTGGGTTATTGTCAAGTGAAGACACGGATTCGTTTGTGTGGGTATTTAGGCAATGGTTGCAAAGTATGTGTGACATTGCTCCAAAAGCCATTATCACAGACCAATGCCAAGCAATGCGGCGGGCCATTGAAATAGTTTTTCCGGAAACTGTTCATCGTTGGTGTATTTGGCATATTACGATGAAGTTGCCAGTGAAGCTTGCTGGATTGGAAGCTTATCAAGATATAAAGCATTATTTGCTTAAAGCCGTGCATGATTCAATGACAGTGGAAGAGTTTGAAGAAAAATGGAATCATACCATCACTTTACATCATCTTGAGGAGAATGAGTGGTTGGCCAAGTTATATGAGGAACGGGAGCGATGGGTTCCCGCATTTCTCAATTCCAATTTCTTTGCGGGAATGTCGTCAACCCAACGTTCGGAATCAATGAATGCCTTTTTTGATGGTTATGTACATAGCTCTACAACTTTGAAAGTATTTGTGGAGCAATTCGAGAAAGCAATGCGGAATAAGGTTGAAAAAGAGATTTTATCAGATTTTGAGTGTTTCAAAGGCAAGCTGGAGTGTTCATCATCATCTCCTATGGAGAAACAGTTCCAAGAAGCTTACACCCATGAGATTTTTAAGCGGGTGCGACTAGAATTTGCTGGGAGACAAGGTTGTATAGTAAATGAGCTTGTTAGAGGTAGTGATGAAGTCAAATACAAGATTGAAGATGAAGCATGCCCAGGGAAGCTTTTTGAAGTGAGATTCAATAGCTCTGAATGCTTGGTTGGCTGTGTATGTCGCATGTTTGAGTTTAGGGGGATATTATGTAGGCATGCCTTATTTGTGCTTTCCCAGCAACGTGTGACTATACTTCCTGACAGGTATATACTAGACAGGTGGAGAAAGAATATCAAAAGAAAACACACTTACGTCTCCACTTGTACAGATGATGTACAACATAACCCTGTCTTGGAAAGGTACGAGAAGTTACATAGACTAGCAGTCGGTGTGCTTGAGATAGGGGCTGAGTCTGTAGAGAATTTTAATGTTGTAGAAAAGTTGTTAATTGATTTGAAGGACAACTTTTCTCGTTCATGTGGTAAACAACCCTCGTCTCAGAGAAAGAATAGTGTTGGAGCTGCTCCTGATGTTGTTAGGACTGAAGTTGTAAGGAGTCCTACGGTTGTGAAGCGTAAGGGTCGACCTAGGATGAAACGGCTAAAGTCATCAATGGAGGAAGCGGTTTCAAAACCAAAGAAGAAAAGGAACAATGCCGTTGCTAGGAATCTTGCTCATTCAACATCAACTACTGGGGTACATAATTAAAAGACCACACTTCTTTTAATATCCTAGTCTATTATTGTTTATTAATTTTGGTTTAATTGTGTTTGGATGGCCTAGGTTGGAGGTAGTGCTTATGGAGATTGCTCTACATCAAACATGGTAAGTATAGGTGATTTGCACTGTTATTATTCATATGTAGCAAAGATGTTATTTTGGGGCTTATGGTTGAATATATATATATATATATATATTTTTTTTTGTATTGTAGGAATATCCAGTGTCCATGCCACATTCACATGATGGAGTTATACACTTAACAAATCCAATGCCTTCCCAGAGTTTTGTGTCTGAGGTAAAGATATTTGTAATGTGGAAAAATTGGTTATTAAATCCTAGTTATTGCATACTTATTGTACCATGTTTTCTTTTACAGTCAATGTCACAGACTCAAGCTCATGGAAACGAAGACCAAGCCTTAAACCTTCCTTGATTAGATATATGTAAATATATATATATTTTTTTTGTTAAACGATCCTCCTTTTTTTGTATTACGGAAGGATGCGTTGGTAGTTAGTTTTTTTGTATCATGGAAGGATCCGTCTCAATCTTGTATATCCTCAGCGTTGTTGTTTTTGCAAGAGGAAAGAGAAAGTGTAGGCTCCTTTCATTTCATTAACATACACCCATTGATTGTATTGTTTTTAGCTAGAGTGGATAATTAATGTATTTTGTCGTTCCAATCAATGATAATGGAAGTGCATACGTATTTGAGTGATTGCTAGTGGGTTATTCTAAGTTTTTTATGTATTCAGGTCATGGTGAATTTCATGAATATAGTAATTTTATGAAAGTTATGTTAGTGGTATACTTTGAACCAAGTTTGCAGAAATTGGCTAAGTTAAAACAGGTTTCTGGGTTGGTTTCTGGGTAAAGGCAGGTTTCTGGGTAATATGGTACCATGCACCAAGTTTGTAGAAAGTGTGGACAATTTTGTCCACACTTTAACAAAATTGTCCACACTTTCACAAAATTGTCCACACTTTCAGGCCAATATGAATACTGTTCACGTAGACTGTTCACGTATACTGTTTACATGCTCTTCAAGTGTGGACAATTTTGTCCACACTTTAACAAAATTGTCCACACTTGAAGACCAATATGAACACTGTTCACGTTACTGCTGACGTGTACTGTTCACGTATGCTGTTTACCATGCTGTTCAAGTGTGGACAATTTTGTCCACACTTTAACAAAATTGTCCACACTTTCAGACCAATATGAACACTGTTCACGTTACTGCTGACGTGTACTGTTCACGTATGCTGTTTACCATGCTGTTCAAGTGTGGACAATTTTGTCCACACTTTGTTCAAATTGTCCACACTTTTTTGTGAAGAGTTTACTGTTCACATAAAATACTGTTTACGTATCTCACAGAAAGTGTGGACAAAATTGTCCACACTTTGTTCAAATTGTCCACACTTTTATCAGAAAGAGTTCACTGTTTACGTATCTGACAGAAAGTGTGGACAAACTTGTCCACACTTTTATCAAATTGTCCACACTTTTATCTGTCCACACTTTCTGGGATGAATTTTACTGTTCACGTGACTGTTTAGTGTTCTAACGTGCATCAAATTGCATGAATTTGCATGGCCATTGCAAGAAAATATAGACATTAATGTCCACACATTGATGCAAATTGTCCACAATTTCTGGGCAGACTTAACATTTAAAATAAACATTTTTCTGGTACACAACACATTTCATTGAATACATTTCACTACATTCATTCATTCACATTCATTCAAATAAGCTTCCTCATTCATTCAACCAAATATTGTCTAATTACAAAAAGTGGTAATGACTACACTACACATTTATTGAATTTGATACCATAATACAACAATAAGGCCCACAATTACAGCAAGTCCTATTGTTAACAACTTCTTCAACGATTGGATGTCATCACGATGTACTGGTTGGACCATATCACGCATGCCACGCATCTCTGACTGAAGTTGATGCAAGTCCAGTAACAGTTGTGATGCATCAAGCAATTGTGATGCATCAACCATGGATTTAGAACTGGTTGCTTGTGATATCTCTTCCATTCTTTCACAGCCAGCTCGTTGGTTGATGGGCAAACACCAAGAAAAGAAACCGCATCGGTTGGCAGCACAACAATAATACAATTTGTTTTTGTTTAAACTTGATTCTGAAATCCTAACTGATGCTCTTTTGCCACAAACACAGTCTAAATTTCTAAATCTCAGCCCATCTCTAATTGCACTATTTACTGATGAGGAAGACATGTTTGCTGCAAAGGTATTAAAATATGAATTTATATTATTAGGTTATTAAAAAATCATATAATATATTAGTTTATGTCAAAAAGCTTAGGGTAATATTAAGGGTTTGAATTTAAGTTTTTTTTTTTTTGATAAAAATATTATTTAAGTTGAATAAAACATAATTAGGGTTTTAAATATTAAAATTGTCAATATGATTTAATTTGAATAGAATATGATGTAATTAGGGTTTTGAATATTAATCTTAAATTTGAGAAATGAAATTAATAACAAAGAGAGAGAGAGAGAGAGAGAGAGAGAGCATACCGTATTCACAAAGTTGATTGAACAAAAGAGGAAAATTGAAAACAACCAGCACCCCCACCAAATTTCGGTCACAACCCAGTAAAATTTGGTCACAGCCCAGTAACAAAATCACATCCCACTGTTCAGACACCTAACACGCAGTGAAGATGGAGTGAGATTGAGAAGTCTGAAGATGGAGTGAGATTGAGAAGTCTTGTAAGCATTTAATGCTCTCTGCCAACCCAAAGACAGCAAACCCGAAAAGAGAATGGAAGAAAGATTAAGAAAACATAGAGGCAGACAGCTAAGAAGAAGAAGGAAGTTCGGGTTTTGTAGCTGAAACAACTTGAGGGGGTTTTTGTAGCTGAAACAACTTGAGGACTCTACCTTCTAGCCGAAGAACACTGCAGCAGGGACGTGCAGCTCGAAGGAGAGGACAGTTCAGGTGATGGGATTGGCACAAAGTGTGTTTAGAAGAGATCACATCAGCCCGTCTTTAACCAGCTAAGATTGGGCTGGCTGGCTGTTAGAGTGATACTGTTCAAGTCTTTAGTTAGGAGAAGTATATCCATGCCGTGTCCCATGAGAGAAGTTGATTTAATGTTTTTTTTATTTAATGGACCCACATTGATGTGTCCTTGTGTTCAGAAGATCACATCTTCTGCTCAGAAAATCACATGAAAACAACGTGTGCTGTGTAAAAAGTCTGGTCCAAAGTGGAAGTATCTGCCGTGTAAGAGCATTCTCAATGGACATGCTAAAATTTAAGCTAAAATTTAGTTTAAAACCCTACTTTTTCTATTTTAACTTACCATTTTAAAAAACACTCACATCCGATTCTCTGTTCTCAACTCTATTTCAATTAAATATTCATTATTTATTTATTTTTTATTATTTCCTCTAAAAGTCATATATATATGCCCATATATAATCATTAATAAAACTAGTTTATTAAATTTTATAATCTATATTTTCTATAGTATAATATATATTAAATATTTTTTTAATAAGTCTCATTTGATAAATTTTTAATTTTTTCATGAATGAGTAACTACCCATAGCATTCATTGTGAAAGAAAAAATGAAGTTGCAACATTCATTGTAGCAATACATGTATTATTAATGAGGTCCAAGACAAAAATATATATATATATATATATATATCTTGACAAAAAGAAGAAAGGAAAAAAGAGCTTGACAGCCACGGGAGAGAGGAGCGGAACAGAACAAAGGAAAAAAAACAAGGGAAAAAAGGAAGAGAGAGAAAGGAGCGGAACAGAAGATAAAATAATAAAAAATAGAAATGGCAAATGAACAGTGCAAGGCATAAATGCCTTGCAACTATAGCAAAAACTTATTTTAGCTCACGTGAAGCATGTCCGTTGGGAGGCCTTTTTTGTGGTTGTGGGCTATATTTGAGTTTGTTTTACCTTTTAGCACGTCCATTGGGAATGCTCTAATAACAAACAAATTGCTAGTTCAATTGCAATGCAAATTTGCATTTAGATTTAGTATTGTGTGTTGATTTAATATTTTATTTATTTATAAAATTTAATGGATATTATTTATTTATAAAATTTAATGGATAAGATTAAAAGTGAATGTTGAAACTTTTAATCTTAACCATTCAAGTCATACAAGAATTATGAATACATTTTATATGTTTAAAAATGTATTTTATTTATTTATAAAATTTAATCTTAACAAACAAATTGTTTAAAAAACTTTGCTGGTATTAATACAGTTCATACAAGAATTATGAAAACATTTTATATGGTTTGCTTTTGTGGTTATAAACACAATTTTATGTTAGTATTATAAAAAGAACATTAGTAGAAGATACATTTAATAATTATTGACAAAAGTTGCATTAAATTTGTTATAAAGATTTCGCAGAAATTTTTAACATTTAATAATTATTGAGAAAAATTGTAAATATTCATTCAAATATTATTATTAATAAAAAGATTGCAAATAATACAGTTAATAATTATTGACATCAAATGTAAAAAATAAATTAAGAAAATGTGACTTCAAAAAGTATGTATAAGTTAGAAAGTTGTCTTAATTTTAAAATACGTGAAAAAAAATGTATTCAGAATGAGAAAATGAAAAAATAATTTGAAAAAAAGGTACAATAATGTATTTTGCGTATGTTAGATTCAGAAATTGTAATAATCATGGTTGAATATGTTAGATCAATATTTGTTGTTAACTAATTTATGAATTTCTTCATTACAATATATAACTTTTTTCATTTATAAATGATAAAATGTTAACTTCAATTAAAATGGAACTTTAGAAAGTATTCTTAACTTATACAAGTAATATAATGTAATTTAGCAAAAATAATAATAACATAACAATTTTTTTGATATTATGCATAGAGTATATTTGGAAAACATGTGTCATCTTAGTCATCCACCTCTTCTCCATTAGAATAACCTCCTATCATGTGTCGTCATCATCAATTATATCTTATATATTCAATGGTTAAGTTATAGTTAGCTACAAGGGAAGGTATAAATCGTGTGTTGGTCTCTTCCTCGGATCAACCCTAACCGTACCATCCGCTATAGATCGGGTGTTAATTGGAACCATAAGAAATATCCAACACTTTCCTGTTTGGATCAGATTTGCTGTTCACATAGAAGATGACCATCAGTATACTGTCGTATACTTTAACTATACGGGTTTGTTCAAAAACATATATGGTGAGCCAGAACGAAGTAGTACTAGTGTATAGACAATTCTTAGTTATATAGTACTGTATGGAGCATTACTATATGGATGATTCTAAGTAGAAAAATATTACAATTTGTTGTTTAAATATGTTACTCAAATGTAATCGTACTACCAAGGTGGTTATCAAATGTAAACACAAATACTAATAACATTGTATGACATACGTTTTTAATACGTTAGTTTGTATAATTAAATTACATAAAATATCAATGTTACTTTTTGATAACTAAGATCTAAATTATTGAATTCCAATGTTCTACTTATATTTTTTGAATTTTAATATTTTTATTATAATTTTTTAATTTTTTGTCTTTACTGATTTTAATATAAAAAAGTTATTAGATCTTATTATATGTATGTATGTTAGTGTCGAGTGTCGAATTATAATTTTTTCCCCCTAACTAAAATTTAGATATTATATATATATATATTTTTAATTTAAAAAAATAACATAACTATTTTATTCATTAATATGTACATTTTTTTGGTAATTTATTGATTAATATTTACATGTAAATTAATTTAATTGATTAAATATTTAATTACTTAATATTTTAATACATACATTAATATATGAGGTTACAAAAAAAGCCCAAACCCAATGTCATATAATAACCCATAATATATATATTAATATTATCTGATGCTGAAAAAAGCCCAAACCCATTATCATATGATAACCCATAATATAAGGTTATTAAAAAGCCTAAACTCATTGTCATATGATAACCCATATTATACATAAAATATAAGATTACTTAAAAAGCCCAAACCCATTGTCATATAATAACCCAATATATAATATATTAACATGCCAAAAAAAAAGCCCAAACCCATTAATCCACTTAAACCAAACCAAAATAAAAGAAAAAGAAAGCCAAAAAAGAAAGAAAGAAGGCGGGTCCAACGTGGGAAATTTGGTGGGAAAGTTGGTCCCCAAAACGGCGTCGTGTGGCTTTTGGGGGGAAAACCAATACGGCGTCCTTTTGGGGGGAAATTAAAATGGCCAAAACGTTGCCGTGTTGGGCTTTTGGGGGGAAATAAAAATTACAAAACGCTGCCGTGTTGGCCTTTTGGGGGGAAATAAAAATTCCCAAAACGGTGCCGTGTTGGGCATTTGGGGGAAAGTGGTCCCCAAAACGGTGCCGTGTTGGGCTTTTGGGGGGAAAGTGGTCCCCAAAACGGCGCCGTTTTTGGGCTTTTGAGGGGAAAGTGGTCCCCAAACGGCGTCGTTTCTTCGAGCCTGCATGTCAGAAGCTTCCTCAACACGAGTACACGACGCCCTCTCTTCTGTCTCTTCGAAACTGAAACAAACAAACAGTGTAACTGTTAGAAACTGAAACTGAAACTCTGACAGTCTTTCCTCTCCCTCTCTTCACGTGCAAACATTCCCAAGAACAAACTACACTCCTATCAAACACTCAAACTTCCCCAGCGTGACCCATTCCCTTGCACCCGTAGACACAAAAGCACAAGGAAGTAAGAAACAATCTTCGAAAGAGAAAGGTGAGTTGACATTCTCATTTTCTTCTGTCATTTTTAATTTTTTGTGAGTTGATACTATGCTTGCCATTTTGTGAAATATTTTGACTTTGGTTGAGGAATTTGCTAAGTGTGGACAATGTTAGGGTTTTGTGGACAATCTTAGGGTTTTGTGTAGTCACTTT
>OU015772.1:12229019-12251120 GCA_907173295.1 Fagus sylvatica | reverse complement strand
GTTTAAGCCGCGCAGCTTCATCGATGCAAGCGAAAAAAGGTAGAGGCAACTTGCACATTCAAGGTTGCACTGCCTTGCTTCAGGTAAAATTTTTTTTATCCTCATTGTTTACTCCACAACCATTCTAAATTTTGTTTTATTCTTAAACTTGCCATTGATGTCATGATTTTTGCAGATATGGGCATGCGAGCACTTGGGGGTTGGTTCGAAGAATGCTGAAATTAACCAACCTTTCCCAAGATTTTTAGCATGGACGCACCAAAGAATGTATACTAAGAAGGCAAGCGAGGCCTTTAGTAAGAGTGCCAATGTAAGTATCTTACACTAAAGTTGCATACTAGTTTAATAAACATGTTAATATCTTATAAAGATCTTATATGTTAGTATTTTAGCGTTCTAATTCATATATCTTGTTGTTTGCAGGTGCTGTCCGTGCTTGTAGCAATGCCGTGGGAGCAAGACTTCAACGTGGTAGAAGAAGCCATGGAGACCTTGCAAGAATCCCATGGCAGCTCGCACCCAATCATAGTGAGGGCTGATGGGGCTGGACCAAGCTCAATTCCTCAAACGCCGTCCAATGAATTGCAGCTAGAGCTCCAAGCTGAGAGGGCTGAACGGGAAGCTCTAGCACGACAAGTTCGGCGCTTAAAGGACGAGCTTGACCATGTGAAGGGTTTGGTGGCCGCGGTCCTAGAGAATAGCCCCACTATTCAACAAAACCAGGCCGCAACCTCACAAAACCAGCCCCCACCCTCACCCTCACAAAACCAGCCCCAACCCTCACCAAACCAGCCCCCACCCTCACCCTCACAAAACCAGCCCCAACCCTCACCAAACCAGCCCCAACCCTCACCCTCACCAAACCAGCCCCAACCCTCACCAAACCAGCCCCCACCCTCACCCTCACAAAGCCAGCCCCCACCCTTACCCTCACACAGCCAGCCCCCACCCTCACAAAGCCAGCTGCCCATTCAAGCCCCCATTGTGGACTTGCCAAGTTCACCGTCCAAGGCTGCCAAGAGAGGCAAAGCTGCCAAGAGAGGCAAAGCTGCCAAAAAGAAGGCCAAGGTGGCGGTGGTGGACGTGGCAAGCTCACCATCAAAGCAAGACAATGCAGGGGAGGCAGCTGCAGCTATGGTGGATTTGGTGAGTTCACCATCAAAGGGGGCTACTAGTGTGACGTATGCAAGGGCGAAAACACGAGCCCACAAGAATCTAATGATAGTGGCCCCCCATTCGGAACCAGTTATAAATGAGGTACGTGTGTTGTGTAATGATAAACTTAATTTATGTACTCCATATGAAAATCACATATGAAACACTATGAATGACATATGAAAATCACATGTGAACTAACTTTATGTACTCCATATGTTGTTGCTTTATGTTGGATTCATATGTCATTTAACTTTATGTTGGGTTAAATGCTCATGCTTACTTTATGTTGGGTTAAATGCTCATGCTTTAACTATTTTTTTGATTAAAAATCACATATGAAATAACTTAATGTACTCCATGTTGAAAAATCATGAGCAGTGGGTGGATGCTCATTTCCTATACCAGCCAACAGCTGCTGATGAGGCTGTCTTGGCTGATTTTAGGAAGAAATGGGGGGCTCCGAAAAGGCGGGGCACTAGGAAAAGGTTGTAACAATCTCTTCTTTCAATTATGTAATGATTTATGAAGTGATTATCAATATTACCTCATACTGGTTTATAACACGTTTAAAATTTTCTAGGCCCAACGAGGTTGATAGCAATGAGATGGCAATCTCGACCGACACATATGAGCTCACGGGTCGAGAGGTGTCATCATTGTTAGCTGATCAAGCTCAGGACGATGGTTCTAGGTGGATATCCACCGCGGTAATTACATATTCATTTTGCATTTTAGATCCTTTATTTATTGCATATTTGAGACATGAGTTTTACAATTCCACATCGTTTACTAAGCAAGTGTGACACACGCAGGTGGTGGACGCTTTTAGGGATGTCCTTATGCGAAAACTCACCCAAACCGGCCATCCTCCACCGTACATAAACTTCGTAATAAGCGTACATGGCGGGGTAAAATAACAAAATTTCAACCTTGGCCAATACTTGTTCATACTTTTACACTATGCATGATGTCAATACAGTGAGCTCTTTCAACAAATAACTAACTATGATTTATGCAGACTACGATCTTGGGTATGGCTCCATCAACCTCAACACAAAGAGGGAAAAGAACAAGAAAGGGTAAACAACCCATCCAAGATGACCAGCCTCAACCAGAAGCCGTGTTCCGCCCTAGTTGGGTACGCTCAATGCCGACAAATTGCAACCGGGTAATTATAGAGACCTCCAACTTTCATTTTGTCAAAAACTGTTGTTACATATCTATTTTCATGTGTATGACCTACCCTTTCGTGTTTCTTAATGCAGATTTTTGCCCCAGCATGGCCACAATGGCCATTTTGTTATGATGGTTGTAGATTGTCTACAAAAAGTTTTCTATTTTTTTGATTCTTTGCCTACTGCAAGCCCATAGAGCTTTGGCACCAACATTGGTAAACACTTGTTTTTCATTTCAAGTTTTCTTGCTAACCCAGTATTATATCCCACTGATACTACTTTTTGCTGCTTGCATCATAGAGAAAAGCTTTGGAGCAGATATGCATAGAGAACTTGAAGCATACGGATGTCCATACATGGCTCCTACAATACAAGGATGACATACCAACCCAAGATAAATACGCGTAAGTACCAATATCTATCATGACCTCAAATGTAATTGTTGCTATGTTGGTTCTGGGTTCACTTCAATGTTATTACCATTTACCAGAAAATGTGGACAATAATGTCCAAACTTAAAGATAATTGTCCACACTTTCTATGGATGTTATGGATGTTACATAGGTTGTTGGTACATGTTGGTTTCTATGGATGTTATGAAAAATAGTTACAAAAAAATATAAATAGCTTGTTGGATGTTATGGTACATGTTGGTTTCTATGGATGTTATGGTACATGTTGGTTTCTATGGTACATGTTGGTGTCAATTGAGAAACAGTACAAGAATCCAAAAACAGTCCTAAATAGCTTCATTTCAGAACATGGAACATGAAAACAGTTTTAGGGTGTACCTGCATCTTCATGATATCTTGTTTACTCATCCTTTCTGAGAGAGAGAGAGAGATAAATTTAATCAAAAAAGAAAGGAAATGGGTCTTTAGGGCTGAACCTGTAAGCTGAGAATAGTGAGACTTAAGAGGTGGGATAAGAGAGAGAGAGAGAGTGAGAGAGTTCAAGGGCAGTTGGTGAGCATTAAAACACTTATCTTTAAGCTTTGTCTTTCTGTTTCATGGTGTTTCATGGTTTTTTGAACTTTATTTTAACATGTTAGTTGCTCAAGCTACAAGAAATATCTTATAGTATATATAAACAATTGGAAATGGTTTTGCTGGACATTACTTTTTGGCTTAAAGTGGTTCATAGCCTAACTTGGCAATAAGGAAAGACATAATTTCCATAAATTATGTTGATCAATGTTGATTTTTATGTACTTTTGCCTCAATTTTTCCAGTTCCGACTGTGGCATTTTTATGTTGACATTCATGGAATCCTTGATTTTTTCAAACAAGATAGTCCAGTTCAAAGAGGTATGATTTCCACACCTTCATTTCATGATGCATTAATGCATTCATTTTAAGTCAAAACAACTAACCAATAATTTCTAAATCTCTTTTATGTTTTGTAGGCTGATTGCCCAAGAATAAGGGAACGCATTCTCCTAGAATTGTATTACACTTCCTTGCTGCCCAAAGCTGTACAAAGCTGAAACTGTGCTTGCGGCTGCCCAATTCTTTACCGGCATATAGTTGTTATGTTTTGACACATTTGTTATTTTTGTATTTACGTTTATACTTTTTGTATTTAAAACTCTATTCTTCCTATACTTGAGATTCTATTAAAGGTAGTGAACAGAAACAATATCTTTTTTTTTTTTTGTAAATGGAGTAAATAAATAAATGAAATGGTGGAATTGGTTGGATATTTTAGGTTACCCATGAGTTTCTTTTATATTTAATGTTACCAGGAGCAACCTATTGCCATTGGAATCTTCACATTACTTGTTGTGAAAGATATAAAAAAAGGATGTCTAAAAATGTTTCCCAAATTGTGGTGAAACTACATATGTTCAAACAAATACCCAGGAGCAAACTATTGCCATGTCTACATTGGAAATAATAAAATTTGGTTTTTTTTATTTTGAAGTGATTTTGGTTGGTTGAGATAGAAAATGACAAAATTGTTACAAAGATGCTAAGAAACATGTTTAATAGATGCCAAGAAACATGACCAATTCATATGAACATGTTTAAACGTTCATACAATTTTCTGGAAAATGTGGACAAAAACATGAAATTATGGACAAAAACATGACATTGTGGACAAAAATTTCGAATCTACTTATGAACATTTAAGTGAACCCAGAAATGTTCATACAATTTTCTGGAAAATGTGGACAAAAACATGAAATTATGGACAAAAACATGACATTGTGGACAAAAATTTCGAATCTACTTATGAACATTAAAGTGAACCTCATACAATTTTCTGGAAAATGTGGACAAAAACATGAAATTATGGACAAAAATATGAAATTGTGGACAAAAATTTCGAGTCTACTTATGAACATTTAAGTGAACCCAGAAATGTTCATACAATTTTCTGGAAAATGTGGACAAAAACATGAAATTGTGGACAAACATTTCGAGTCTACTTATGAACATTCAAGTGAACTCAGAAAGTGTATTTCATGTTTTTGTCCATAATTTCATTTTTTTTGTCCATAATTTCATGTTTTTGTCCACATTTTCCAGAAAATTGTATGAACATTTCTGGGTTCACTTAAGTGTTCATAAGTAGACTCGAAATTTTTGTCCACAATGTCATGTTTTTGTCCATAATTCCATGTTTTTGTCCACATTTTCCAGAAAATTACATGAACATTTAAACATGTTCATACGAATTGGTCATGTTTCTTGCCATCTATTAAACATGTTTCTTGGCATTTTTGTAACAATTTTATTAATTTTTATCTCAACCAACCAAAATCACTTCAAAATCAAAAAACCAAACTTTATTATTTCCAATCTCAACCAAAATCAACCAAACCCTCAAAAAAATATTGAACCCGACCAAACCTCCAAACTTTATTATTTCCAATCTCAACCAAAATCAACCAAACCCTCAAAAAAATATTGAACCCGACCAAACCTTTAACTTTTATTATTTCAAACCCTAACAAAATCATCCAAACCCTCATAAATACAATCAAACCCCAACTTCAAACATCAAAACTTCGTTATTCCCAAACCCAAATAAAACCCAAATCGGGGGAGAGAGATCCATGGCTTCATGAGGACAGATCGGGGAGAGGAGGAGCAGAAAATTCGAGAGGAGAGAGCAGAGCAGAGCAGAGCATTCGGGAGGAGAGAGAAAATTTCAGAAAAAATGAGGAAAAATGGGTGTTTGGTTACACGGATAGTGGAACTTGGAATAGCAAACCGGGGATAGCGGGTTTGTCTTTTAGTGGGGGTGTGAAACAGTGTCTTTCACACAGGGTGTGAAAGAAACATTTCCGTAATATAAAATCGATACTTTTTTATTTTTGTTTGATTTCATTATATTACGCCACATAAGCTGGTCCCATGATTTTACGCTCATTATTTTAATATATATTTTTTAATTGAATTTAAATTTTATTCTATAATTAAACATCTCATTAGAATCTTGACACATTATATTTTTTTAATAAAAATAATATATTGTTCCATATATATAACACAATCATATAATCTTGACACATTATATTTTCTTTAATAGAAATAATATATTGTTCCATATATATAAACACAATCATAATAAATACTTAATACTATAATATATTTTATATATAAACACAATAATAATAAATGTCTTTTAATAATTATCAATTTTCCAAATATAAAAATAGAAAAAATTAGTCATAGACCAATAATTTTTCAGATTTTATTTTAAATAATTTTTTCCTATATTGTACGGATTTACAACTAAATGAATAATATATTCTGAGATTTGAAAATGCACTCAAAACTATAAACGATGAGTTCTGTACTGTGGGCGGCCGTACTGAGCATAAAGAAACTTTTGATTTTGGACTTTTGACTTATACTTTTCTCAAATCAACAAAAGCAGCTTTCAAAGTCGTCTTCTTAAATGATATTGATAATTGATGTGTACCGAACATCTTCCACCCTTTGCTTTAACTTTAAGGTCAAATTGCAAAAATGTCTTGAGGTTTGGGTTAATTGCGAATTCAACCTTATATTTTTTATTTTGTGTTATTAACCCCTGAATTATCTGTAATAATAAAATTGATCACTATGTATAATATTATGTCAATTGTAAGTTATGGAAATTGGTCACATGCACTGTAATGACTTAGCTATGCAGTGTCCAGTTTTCATCAATTATAATTGATAAATAATAAGACAAAAAAATTTATTTTATTATTCCAAATAGTTTGGGGATTAATAACGCAAAATTAAAATTACAAAGGTTTGGTATACAACTGACCTAAACTCAAGGAATGCTTTTGCAATTTGGCCTAACTTTAAAGGTGAGTGAAACTTTAAAGGTAAGTCTAGTCTTTTACTTTTGAATGTTTTAATTTTGACTGACCAATTCTTCATGCAATATGGAATTTTTTTTGTTAAATGTTACTTCGTTTTCTTGTATTGTGTATGCAAAATTCTCGGTTGCAGTCTTGATCTATCACTACTTTTATTCGTTGAGTTTCTTTCTGTTCTTATTTATGGATGAGCTTAATGCACGGGGCAGTATTTTTGGGTCATAGAGTTACTGAAGAAAGCCATATCAAAATTGTCACGTTTCTTACCATGGCACATGTCCGTTATTTCCTTTTCAATGCACTTGTTGGTTTTAATGATTTGAGCTAAGGGATTAAACAGAGTCTTTATCGCTTCGTTTAAAAAAAGAGTCTCAGACATCATGATGTGAGGCTATTAAACAGAGCTCCAGACATAATCGAGCATTAAAAGGTAAAAACGAGGGAGATTTGGGGCATGCCATGAGAGGCTAGTATCATGTTTTCTTTTGCAATTTTTTCCTTTTTCTATGGGACTTGAAGGAAACGGGCCCACTATGGTGGCCAACAAGTTTTTCTAAAAATGAGCAAGTTGATCATATGCAATTATTAGGCAAAGACTTACTAAAAAAAAATTATAAATTTTAAAAGTTAAAAATTATTCGGATATGAAAGAAAAACAAGAACTTGACAACCTGACGTCAAGATGACAGTCTTTTTACAATATTAATATTTTGAAAATTCGAGTGTTGGAATACATTTTCTTTATGTTGTTTGTAACGTGCATACCAAAATTTATGTCTGTAATTTACTATTCGATCTATAAAGTCGTCTTTTTATGCATAATTTTAAAATTAAAAATAAAATAAAATAAAATAATCATTTTATACATGCACTAGTATGCTAGCTAAGGTTGGTTGTACCCAGTAAACAGACTTTGTAGTTTTTGTTACTTTATCAGCTCATGTGATCGGGACTCCTTATTTTGATTGTTCATAGATGTACTTTTCTCGCGCACTATTTCTTAGTACTGTAAAGTTATTCCTTCTTTATCAACAAATAAAATGTGGCCCACATGTTGACATTAGCTTATTTAGCGAATGAAATTACTCTTCTCAAAATTCTTCCAAATTAAAGGTTCTTTATCTTTGGGAATTTATGAGCATGTTTGGTTTCTTTCTGTGCTTGAATCCAAAAAGTGGTGGGCCCGGATTGAAAAAATTTTGTTTGGTTTCGGTACTCAGTTTTTGTATTGAGAATTTTTACTGTACAATTGATACTGAATTCGCCGAAAATGAAAACAACTTTTAGTTGTTTTCACTTTTAATTTTCTGTATTCTATTTTACTGTTCAATATAATAATTTTTTTTTTCCTTTCTTCTTTTTCTTCTGGGCTTCTCTCTCTTTCTCTCGTTCTCTCTGACTCTCTCACTTTGCTCTTCGCCGGGACTGAGTCTGCTCGAGGTGGCGGCGACGGAGGGCGAGGCTTGGTGAGGTGAGTGGCGACGGAAAGGGTTAGGTGAGGCGAGGTTCTGGGCGAGGCGAGGCGAGGCGGGCTTTCTCGCGATCTCCGCCGTTCGAGCTCAGGATCTCCACCATTGGAGCTCGCGATCTCCGCCGCCGTTTAAGCTCGAGATCACTGATCAAATCTGGGGCAAAATTTTGTTTTTGTTTTGTGGGTTATGGGTATGGATTTGGTTGAGTGTTTTGTAATTTGCGGTTGTCGGTGTGGGTGTGGGCTTGAAGGATGTGTTATGGCCAGTGGAGGGTGGATTGTTGTGGGCGGCAAGCGGTGGATTACGGTGGGTAAAACAATTGGTTGGCCGGTGGAAAAAGTTGGGTTGCGGGGAGGGTTTTTGGTCGTTTACGGTGAGGGTTTGATTTGCGGTGGGTCGGGGTAGGTTGCGGGGTGATTCGTGGGGGGTTGATGGGGTGGCTCGCGGTGGTGGTGGTGGGTTTTGGTCGACTCCGGTGGTGCTGGGTGGTGGGTTTACTGTTTGTTTATTACAAACAAAAACAAAAATAATAATAATAATTAATAAATAATAATAATAAAATAATACATGAAAACAGTACTCTAAATAATGTGGAAAACATCTACCAAACAAAATTTTTGTTCTCAAATCTATTATAATATTGTTTTTTATTACAATTCTCAAAACACCTAAATACAAGTTTTAGAAAACAGAAAACAAAAAATAGTCACCAAACATACCCTATATTTCCACGTCACAAATTGTTATTTCCGCACCATTAGTGCGGAAATAACAAAAATGGGTATGAAATTCTACACCAATTTTTGTTATTTCCGCACCATTGGTGCGGAAATAACAATTCATGGTGTGGAAATAACACCAGTCTTATTTTTTGTTTGAATTTAATGATGTAAACCATACATTTTAAATTTATTACAATCTGATTTAATAAGTAAATTTTTTTTTTTGTTTTTGTTTTTTTTTTTTTGGGGGGGGGGGGATTTGTTTAAAGTAAACAAATCGTGTGGAAGTAGTGGAAGGATCGAGAACCTGTGCAAAAGTTGAAAAACTATTACACGGGCAATAGTACGTGGACAACAAAGATTAAAAATAGCTTTTTCAATTAAACAAATACAAAAATTTTAAAAACCACTTTTTGTTTAGTTGACTAAGATGAAAAGTTGAAAAAAAAATAATCTCGATCATACATGTATTATTTTTTGTGCACACGAAATCTCGATCTGTAGTGGAGATATCAAGGTTGTTTGGGATTGCTTAGTGGTTGTAACACTTGTGACAGTAATGTACTATAACAAGTGAAACAACTTAGTGGTATATCAGGCAAAACAAAGTCACAAGTTTGGAAATTATGGTTCTTTTATTAAACAAGATTGGTTATGTTGGAAAGATAACACCTTGGAGAGCCTTTAATTGAGGAGTTAATATAACACATAGGGACACCACTTTATCCAAAAGCTTAAATCTATGGATTTGGACCTAGTTATGTTATATTAATTCTCCAACATCTTTACTTCCTTCTCCATGTGAGACTTCCACTTACACGTATATACCCAACAATCTCGCCCCCCTTTGGAAACTAAAAATTCATGAGACACGGACGTTGTTGTATTGAAAAATGGCTTGGGATATCGTATCTACTAGAGTAACCCTTAGGGAGAGATTCTTTATTTATTCTCTTCAATGTCCCCTTTGTAATTCCAGGGACTGAAACTTTTATAGCACCTCTTTATTGAGTGCTTTGCTTCCGGAGTCGCATGGTCTCATTCACCATGGCTAATTTAATTGATTCGATTTTTTAAATTCTATTTTGATTGCTCATTGGATCAAAGCCATTCTCAAGTCTTCTCCTTTGTTGGGAATTTAGAATAGTGAAACAAGTAACTTCAATCTTTATTGCCAGTCTGTGATGTGATCTGGATGTGTTGAAATGAAAGAGTAAAGAACCCAGAGCCCATTGATTATTAAGCTGGCGGACCATATCAAACCAGTGTATAGGAACCACACTACCACTGTCATGCCTGGGAATACAAAGTTTTTGATAGAGGCAGGGGTGGTGATTGGGCTCCTCCAGTCCCTTAAATGTGAAATTAAATTTTGATGTTGTTGTGGGTAGAAATGGGGCTTGCCTGGCAGTTGTTTTATAGGAATCATGCAGCAACAATCCTTAACGTTTGGACTGAAATCCTTGATTGCACAGACCCACTGATTGCTGAGGCTAGTGCAGCTCTTCTTGCGGTTCAAATGGCAAAAGAAGCAAGTTTCTAGGGTTTTTTGTTTTTTAAAGAGGCTCTTTGGTGGTCATCCAAGCTATTCAAGGTCTTCCTTTAGCACAATATTGATCTACTGATCATGTTATCTATGACAATAGATCTTTTTTTCTTTTTCTTTTTTTTTGGTATGCTTCTAATGTATGTAGGGACTTTAATTTTGCTGCACATTTTATTGCAAAATGGATTCTTTTTTGTAAGCTCTCTCGTGAACCATCCTCGTCTTCTCTATTCTCTCCTTTGTTCTTGAGGATAGAGTAGAAGGTTTTGATTCCCCTGTTTTTGTTGGTTTACCTTTTTTCCATTTATAAAAAGGCTTTTCATTCATAAAAAAGTAAAAAATAAAAATATAAAAAGACTAATGGACTTTGTTCTAATAATGAGGTAAATGGTTGAGCCTTTTGAATTTTGATACAAGACTTTGTGCAAGAACTCTCAAGTTCAAGCTTATTTATAGACTAAAATGAAATTTAAACTCTTCAAGTTAAGGGTAATTTTGATTTTTCCCCTAAAGTGTTAAAATTTTGATTTACCACCCCTAACGTTACATATCGTTACTGGCATATCCGTTAAATGTCACTTTAGCTCAAAACGAATTAGTTTTTCTACTCTTAAAACTATGTTAGTTTGAGCCACATAAGCATTTTTGTTAATTAATTCATATAATGCATTTTTCTTTTCTTAAAAAAAATCATTTTTTACCTTCTTTTTTTTTTTTTTGATATCTTCATTACTCTCTAATGAAAAATATTCTTGTCTGGGATTTTGGAGAGTTGTATATGCTTGAACAGATTGTTATGTGGTGTTGGATTTGGAGATTGTGATTGTTGGGTTTTGTTTGGAAGCTGAGAAAATGGTGGAAAGAAGAAAAATATTCGTTTGTTTTGTTTATGTAATTTTTTTAAAGATTATAGAGAATGACCTTTATTAAAAATATTTTTTGCAATTTAATTGACTAGGCATAATGTAATTGATATGGCATAAGTTGATTGGACCAACTAGCATATGTGATAGGATTTTGTGGCATTTAATAGACACATCGACACTAGACATAATAGAAGGAATTTGTTTCAAAACACTATGTAACATTAATTAGGGTGTAATCAAAATTTTGAAAATTTAGGAGACAAAAATCAAAATTACTCCAAACTTCAAGGGTGTAAATTACATTTTGGTCTTAGTTTATATTAAGGGTCCCCCTAAATGGACAAGAATCATCCACGAAATTTGGAATTTGAAAATAGCCTTTGTACCAAAGAAGTTTCTTTGTAATTGTCATTGTAAATATAATTGCGATTTGAAAATAGCCTTTAAACAAATGAAATTTCTTTGAACTTGTCAATGAAAATATCAATTTAATCCATAGACAAATATGAAAATATAATATAGGGTATAATTTTCCTTTTACCTTCAGATTAAATGATGTGTTCGTTCTTATCAAAAAAAGAAAATGATGTGTTCCTGACGGAGACATCCACCATACAATGAGTCGAAAAAATAGCACATAATTTAGCAAAGAAATAAAACACAAACTAGCAATTATTCCACCATTTCTTTTACTTCCCTTATTTCATGCCACTTCGTCGCAAAACCCAACATGGCAACGCAGCTGCCATATGTTTTTCTGAATTGGCTAAAAACAAGGACACAAAAGGTGGTCTGTGACATAGTGACAATGAATCCTGCATTATTTGAATCAAGATGTTTTCCTTAATTTTATAATAAAATATTGAAAAAAAATTCACTTCTTCAACGTCCCTTAACAATTCCAGTTCGATTGCATCACCGGATTAATATGAGTCCTTCACCACTCACCACTACGTGGACCAATAATAATCCAGTGGTCATAATCCCGATAAAGCATGAGTGCAAGATTACAGATAACAACATAGTGGAGAGCTGTCAACGACGACACATGTTTCCTGCCTCCACATTCATTGCTTGCCTTTCATTTCATTCAAAGAAAAAAACAAAACAAACCACAATCTTTTGGAAACGCACTCTCACATCCTCATCTCATAAATCACATCTCTAAACCAAAACAAAAGCATCTCCATCCAATTACAAAAAAGCGTTTCTCATACATGGACTCAATTATTACCTCCAAACAAACAAAACATTTTAATACAGCAAACTCTCCACCTTATATTATCTGAATTTTGAAAGAGAAAAAACAACAACAATTCCAGCTAGTCCAGGCCTTCATTATCTCCAACGAGAATCACAAGAATCTCCATATTTTTTTTTTTACTATTTAGCCCCTCTCCAACTCAACCCACCTCTATACCTTTTTATACAGAATCTAAATTATCTAATATGACAGGGCAACAATAGTTTAAATAAAAAATAGTAATAAAGAAAGAAACAAAGTTCTAGTTGGAATTAGGAGTAGTTGAACGTGGTTCAATTTTTCTCAACTGAATCCCACCCTTTTGTGAATCATCATCGTCGTGATAAATGTAAGCGAATCCTCCATGTCGGGTCATATCCATACCCGCCATTTCGTCCTCAGCGGAGATCCGCAAAAGCTTGAGTTTATGAAGCACAAAGAATAAGGGTCCCATGGTGGCACTCACCCACCCAACAATCACCAAGATCTGAATCACGTGAGCCGCTAATAGTCTCCCACCTCCACCCATGAACAACCCATATGGTCGATCCGGTTTTATTCGGAGTACACCTCGTTCACGTACTTTTTCGAAGCGAAAAGAGCCGTGAAAATAATTCCCCACGCGCCGCACCCTCCGTGAAGCTGCGCCGCCTCCAAGGGGTCATCGAATTTCAGCTTCTCCGCCAGTTTGTTACAAGAGATCAACACCAGCGCGGCCACGAAGCCACATATGATCGCGGCCCAAGGCTCCACCACGGAACAACCGGCGGTGATGGCGGCGAAGCCGCCGAGGAGTCCGTTGCATACATCGGTGACGTTCCAGTGACCTGAGAGGATTCTTTTTACGAAGAGAGTGGTGAGAGCCGCGGTGCACCCGGCTAGAGTCGTGGTCACGGCGGTTCGACCCACGGCGCTCCATTGACCGTAGAAGCTTCCAGAATTGTAGGGACTGAGGATCTTGTTAAAAGAGCCGGGGTTGAACCCGTACCAACCGAACCAGAGGAGGAAAGTTCCGAGAACCACGAGAGACGCGCTGTGGCCACGTAACGCGACGGAGCGACCCGAGTGGTCGAACCGACCTATTCTCGGACCTTCTATAAGGGCACCCCAGAGACCCGCAATGCCACCGACCATGTGAACAACTCCAGAGCCAGCGAAATCAATGACTCCGGTATTGAATAGAAGATTATTTGTGTTGAAAGCGCTGGCCCATCCATCGGAGGACCAAAACCAATGAGACACAACTGGGTACACGAAGCCAGTGAGAAAGGACGAATATATGAGATAGGCAACGAACTGGGTTCGCTCGGCGATAGAGCCACTGGTTATTCCAGCAGCGGCTATAGCGAAAGCCCACTGGTACAGGAAGGTGCTGTAATCAAAGGAGGGAGTTGGGAAGGATTTGAGGCTAAAAAAATGGTGGCCGATGAAGCCGTTTGAGGGGGACCCAAAAGCGAAGGCAAAGCCAAAGAGGTAATAGAAGATACCACCGGTGGCGGCGTCGAGGACGTTGGTGAGCATGATGTTCATGGTGTTTTTGGCTCTGACGGAGCCGGCGCAGAGCATGGCGAAGCCGAGTTGCATGGAGAAGACGAGGTAGGCGGAGAAGAGGAGATAGGTGGTGTCTATGGCGTAGGAAGTGTCGGAGAATTTGTTGGAGATTTGTTCGCAAAGGTAGGTTGCGGCTGCGGTAGGGTTGGTGGTGTTGGGCCCAAGGAATTGGGCAAGTTGATCAGGTGAGCAGGGTGACGTCGTCATGGCTGAGAAACTGAATGGTGGGAGGAGAGAGAGAGAGAGAGAGAGAGTAGAGTTGAAGAGGTGGGGGAAGAGTTATAGTCGGGTGTGGATCCTTAAATAGGGGAAGTCAGGAAAGGTAACAACCAAGAAGACTTTTCCCAGGAGTGTGTAAATACGAATACTTTTCTAATTTCCACATTCACATTTTTCGTTTTTGTCAAATTGCGGAACCATTTTCAGTTTTGGGTACAGCTTCCGAAACTCCAAAATAATATGGATATAGCTCATTTTATACCATTTTTTAAAATTCAAATTCAATGGACTACAAAATAATCGTTTTATTTTTATAGTATAAATTAATTATTATTATTATTTTGATAAATATGATCAATGAATTTTTATCGGTTGAATTGACTGGAACTCATATAATATAAATTAATTATAATCGTGAATTTAGTTAACTTATATTATGACAACTTATTTACTTAACTTTGATTTTTGGAATGTAATTTCTCAAAGAACTCATCTAAACAGTTAGTTTATTTAATGCCATTTCTTACCCACCATTAAATAAATAAGCTACCAAATTATAAGCCAGTAAAACACCTTTTTTATTTTGGTAGATTAGTAAAACACTTATTATTATTATAGACATATGTCATATATAATATTGTTTGTAGTTGATAAATTGAGTAAATTACAAAGACCACCACTGTGATTAATTGTTCAAACATGGAGTTATCATGTGCTTTTATTTTTGTGATACCTCTCTCTCTCTCTCTCTCTCTCTCTCTCTCTCACAAGGTAAGTTAAAGTGCACCAGGCCAAGACATCAATTGGTTTTTGGTGTAGACGAGATTTGAACCCAGGTCTCTTACTCGACGACAAGAGACTTTACCAGTTGAGCTAACTGGAACCCACTTGATCTTTTTAACTTTTAACATAATTAATAGTTGAAATTAACTTGATTTAAAAAAAAAAAAAAAAATTACACTTTCTATAATAGCTTTCTATCTTATGCTTAATTTTCCACATTGGTTAATTACATTAAAATTTGAACGAACAGGAGATTCAATTATCAAATTGATTTGATTTTGAAAATTGAATAATTAAATTTAACACAATTAATAAATAGTTGAGGGAACAAATCAAACTTTACCCAATAATTTTGGAAAATCAAATTAGTAATTTAATCAAACTAATAACATGAGATCAAAGTGACCCCATTGAATGACGTACACATCTCTCCATCTAATTACATCTGCTATGGTATCCAGTTATTCTCACGTGACTAATTTTTTTGAAGCGGATAAAATTAAAGTAGATGAATAAAAGAATTAGATACTTTTCTAGGGTGTGTAAAAAAACATAAAATAAAACCCAATGACAACTATGCCCATGGGTATCAATAGAAGTGCATCACATCACATGAATAGTATGTGAAATTTACCCTTTTGTTTATCTATTCAAGGGTTTTTAAGGAGTCTCCCAATTTTAAGAAGCGGAAGTACTAATCAAAAAAAAAAAAAATTTAAGAAGCGGAAGTTAGCTTAATTCCCTTTTTATAATTTAAGGATATTTTAGTTTTTCATCAAGGGTGGAAGGTGTTATTTTCACACCATTTGTTATTATTTTAGTATCATTGACACGGAAATAACAAAAAAAAATGGAGGGAAAATGACTTTTTGTTATTTCTGCACCAATTGATGCGGAAATATCATTTTCCTTTCATTAATTATGAATACCAACTTTTATACAACTTAAAAAAAAAAAAAAAAAAAAGTATAAAACTATAAATAGCTGTAATTTTTTCAATTATTAAAAAGATTACTCCCAAACCACCCGTAAATATAAAGATCTAAAGTTCAACTCAAATTATGGGTTTTTTTTTTTCTCAAGTGCTCAACAACTCATATTATGGTTGTGACATGGGAGAGGAATTATTTTATATCACTTTACAATAAAAAAGGAATAGTTCATTTTCCAATTCCTAGTTTAATCGTGGTTTGAAGAATTTACGTTAAATATTATGAGTTATAGCCATTTTCTTAATTTCTCTCTTTTACAAGATATACATATTAGGATTTAGAACCCTTTTTTTTTTATGGGGTTTGGCCTCCAGTGGAGGTTAAACTCGACACATCCTTTTAATTAAATGAGATGTTTCCACATCACCCCTTCTTTCATTGAATGGTGGAGATTAAAACACAATAAAACAACACTTAACAAAACAACACTCAATTAGGAACTGAACGCGAGAACTTATTAGAAAAAATAATAATAATAATTCTCTTGCTTTACCGCCCAAATTTTCCCTTCATTCTTTTTTTCTCAAAACCCAACAAGAGGTTAATGTTCATTAAAAAAAAAAAGTGGAAGAAAAAGAAATCTCAATCTCTTTTAAATAAGGATGGCAATGGGGCAGTATGGGTCGGGTTTCGCCCCGCCCCGTCACGACCCGACCCGTTTAAATACCCGCCCCAAAAAACCCGTTTACTATCCCGCCCCGTTTGATTTGACGGGTACCCGTTTAACCCGGACCGACGGGTACCTGACCCGACCCGATTCATTTTTTAAAAAAGAGATTGCTGAATGCGACTTGAACAAACTTGTTACGATTGTTGTCCTTGGCGAGAGACGCGAGTTCCTGGGCCGCGTCGGTTCGGTCCTTGGGCTGGCCCATAAGGACGGTGGCGGTGTGGGCCCAAACCCAGGAGAGAATCGGGTCGTTGCTGGTGATAGGAGGGAGAGAAAGATTGGTCCCACCCTCGGAATCGAAGATGGAGAGCAACCACTTCACGTCTCCAATCAAAGATTCGAGAAGGTTCGAGACCTTTCGAAAATCGGCGGTGGTGGTGGTCAAGAACACCTGGCGGAGTACGCCGCTGGGCACGCTCGAGGTTCTTGGCCACGTCAACAACGATTCGGGTCAGATCGGACTGTGGAGCGGAGCGGAGCATTTGACCCAGGCGGGGCAGATCGGAGAAGACTCAGAGAGAGGCTAGACGGGGCGGGTTAGATCGGAGAAGACTCAGCCGGAGCATTTTGAATCGGGTCAGATCGGAGCATTTTTAGGTTTTTTTTTATTTTTTTTAAATACTTCGGGTTAGATTCGGGTTTTTCAATAAAACCCGACCCGATTAAAACCCGATGGAAACCCGTTTCGGGTTAAAAAAACCCGACCCGAAATCCTATTACATAAACGGGGCGAAAAAACCCGATGTAATTGGGGCGGGTACCCGCGGGTCGCGGGTCTATTGCCATCCCTACTTTTAAGTACTAGAGAAGGCCATTCAGTCAAGTATTTCTATCTCTTTTTTCGGTTGATTATTCTCTCCTTTTTTTCCTAGAAAAAGATCCATACATTGAAGAAAAACCAAGTACAGTAAAAATTACAAAGAGAGATAAATGTCACACACTAAATAAAGAACAAAATTGAGCTGAGCAAAAAACAGAATAAAGAACCAAAAACAAAACATGTTTAGTAAACAAAAATTCTATCATCATTCATTTATTATTTTCATTTTTCCATGGGTGGCTGGTTGGTTATACCATGCTTTCTTCAATCGTAATGGCTAAAGCTAAAAGATTGACAACAACCCCTATAAAAACTTTTTTCAAGCACCTAACATACCTTCTATATTAAACCCACATAAAAGCCACCCATGGAAAGAGCATCCAACCCCATTACAAACAACCAAAGCAGTCAGCATACAACACCACAAAATTCCAATAGAAGCATCCCATAATTAAGAAAAACATGGCATAATTTATACTTGTACTGTAACCATGGTTTGCCAACAACTATGTCCATAGATTAATAATAAGCTTGAATATATTTTGTCCAAGAGAAGTTTTAGTACATGATGCCGACTACTTTGATCCAATCGAACAAACTATTCTCCTTCAATGCGTTGTGCGATTTCCTTCGCCCTGTGGTACCGATTCGTCATTCCTATGTCAGTATCTGTTACTACAGTCTGCATCATTTGTTTCTCTCCTTGAAAAATGAGGTGGCTTTGTGTTTGTTGTTATGTTTTAATCTCCACTATTCATTGAAAAAGGGAGTGATTTCGCAGCATCTCATTTAACTAAAAGGATATGTCCAGTTTAATCTCTACTGGAGCTAAGTCGAACCCTTTTTTATGAAGTTGGGAATCTTTTTAAAGAAAAGTATTTTGGACTGTAACCACAAAATTCCAATAGAAGCATACAACACCACAAAATTCCAATAGAAGCATCCCATAATTAAGAAAAACATGGCATAATTTATACTTGTACTGTAACCATGGTTTGCCAGCAACTATGTCCATAGATTAATAATAAGCTTGAATATATTTTGTCCAAGAGAAGTTTTAGTACATGATGCCGACTACTTTGATCCAATCGAACAAACTATTCTCCTTCAATGCGTTGTGCGATTTCCTTCGCCCTGTGGTACCGATTCGTCATTCCTATGTCAGTATCTGTTACTACAGTCTGCATCATTTGTTTCTCTCCTTGAAAAATGAGGTGGCTTTGTGTTTGTTGTTATGTTTTAATCTCCACTATTCATTGAAAGAGGGAGTGATTTCGCAGCATCTCATTTAACTAAAAGGATATGTCCAGTTTAATCTCCACTGGAGCTAAGTCGAACCCTTTTTTATGAAGTTGGGAATCTTTTTAAAGAATAGTATTTTGGACTTGTTTCTAGGTAATAAAACCCACAAACAACACTAGTCAGAACTAGTTGCCAAATAAGCGAGGGACATTCACCTTTTACAGGTTAGGCAGTTTATACTTATATGTACTTCTTTTTTTTTTGGGTAAGTTCATATATATGTTTGTTTACTTACATTAAAGTGTATAATAATACATAGCTGTGGTAATGACTATGGGTATTGCAAAATAAGTGGAACTAGCTATTTTGTTAGCACAAAACAACGTTTTAATAAAAAAAAAATTAACAACCGCGACATAAAAATAAAATAAAATAAATTAGGTGTCTTACAAATGTTATTATATAAGCCTTACAAATTAATGTATTACCAACCAATCACAAAAATATAATTCATAAATTTATTTTATTGAAGTAAGAGTGTAACACCAATCACATTTTTTATCAAGTCTATTTGTAAGTTTTTTATAGCAAAATTTATAATAACTTTGATATTTAACCCAGACAAATACTCTCGGCCTTGAATTTTATTGGATTATAATTCATGCCATTTTTTTTTATGAGTTTTCACCGTTGATTTCCAACATCCTCAAATACTACTCATTTCTTTTCTTCTCTTTATGCCTCCCTCCTCATCCAGTTTATGGTGTCCTAGAAAAACTAAAATTTTCAGAAATGGAATGTTTTATAAGTTTCATTTTTTATTCAACCAGCTTAAATATATAGTAAATGATTTGAGATGATTTTTTTTTTTTTTTTTAAATCCTATTACATTACAATATGCAATAGATGAATCATGAATGGAAATACTTAGGGTCCGTTTGGGTTAGCTGTTTGAAAAAGTGCATTTTTTAAAAACTATGATTTTAAAATGTGCATTTTTAAAACACGATTTTGTAAATCACAATTAAGCATTTGGTAGAACTTACGAAAAAGTGTAGTTTCTGTTTGATAATTTTTCTGTTTCAAGTGTAAATTACCAAAGAGGACTTAATTCTACAATTAAGTTATCTTACCATTTTATATTATTATTTTATATATATATATATAAATATATATAAAAAAATAAATAAATAAGGGACAATTGGAAGGATGCCTTTACTGATACCAAAAGAAGTCCAGATCAAAGGATTTGCTGCTTTGGTATATATAATTTCTTCCTATCAAAGACAGAACTTCTTACTTGTGAAAGCATATTGATAAGGATAAAGCCAAAGCATCATCTACAGCAACAGATATTCACGCATCAGATATTCATAAGGTTCCTAAAGCTACTGATGTTGATAACACTCACATAAAATAGGAATTAAATAACATGAGTACAGTACTCATCCTCTTATTATAGTTGAATTTGATTCAAACTCAAATTCAACCCATGCTGAGAAGAAACCGTACCTGAGATTCAGTTTCTAGGAGATAACGAAACACAATGATTTGAGATGAGGAAAACCAGATGAAAGTGTGAGAGGCAAAGTTTGTAATTAAGCAAAAAGAGTAGGGTAGGGTATTGTGTTTCTTAAAAGGAACGTTCGGGTCACACCTAAAACAACGTTTTTGAAAAAGCAACTCATCAGTCCATTTTCAAAACGTGGTAAAGTGTGGTTTTAAAAACGCAGGATTGGAACATATGGCTGACCCAAACACACTGCCACACTGCGATTTCATCTAAACCGCGCGTTTCCCTTTAGAAATTGTGGGGCAAACGCACCCTTAGTTAAAAGTCCAAACTTTTTTTTTTTTGCTGAATAAAGTCCAAACATTTCTATTTTAAGGAGTAGAAATTCTAGTTTCTGCTATTTTTTCTCTTTATTCACCAGTATATTACTCCTCTTTATTATTATTTTTATTGAATAATTTATTCTATATATTAGACTCTCTTTTTTTGTCTAAAAATTATATATATTAGACCAGAGCACTTATCCATTACTACTTTACTAAAAAAGAAAAGTGGCTTAAAATACGACAGATCACAGATGGCATCATATAAAACGTTAGTATATCTATTTCATGTACTACTTATTTTTGTTCGTTATCTCTTTCATTATAATCTCCCAAATCTCTATTTCATTTTTGTTAGAAAGTAAAATCCATATATATTCTTTTCTAGAAATTTAGAATAAAGCTGCCACAAGAGACTTCATGAAAATCCAAATGGTCAGTCTTATGGTTTTCTTCCTTTCAAGAATACAAAAGTCATATGAAAGATAAGTTTTCTTTCAACTATCAAGATATCTTAAGAGCACTTTCGAAAATTTCATGCACGAAACTAGTATTATATAGGAGATTAACTCAGAAATTCAAATAGTTGGCCCCATGAAATTTTTTTTTAGCCATATATATGTGATTATGTTTTGATGTAACATACAGATATTTCACCAAATTACGGTTAGTTACAGTCATGAATTCCTTTTTTTGAGGAATTAAAAATGGTAGGTGAGGGGCGACCTAAGGGTAACTCCCCTCCCTGAACACTATCATAGAAACCTCTTATCGTAGGGAAGCGAATCATGAAGGATTTTTTGGGAAGACAGACAATCCCATAAAACAGCTTTGAGCCATAACTTATTCCTGTTTCATCCAAGTATCAGGGACGTTGGGGATTTGAACTTGACAGTCATGACTTCCTTTTACTTATGATTCTAATTCTCATTAATTATACCCAAAATAATAGTTGAATTACTTTTCGTGCTTTTCTTTTCAACATGAAAATTATATAATATTGACAATTGAATTTAATCCAAGCTCAACTATCTAGCATATTGTTAAGATAAAATATGTTTTGTTTTATCAAAGCACACATATTTGTTTCATCTATTTATTTTCCTACTTTGATTGTTTACTTGTCTCATATTCTTTATTTTATTTTTCTTTTCTTTTTTCATATTACATATTTGGATCAAAAAAATTATAATCTATATGGCGTTATCTTAAAAAAAAATTAATAAATAATACGATAGTTGGAGAATGGGGAGATTTGAATTTTAATTCTTCTCATAAAAAAGAACATGCAATATGAATTGAATTATAAGACTTTTTAACCTTAAATAAAATTTAGCCAAGTGATGCACTCCTCATTCTCATCCAGTTGAGCGTGGATTCGATTATCTTTCTCCTCATATTATACTGTGCTAGCATTTAGAGTAGAATTTATATCTTACATAAATAAATAAAAATTAACAATGACAATTGTCTATTCCCTCG
>OU015772.1:12135595-12228919 GCA_907173295.1 Fagus sylvatica | reverse complement strand
CAGAGGGTTCACGTGAATGAATTTTGGTGCATGGGAAGTTAGAAATGTTAGAGATTTGATGACTACAATTCTTGTCTTTAGTGTTTAGGCTTGTATGACTAGTTTTATATGCATGGCTATAGCTATATGTATCACTTGCATGGATTTTGGTCAAGGGTTGAATGTTTGGTGAAATAGTATCTTGCATGATTTCTTTTTCTTCTTGCAGGATATGGCTTGTTGCTTTGTTGTTAGAGATTTTTGGGTTTTGTCTTGTTAGGCTTTCATTATGGCTATAGCTAGACAATATACTTGATGTTAGAGTATTACGTGGGGTGAATGTGGATTTGTTTTCTATATTTTCTTTTTGTAATGAAAAGTTGTCAGTTTTTGTTTTTAAACTATTAGGCATGATTTGTTTGTATTTGTGTAGAGAAGAATTATTGTTTCTACCGGCTAGAATTTTTGGCTTAAAATAGTGATCAAACCATTCAAAGAAATTTACTTCAGTTTGTATGTCATTCATAAACTCATAATACTTGTCTCTTATATAATTTCTTAAGAATTCTGAAAAAGTTGCAAAAAATTCTTTTCTTCTATTTTCATATTTTGGGGAATTAAAATCTTGTCTTAATTTTTCTTTGTTTAATACAAAAGGTTTCCTAATCATATTAATTTGTGGGTCATACATATTAGGTGGAAAAAATCCCATATCAGAATTTGTGGGGGAATTTGGTCTTTGTTGAGGAGGTTGAGAATACGTGGAGTGATAAGTGGGAGGAACTTGTGAGACTTGTGAAGCTGGGGAGTAAAAAGGAGTATTTATTACATTACCCTTAATTATTCCATCTAAATTTGGATTTGTATAATTTGAGTTATTACTTGATTTTCTTAATTTTATCTAAATCTAATTTTTGAGATCTATCTTCTAATTCAGTAAATCTTAAATTGTCTAATCTATCTACACTATGTCTTAAATCATCATCTACTCTTGAATTTTCTTGTGATTTAAATTTACTAAAACTACATCTTGGTGGAGAAACTATTTTTTCTATGTAAGGGTTACTATACCTAGCAGAACAACTACTTGTAGCTTTTCTATAGGGTAGGAAATTTATACTAACAGTACCATCTGGACGTTGCTCTATATAATCTAAATCTTCTTCTAAAGTATTTTGAACTGGAATTGATTCAGTAACATTTTTTAATAACCATCTATTGGGTAATTTTACATCTTTCCATTCAATTTGTGTGGGGACTTTAACATGGGAATCACTTGTACTAGCTTGTAATAATAAAGTTTTGCCTTTTTGACTTTCCATTAAAGCTTGAGGTTCTAACGTAGTTTTCATCAACTTGTAATATATTCTATAAACAATTACTAAAGGTTGTGCACCTTCATGCATATTATAACCGTAAGTTTCTACATCTAATTCTAAAGTTTTTGACACAGTTTTATCTTTTAAAGACACAGCAAAATTTGGATAACAATCAAAATAAATTGGACCATTATAAAGAGAAGATTCTACCATTCCTAATAAAGCATCTTGATAAACCGTAAATCTACCATCTCTTAATCCTAAGAAAACACTTGTATTTAATCCTTGTCTTGTTAGAGGTTTGACGGCAACTTGAACTAAACCAATATGAATAAAAGCAAAGTTGTTTATATTTTTGTCTATTTCTTGACGGCCCAATAATTGAATTGTTTCAAAACTTTGTTTTAAAGTGAAAGTTCTTTCTACAGTTTTTATTGTATAATTTGAAAGAAATGAAAGTTTTGAGAAAGTTGTTTTCTTGTAGATTTTATCTTGTGGAACTAAAGGTAATTTCCAATCCTGCCAATTTTTCTCTGAGCTAACATTTACTAGGCTAACTTCTTCTTTATTAACTGTGTTATCACTCATGGAGGACATCTGAGATCTAGAGCTAGAACTTCTAAGGTTTTCCATTTTTAAACTTACCAATTCTAAAGATTCCTGAGCTATTGTAGGGATTGTGAGACTCTCTTTCGTCCTAAAGGCTCTACGGGACCACGACCTGGAACACCCTCAAACGCCTATCCACGGCTAACACGGGCTTACCAACGGCTTTACGCTGACCAACGCAGACGGCTCTCGGACTTAAGACTTGCACACAGTCACTACTCTAGCACAAAGAAGCTTAGAACAGGCAAATCTAACAATGAACATACCTACGAAGACACTTGGCTCTGATACCATAATGACACCCAGGCACAGATTAACAGTAAGATAAAGATGAAATTGCTAGAAATGGACAGAGTAAAGGCAGTATGGAATAAATATGCTGCAAATAAAATTACAGTAACAATAATAAAATCTTGGAAAGAAGCAATGATTTAAACAACTGAAATATATTTGATAAACTTTGAAAACAAACTTACAAATGAACTTCTAAGGTTATCCATTTTTAAACTTACCAATTCTAAAGATTCCTGAGCTATTGTAGGGATTGTGAGACTCTCTTTCGTCCTAAAGGCTCTACGGGACCACGACCTGGAACACCCTCAAACGCCTATCCACGGCTAACACGGGCTTACCAACGGCTTTACGCTGACCAACGCAGACGGCTCTAGGACTTAAGACTTGCACACAGTCACTACTCTAGCACAAAGAAGCTTAGAACAGGCAGACAGATTTTACAATTTGTGGACAAAGAATTTATCCCATTTTGATTTGGTCCAATCAAAATTTAGTCCCACAAGTTTTTTTAATCACTACATTTTGATCTTCTAAATTTGGATTAAAATGAAATCGTTAAGTGAACTTTGTATGGAGTCCTAATGATTTTAGTTTACTCCAAATCTTAGGGAGTCAAATGTAATAATTGAGAATTTATAAACTAATTATGACAAGAAATCCTACGAACACAACAAAATCTCACAACATTTTTACGACAAGCTTGTTTTGAGTTGTGGTGGACCCCAGTGTAATTTTATTTATTATTTGGAATTGTGGTGGGAAATTAAAAAAAAAAAAATTACATTAGGACCAATCATAACTCAAAACAAGCTTATTGTGAAAATGTTATGAAATTTTATTATGTATGTAGGATTTTTCTTTACCAAATTTCTTTTTGTCCATGCATCATCGGATAAATAACTATTATAAATCCTTGCGGATCAGATCATCAATACAATAATAATAATAAAAAAAAAAACTCCAAATATTTAATATCTTTTTCTTTGAATGAGATCAACTCATGACTTATAAAACAGATAGTTACCCCCCTTTCTCCCCCACTCCCCTCTCTCCCACGAAGGGATAGGTTAACTCCAAATGGGCTATAATTGGAGATACCATTGTTTCTAGTACATAAGTTTATATAAAAATAGGAAATGCCCTACCTTTGTAGTCACTTCCACGCGGCTGCCTCCTGTAAGAGCCTGGGTCGTGTCTTAATCCTAGTGTGGCTGATCATCCTCTCAAACTAGCTATTGATCATCGTCTTGGTAAACTATTGCCTCACCAACTAGCTAATCAGACGCGAGGTCATCCTCAAGTGGATTCCTCCTTTTTGCTCCTTGCATGCATTAAGCATACTGCCCGTGTTCATCCTAAGCTAGGATCGAACTCTCTATGAGATTCTTTTAGGAAAACCTTCTAACTGTCTCCGCACCCCTATCTCCTTTGTCAATGAACTGTAAATTAGTAACCTTACCTGGTGATCAGGCTATTTCCCTCTAGATGAAGAAGCTTATCCTTCATCTTCATGTAGAAGTCATTTTAATTTATTTATTTTTTGTTAGTGAATGAAGTCATTCTATCGTAGAAATCATGTTATGGGGCAATCTGACGGCATATAGATTGTCGTTCTATGTCAGAAATCATGTTATAGCCATAGGAGCTCCTTACGAGAACCCTATGCATGGCTATAGTACATATATTAAAATTAATTTACCACTTAAATAAACATCAGTTGTCTCTATATAAAGACAAAATAAATATGATTATTTAAGTACACAGGGTAGGACCGTGTACATTTGACATATGCAATTGCCATACTAAGAGTTTCTATTTTGGTTAATCACGACTCTCCAGACAAATCAAAGCCAACTTGCTCATAATATTCTAGTCTTATTATTATATAAGCAGAAGTCAAAAAAAGAAAAGAAAAAAGAAGAAGAATGTATATATTAAAAGTTATTTATAATGTCAACGGCGTGTAAATCCGAGAAGATTACAATCTGCTAGCTGCTGCTGAGGAGTCGTGCAAGAAATCTCACATTTTATATTGGTCCTTTTCATTCAGCGAAAAGCTTAATGAAAGTCAAGAGGACAACCTGAATTCCAAAACCAGCTTCACGTCAAAAGATAGCTCAATTGCATGAAATTGCCGGCAACATGCCCCCTTCATACATGCTGCATCAAATCTGGATTACGCCTTTCACACAATTAATTCAGCGCTGAGAAAACACAATGTCAACTTACGCCTCTTTTTTCTTTTCAATTTGGACTTTTGTGTGCAATATAACGTTTTGTATGCTAAAACTAAATTGATACACATCTTTGAATATAACTTTAAAATTGATGTCTTTAATTTCTGTCCAGTGAGTAAAACTTTACAAAAGAGGAACATATTCAACTATTTCCATCTTTTGATTTTGATGTGTAGCAATCTCAAAGAGCCACTCTACTCACTGCCAGCTTTCAGCTTTTTCCGCTGATTTCTTCGCTGATCACGCATACCTGGAAGAGAAAATGACGGTTAGAATGTTGCCTACCTCCGAAAAGTTTTACATGTACATAAGCAAAACTGATAAATGAAAAATGAGAAAACAAAGAAAATGCGAAGTAAGGCTGTAAAATAAAAAGAGGGAAAAGAAAAGGGTTGGGGGTGAATAAAGAGCATACGTTTCTTCTCCTCTTTTCTCTTTCTCCTAAGATTGTCCATATTTCTTCGTTTTTCTGCTACCCCTTTCACATCCATATGCACCTGTTAGAGATAGAAACACAAAATACAAAATATTAAACTTGAAGGGAGGGAAACTGAGCCTTCTTTCTTGAAGCCAAGTATATTCATCTGTCGTGTCTACTGATATAATATGGACATATAACTGAGGCATTTTCTGTGTGTAGGAGAGATGAAAATATTAATTTCCACAGAAATTTTATTTTATTTTCTTCATTAAGTTAAATTCCAGTAAAGTAATTAACAAGGGAAAGGAAAATAACACAAGATTTTGCCAAACATACTACCTCAATACCAGCACTACGAAGTGCCTGAAGTGGTTCCACACAATCCTGACCAATAACCACCAATTTCCTTCTTTTGTTTTCTCCCACATTCTGGCTTTCACCTCGTTTTTGCCTAGTTAATTCTTCAAATTGATGTTGCAGGAGAGGTGAAACACCAGCCTGGAAAAAAAGTATTAATTACACTTCAAACAGTATGTTGGTGTGAGGGGATATTACATAAGGTGGGAAAAGCATAATAATTAATAGGTTATAATTGAAATCAGATATCATGCTCATATCATCCAATTAGATCAATCAACTACTAGAAGTATCAAAATCTATTTAGTAAAGTTATCACAACAAAAAATATCCCACACGCAGTGTTGTTAAAAGCACAATTAGGGGTGCCCCAAGGTCTAAGCACTTCGCTAGGCCAAAGCAAAAGCTCATTTAATGAAGTGCGCCACAGGCACACTTTTTGGTGTTTTTGAAAGGCATGTAGGCACACTTTTTTATTTTTTTGCTAAAAAATATATGAATCATTAAAGTTAATGATTTGAGGTCGAAGGAAATGACATGAAAATTGATTATTATACAAAAATTACTCTTGCGGTGTTGTATTACACAAAAAAATAATTGTTTATATATCAAAAGACATGAACAAGAATATTTTACTATTTTTGTGCTTTTTGATCTTTGCCTTTGAATATATTTTTATTGAACCATATACTTCATTTGATCATAGCTATCATGGTTATGTTTTTTATAAAACATAAGAGAATTGTATAAACTGTTATGTTAAAATTTTCTGACTATATTATTATAATTTTGTCTACTAATAATTGTTTTCAAATTTACCATATAAAAATTTCAAGGAATTTAAATAAGTCACATAAAATTTGGTGTAATTGTCCTATCCTTTTAGATAATAGGCAAAATATATTACGATTTTGAGATTATTAAATATTTTTAATATATAATGTAGTTTTTTTTTAATTGGAGGCTAATATATATTATATTTGAAAAGTGTGTGCTTCACTTCAATCAATTGCGCCAAATGATGTAGGACAACCAAAATAAATTCAAAAGTAAATATTTTTAATATATAATGTATCTTTTTATTGAAGGCTATTATATATTATATTTGAAAAGTGTGCACTTCACTTCAATCAACTGCGCTTTGAGCCAAATGATGTAGGATCTATGAAGCACGAATACCCAAAAATGGAGCTGTACCCATACCGGATACTTTTTGAGTACTACTGCCCGCATACCCCAGCCGTATCCAAAAATTTTCAAAAAACAAAATCATTTTCTTTTGGATATGACACAATAATAGATAAAAGTAGTGAAAATGGTAGAAACATGAATTTTTGGTGTAACTATATGAATGAATACTTCTTTTATTTACTCTTTTGGACCTTGGTTTGTAATTTAAAGACCATTTGATGACAATGGATATACTTTATTATCCATAATTGCTCTTAAATGAAAGATAATATACACACTTAGGGTAAGACATGCCTCTCCCTCCCCTCTTCTCCTTCCCCTCCTTTCCATCCACCCATGGACCTTCCTCCTCCCCTACCCTTCCCATCCCACCCCCACCACCACCCTTCCCTCACCAAACACATTCTCCTCTCTTACCCTTTTCGTATCACCCATCATCCTTTTATACCTATTCATCTTCTTTTCCCCCACCACCATTCTCACTTCATTATCAACCACCAGTCACTCCAATACCCCCAAACACACTTCCCTGTCAACCTCCACCTTTGCCCCCCATAGAGAGACCTTCCTTCAATCCAATACTTCCCTCTCCACCTCAACCTTTAGGCCAAAACACTTGCCACAAAACACTTTCTGAGACCTCTATTCCCAAACCGCAAGTTAATACTGGGCATCAATTGAGAAAATCAATTGGGAAAGTTTTTTTCCGTATTGATGCAAAAAACTTTACTTTGGCTTTTGATGGGGGGAGGGTAGATCCTTACCAGATAATCGAAATTAGGGGCAAGTTTTGAGGCTCATTGTGGTTGGGTATGGCAGGACTAAGTTGGGTTTTGGGAGTAATGGAGACTGTCAGGAATCCGGCAACAATTACAGAAGGTTTTTTCCGTTTTTTCAAAAATGGTTATCGCACTCTGGAATTTAGTTGCCTGAAAAACCGAGGTGGTCGCTTTGTGGAACTATGCGATTACCTTAGTGGGGCGCAACGAGGGGTAATCTGTATCCCTGAAGGGCGTAATGGGGCTGGTTGGGTCCGATTCGTGGTGGAACTTCGTCGGTATTTTTTGGGTGAGAAAAGCGCGGCTGATGGAGTTGGTAACGTGCAGAAATTTCGAAATCAATTGCATAACGTTCGCAATTCGAAATCCCAAGATGTTAGGCGCCAGCGGGATGGTAGGGAGGAAATCTTGCAGAAACCATTGAAGGAAATTCCACGTGTATTGATGTCTGAGGAGGAACCCAGACCTACTAGAAGTTTCAATTTTAAGTGGAATCCACATCCTTTCACGTTGGTTATCACTAAAAGAGATGGGGAATCAAGAAAGGCCACATGGGTTGGGCTCTCGGACGTGGCGGGCCTTAAAGAAATAATTGAGTACACTAGGCCCAAGAAGGAAGAATTAAAAACCCAATCTTTGGACCGGGTTGGGCCTTCGGTTGATTGTGGCCTTTTGGCCAGTCATCGAACCACATAAGTTGGATGCTGAGCCTAGCATCACAATAGAGCCCCATGACAGCGTTGACATTCCGGAAGCTTCCAGTCCAGCCGAGCCATCTTTGGAGCTTTCAGTTCAGGGCGATCCGTCGATGGGGGTCTCCGACTCAGCTTCGGAAGTTGCCGATTCAAGCTTATGGCCGGTAATTTTGCACAGGCCAACTTTGGGGGTGCCGGAATTTGAGGTAGGCCTTCTTTCTTCTTCTTCAGTGTTTTGGGAGTCCGACCCGAGAAGAAGTTTCTCCACCTCCATGGTACGGGTGGATTTGGTAGTAGAGGATCTCGGTCTGGCTCCCGACGAAGCTTCAGATAATCAGGAGCTCGCTATCTTCTCGGATACGGCGTGTGTTCTACAGTCCCAGGCTTCGCCTCTAAGGATGCTGGAGGTGCCGGAGTGTGGAGAGGAGCCCCTATCTCCTCTCACATGTGTGCCTCTAGCTATTATTGAGCCCTCAGTTTATGACGGAGCAAAGGTGGATTCTATCCCTATTACGGAGTAGGCTAGATCAAAATGGGTAAACAGTCACTATCGAGGCTTCTGTAAACTGGTGGGTTTTCCCATTGATAGTCATGAACAGCAGTGCCTGGAGTTATTAAGAAGTATTGAGGAAACCAGGACTTTGAAGAAAGGTGAGGTGAATTCTCGGAAAGTGATTTTCACTGCTTCTAAAGGTAAACGTGAGCTTAAACGTCTAGTTTCCTCTGTGAATTATGACGAGCAGCGGCGTGTCCGCTGTTGATGTGTGCATTTGGTATTCTGTTGGGTATTCTGTTTTTTAATGAAGCTAAAACTGTTATCTTGGAATGTAAGGGGCCTAAATGACCCAAAGAAGAGGGAAGTTTTGAAGAATTGGCTGCGTAAATGGAAAGTAGATGTTGTGTGCTTGCAGGAAACAAAGCTGGACAAGGTAGATTGGAAGGTGATCCAAAGTATATGGGGGAATCGGTATGCTGGCTGGGTGGTTCTTAATGCTGAGCCTACAGCAGGCGGGGTATTGTTACATTGGGATAAGCGTGTGTTGGAGATGATTGATTCTAAGGTGGGTACCTTCTCGGTTTCTTGCCGTTGGAAAAGTCTCATTGAAGGCTTTGAGTGGGTTGGTACGGGGGTGTATGGCCCAAATAGGGATGATGTCCGAACTGACCTGTGGGATGAATTATTGGAGGTTTGTCTTCAGTGGTCATTACCTTGGTGTGTTTTTGGAGATTTCAATGTGGTCCGGTTTCCTAGTGAAAGGAGGGGCTGTACGAGAGTTAGTTCAGCCATGGAGGAGTTTTCTGACTTCATAGATGGTCAGACTTTGGTGGATTTACCGCTTAAAGGAGGTAAATATACATGGTGCAATGGGTTTGCTAATCCCTCTATGTCAAGGATAGATTAGAGTGCTGGTCTCTAGTGATTGGGAGGAGCACTACCCGGATGTTGTTCAGAAGTTAATGCCTAGACCAATTTCAGACCATAACCCTCTTTTGTTGGAGGCTGGTGGTATGGCTAGGGGGAAAAGTTCATTTAAATTTGAGAACATGTGGTTGAAAGCTCCTGGATCTGTTGATAAGGTCCGGGATTGGTGGTCTAGCTATTCTTATAGTGGCACCCCTAGCTTTGTCCTGGCCCAGAAGTTGAAAGCTTTAAAGGGAGATTTGAAAGCTTGGAATCAGCAGGTGTTTGGGGAGGTGGGTGTTCGGAGGCAGCACCTGGAATGTGAGTTGCAGGCTTTAGATTTGAAGGAGAGTCTTGCTAGCTTATCGGATGAGGAGCGGATTAGAAGAGAGGATTGTAAAATTGAGCTGGAGAAGGTGGCTCAATTGGAGGAAGTTTCTTGGAGGCAAAAGTCTAGAGTTTTGTGGCTTAAGGAGGGTGACAACAATACAAAATTTTTTCATAAGATGGCGAATTCTCATCGGCGTTATAATTACATGGAGAGGGTGGAAGTTGATGGTGGTCTATGAAGATGATTCTGTGATTCAGGCTAAGGCGGTCCAATTCTACGAATCTTTGTACCAGGAGCATGAGTCTTGGAGACCCACGGTTAATAGGTTAGATTTTGATGTGATTTCGTCGGAAGAGAGAAATATGTTGGAAAGGTCTTTTACTTCTGATGAAGTTTTGCAGGTAGTGAAGGACTTGCAAGGGGATAAGGCTCCTAGCCCTGACAGATTCACTATGGCCTTTTTTCAAAAATGCTGGTTGGTGATAGAAGAGGATGTCATGGGTTTTTTTGCAAAGGTTCATACTCACTGTAAGTTCGAGCATTCTCTGAATGCCTCTTTCATTGCTTTGATCCCTAAAAAGCAGAATGCTTCGAACATTCGGGACTTTCGGCCAATTAGTCTTATTGGGAGTGTCTATAAGTTGCTTGCCAAGGTGTTGGCTAATAGATTGAAGGGTGTGTTGGATAGCCTCATTTCAGAGTCGCAAAATGCTTTTGTGGGTGGTAGGAAGATTTTGGACTCGGTTTTAATTGCAAATGAGTGTTTGGATAGCAAGCTGAAAAGTCATGTTCCTGGGGTCATTTGTAAGCTTGATATCAAAAAGGCTTATGACCATGTGGATTGGAAATGTCTTTTGCATCTTTTGGAGAGAATGGGTTTTGGCGGTAGGTGGAGAAGGTGGATTGAAGTTTGCATTTCTTCGGACCAATTTTCTATTTTGGTTAATGGCTCTCCTGAAGACTACTTTACTAGTTCGAAAGGCTTACGCCAAGGTGATCTGTTATCCCCACTATTGTTCCTTTTGGTAATGGAGGTCTTGAGTAGGATGTTGAAGAAAGTGGAATCAGAAGGTCTTATTCAAGGCTTTAGTGCAGGAGGTAATGCGAATTCTGGCTTACGGATTTCTCATTTACTGTATGCTGATGATACCATTCTATTTTGTAATGCAAACATGATGCAGATGTTGTATATCTGAATGGTGCTCACTTGTTTTGAGGCGGCTACTGGCCTTCGGGTTAATATGTCCAAAAGTGAGATGGTTTTGGTTGGTGAGGTTCAGGATGTTTCCGTATTGGCTGAATCGCTATGCTGCCGTATTGGTGTGCTGCCCTTATCATACCTTGGTATGCCTTTGGGGGCTTCATACAAGGCTAATGCAGTTTGGAATCCTATTCTGGAAAAAATGGAGCGTCGATTATCGGGTTGGCAGAAGTTGTATTTGTTGAAAGGGGGTCGTTTGACTCTTTTAAAGAGTACGCTATCTAGTCTTCCAACATACTTTCTCTCCCTTTTTACTATCCCTAAAAGTGTTGCTAACAGACTTGAGAAATTGCAAAGAGATTTCCTATGGGGTGGTATGGGGAATAATTTTAAGCACCACCTGGTGGGTTGGGATAAGGTGTGTGTTCCTAAGGCGAAAGGGGGTTTGGGTGTTCGGAGTTTGATTCTTTTTAATAAAGCTCTTTTGGGGAAATGGTTATGGAGGTTTGGCTTGGAAGAAAATAATTTGTGGCGTAGGGTTTTAGTTGAAAAGTTTAGGGTCGAGCTTGGGGGTTGGCGCACCAAACCTATTCGAGGGGCGTATGGGTGTGGTCTTTGGAAGGGCATTATGTCGGGTTGGGATGATTACTTCCAACATGTGGAATTCGTGATTGGCCAAGGTAATCGGGTGAGCTTTTGGAAGGACAAATGGTGTGGTGATACCACTTTGATGGACCGGTTTCCTTTGCTGTTTAATTGTTCCAGCAACCGTGAGGCGACAATTGAAACTGTCCTCAACCGACCAGATTCTGGCGGGGTTTGGTAATTGGAATGTTACCTTCACTCGAGGTTTTAATGATTGGGAGGTTGAGATTGTGGTGGAATTTTTTCAGCTATTATCTTCCTATGCTGTTCCTATCATGGCTCCTGATGGGGTGAAGTGGAAATGTAACAAGGCTGGTGTGTTCGACTCTCATTCCTTTTATGCAGTCTTGAATGTTAGGCCGGGGGTGGCGTTCCTGTGGAAAATGATTTGGAAGGTTAAAGCCCCTTTGAGAGTGGCTTTCTTTATTTGGTCGGTGGCTTGGGGTAAGATTCTCACTTGTGAAAACCATATGCTTAGAGGTTATACAATGGTGGGGTGGTGCTGCATGTGTAAGAGGGATGGAGAGACGGTGGACCATTTGTTAATTCATTGTGCTGCAGTTCATGTTCTATGGAATTATGTCTTCCAAGCTTTTCATATGCAGTGGGTCCTCCCGAGAAGTGTGGTGGATTTATTATTTGGTTGGCGGAACTGGTTCGGAAGGCATCACTCCCACATTTGGAATTTGGTCCCTCTTTGTTTAATGTGGACGGTGTGGTGTGAAAGAAATTCTAGAACGTTTGACGATATGAAGAAGTCCGATGATCAGCTTCTAGGTTCCTTTGTTGAATCTTTGTTTGATTGGTCGAGGGCTTGGGGATTTACTACTACTAGTACTGTTCATGATTTTGTTGTTGTTTTGCATTCAGATTCTGCTCGTATGTCTTTGCTGTAATTCTGCCTCTTGGGTGCACTATTTGTGCACTTAGAGTTTTTTAATATAAATCTTATTACCTATCAAAAAAAATAATTGCTTTTAAATTCACATATACTTAACAATATAGGCATAATAATATATAATTTTTTTTTAATATAACATATATCCCCACCCGCAGTACCCGTACCCTACTTTTCTAAAAATTATTGTATCGTTGTACTGCACCGGTACCCGTGCTTCTTAGCGTAGGACAACCGAAATAAATTCAAAAGTAAAACACCACTAGAAGTCGGCGGCACCCTAGGATAGGCGGGAGTCAACACCAAGCCGTTGGAAAAATCCCATAGTTTACTATTCATCAAAAGCTGCCTTACAAATTGAGTGTATAAGTTCTTAAATAGGGAAAGAAAATAACAGTGAAACCCTAAATATTAATTAGTTGGCTTAAAGGCCTACCAAGCCCACTAATTAATATTTAGGGTTTCATTGTCATTTTCTTTTTCTATTTAAGAACTTTTACACTCAGTTTGTAAGGCAGCTTTTGATGAATAATACACTTCGTGAGATTTTTCCAACGACTTGGTGCTGACTCCAACCAGCCCTAGGTGCTGACTACTAGCAATGTTTTACTTTTGAATTTATTTTGGCTGCCCTACGTCACCTAGCCTATAAGAGGCTTGTGCGCTTAAATGCACTTGAGGCTTTTACCAACACTTTCCACATGTGAGCAAATGGTCCAGGTTGACAAGGAGACCTGTGGTAAGGCCTCAATTTTAGCGCTCTCTCTCTTATATTTTGTTTGGTTATTAAGAAAGTTGGGTGAAAATAACTAGATTAGAGAGAGCGAGCTCAAGTTGGGTGAAAATGAAAGAAAATAACTAGATTAGTTTGATTGGAAATGGTATTATGGTTTGGAATGATCAGCCACAATGGGTTAAAAATTTTCTTGATTCATCCCCTCGTGGTGAAGAATTGCCAAAACATTTGACTCTGCACCCATTCGTCAACCTATAAGCACGGAAGAGCGTGGTACCGCTGCCCCTCTCTAAGTCAAGGTAAAGTCTCTGCTTCAGCTAGAATGTAAGGAAATTTACTCAAAAGACTTTCCAATAGCTAGCAGGTCAAAGCCTTTTTTGGGGGTCCAAGGGTGCCACCATAATCTATTCACGTTTTGTTTTGAACCCAATCCAATTAGAAGGGTCTCGACGCCCGCTACGGTTAGGCTCGCATGTGATGCTAAGGAACAAAAATAGCTTATATGTGTAAAAGAATGTATCGTGACGCATATTCTATATGTTTTTTAAATGTTCAGTATGAAGTTATAGTATGCGTGTTACGTCAAATCTCTCCCATTTTGTCTTTGTCTAGAATCTGTTTCCGAAAAGAAAGATTTTCATTCATATGCGCATGATACAAACTGACTTAGAGTATGGCATGTGGTGTTAAGCATGGCAGGGAGGGTTGGGCGGATTTCCAAAAATCTTCAGAAGACAGGGATAGGGCACCCCATTGTAATCCGAGGCGGGACTAAGCAAGGCATCCTTTGAGCGGAGCAAGGTGGAGAATAGGGTCCATGCAAAGAACTCTTCCATTTCCATCATAGTTGTCAATTCCATTCCATTCCGGATTTACTATACCACTATGCAAACCAGAAACAGGAAACCCCCATGTTCCACCTCAGGAAAAATTTCGGCCAATACTGGTCCAATTTGGGCATTCCGGCCTAGTTTCGAGAAATACCGGTCAATATTCAAATTTCGGCCAGTATGAAATAGCTGCTATATGAGAGAGAGAGAGAGAGAGAGAGAGAGAGAGAGAGAGAGAGAGAGAGAGAATCCTTTAATGGAAAAATTACTGCTATATTCAAAGATAATAGTACCAAAAACAGAGTGCTCCGGGCTCCCGCAAGAGACGAGTTTGGACTTCATTGCACAGAGTGGACTTGGTCCATTAGAGGTGGTAGATAGCAAGACCCTAAGATTTGAGAGATGCGAATGCAGACGGAATGTATAAACTAGAAGATTGAGAGATGGGAATGCGGAAGGAATGGGTAAACTAAAAGATGTGGTCTATGTAGTGTAGTGTGAGTAGGTGGGATTAGTTCAAGCATTAAAGAGGGGAAGTTTTAAAGTTACCATGCCAAGTTCTTCTATTTTGTTACTAATAAGAATGCCACGTTGGGATCATTGATTCCTACAATTCTAATGAATATAATTATAAATAACTAAATAATAATATAACACCAAAATAATAAATATATAAATAATATTATAACCCAACATGCTATTTACTCACCCATTACTATTTTAATACTTAGAAGTTAATATTTTTTTTACTTTTAAATAATTACATATTGAAAAATATATAATTTGTTTTTTGAACTAATAGAGAATGTAGGGTATAAAAGTTGTATTATGTCAAATTTATCCATTTTCCTTTAAGACATTAAAGGACTCTTTAAGAGTTAGAGATTTGTTTGATTGTTGGCTGGGGAAGATGGGTAAACATCCGATTCATATGATATGGAGAGCTGTTCCTCATTGCTTGATGTGGTGTCTGTGGAGGGAGCGGAATTTGCGTATCTTTGAGGGGTGTGAGCAGCATGTGGCTGAGCTGAAAATGATGTTCCTGCATACATTATTTGAGTGGATGGCATCCACTAGATTATTTGGTTTCTCTTCTTTTCTAGAGTTTATAGATTTTTGTTGCTTTTGACATTGTATTCTTTCACCTAGTATACTTCTAGTGTACTTGGTTTCTTCTCAATAAAATTATTACTTATCAAAAAAAAAAAAAAGATATATCATCATTACTTGTGCTTTTTTATAATATTTTAGGCTTTTTGAACTTTGTTCTACTTAAGAATTTGTATTATTTGATTTTGATTATTCTAAGTTGATAATTTTATATGATAGTGTCAAGTATATATATATATATACTAGTGGTAACCCCAAAACGGTATGCTGGAATAGACTGGTACCGAAATATTTCATTCTAATGGACAAACCATAACGACAACATTGATTTCCATCCCTAGTGGTTGAATAATTGTAGGCACATATTAGAAATCCTGAAAAGCTAACAATAATGAATAATGAAGCCAACAACTAACTTCATTCAGACTGACAGATTGATGATGAACCCTCCTCAAAGCCCAATATGTTGACCTAAGCATGCTCCCAAAGACACTCATATGAATTTTTTATTTAAGTTACAAAAGGTTTAGCTAGAAAAAACGTAAGTATTTCATTATTCACATAGTTATATGCACAAATATATGTATATAAACACACATTAAATAACATAACATGTAAGCTACTATATAACTATATGCATACCTAATTAAAGACAATCTAGACCACAATTAAATAAAAGCAATGTTCTCGCACTCCCACTCCCACCTTCAGACTCAATCTTACCCTTAAGTCCATCTCATATCTATAGTAGATATGTCCTATAGATGATAATGTCTTGCTTAATATCTTTGCATATTTTCCTTGTTTTATCTTGGCTCTTTCTTTGTATACTTCCAGTTTACTAGGATTGTATCTCCTTTGCACTTTTTAATGAATTTTAGTTGCTTATCAAAAACAAACATTTTCTGCCAAGAGTTAGAGCAGTATAGAAAGGTAACTAAGTAAATAAGAAAGACTTCATAAATGGTTACCCCTGCCAAATATCGATGTGAAAATGTTCTTGGCTGCAACGGACATGACAGAAGCATATTGAGCTCCTGCAATTTAAAGGAGAAATAAAATAGTTTATTATGTGAGATAATTTTCTTCAATGATAATGAATTGGCCAAACTTTTAGATTATTTATATTGTCGAGGCAGTTGAAGAAGAAAAACAAGAACATCCAGAAAAAGATGCAACCTGCTGCAACTTCTTTAATTGCAGGGAAGTAGCTTTCTTTTGCTTGAAATTGCTCACTCTTTCCTCCTCACTGTCATAATCATCCATTACTAATTCCACTGACTCTGCACTTCGTTCAAGCCAGCTGTTCTTCGCCTTCTCCTAGAAATACACGCACACACCATTTAGAAAAGAAGCAAATGCACATAACAAAATGATAATCTTGCCCCCCCCCCCCCCAAAAAAAAAAAAAAGTGGGGGGGGGCCAAACTGATAAGCTGAAAAGTATTTTAGTTAATTATGACAGATTAATGAGTACACAGAAATAGGAGAATTCTAGCCACAGATGTTAAATACATCTCTTACAAGAAAAACACCAAATTTTGCAGATAAAATATCACTAAAACATTAAGGATTTAGAGTAATCGATGAAATGAATGGTGGATAAATCATATAAGGAAAAAGGCATGAAAAAGTAAAGTGTAAACTATATGTTAAACTAAAGGTTAAATGTTTAAATTCATCATTCCCGTCAACTTATTGTCTGTTTGGCTAGCAATAACCTAGTTTTTTGCTTTTTGCTTATATCTAGATTTTGTCTCACCTTTAATTCAAAATTTAAATAAACTAGCTTATTTTCAAAAAAGCTTAAAAAAAAAACTGGTTTATTTAAATTTTGAATTAAAACTGAGATTAAAATGTGGAAATAAGCAAAAAGCTAGCTTATTGCTAGCCAAATAGACACCTTTTGATGGTTGCCCAGACCCATGGGCCCTTACTGACGGGTTGCAAAATATTGACCACTTCTTTGAGTGGTGCAACTTGTATGAGAAGAAAGTAAAAAATTGCCCAGATTTTCTAGAAGAGCATCGAATAGATCCTCATTAGAAGGAACCAACCCATCATTATTGACTGGATAGAAATGAAAGAAAACTTAAACAGAAATATCTACATCAGTCCCATCAAGAAATATATCTATCTTAGTTGGTGTTCGTGTAGATTTTAGTTCTAAGTCCCAGTATGCCATGGAACAAAATCTAGCAAGCCTAGTGAAATCCATCCAAGAACTATCAACAAAATTCGAGAAATTGGACATTAGGGTGGACACCCTTGATGCCCGACTCAGAACTGCAGAGTCTTCCATCCAAAAAGTGTCCAACAACCATGAAGGCGAAGCTTCCGACAAGGTAGACAATAACGTTGAACCACCAAAACCTAGTGTGGAAAGAGAAGTACAAGTGCCAACAGATGTTACAACATTAGTGCAGCAGTGCAGTAAGAACATACTACAGAGCCTAAACAGCAAGCAAAAGTACCTTAAACATGTGTAGTAGATTTAATGTAGCATGTTGGAGAATCAGATATGCTGCTTATCACAAAGAAGGAAAATTTCTCACTGCTTGGTGAAGAAAAAGTTCAACAAGAGAGCAAAGAATCAAAGGGTGCACATGTTACAAATGCATTTGCCATTGATCAACACTCCATGGTGCATAAAGTGAAAAAGCTTAATACCATAGTGCTTTATGTCAAGATAAGGCTACATCCTTTGCAAGTTGCAACACTGAATCCAACCATTGATTGTTTTATCATTCCAAATGATTTTAATTACATGGTGGAATAGAAAGCTTCTTTTTTCTTAGTGCTGCCAAAAGTTGGTGCAAGTCATGTACAGGAGTTCTTTTCCTTCAACACTTCAAAACTCAAGGACAATTTTTCTCCAACCATGAGAGAATGATGTGGAAGTCCAAAGACAATTTATTTTAATTTATATATGTTTAATTTCCGAAGTTAATTTTACTTTTTCTATTGATCCATTGGATTTGATTTTAGGTCTTATTAATTAATTAGGTTATTGGTATTTTATTTCATTTCCTAGGGTCCAAGGTATTTTTGTAATTAACTGGGCTTTGACCGAAGTCAATTAGGATTAAGGTTTAATTTAGTCTATATATGTATGCTATTGGGACAAGGATCCTCTCCATTTTATGGTCTAGATTAAATATCTCAGATCTAACAATATACAAACTGTCACGTGAAACACTCTGTACACCGTTAGATTTGTAAAATAAAATTTGAACCATGAAATAAACAAATGGAGAAATTTCCAAATGGAGAGGATCTTATTCCATGCTATTGCCAGCCAATGAGGACAAGTTTATGATGAATAAAATTGTAGTTAGAACTTTTCCAATGACTTGGTGTTGACTCCAACCAACCCTAAATGTTGATTCCTAGGTTTTTTATGATTTTATCCCGCTTGGTGCTTATTCCAAGCAATCCTAGGTGCTGATTCGTAGGTTTATTTTATTTTTCTATTCGTCAAATCCATCGAATTTATTACTATAGTTGAAAAATACAATTAAAACAATAATTAATGGGTCATAGTAACTTTAAAGCACTAAACACAGCCATCAAACTCTTTAAACACAACAATAAAGTTTCTTTTTTCAACAGAAAATGTGAGAATGAACACAAGAAGGGCAGCAGGACAACCAATGACATTTGGACCAGTCAAACATATGTTGAAACCCCACCCAAACTCGGTATCAAAAATCCAATTTTTCCCAGGAAAATACCCAGAGTTACAATTGCATGTAAGAACTCAAATCATACTTCACTATATAGATATATCACCAGATGGGTTAAAGGTATAAACCTGGGAGTCCTTCCGCAAAATTTTGTCTATTTGACGTGCAAGAGATAATCGTTTTAGGACCTCTGGCATGTATGAATTCTCTAAAGGAAAACGCTGAAAACTTTCCTGTGTACAAGGCAAAGGCAATTCTAATGCATGTAAGTTGCAAATAAAAGCTATATTAAGGTATGAACTAAGAACTAAGAAATGACTGGGTGCAGCTGTTTATTTATACAAAATAAAACCAACCATGTGATTTCCCAAAACCCTCAATTAGCACTTGAACAATGTTTTCCCTCTTTGTTCAGGTATAATTTAAATAGGTAAAAAATCAAGCCCACATTTCTGAATCATGCACACAAATCTAAAAAAGCATGAAAAGCTTCCTATTCAGGGGAAGTACCTTGGAAAATGATTTGCACAACGAAGCAAATTTGGATGTTTCATTTGCTGAGATTAATGCAATGCTGCACCCATCAGCAAAAGCTCTAGCAGTTCTTCCACTTCTATGAACATAAACCTAACACAAAAGGATAATTAACAGATAGTTAGAGAACTTGATTAAAAGTGTGTTATAAAGCATCCGAATATTTACTTACTTCAGCCGAATGTGGAAGCTGATAGTGAACAACAGTTCGAATACCAGGAATATCAAGCCCTCTAGCTAGGACATCAGTGGCAACAAGTATACCATGTTCATTTCCACGAAAACGATCAATTGCCTGCATCATACACAAGAGGGTTAAAGGGGAAGAAACTGATGTATACGTTTGACCAAAAGGTGAGAAACGTAAAGTGGCAAGATAATCAAGTCAATTTAGCTATGGATCACATCATTTACCACATGCTTCCTTCCTAAAGGAGAATGGGAAAAAGATATTTCAGCCAATTGTTCAAAACTTAAATTGAATATCTCTAAAGAACTCCAACAAAAGTTATAAGACAGTTCATCTACTGAATATTCTGAAACTCTTTTGCACTTACTACTCCTTAAAATTATCTGCACTGACTTTTCCATCTTGACGTAGGACAAATTGGAGAATTTGTTCTACGTATGTGATGCAGGACAATGAACTCTAAAAGGAGGACTTGTGTTTGGGAAACAAAAGAACAAAACAAAATGAATAAGACCTAGGAATCACCACCTAGGGTTTGCTTGGAATCATCACCAAGTGATGAAAACAGAAAAAATAGAACCCAGGAATCACAACCAATCACTGGAAGAAAACCTCCAAACCAAATTTCATTAATCCATTATGAGATTTTTAAGGCTATTTGATTAGAGAAAGTACACAAAGTTCTAGATTAAACTAAATTACCAAAATAACCCTTAATAAGGGTTGCAGAAATTACAGACCATAACTTGTTAAATAAACCCAAATTAATAATTGTTTTAACCCTAGGAAACATATAACTAAACTTTATTTTAGTAGATACGATAAAAATTTGAACTTATGGTATCCACTCCATGATAATTGCTCTTTACCATCACACCAAAACACCAATGGGTTTCTTTTGGGTGTAGGCGGGATTCAATCTCAAGTTTCTTATTCAGAGAGTTTACCAATCGAGCTAACTAGAACCCACACATATAACTACTACACCTTTAAAATCACACAACTTTTACTTCAATTGGATTTCATACGTGGGCCCCATAAAATAAGTCTTGAAATGGACAAATTTGCGAAATAGTAACAAATTAATCTTCCATGGTTGCGTCATATCTTCTCCTCAAAAAGAATACTAGAAGCTTTTTTTGATAGGTAAAAAAAATACTATAAGCTAAGTCCCATCCTACTCCACCCCACCCCACCCCACTCATGCACTATCTCAACCAAGGCGCAGCACTGCAGCAGCCTAGACAAAGATTGACCTTCTGCCCCAATAATAAAGTGTAAACTCATGCTAACTGGCAACAAGATTCTCTCTAAATTTGCTTGCTCTCATGTTTGGTTCTCAATAGCACACAGAAGAGGCTCTATTCTTCCCAAAGTGGAGGAGTCTCAAATCAGATTCCAATCAATACCAACATTTTCAGCAATTACTAATGACTAAGAGCAACATATGCAACAACTGCTCCTCAAAGCAAACTCTAGCAATTCCTGAGAACAGAACTGCTAGTAATATCAACATTCTAAACCAAGTTACTTTACACTCAACCCGATTTTGATTCATTATATTGTCATACCTTAATATCGTAAACAGTTCAGCACTTCTGTAGGTGGTATTTCAACAACAGAGTAGAAATATAGACACATAGCAGTAATACAAACTACATCATTTATTAATGTCCTGTAAAGTTTGGTTAGTTGTGAGACACACTTTAAGGAAAATAATGTTTACAACTGGTTACAAACTGTACCTGAATCACTTACCTTATTAATCAATCTCAGCTGTTAAATAAACCAAATGTCCACACTACATTAAATACTAGACAAGATGTAAAATGTTAATAGGCCCCTAAAGTAAGAAATGCTGCTTTGATGTCATGGAAACACAATGCTGCCATACTATAAGCTATAAGAGACTGAGGAAATCAAGGAAATCAAAGCCTTAGATAAACCGGTAAATTACTGGAGTAACAGCAAAATATATCATCACATCAGCTTCTCATGTGCAAAGAAGTAGGCAAATAGATATTAACACAGCTGAAAATTAAAGGAAAGACTAACCTTCAACCGAGCACGCTGCTGCATCTGCGCATGTACTGTCCAAACATTGACGCCAAGAATACGCAAAAGAGAGGAAATATGACGCAAAGCTGCGATTGATGTACAGAACACAATTGTTCGGCCTTGTCCATGTACACTCAAAATATAATACAAATAGGCATCCTTATCTTCTTCCCTGCATCTGCAACCTACTAATATTAAGAGTATTCCACTAAAGACGCCATTAACCTTTAAAAAAATGAGGTTTTTAACAGTGCAATGTGGATTTTAAATATCTATGGTACTACCATTCTCAGTAATCAAGTCCTGGGGCATATCTGAAAGAGGGCTTAGGGTTTATACTGGAGCTGTAGCTAAGTATTTAACTCAGTACAGCCCATAGAAAAATTCACTACACTACATAAAGTGGTTCTAAAGATCTAATTAATCAAAACAGAGGTTCTAAACATCTAGAATAGAAGACGTAACAAACAAAAAATAAATTCACTACTTTAAGCTTTCAAGTACCTGAATATAGGAATATCATATATTCACATGAGGACTTAAAATTTATGAATGGTCAAAAAAAGCTCAAAATTATTAGGTCAAGGTATGAAGAGACTTGTACTAATTTTCCTTGTTGCATTCAATAAGGCTTTGTTGGGGAAGTGGTTATGGAGGTTTGGGGTGGAGGAATCAAAATTTTGGAGACGTGTTTTGGTGGCAAAATATGGGGTGACAGGTCGAGGGTGGTGTACTAGACCGATTCGTGGTTCTCATGGGTGCAGTCTCTGGAAAGGGATTATGGCGTATTGGGATCTTTTTCAGAGGTATATTGGGTTTGAGGTGGGGAAGGGTAATAGGGTGCGATTCTGGCATGACAAATGGTGTGGGGATGGTTCGTTGAAGGACGAGTTCCCTCTTTTATTTGAGTGTTCTCGGGAGCGTGAGGCTTTCATTGATTCCGTGTATTCACGGGTTAATGGAGTGGAGACAAGGGAATGGCATCTTCAGTTTGTGAGAAATTTTAATGATTGGGAGATGGATATGGTGGCTGCCTTTTTTAACCGTATTCATGCCAAGTCTCCGGTTCACGAGTCGGAGGATGTTCTTAAGTGGAGTTTGAAGAAAAATGGGACCTTTGATATTAGTTCCTTCTATCATGCCATTCGAGGTAGTGTGAGTAGTGGGTTCCCTTGGAAAGGTATTTGGGGTGTCAAAGTTCCTCGAAGGATTGCTTTCTTTGTGTGGACGGCCGCTTGGGGCAACATACTAACATGTGACAATCTTCATCGGTGAGGTATAGTCATGGTTGGCTGGTGCTGTTTATGCAGATGTATTGATGAGACTGCGGCGCGTCTTTTGCTGCACTGTCCGGTGGCTAGGGAGGTGTGGAGTTACATTTTTAGGCTGTTTGGTGTTGATTGGGTGATTTCGGGGTCAGTCTTGGATCATGTAGCTGGTTGGAGGAACTGGTTCGGCAAACATTATTCGGAGGTTTGGAATTTAGTCCCGGCCTGTGTGATGTGGTCCTTATGGAGGGAAAGAAATAATCGTACTTTTGAAGATGTAGAGCTGCCAACTACTAAGATTATTGAATCTTGCATGTGTTCTTTGTTTGAGTGGTCTAGGGCGTGGGGTTTTACAACCTCTTCGAGTGTTGGGGGTTTTCTTGAGAATCTTAAGTCATTCTAATTTGCTGTAATTTTTTGGTGCAACTTTACACATCACGTAGAAAATAATATTTGTCTCATACAAACACACAACAACAACAATAATAATAAATAAATATAAAGATTAAATAAATCATATACATGCTCAGTTAATCAGGCAATCAATTAATGTCATGTATATGCAAAACCTAACATTTGCAAAAGTCAGCAGAAAATAAGAATCTTCAACACAGAATCATACAAGATGGTTCAATTGGTAAAACAAGTTGGCATTTTGGAACAAAAGAATTCCAGATACCAGATGAAAATTTACTTACTCAATAAAAGATTCCTCAAGCTTATCTGCCAAAATTGATGCACTCGTCAGATCAATGACGGCAGCATTAGCTCTCATCCCAGCTCGCTCACAGAGTTTTTCTATAGAGTTCAACCCATCAGTCAATGACTGCTTTGGTTTTAGAGAACCACGCTTTAGCTTCTTACGAAAATCAGCAGATAGTGCTATGGTAGCAGAAAAAACAAATGTTTGTCTTTTCTTTCTCTGGAAGCTTGAATCTGTGGCACAATTTTGTGTATTTTGAGATTGACCTTCAATTGGGCCATTGGCCACAGGAAGCATGTCAATTATTGACTGCAACTCACGAAAATGTCCATTTTCAACCATTCGATCAGCCTCGTCCAGAACAAAAAAAGACAAGGAATGTAACTGCAAAAGCCAAAATAGTGAGTCAAACAAAATAAATTTGATCAATATTTTATGTCTGGGAATAAAGCACCGGAAGACAGGATATGAATGATCCAATTATAAAAAATCTGGAAATAAATCAAAGGAATCTAAATGATATTTTCTGGAATTAAGAACTTTACTACTTGGAAGACTACATTGCCTTCTGTGGTATTAGCTGAGGCAACAGTGGATAAAAGTAATTCTCATTAAAAAAAAAAGGTGGAGCACAGTGGTGCTGGACATTAACATGGAGATGTTGAAGTAGTGACACTGGCAGTAGCACATGGATGGGGATAGTTGTGTATATATCTATGGGCAAAAGAAAGATCATTACATGTAGTCTTTGAGTGTCTTAACACAATATTACAGCCAAGACAATTACTCGTTTTATAGCAGGGAATTAAGCCAACTACATCAATTCCCATTATATTCTACCAACTAGCAGCCCAACAACAGTCCATCAGATTTGACTAGTTCACACACATAACCGCTAGTTGAAGTTCGGCCCAAGTTACAGGACTCCTATGATTCAATAATTCAACCAACTTCCACCCTCCCCTCCATATCAGATTGTACATTCATTTTTTTTTTATTATAAGTAATAGACTGATTATATTAGAAAAGAGCTACATGGTGTGCATAAAGCATGAACACGCCGCAGCCAAAACAATTACAAAGTATTAGTACAACTCAAAGACTCGATAAAGCCCCCTACAGATATTGAGGTTGTGAAACCCCAAGCCCTAGACCAATCAAAAAGAGTAGCCATACAGAACTCAATAAGCCAACCCATGGAATGTTCAACATTCTCAAAAGTGCGGTTGTTCCTTTCCCTCCACAAAGACCACATCACACATAAAGGGCCAAGATTCCATACGTCCGAGGAATGTTTACCAAACCAGTTCCTCCAGCCAGCCAACTGATCCAACACACACCTAGACATCACCCAATCAACACCAAACATCTTATAGACAAAACGCCAAAGCTCAGCCGCCACTGAACAGTGTAACAAGAGATGATCCACTGTTTCTGCACTACATCTGCACAAACAACACCACCCAACCAAAACAATACCATGCCGCCTAAGATTATCACACGTCAAAATCCGCCCCCAAGCTGCTGTCCAAACAAAGAAAGCCACCCTACACGGCGCTTTAACTTTCCAAATGCCCTTCCAAGGAAAAGCCGTACCCATATTACCACAAAGTGCCTGATAGTAAGAGTGAGTATCAAAAGCCCCCATCTTCCTCAAACCCCATTGAACTCTATCTTCATGACTAAACTTCATGCAAATTGACACTTGAATCTGATAAACTTTTTTATTTGTAATAATTAAAATTAAGGCCAGCCGAGAGCCTTGTAACTCAATTGGCACTGACTGGTCTCCTTTATGAGGAGAACCAGGATTCAAATCCCCCCACCCCCAACTATTGAATTATCAAAGAAAAAATTAAAAATTAAGGTCAAGGTCAAGGTTAAATAAACTTCTAATGACTAAATGATGCTTTTAACCTAGATTTGACATTTAAATGTTTCACATGTATTCTCACTTAGTGAATGTCCCAAGGCCAAAAATTTTTTTTTTTTATATATATATATAAGTATTGCCCAAGGCCATAATTTGATTGTCTTTTAATTTGAATTGAGTGCATAAGTTATTGAGATTTCTAAACAAGTCTTTACACCCCAGGTTATTAACCGTAAGTTCTTGTAGCAATAACTGATGTGTCCAAAAAATTACTAAGAGATTATCATGCAAAAACATAGTAAAATGCACAAGTGAAGGCACTGCATAATTCCATTTAATCATAGTCAAATAAATAACAAAATAGTTGAAAACAAGCAATACAAAAGTTTAAGGCAATTATCATAGGGAATGGTGAAATTAACTCCAATACACACAATCTAACATGTATCGGTACCTACCTCAACAAGATGCTTGTCTCCTCCTGACATAAGTTCCCATAACCTCCCTGGAGTTCCAACAATAATCTCAGGCCTTTTCTTTAAGAGTCTCTCCTGCTTCTCTGTTGACATTCCGCCAACAATAGGGACCACTCTAATATCAGTTCCATTAGCTACTGCCTTGAGATGATCAGTAACCTGAAAAAGAAGTAAAAACAAACCCCCCGCATGGAAAAATCAATTTCGCTACAGAGCTAAAAAAATGGTCTTAAGGACTCAAACGTACTGAAATATAGACACATATGGAACTCCAAACCATCAACATACGGGAAAATGAACTAAGCAAGATGTGATCAGCCAGTGTGTGCCAAGTATCTAGATCATCTTGTCTGCCACCTGCTATCCTAGTTTCCCGGGACCCAAGAGTGGATGCAACAGTATCCTACATTCCATTTCAAACTAATAAGAATACACACCCTCCTTCCCACGAGGAGTGTCATGTTTTCCCTTTAATTTGTCCCAAAACAAGTTTTTTTGTCATCCAAAAATCAAAAGACTAATTTTTTTTTTTCACTTTTACTTTGTCGTAAAACCTGTTAATCATTTAGTATTTTCAACATCAAAGTCAAGGGGTAAGTTTAGGAAAAAAATACTAAAATATATAGGGTCAAAGCATTTATTGTTTCTCCTTAACAATTCTGCCTTTAGCAAAAAAGACACTATGGGAACAAGGGAGTGTGCTTTGTGTGAGTTTGTCTATAGATGGTCAGGTAGTTTTCTGGCTATAAAATGCTGTCAACTATGTATACTTGCTGCTTCACAAAGAAGCAGGAAACACTGCAACAAATCACATCCCACTTCTAGAGATGAAAAGAAAAAAAAGAGATGACCAAAAAATAAAAAGCAGATTCTAGCTTCATGAAAGGAACTTAACTTCATCTAGCAGGTTGTTAGCTCTAACTGAGACAATATACATGGGCCCAGAGTTCAGCAGCATATATAGGGCTAAACTCACAATCATATTTTGGTTTATGGGTTTGATACTATCATGTTGAAGGCATGAAGTAGCCTTAATACTAAATTAATTGGAATTCATTGAGCCGAGAGTATGTGTTTGAGACCAGGATGAATTAAGCTGAAAGTCATTTCATGTATTTGGAACACCTACAAAAATTGAATTAGACTAAGATTTTCTCTTAACTGAATACAATTGAGTGACCCTTTTTACCAAATTCCAATGATATCCCTATTGCTTTCATATACTTGAGTTCAAATCATCTCTAATACAAATAAATTAATAGAATTGCAAAATCAATTCAATGGGTGCAATGGGTTATGCCACCTAGAGTCAGTGATATGCTGGCCTGTTGGAAGGGGAGGTCTGCTAGGAATGGGATGGGTGATATTTGGAGTGTGGTTCCCTTGTGACTTATGTGGATGATTTGGCGGGAGCGGAATCGTCGGACATTTGAAGATTCCGAGAGGACCACAATGGAGTTGAAGATGATCCTCATATGTGCTTTGTATGATTGGATAGCTGCTTTTTCAAGCCATTCGTCTTTTCAGTATCCATCTAGTGTACTGGGAGGTTCTTCATTCTATCTTCAATAAAGTTTTATTATTATCAATTCAATACCTTCGTTAATGAATTTTTGGATAAGTACACTTCATTAATGAATTGAATTATGAATAATTCACTTTATCATAGTGAATTAAAATGAAATTCAATTCAATTCAACCGTAAATTGGTTCCAAATCAAGTGTTAGTTCCTAATTCTTTTTCATGCACACCCTCAACAGATCAATAGTTCTTGGTCAGTCTTCATGTTTGTCATGCTATCGTGTGCATACCATGATGGAGATAGCTCAAATTTCAAGATTAATATCAAATGCTTTAAAATCTAAACTGACTGATTTCTATGGGACATCCAATCATGCTCTAGCTTGTTTTTTTTTTAAGTAAAATCTTATTTCCAAGATAAGGGGGCATTCCGAGAACAAGCTAGGATGAAGTGAAATTTATGTTTGCATGTATTGTATGTGTGGGTGCATTTAAATGTTAAGTCACTCTGTCTAAACCAACATGCAAGAACTAGAAGCCCATACTCAATGCTATTAGATCCAATAATGCAGATCAGACCATCTCGAATACCATTCATGCACTAAGGCAACTAATAGATAGCGTGAACAGAAACATCGGACAAAGCATTTTTGAGTACCTGAAGTGCAAGTTCCCTTGTAGGAGTAATAATAAGAGCCCGTAAAAAGCCTTTTGGAGCAATCTTTTCTGCTTCTTCCCCCCTCTCTTCAAGCATCCTATCAGCCTTTTCTTGTTCCTCCAAGAGACGTTGTAAAATGGGTAAACCAAAAGCCAGTGTTTTCCCAGACCCTGTCTCCGCAGCACCAGCAACATCCTGTCACATACACAAGTTAAAAAGACTATTAACTTAATGTCTTCATCACGCATGCACCACCATAGGCAAGAACCTTGACCAACCTTCCCTTGATGAGCAGCAGCAGGAATACAAGCCTTCTGTATTGGAGTTGGTTCCTTGAACCCAAGCCTGTATATTGATTTCATGAGCGCAGGATTGAGCCTTAACTCATTCCAAGCATAATATTCAGCTTCATCAACCAACTCATCTTCAACATCATCCTTGCCATTGGAAACTAGAATCACAGCACACAGTTTGTGGAACACGTCCCTTTAAGTTTCGCATAAATTTTTCAATACAATCCTACAAAGATTATGCGGTATGCTACAAACCTCATGCAGTTTGACTAGACATTTAAAATATAGTTTGACAATGAATCATTCACATGTACAGAAAGTGTACACAAAAGGAGGCGTGTTGCTGAACAGAAACTTCTTGATATTAAGATAGGAGAAAAACATTTGGTACTATCACAATAAGGTTTTCCCACTATGCTAAGTCAAAAAAGAACTTTCAATTTACTACATTAGTAACATAACATTTTTAAGATCAAGTAAAATAAAATCAAGCATATGCATTAAGGTGTGTAAACTAAGCTTTACTCGGACCAAAAAAAAAATCATAAATTCCATTAAAAAGAATATATTCGTGGCACTTAAGAGTTATCAATTCCTCAGGGCGTATTACACTTTTTCACCGAAATTGAGGAACTATCATGGGCAGATGGACCGTTTGCTATCGAAATCATGTCACCAAGAGCTAAAAAAAAAGAAAAGAAAAGCATCTGTAGGAAAACTTCTACTCCATTGACAATAGCCATCAGGAAAAGAAAAATAGAGCTACCAAAGATATATCAAGAATTGGTACAACTTTAACATGGAAATTTTAACACTGACAAATCAATTGATAGGTTACCATATAAGTAACACATTAAAAGAGCAAAATGTCTATATCCAACTTGAATTCTGACCCAGAAATTGATACATTGAACAATAAATGACATAACTGTAAGATAAGCATAAGGTAACAACTTAGGTTTAAAAGTGAGTAAAAAAAATCTAATCATAAACATATACAGAGATCATTATAAACCAAACTAAAATACTCACCAATCCCGAAATTAATAAACAATAAAACCATCAACAAGAACTAGATTCAAAATCTACCCAACTTCAATGGATATATTACCATTTCACAAACATGTATAGATTGACAATGAGAGTAAAATTTTATAGTGACACACCAATTATATTAGAAAAACTAGCAAATCATCAATGTGCAGAGTGATCAAAGTGTATGAAGCTGTGTTTAACAGCGAGCCAGAAACTAACCAGATGGGAGTTCCTCATTTTCCTTTTCATTCATTGTCTTCTTTTTGTTCTTCTTCTTTTTTTTCTTTTTACTCTTCACGTCATCCTTCTCCATTTTCTCATCAACCTTAGCCTCCTCCATTTCTTTTTCAACTTCATCCGCACCAGAACCGCTATCGTCATCGTCACCACTGTGCTTCCTTTTATTGGATTTCGCTTTTTTCTCCTTTCTATTTCCTACCTCAGGTTGAGGAATTCCTAAACCGTAATCAGCTTCGTCAATCTCTTCGAGTGAAAGAAACCCTACATTTGTTCAAAATTAACAAATTAACTTAAACCTCCCATAAAACCTTAATCCTCTGCTTGCTCACTACGAAAGTTTTGTAAAGCATATAATTTCAACATTACAATTCTAAATACCAACTAAGCCTAAAACCAACTGAAAGCATAATTTTCAAACCAAATTTAGAACGTTTCTACAAAAGCCAAAACAAAAATATGAACCATGAACAAATTTTAAATCCTAATGCTCTGTTTGCTTTCTCAGAAAATGTAAGAAACAGAGAAATCAATTAAATCGATTAACGAGGCCGAACCTCCTTCGAGTTCGTTAGTGCCAATGACAGCAGAGAAGTTGTCGTCGTTGGGGAGAGCGGGGTTCCACGGGAGTGAGTCGAGTCGTTCGAGTTCTGGGTCCTGTCGGAGTCGGTTTCTATTGCGCTTTCTCTTTGAAGTTTGAGAAGAAAGTGGTGAGGGTTCGGCGGCGGCCATGGCCAAAGAGAGAGCTCACTGGTTTGCGGGTTTAGAGGGGAATTCCGTGCAGCGCTTTTGTTTGTTCTGAACTTCTAAAAGCTGGCTAACGAAAAGTACAACCATTTGAAGCGTTGCGAGGTAGTACTACTACAGAATCTTGGGACCGAGATACTGAAAACTTTTGCACCGTGCAATAGTTTTACACGGAAAGATTTAAATTTTAAAATTGTTTTTGAGCAAATTACATAATCACTCCTAGAATTTAAGTTATTTGCAAAATGATCCATGGGGTTTCAATTTTGCAATCCACATAGGGGTTTTCAAATTGGCAAAATTTATCCTTCTAGTTACAACTATCAATTTTGCTAATAGAAATTCGTCACGTGTATTGCACCTGGGATTTATAATAATGAATTTTGTATTATAAAGTGATTACATACAATTGTTAGAAAAATTGACGGAAATATAATTAGTGGGGTCAATTTCACAAATTTGAAAACTCTAAGTGGTTATATATTGCAAAATTGAAACCTAGAGGGTTAGTTTGCAAATGATTCAAACCCCAATGAGTGATTATGTAATTCAGCCATTGTTTTCATCTTTTTATTTCGACCGTATATATTTAAATAATAAAAAAAAAGTTACTTATTGTTTGAATGGCCAAGATGAAAATCTGAAAAAACAACGTTTAATTTTAGGTGTCTAAACTAGGACCAGGTCAATACATGACCAACTCTATACATTTTTTGACCTAAGACGAAAAATTTAAGTGAATTTTTTAATATTTAAATATTATTTTTTAGTAAATTTTTTTAATGTTTCCATTGAGTTAGATTTTTATTAACTGAATATTTTAAGGGTTTTCTTAAGTGAAAGAAAAAAAAAATACAAAAATCATCTATATTTTTTTCTTTAAAATAAATAAATTATCATCCTACAATTTTTGGAACATTTTTGTATAATTTTGGAAACCTTTTATTTATGTAATGGTGGGTCTTGGGGCCTTTTTGAATTTTTGGATTAGGTGGGGCCCTTAAGCCTAGGCCTTGAGGCGACCTTGTCTAAAACTGTTGCACAGTATAATAGTTTTCAAACTATCGCACAGGTCTTAATCTGTACTAGTAGTAGCCTAGGTTGTTTAACTTATAAGTTAGTTAGACCAACAATCAAAGTTTAATAATAATAAATGTTTATTAATAATTACCATAAAGATCAAAATTCATATTTAACAAAAAATAAAAGAGATAAAAAGTATATATATGTAACAAAATATAACTAAACATAATCACATTACAAAAATAATTTGTCTCAAAGAAAAACCATTACAAAAATAATGATTGTTAAACAGTACAAATAAAAAAAAAATCAAATAATATAAGATTAAATATTAACTTATGCTCTCAGACAATAGATAAAAATCAAAGAAGGATTAAAAACCAAAAATGAAAAATGAAAGAAAAATTCCAAGTACTAAAAAGTAAAATTGTCAAAACAAAACAATACACTCAAGAAAAACGTCATTATCTCCCAAATATCATCTACACAATGCACCTCACTCATCACTGGATAGTAATGAGTGAGAGATTCAATGATGCTGATGAAAGAGAAGTTCGGCGCCCAATGAATGAGAGAGATATTCGGTGGCTGAAATAGTGACGGAGAGATCCCGTGGAGCTCGTGACTTAGGAGAGAGAGATTCTAAAAAATGTTGTAAAGTAGTGAAAGGGGAAAGGGAGAGGAATGAAATATATTCAAAAAAATATTTTCGCTTGAAAATACGAGATCCAGATGGACAAAAATATTGGCTAGTGATATTTTTGCACCAATAATGCAAAAATAGCACTTAATTATACTGAAACATCATTTCTGAAAATATTTGGAATGTTATCTTGTTCTACATTTTGTGGACTATTTTGCAAGAAAGGAACCAGCTTACAATCGAGGTACAAAGCATTTGTTTACGAAATTGAAATGGATCTTTTTACTTTCACTACATGAGTGGGTGGCTACTTCGTGTGGTCATACATTGTCCTCTTTTATGAACTAGTATACAAAACTAATCTTTGTTTCCATATATTACACTCCTTGTGCGGCTAAATTTGCCAAAAAAAAATGCTCTCCTAATTTTTTTTTAGTTTTTCATATCAAATTTTTTTTTTTAATTTAAAAAAATACGTGAAAGTTGTCTTTTGTAAATACGATTTTCATATAATTTTTTTAAAATTTTTTTTTGAAAAAACACTTGAAAAATTATAAACGAAAAAGACAATGAAAAAATCATCTTTCACAAAGAAGATTTGCAATCAGTCTATTTTTCAAATTAATATCAAAAGATGCATGTTTGGCCAAAAACACTAAAAAAAAAACTGCATTTTTTGACAAATTTGGCGCTTCTTGTGCATACACTAAGTTTATCTTTTAAATAAAATTTCTTAATTACTTATCAAAAGGTGGTCAATTTATGAAATTTCTTAATTACTTATCAAAGTGGTCAATTTTTTTTTAATTTTTTTATGTTCACATCATATTAGCCCTTCAACAATACAGGTGATGTGTTTTTTGTCAACTTGTGTCTTCAAGAGATGAGATCACTAAAAGGTTTATTTTTCCATATAGATTTTTAATAATGTTATTTTGTCAAATAAGTTTAAAAAATTGTATTTTTAAGCAACAATAACAGAAAAGAACAAAGACATTTCAAATATCTTTCCCGTTAATTAAAAAAAAATAAATAAATAAATAAATTTCCGTTTCAACTACGAAATTAACCCCACCCATTTCTCCAGCTATTTTTATTTAAATACTATTTTAAAAAATTATTTTATTTATTAAGATTGCTTTCAAAGTATTTGAGGATTATCATTTAAAAAAAAAAGGGGATAAATTACACTTTTCCCGCTTTATCTATTAGGTCTATTTCAATCTCCCATTTTATCTATAAAATCGAGCAATGACCCCCTCTATTTATTGGAAATGTGCAACTTACAGCCCACCGTTTATGACTTTGGTTTATAGACTATTTTTACCCAAACACTCCCAGTTCCCAAACCCTTCTTAACTAGATCACTTATGACTTTGGTTTATCGACATCGTTGAGCCAATAAGAGATAAGAGTTAAGAACCATGTTTAAGTTTTGTCAAAATCCAGTAAGAGTCGAGGGTGTTGGTTGCAGTGTGGGTGGTCTTAAGATTCTTAACTTTGATGCAATCTTTTAATTTTGAGATTGGGCTGGATTAGGTTAAAATTAGGATATTTTAGACAATTCCCCTAGGTTCCGTTAGGATTTAACAGAAAATTAAACGGTTGGGGGGATAAGTTGCACATTTCTAATAGATAAAGGGGGTCATTGCTCGGTTTTATAGATAAATGGGGAGATTAAAACAGACCTAATAGATAAAAGGGGGAAAATGCTATTTGCCCAAAAAAAAAACCTTATTTCTTTAAGAGATGAGTTCCCTGAAAACATGAAAACCGAAGAGACAAGTTAAAAGAAGAGTTCTACTAAAAAATAAAGAGCCGAAACTCATCCTTACAAGAAAGAGGGATTGCGATCCCATGCAATAGTGAAAAAGCAATAGTTTTAATCCAGGCTGTCCAATAAGGAACAACTTTTAATCTGGGCCGTCCAACGAAAACTAATGACAAAGTAACTTTTAAATGTTTTAAGCAATTTTTAATGCTATTTAAATGAACGATTGAGATGAAAATTTAATTTTTAAAAAGTTAAAACTTTTTATCTCATCCATTGAAAGGTATTACTTGACAATGTTTTTTTACCTATTGCATGAGATCTCAATCCAAAGAGGAGAGGAGATTAATAAAAAAAAAAAAAAAAAAACAAAAGCTAATTTCCAAAATAACTTTTAAACATGGTTATTTTATCACATATATTTTTAAAAATTATTATTAAGCAAGTCACATTTCCCACCAAACAAACATTCCGAAAGATTCAGAGCCTGCATGATTAATGATGCTACTCAAAACTCCCACACCTACCTTTACTCTCAAACCAAATGTCCCTCAACAAACTCTCCCTCACTTTCCCCTCCTCCCTTTGTTCCCATCCTCACACAACTTCCAAACCCTTTAAATACCCAATGCCCCTATCCTTCTTATCCAATTCCAAATCCTTCCTCTTCTTTCTCTTGCACTCTAAATTCCCATTCCACATGGCCACTCTCACCACCACCACCACCACCACCGCCGCCACTGCCACTCCCACCAGGGCTCGCCTCAAGGGCGTCGTATTCGACATGGACGGAACCCTAACGGTCCCCGTCATCGATTTCGCCGCTATGTACAAGGCCGTCCTCGGCGACGACGAGTACCGTCGAATCAAGGCGGAGAACCCGTCCGGGATCGACATTTTGCACCACATTGAGAATTGGAGCCCCGAGAAGCAACAGAAGGCATACGAGACCATCGCCGATTATGAGCGCCGTGGCCTCGATCGCCTCCAAATCATGCCCGGTCAGCCACTTTTTCATTTCTTGTGTTTGGTTGCTGAGAAACTGCAGGAAAGTTTGGTTTTTGTAAAATTGTTGAGTTTGTTTGATGAGAAATTGTCATGCAAGATTAGAAAGTAAACTATAATTCGTGGAAGTTCTAATTTATATTCAATTGGAGCGTTATTTTTATTGTTGTTGTTGTTAATAACAGAAAAAACGAGCCTCCTTTTGGTTTCTTAGGATTTAATATATGATTGTTATTGTTTTTTACTTATAATTTGACACAGGTTATAATATTTTTGGTCAATTCTAGTGCAGGTGCAGCAGAGCTTTGTGGGTTTCTCGATGCAAAGAAAATAAGGTTGAATTGAAGAGTGTCAGTTTTTCTCATTAATTTTAGTTGTTTATAAATTATAATAATCCTGAGTCTGCAAGATAGATTTAATCCATGTGCTCATTGGCTTCCTTTTTTATCCTCAAATTTTGGTTTGTGCATTCCATTTCCATTAAGTCTTATGGGTTTATTCTACCTGTGCACGCAGTTCAGCTGACACTTTGTATTCATTGAAAATGTTGAAATACATGTCCTAAATCATAAGTTAGATAGTTCTGAACATTTTTGTATTAAGGAGATTAGAATTAGGCACGGCATGCCTAAGGCATAGACATAGACACCACATGCAATGGATACGTTCTTGAAAAATTAGGACACAACACAGTGGGGATTATGCAAAATAAATATGTGGACACTACGTTAGAATTAAGACATGTGCTGAGATTTTTTAATAAGGAATCTTTTTTTATTGATTTTAAATTTTAAAGTTAGTTAGGTTTAGAATGATTTATGTAATTGATAAGGAGATTCAAATCAGGCACGTTATGTGCTAATGGTTTTTTTTTTTCCTAGATAAATTAAGGAATCGAAAAAAGAGGAAGATGCAAATTGTAAAACCCCAATTTAAACTTTATGAGCCATGGTCCCTAGCCTATTGTGCTACCCCTTGGGGAATACATATACTCATTTTCTTTGATTTTCTCAACCGGTTGCTATACACACACATTAGACCATATTCTCTTAATTGTGATAGATGGGTGATGCAATTGTGGTCTGTTACCTTATTTGGATCTGGGGGTGATGCCCCCAAAGGTATATGATTGGCTTCATGGAAAGGAAGTTTTGGTCAAGAAATGGGTGAGGCTGGGGGGCCGTTCCTTTATGCATTATGTGGACACATCAAGAAAGGAATATTTTTCAATAATGAGAACTCCAGAATTTTTTAAAATACTTGTACAATTTTATTGGATTCAAGTTGGACACATATTTTGACTCTTTCTTGTATTTTATTGCTTGTATAAATTTCTTTGTGCAATTTGTTTGAGGATGTATTACAATCATCCTCTTTTTTCATTTTTCAATAAGGTTATTATTTGTCAAAAAAAAAAAAATATTGACCCACATGTTGCAAAATACCTGAATGCAAATTTATTAGTATTATATATTCTTGTGATAGTGATATTTGGCAACAACTACTATGTTGTAATTATACAAGCTACTGTGAGAATTTTGCTGATTATTTGTTTATATTAATTTTCAGAAGGGGATTAATCACGCGCAATGTTAAGGAAGCCGTTGATTTGTTTCATCAACGGTTTGGGGTAAGTTTATCCTAGTGTGCAATCTAATTGTTGTGTATAAAGTTTGTTGAACTTAACATTACTCATCTATGATTGCCTATATTGTCTTATTTTTCTCAAAATGTCCCATTACAACGGACTCCATGAAGTGTATGTGAAAGGGCTATTAAAGAAAAAAGAAAAAAAAAAAAGGTATATAAAGTCTTGTGTTCTTAGCAGCGTGCTGTCTGGTTAACCATCTATACAGTAAGGCTAACCATCTGTTAAAGAAAATATTTCCCAACAAAGTACTTGACTTCCCCAATGCTAACACTGATCTCATTCAAATGAAGGGTTTATGTTTTTATATAATATGTGCTTGTTCTAAGTCTTCCCCAAGCTTGAATGTCTCCTTTTACCCACTTATCTATTAGATGTCAATCTGGCGAAAAAGAAGGTTGTTTTACAATTAGTTGAGCATTTTGAAATTTTGAGCATTAAGATACCGAAACCATATAAAGGATCCATTTGTTACAAGCTTCCGGCATATGTTAAAATTATCCTACAAAAACAATTTTGGAAAAATAGCATTGGCTCATATGTGGAAATCGAAATTTGGTAAATAAACATGTCCCAGAATTGCTTTTTATCTGGGGTTAAACAATAAATGCAGCTGGCCCTCACCCCAAAAACATGTTTGCCCCTCCAAAAAATTGGAAATACGTGTTCTTTATACCAAAAAGTATACCAAAACATTTTGTTTATCACTCACAAAAGGGCTGGGCATTAAAAAAAATAAAGACATGTATAAAGTTAATGTGTTGTGCTCAAATATGAGCATATTTCTTTCTTGCTGCATAAGTATGTTAATTCTGTAGGCTGATTCTAATACTGCATATTTGTGTTCTCAATAACTAATGGCTTCAAACTTACCCTATTTCATGCATTTTACTCTGAAGTTTCCCTTCATGCAGGTTTGTCCATGCACAAACTGCATTTTTTTCTTTCTTTTTTATTGTATGATGGTAATTAGTTTTTTAATTTATTTTATTTTATTAATAAGTGTCAATGAGATAAAAACTGTGCTCAATTTTATTTGTCCATTTAAACTCTCTCTCTCTCTTCCCTCTAGCGTGCATACTTTGAAAAGGAGTGTCTTTTTTACTTTTCCTTTTAAGTAGATATACCCAATGAGACTTATCAAAAAAAAAAGTAGATATACCCAATGAGTGCTGTAGTTTGATATCCTTAGTAATTTTTGTATGACTGCAGTTGACATTTGGTCCAGCACTAAGCAGGGAATTCCGTCCATATAAACCAGACCCTGGACCACTACTACATATCTGTTCAGCTTGGGAAGTTCTACCAAATGAAGTAATGATGATTGGTGACAGCCTTAAAGATGATGTGAGTTCTTTCTTTCTTTCCTTTTTTGAAAATCATATTTTGATTATCTTCCTAATGCTTTGTGAAGTGCCTTCACGTTCCCTTGCTTTCCCGCTTTTCAGCGAGAATCTTTCCTTATGCAAATACAGTAATGTCTTTATGTAAATAGGTACTTGTGTATGTGTATTTACGTAAATATATTTATGATTGTGATGCAATTTGAAGGGGTATACTCAATAGCAAGGGCCCAAGTCAGATATCCAAATTTGGAGCGTTTGATTTTTCATAGCATATGCTTCTGAAATTGTTGAGCTGTTATGAAATTTTGCTTGCTTGCATCCATTTATTATATGTATCTGTAATATATTTAGAGTTTTAGAGAGCTTCCTATGGAGAATTAATCACTGTCCTAAATGGAGAAGAATTGGTTACTATTAAATGACTTTTACAGGTAGCTTGTGGGAAGCGAGCAGGAGCTTTTACATGCTTGCTTGATGAAACAGGGAGGTATGACTCCCCTGATTATGCTAATGTGGATCTAAAGCCCGATTTTAAGGTCTCTTCCCTTACTGAAGTTTACTCGCTATTGGAAGAACATTTCGACCTAGCACCATGATCTTCTATCCGTGGGCCAAAAAAAAATTGACACTTAAAAGGAGAAGCATTAATTTGTGCTTTATGCAGGGAAGAATACTTTGTTGGATGGTTTGTTCATTGTTATTAGAAAGATCTTGAAAATGATATCCATGAACCATGAAGAAGAAAGAGGATATCAACAAAAGCAGTACTATGGAAAAGATATTATAAATGGCCCATTCTTCAATCTGAACCTGAGTTCGAGCCTTTTGTATTCTGGTGGAGTTCATAGCATGCAAATTAGCGGACATTGATTGCCCATTTGTTACTTCCAGTGGCTAGATGAAATCCTAGGATTACACCCATAGCAATATGGATTAGCATGTGAGAAAAGATTCCTTAGTTGGTAACTTTTACGTAAAAAGAACCAAAATTAGGTGCTAAACCAAGATTCTAGAGTGTTTCATAAATAACAAGTCTTGACAAAGGAATGAGTCAATAAATGCAGTAAACAATATGTAAATACACATACACATGGACAACTAATTTGATTTAAAACTAATTTTTGGCCATCTTATACATTTTGTAAAACTAGTTTTCACTAGTAGACAACTCCATGAACCAAATGTCATATCTTACTCATTTTAAATCTTAAAAAAGAAATCAAATTGGAACTTATTTCGAAACCTTGGCTTCGTTTGGCCCCGCTGTTTCAAGGGAGAAACGTTCGTTTTCACGTAAAATTGCAGTCAGCCTTTTGTTTGGCTGCGCAATATGTATAAAATTTCATTTTAAAAACGCTAGAAATCTACGGTTTCAAACTGGAGAGTAGTGGTTGCTTTTTTAACAACGCAGTTTTGTAACGGAAAATTATTAGGTATTCCGGGAGTATATTAAATGCGTATTTTCTCCTTTCACAGAAGTGGTGTGTTATATCATGAATTTAATTAGTGGGATCCACAACTTCTGTGAGAGAAGGGAATACGCATTTAATGTACTCCCGGAATATAGTATAATTACCCGTTTTGCAACACAGTTTTTAAATAGCAAAAAGTCCAAAGTACCCTTCTGTTTTTGTTTATTGACGAAAATATCAAACAAAGTGTGCAGTGATCTTCATGTTGTTTTGGGAACCTAACAAGATTCAAGATTTCAAGGCATTAAAAGTCAAATATATGACACATGGTCCCACTCTGTGACATAACGAAGAAGACACCTTTTACACGGATAAAACCATAAATTTTGAAAGTCTAAAAGAGATTGAGAGATGGTTTTAAAAAGCAAACTTGAAGAAAGCCAAGGATGGTGAAGAAGGGTGGTCCCGCTGCAAAAAAATTTCAAGAAAGCTGCTTAAAAAAACATCATTTTTTTGTGGAGCATAGTTGAAGTGAGGATTTTGAAGTTTGTTGGTTATTCTGCATCTGGTTTTTTGTTTTTTTATGAGTATTCCGCATGTGATTGAGTGTAGTTAGTTTGGATTGAAAATATGACTGTATTAGTTATAATTGCTAAGTTTAATTATATCATTGAAAATGATTCCCTCCTCCCAGTGAGTGGCTGACCCATACATCTCACTATTACAAAAATGATGAGAGATAACCTTAGCATAATAATTACATCTTTTTTGGTAATTTTCACCGAAATAGTAATTTACACCAATGTTATTTTGATAGAAACAACATTTTTTCACAAGTTTTACCAAATACTTAATTGTGGTTTTAAATATTGTGTTCTCAAATCACACATTTTAAAATCACAATTTTTAAAAAACGCACTTTTTGAAACAGTTAACCCAAACCGACCCAAGAATGCCTACTTGAATTTAAATTCTTTATGTTTTGTGAGATATCATTCCAAAAGTGGGCATGTTTTGTGAGATATCATTCCAAAAGTGGGCATGAAGATTCTATAAATTATAATTTGTATCAAATACTTATCTACATATCTCTAGAACCCATATTTTAATAATTGTAGATAATGCCTATTGTTATAGTCCTTGAGAACGAAGGACTTTTTGATGTCGAGAACTTTATCCAAGTGTAAAATAAGACGTCTACAATATTGTAGGTACAAAATAAATACCTGTCAAATTTCTCATGTATAGTGAAAGCCTTTCCAATTTTTATTTTATTTGATAGGTTAGCAATATACGACTCATTATAAATTAATTATTTCTATTCATCACAAAATGTTGAACATTATTTCTTCTACATGAATCTTAAAGTGAACTAAAAGTTAGTATTAATACAAATTTTCTAATTATGGGACATTGAATTTAAAAATCTAAAGTGGTGTGAAACAAATTTTTACCATTTACATAACGAATGACTATTAATTTCCATTTTATTTTTATTTGAACAAATATTGTTATTATTGTCAAATAAATAACCAAAAAGATTAATTTCATTTGAATTCGGAAAACTAATATGAATGATAGTGATTAAGTTCATGCAAAGACATCATCTGAATTTACATTGTTTTGTTACTCTACTAATCTTTTTTCTATGTGACTAACCAAATAATTTCAATGCCATGATATTTGTTTTTGATAAATATACCTTTTACTATTTATTTTTAGGGTAAATTATACTGACACCCACTTCTTTTGGGAAAACTAGACTAGTTATATCCTATTTCAAGGAAATGACACTCTACTCTCAAATTTGTAAAATAATTTTAAGGAGAGAAACATACAATAGGGAGAGAGAGGGAGAAAGATAAAAAATGAATTTTTTTTTTAAAAATATTGGATTATTTGCATTAATATAACAAAAGATGATGTGGCTTATATGGGTTCAAAAGCATGGAGTAAAAATTACTGTGTTTTGAGTTGAGCTAACACTTAACAAACACTTCAACTCCAAACATGAACGAAAAGAGTTTGTTTTAAACGTTACATAACCTTAGGAATCCAAATCTAAATTTTTAAAGATAGGGTAAAAATCAAAATGAACTCAAACTTTAAGTATAAATTATAATTTAATAAAAATAATAATTAAAGAATATATCAAAACATCACAGGATCCACTTCCCCCTATTGGAAGAATTTATTTTCCGCTTATTTAGTTAATGTACATATATTTTATTTCAATATTTTATGTAGATTTTTTTTAAGTCTATTATATCAATATAAATAAAGTTGACAATGAAATGTTGCCGGCCAATATACATTCAACGGTGGAAGAAGGCCAATCCTAGCCTTGAACTCCTGGAGAGATCAAATTTTGCTTTTGTTCTTATTTTTTATGTAGATCTTATTATTATTTTGTTAAGTCTTATTAAATCAATAAAAATAAATTCGACAATCAAACGTTGCTAGCCAAAATACATTCAACGGTGGAAGAGGGCCAATCCTAGCCTTTAACTCCTGGAGATATAGGCCCACGTGCTTGCACTCAGACGAGTGATACTTATTCAAGTCTTGAAGTTCAAACAAATACTCATTCCTATTCTATAGAGAACGAGTGATACTTATTCAAGTCTTGAAGTTTAAATAAATACTCATTCCTATTTTATAGAGTGATAAATCTTATCATAAATTTAATTAGTAAAATCTACCATTTATATAAGAAGAGGGAATAGATATTTATTTGTACTCCAAATTGAGTGTTATGTACGTGCACAATAGAAGTGATTATCCAGTAGTCAATGATTACAAATAAATATATAGTCTTTCTCTCACATGAATGATAGGTTCCATGAATTAAATTCATAAAAAGATCTACCACTCTGTGAGAGAGGAAATATGCATTTATTTGTAGTCTGAAACTATTGAATAATTTTCCTAAAAATGATCCGAATTTGTTATTCTTATTTTTGTTAGGAGTTAAAAGTTAATTAGAAGTCCAATAAGTTGTCATCTTTATTTTATAATATCATTTTTATGTTCGCTATAGAGAGATAGTATAGGTAGAGTTCAACTACAATAAGTCATAGGAGTTTGTCTTTAGTTTTACTTTTATTTACCGTCTAGTTTGGAGTTTATAAGATCTTATAAAAGGTTTTAACATTTCAATCAAATATTTATCGGTAAAATAACTTTATTTGTTTAGGAAGTTTGGATTCCCTCAAAGTAATTTATTTATCAAATTAAGAGATTTTACTTCTCTTCAAAGTAACCACAACATGGACCTTACCGACACTTCCGGCCAGAACGTGAAGAACTAGCGCTCGTGTTGTAATGTGTATACAGCTCCTCCTCCAATCCAAGTACCCTTTGCTGCAAATTCAGTGGTACCGTCCATATAAAGAGCCCAAAAATAAACACGAGCATCATTATGTAATCAACATCATTCTGCTGATTGGGTCAGAAAAACTTTTATCGAAAAATAGAAAATCCACACGTAGGACCTACTTGCCTCAATTGGTCCAATCTCCTCTACATATAGCGCGTGAAGGCGCGTGTGCATCTGGTGGGTCCTTCCAGATCTACTCCAAAGGTAAACAACAAAAAAACATAGACAACCTCGGAAAGAGAAGGTATCACCCTCCTCATTCGTCTCGTTTACCTAAAATTACAAAACCCTCCCTCTTCACATTCACTCTTCTAGATTTCTCTCTTCTCTCTTACCCAAAATATCATATTCTTTCTTCTCTTTTCAGCGATTCACAAGTGGGTTTGCCTTTGCCAATTGCCATCAAATTTACATTATGCTCTTTTGTCTCTAATACATGATAACTCTTTGTTTTCTATTTCTCCTGGTCAATATACTCAATATTGCATAAAAAGCCTGTGAAATAAATAGTAGTAACTCAGTTCCAAATTGTTTCACTCATTACAGGTTTTAAGGTATTACTTTCAAGTTTCAACCAACAAACCATGATTTACCCATCAATTTCTTCTCAGAACCCATTTGCAAGAAAACTCCCAAGATTTTATGAGCACCCACCAAAGCCATTTTATGGAAAGTCCAAGTCCATATTTTGTTTCCACCATCAAGACCCCAATACCATTAACAAGTTTACTAAAGCCAGGACCCTTTTCAGAAACCCCATCACAGTGAGCCCAAGTCAAGTCTATTACAAGAAAAGCAAGAAACATAGTGGATATGAGGAGAGAAGAGGCGAGAGAAGAGGCTTTTCCCAAGTGGGTAGCCAGCAGATGTTGCTTTTTTGTGGGTTTGGGTATTGGGTACAAGGTTTTAGGTGTTTCCCATGGCTGGCTCTCAACTTTCACATGGCTCACAATCTCAACTTGTACCCTTCAACATTGCAGCTGGTGCAGAGCTCTGGTAACCTCCCCATGGTGGCTAAGCCTCTGTATGGAGTATTATCCGATGCTTTCTATATTAGTGGTGCTCATAGAATACCTTATGTTTCCATTGGAGGTTAGTTACCATCTATTTGACTTGTCTCCATTTTGTTGATTTTTAGTTCTATTAAGACCTGTATTTCCAATAATTTTCATTTGTCTGCGTGTTTCAATTAAATTTTATTTATTTTTTATTTATTTATTATTATTTTTTTGTTCCTGAATTTGTTATCTCATTGACTGTTTTAATTTTGACATGTCTTCTTATTGTTAATTCATGTTTATTCTATTGCTCTTTTATTCTTTTCTTTGTTTGATTTGGTTTTGCTTTCTTGTTCATTGCCCTTGATTCGATTTGCCAGCTTATTTGTTCAAAAGTTCTTTCAACAGAGAATGGAAAGTAAAGATGAGTGTAAATTCTTAGATTCCTTAGAATTAAAAAATTGTTCGGGTGAAGTTGACTGTATACATTTCAGTTGTAAAAGGCTAGTTTAAACTTAAAAAGGCTATTTCAAGTGGAACCTTGAAAAGATGTTGGTAAATGGTTTATAGATTGTGTCAATCAAAAAACTTGAATGATAAATTTGGATGATACAATAGAAGCAAAAATCATATTACTTGCCTCTTAATTTCTGATTTTCTTATGCATGCTAGACTTTGAATGCTATGTTCTTTTTAGACGATAATAATTAGTGTGAATCAATCTGAAAATTCTACAAGCATTGAAAATGACCCTTGTTGTTAGAACTATGAAGAGCTTGATAGGAATTATGTTGGGTTAAATTTATATTTCTGTCAAACCAAGGCTAAGCTTCAAGTTGTACATAAAGGCTATGTAAAAGTCAGGATCGCATCAGAGACAGTTAATTGGTTAGTCAGCTAATAGACTGATAGAATGCAAACCTTTTCAGTTCTTTTGCAGGTCCTTTCTTGGGGGCCACTGGCACTAATCCCATTTGCCCGTGAGTCCCTTCCAACCCTTATGGCTTGTGTTCTTCTCAGTAATTTTGGAGCATCCTTTACAGAAGTCGCAAAAGATGCTCTTGTTGCAGAGTACGGCCAAAAACACAAAATAAATGGCCTTCAGTCCTACGTATTCATGGCTTTAGCTGCTGGTGGAATCCTTGGAAATTTAATAGGCGGATATTTCTTACTAAAAGCTTCATCTAGAACAATGTTTCTTGTGTTCTCAATTCTCCTTTCTCTTCAACTTGCAATCTCAGTGACAACAAGAGAGGAATCTCTTGGTTTACCACAGCCGTCAAATGACTGTCTTGCAAGGAAATCGATCCCTGAGAGTATTAGAAAACAGCTCTCTGATCTTGTAACAGCAATTAGTGAGGAGACTATCTCCTGCCCCATTACTTGGATTGTAGCTTCTATTGCCATGGTCCCAATTCTTTCAAGTTCTGTGTTTTGCTATCAAACACAGTGTCTACATCTTGATCCTTCCGTCATTGGGATGTCTCGGGTGATTAGCCAATTGGTGCTTCTTTCAATGACTATACTTTATGATCGTTATTGGAAAAATGTTCCCATGAGGAAACTGATTGGTGGGGTGCAGATACTGTATGCTTCTTCCCTTCTTCTTGACCTTGTTCTAGTAAGACAGATCAATCTTAAGTTTGGAATTCCCAATGAGATATTTTCTCTCTGCTTTTCGGGTTTAGCAGAAACTCTTGCACAATTTAAGCTCCTCCCTTTTTCAGTGCTATTAGCGAGTTTATGTCCTCAGGGTTGTGAGGGATCTCTAACTTCTTTCTTAGCATCAGCCCTGTGTTTATCATCAATAATAAGTGGATTTTTGGGTGTTGGATTGGCGTCTCTTTTAAGAATTACGTCTGGTGATTATTCAAGGCTGCCTGTGGGAATTCTGATACAGTTCCTTGCAGCTTTAGTTCCTTTAGGATTGATGCATTATGTACCCATGACACAAGCGGTTTCTGAGAAGGAAAGGAAAAAAGGTACAACAAGTAAAAGAACTCGAAGAAATAGGAGGGTTGGAAAAGTGGCTTTTAGTTCAATTTATGTTTACCGGCGTGAGAGAGAATCTGAGACACGGAGTGAAGAAGCTAGATAGTTCTACGGTCACATTCTTTTGGTGAAGAAGCTAGATAGTTCTACAGTCACATTTTTTTAGAGAACAAAAGATAGAGAGAGGATTCAGAGGAATCATAGGATTGTTCAACTTCCATTTTTAATGTTCACTCTCTTGAACCAATGACTTAGACAAGGCTTCATCTCTCAATGGTGGCTCATTGACCAATCTTGTTTCTGCCACAGAGATAGGGTTTTTATTTATTTATTTTTTGTTTTGGATCCCTGAAGAAGGCAATCATTTTGTAGTATGAGAATTGTTGTTTCAGAATTGTATATATCATCAGTTCCGAGCGCTAACCTGATAAGGAGATTCTTGTTTATTACTCTTTCCAAAGACACAAGGAGTCTTCTTTTTTCCTTGCCAGCCGTGTTGTGACACACCATGCAACAGCCTAGCTGAAGCAGGAAGAAGGCTTCTTGATGATCTGAACTGTCTTGATCACTGGATGTCTATGCTGTAAGATCTGTTTTGGCATAAGTCTCTGTTGTAGAAACCTCTAAACTTTTGTTCCTTCATATATGATTGTACTGCTCTTAATGCAAGAATTTTGTCATTTGGTCCTTCCTGGTAGCTGACAGTAGAGTGTATCTCATGGAGGTCCGAAGAGGTTAGGGAGCAAAAAAAATATATGAATGGAGGATATGCATGAGATGTGCATCAGCAAAAGATGGAATCTGTTCCATTCCATTTGAGTGCCTTCATCATCTTGATGCATGTGATGTGTGATGGGATGACATATTAATCGAACCATTTCGTGGGGTTGTGCATGGATGAATGTCCAAAATGCTCTTCAAACATATGACTGCTTTTATGGATAAAAATGAGGGCAAAACCCAATTAGAGAATGAAAGTCACAAGTAAAATGAAAATTATTCATTTAATGGTTTAGATTAAATTTTACAAATTTAAAGGTGTACTAAAATATCGTAGGTCTATATACGGCTAGATCTAGAAAATAAAATCTTAATCGTGAAATTGATGAAATGGAGAGGATCCTATTTCATAACATTATGGATGACACTTTTATTTGAAGCTACACGTATTCATTATGGGCACAGTGAGCTTCCCAGTCCATAATTATGGCATGATACATTTCTATTCTGAATCAACATTATTACTGGGGACTTGAAGTTCTCCAGAATTTGTTGGACTATCCACGTGCCATGAACTAACAACTAACAGAGGAAATGGTTTGTCACATTTATAAAGAGGCTAATTCAACATTGCTAAATGGGTCTCTTTGTGTAAACGTTCAAAGGCGAGCAACGTAAACGTAGGGGCCATGCAAGAGTTGGCGATAGGAACTTGTTAGGAATACACAGCAGTGATGCGTTAAATAGGAGTTTGAAACTTGTTTATTGTTTTTTAGTAGAATTAGATCAAAGAGTAGTATCAAGCTTGTAAAAAAAAAACTCTGTATTTAAGCAGAGTACGAATGAATAAAGCAAGCAGATGATAATTCTTAACTCTTCTCTCTTATTTTTCAGAAGATTAGTCATCTCGAATTGACTATTGTTATTAATTAATTTTATTTTACAAATCCAAGTTCGGTATAGATTTTCATCTCATCTATCCTGAATTTGAATCTTTGGAGGGAGACGGTATCAGTTCCGCACCTTTATAATTCTGGCGTTTTTCTTCTTTAAACATCAAGTTAAAAGAATGACGTTGGTGCATATAGTGATTTTTTAGGAACTAAATAACAAACAAAAAATTGTAATATTTAAGTGACCATTATCTGATCCACCCCTATGCATTCTTTTACAAGCACAGATTTGGCAAAAAGCACCAAGTTTGGGACTGCCAAGTTTATATAGTGAGCCAAAGTTGCAGTCTTAGATGGGTACCAAAATAGTAGAAAGTGGATGCAACTTGCAAGTCCTGAAAATTATTCAACATCTACAGACTAAAGTATCTGTATGATAGCAAAAAGTCAGATTACATTCACGAAGCCGTTGAAGAAGAAACTAATTAAATAAATAAACAGTAAACTCAATTCAAAATGTGCACTTGCATGACACTGACAACTGACACAACACAAGTGCTAGTGCTAGGTAAACCATCTATTTAGCAAGTGCTGGCTTTAATCGTCCTGATTAAGAGTTCTCGTCGTTTAGCTTGCTCTGATACTATTTGCCTTGCAATCCAATCATGCTGTCGACAATTTCGCCACGGTCACTGTAATGAAAACAACATATATTAAGATCATAATGCAACTAGCAGAGATTGGCTACTTGTTTTACCAATTTGTTATAAAAAAATTGAGTTAAATGCAGCTATCCATTTCAAATGATGAAACTTTAGTAACCTATAACCTAAACTACAAAATTTTACTCTTAAATCTTAATTTGAAATTAATTTGTAATGTCTAACTCACATGTCAAATTAGTGTCTATAATAGACATGTCAATATCAAATTTGGGGTATTGATCATAGAACTTTTGTAGTTTCATGTGCACATTACAAATTCTCTCACAATTTAACGTGAATAGTTGCCCACTAACACGTTAATTTAGACATCTATCTATATCTATTCTATATATAAATTAAAGTAGAAGACATTGTCATATTTCTGTTATGTGACATGTATGGTAATGCTTTCTGTTTGACATGTGGCATCTTAGTTGGATAGATGTTACCACATAATTGCTACGTGTTAATATGTATTTATATCTATGTATTAATAAAAGTGTCCACTTTAGTGTATAATCAATATTTATCAACTTTATTGTTTTATTAAAGCACACCATATTAATAATTTTTTTGCACATGTCATAATCTTTGCCATGTGTGTCAAAATTTTTTGCCAAATGTAAATTTTTAAAAATATATGCCCTTAAATGTGCCCTATTAATTCCAAGATATTTAATGGTAAATACTTTATTGTATTATTAAAGCACTCCTAAAAAAACCTTCCCACTAATTGGTAAAGAATACTGTTGTTTCATTTGCCTTATTATCAGATTAATACAAACACAATAAAAAAAAAAAAAAAAAAAAAAAAACAAACAGATTGAGACACATACATCCCACAAAACAACGTTTTCGAACAGTTATATTATTTAATTTATGTATTCCCAAAACAACGTCGTTTATCTTTAGTATCAAATTCTTTAAATATCTACGATCTCATAAATTGCATCTCAACTGTCCATTAACATGGACACTGTGTTTTTTTTTTTTTAATAGGAACTAAAAGGGCAAAACAATGAAACATGCTATTAAATATGCACAGTTGTCTTTGTAGGAAGTCCATTGGCCTTTTTTTTTTAAGATCAGTAGATCACCATTGGCTTTCATTGAACCTTTTAAATTACTCTCATTTCTGTTGCTATTGCTACATTTACTCCTATTTCTAAAAGTTTTGCAGAAAGGATGGATGTGTGCCTTGCCTGACTTCAAAACGGTGTCATATTTGAAGGAGAAAACCAGACAAATTGGATTGGGATGTTTTAAATTTTTAATGCCGATTGGATTGGGTATGTCACTATTCTTATGTTGGAGTTTTTTGTTTTTATTAATGAATTGTTTTACCTAGCATGTCCTTTCAGCTTCCTTAACTTATCGTTTTCGGGGATACCCACTTAAAAATCAGGCAAAATAAACGGAAAGAGAATGAATTGTAGAGAAGAAAGCACATGGTGGGAAAGACATGCCATTTTTTTTTTGTTTCCATTTCCCTTTGACATTGGTACAGAGAGATCCCCTTTTTCGAAATGTGTTCAAGCTCTATTTGTCCACATGGTTAATGGTTTTAATCCAAATTTCTCTTCTATACGTACTATTCTATTCTCATCATTTAATCTTTCATTGTGCTTTCGTTTTGTGTGATCCTTCAGTTTTCTTTGATGTCCAAAAGATTAAAACTTCACTAGGTGGTGATAACCGAGCAAGTGACAAACACTAGCATTGTACTCCAAACAACGGAAGATCATCAAGTAAAAAATGATGCTGACAGCGATGGAGATGGAATTGAGTAAATATAATGTCAAATAAACACGTTGATCTCGCTATCCTAGGTGAAATTTCAGTGAGATTGAACTTCCTTATTCCATTTCACCTATGTTGTTTCATATTTCTTCTTCTTCTTTTAATTGATTTTCCGTTTTGTCAATATTATTATTATTTCTTATTTTGTCTGTTCAATTATAACGTCCTCTTAGACAACATAAGGGATTCAGGTGCATCTTAGACAACATAAGGGATTCAGGTGCAGCCTTAATCATCATCATGTCTGGGACCTCCAAACCAATCACCTCCATTGCTTAAGGGCCTGTCTCTATTAATTTTTTCACTCTTTATCTTCCATTCATTTTTTTTGCATTCCATTAATATAGGTAGAAAATTACCACATGCTTGCAATTTTATTTATTTTTTCTTTTCTTTTATTTGTTGGGTTTGATAAACTGTGAATGTGATCCATATTGTGAAAATATTGTGGTCAGATTTGAGGGTTTTCTTTTTTGTTGAGAAACTTTTGTACCCACTTGAGAAAATAACAATCTGTACTCTGTAGTGGTATTATAAAAAAAAAAAAAATCTGTAGTAGAATTTTTGGGAACCTTTTGTTTTTTTTGTTAATGTTATATAAGTTTAGTCTGTATTTCCTATCAAAATGCCTTGAAATGTTGGTGTTTGCTTTTGAAAATAGAATCAATGATTTGGGTTTTCTGTTTTTTATTTATTTTTTAATTCAAGTAATAATGTTTTTCAAGCTAATAATTTTCTAGGCAATTTATGTCTTTTTTTTTTTTCTTTTTTTTCAAGGAACTGTAAGTAAATACCATGATATGAAGGGTGTCATGTCATGTACTACTTTTCTTCAGTAGAAAGATGGAGGAAGATAAATATATTTCTTAAAAAGGAGGAGAATTTGTTATGATGGAATTTACAATGTAAATAGTAAATTTGGACTTCATTAGTGTGTTGTTGTAGTTTAGGCAAGTGGTATTGCAATTTTGATTAATATTTTCTTTCCATATGCACGTCAAATTATCCATGAGAAAGAAATGGATGGTTATTGTTTGAATTAGGGGTGTAAGACACATCGACACAACCGCAAGAACCGCACCGCACCTTGCCAAAACCGATCTTAATAGGTGCAGGTGCAAGTGCGTGTAATAGAAAAACCGCACTATAAGGTGTAGGTGCATAAATCAGGAGAAAACCGTACCGCACTCATCCGATTACACCTTCTAATATGTTATACTTGTATGTTAATGATATATGCAGGTGATGTTATGTTATATTTGTATGCTAATGGTATGTGAATGTTAAGATTGGGTTATATTTGTATAAGGATGACATATATGTGCATGTTAAGATTGGAAATTATGATTCATTCTATGAGATATGTAATAATTTTTTTCTTCTTAAATATTCAGGTTGAGATTGGAAACTATGATTTATATTTGTATGCTATAGTTAGCCAAATTTTTGAGTTGTTGTAAAGATGGATTTTTTATATTAAAATTGACATTTGGGTTGGTCCAATCCGACCTAAATGAGTCCAGCCCAAACTGCAAGACCGCATTTACACCGCACCCGCACCTCGCTAAAACCGATCTTAATAGGTGCAGGTGCAGGTGCGTGTAATAGGAAAACCGCACTATAAGGTGTAGGTGCATAAATTCGAAGAAAACCGCACCGTACCTCACCAATTACACCCCTAGTTTGAATACTATTTTGGATTACTTTATTGGTTTGTTGATAAGTTCTAGGATAGAAGAAAAAAACAAGATTAATTTGTAACTATGTTTGGTTGATTTGGGGAAGGTAATATCATATAGAAGAAAAAAGTGAGACATTCTCTATTCTCCAAAAGAAGAGGTTTCCATTGTGCAGTAGGTATTTGGCTTCTTGGTAGATGTAATTAACCATTTCAACAAACAATTTTACTTCTAAAATACCATTAAATGGTTAAACATTATTGGGCATAATCTCTTCATGATTAATTTTAGATGCTTTTGAAGATAATATTCTATTAACATTACTCACATAATATGATATAATAATAAACAAATGAAGCATTTAAGGCACCTCCAATAGAATATTGTCTTAGGGGCTAGCTTGCAAATAAATTAACTGTTACATTAGGTGCAAGCTATGTTATTGTAAAGAAATGAAGTTTTGGTATACCTCTCTCTATGGGTGCTCATCAGTATGATCCCAAAGATGGATGGGAGAGTTATGTTATTTTAAGATTCTTTGTAGTAAATTCTCACATGAAGTTAGAAAAATATTACAAGCATGATAACATTTGTTGCTTTTGCTTTCTATAATATTTTTTTTGCAAGATTTTCTACATATAAGTTTAATCATATCTATTTACATATATAATAGTTGCATGTCTTATACATACAACTTTTCTATATCCAATATATCAAATTACTGTTTTAAAAATTAATATCTCGAAATTTTGTTTGGTAGAGTTGAGAAAATCAGAAGGTGAGATCATAAAAAGTATACACTAAAATATTATTTTCGTTTCTTAATTTTATAGGAGTTTCGTTTTTTGTTCTTGAACTTTATAAATATTTCACTTTTCTGTACTTCAGTGTTGAAATGAATTTTTTATTTTTTCAAAAATAATACACGTGGCATGTATTCATTAGTCCCACAAACTTTGCATGTTAAAGACAAAACACCCAGTTCCTCCTCCTTACAAAACCGATCACCCTCTTCCTCTCTCACGTTCGCTTCTGCAAATCTTTTTTTCTTTTCTCTCTCCAAGTGGCCACACCGACGGCGAGCACCACCACGAAGACCCACGGCACAAGGACCGACTCAAAAATGGATTTCATTTACAGATTTACAATACCCATGAGATCCAACCCAAAAATGGGTAAAGAAAATCCAGAAAAAAAAAGAGTGCCAGTGGGTGTGGCCGGAGAAAAAAAAGAAGCATCTGTAAAAACCATGAAGAATCTGTGGTAGGAGAGCGGGCCATAGCGCATATTTAAGTGAAGAATGGCATATAATGTTCAAAGTTACAGATGCTTCTTTTTTTTCTCCGGCCACACCCACTGGCACTCTTTTTTTTCTGGATTTTCTTTACCCATTTTTGGGTTGGATCTCATGGGTTTAGTAAATCTGTAAATAAAATCCATTTTTGAGTTGGTCCTTGTGCCGTGGGTCTTCGTGGTGGTGATCGCCGTCGGTTTGGCCACTTGGAGAGAGAACAGAAAAAAAGATTTGTAGAAGCCAACGTGAGAGAGAAAGAGGGTGATCGGTTTTGTCTTTCACATGCAAAGTCTGTGGAACCAATGAATGCATGCTACAGTGTTTTATTTTTGATAAAAAGGAAAAATAAAAAATTCATTTTAACACTCCGTTAAAATGGATTGACAGAAACACGAAAAGTGAAACGTTTGTAAAGTTTAGAGACAAAAAACGAAATTTTTTAAAGTTTAGGGACGAAAAACAAAATTTTTATAAAGTTTAAGGATGAAAACAATATTTTAACCTAAAATATATAAAAAGAATAGTATTAAACAATAATTTAGGCCAATAGATATACTAACCTCTAACATTCTAAGAACTTTAAAGTCATTCTCAAATTAATCTTATTAGATACATTTATATTGATGGATATCTTCATAAACTAAAAACATAAACACAGAAGATTACCATATAATTTTAATTACCAACATGTAAATTTAATTGTATAATTACTTATAAAAAAAATTAATTGTATAATTACTTTATAGACATAGAATAACATGTTTAGTAGAATCTAGAATGGGAAAAGAGAAGGTGAAAAATAGTCAACTTTACAATATATTAAGAATATAAAACAATAAATTTTAAAATATTAATGAAAATTTAAAAATCATTTCCGCGCATAGCCCAGGTTCTTGACTAGTATTAATATATTTTATGGTTTACGTTACAAATGCCCTCATATCTGTATTGTAAAACATAAAGGAAAGAGATGGCGGGCTCAATTAATTTTCTACTCATCACATTTTCAACCATGAATTACATACTTATAGTTATAGCTGCAACTGAAATAACTCCAAGAAGTCTGGGAGCAGTAGATACAATTTTTGTATGTATCAGAAATTTAAATCAAGTCAGACATTGATTTGCTAGAGAAAAATGCTAAGATAAAACTTCCAATAGCAAACATGTAGCAGTGATAAAGGAAGAAAAACCCTCAAAAAGAGACTAACAATCTTTCCACTTCACTCTCATCACTAGTTTACCGATAAATAAATTTTAAAATTCTCTTCATACCAGTCATGGCCAACAAGTTGAAGTTTCAAACCTCAAATACAAGATCGTGGAAATATTGCAAGAGAAACATGCATGCATAGAAGATACCAACCAATAAAGATACCAAAGTAAAGGATATCAAAAAAAAAATAATGAGCCTTTTATCTAATATACATCTAAAAAATAAAATAGGCTTTTTCAAAATTTTTTATAGGATTATATTATTAATTTTTTTTAGGTCTTTTAAAATTACAAGAACTTAAAAATTTTTTGAACAACTTTCTATTTATTTTTTTACACAAACTCTCCAGCAGTACTCTCTATTTCACTCTCTAGTCTATTTAAATATACTTTTTAATTCTTTTATCTCATTTAAATATTATATTTTTTATTCATTTTTTTTTTATTTACCGCCAACAATACCCGTATATCCAACAGCTCCTTCCCACCCACCGCCGCCACCACCACCACCACCGTGAATCAACCCAGAGCAACCAAAACCCACCGTGACCACCACCGTGAATCAACTGTCAACCACCACAAACCCAACAAAAACCCAAACCCACCAGCGCAAAGACCCAAACCCACCAGTGGTCAGCCTCGGCAAAGACCCAAACCCAGCGCAAACCCACCACCCCAGGCCGATCTCGGCAGCGCAAACCCAACAACCACCCCAAGCCACCGATTCAACCACCCCAGGCCTCGGCAAAGACCCAAACCCACCAGCGCAAAGACCCAAACCCACCGAATCAACCACCCCAAGCCACCGAATCACCACCACACCGACAAGCCCAAGCCACCCTTCAACCAGTCTTGCCGTCAACCGCAAACCCAAGCCCTAGCCACCGATCAACCACCACGCCGTCAAGCCCAAGCCACCCTTCAACCAATCTTGCCGTCAACCCAAACCCGAGATCGGCAAGCCCAGCCACCGAATCAACCACCACTTTCCAACCACAAACCCAAGCCCCCTGTTTCGTGCTTCAACAGAAACGAAAGAGAAGAGAGAGAAGAGAGAGCACGCACAGAGAGAAGAGAGAGCACAGAGCTGAAGAGAGAGAAAAGATCGAGTGAAATGAGAGGAAAAGAAAAAATGAGGGTATTTATATTCGGTGGTTCCCACGCTTCGGAAATCATTTTTTAATGGATACAAAAAATATACAAAGTGTACAGTAGCTTTTCATTTGTGAAAAGCTACTGTGCACTTTATAAAAATATTTGGAGATACAAAGCGCTTTTAAAGGATTGCTGGAGCGTGTTTTTCCAATTAATTCTCTATTTGTAGAGATACAAAGCAGTTTTAAACAATTGCTGGAGTTGCTCTAAGTATAAAGTTATTGAAAGTCTTTTTCTTTTTTGTAGTCAAGCTTTAAAAGGCCCAAGCCTGTGGTTCTGGAACAAAAGCTCAAAGATCATGGACTAACTCTACAGGCTCATCTACCTGGGCCCAATACAGCACCATACGGGGCTACCAGCCCAATGGAAGCGCACCACTTTTGGTCCACCATGTGAATCAAAGCTTCACTACACTGTTTATCAACACTTTAAGGTTCCAGCAGCAGCAAAAGCCCATTACTCATGCTAATACGTATCAAAGGATTCAAAAACAATATGAAAATACAAGCTTGATGTTGACTCAACCAAGGGGACGTCACCGTATATGTTTTCATTCCTCTTTCTTATGGACCCTACCTACTTAATTTTATTCGATACCATAGAATATTACCTTATCTAATATATATTTTATAATATTAAGTTAATGGTTAAGATTTGGTAATTATATACATTAAAAAAGATCTTACCGTAGAAGGACATCACATAGCATAACATAGCCCATCATTTGTTGCATATCGATGAGTAAGATTCAATATGATTTAAAAACCCATTTATTTTGGAAGTTTAGAACTAAATAAGTATAGATACTCTTTGGAATGTCGAAGAACAGATAAATATGTTAAAAAGTTTTGAGCACAAGGAATTTAATTGATAAAAATTTCTAAATAAAAAAAAAAAAAATCAGGAAATCACATTAAAAAATTCTACAACAAAAGATTCAGGAAATCATAAATGATAATATATGAAATATGCCCAATTTAGAGAATCTAGTTCTTATCTTAACAGAGATTAATAATTCAATTAAATAATATAAAATAAGATAGCTTTTGTTTATATGGCACTCATGCCTGCATAAAGAATATGACGACAAGGATCACGTACAAAAAGCTCAACAAGAGTAGTACGAATGTACAACTCATCTAGAATTATGGAGTAAATAAGTCTAAGCTAAAATGTTATTTTATGTTCTAATAAGACCTGTGCTAGTGTAAAGAATGCGGTAATCATATGCGTAAATGGTTTTTTTTATGTTCTAATGGCATGCTTTAATTAAAGGAATGGCTTTCATTCTAAAGGTGCACTGATTACTTAGTTCCTTCAGTGCTTTTATATTGTACATTCTTTCCCTTTAACAAATCTTTTTACCTCCATTTTATTCTAGAAAAGTTATTTTGCAGATCAGGCAAACAATAAATAAATAAAAAAGGCAAAGTAGTTGTAAATTTTGAAACATAAGAAAATGAGCTTTTTTTGGGGGGGTGTTTTCCTTGTACTTATGTGAAAATCAACATAATTAAAGTGTTCATGAACAATTGCAACATGGTACCACTAGCTGATACATGACATGAACTTTTTGAGAAGCAAATCTAATAACAGAGACAACTAGTTAAATAAACCCTAAATCAAATTTGAAAATACACACGTCATTTTTACATGCAAAATTGGACCACCTTATTGACAAAATACATAATAACTTCCTGGATTGCATCATTAAGTATTTAAGAACCCAGAGTACAGGACAAGTGCATCAACTAGAACCATCTCATTTGATGCCAACTAGCTAGAAATAATATAGGACGCTAAGAAAATTATAATGAAAGTAGTCAAAATTTAACAAAAAGGAGCAACTAGACTGTGGAGACTAGCTTTGGTTGTCACACTGGCTGCATTGAAATTGCCGTGGAAATCATCCAAGTTCCATAATCCATCCCATATTATCTCCTCGTTTGAAGTACAGGCACAGGCACAGGCACAGGCACAGGCACATTGCTATTGAGCAAGGATAAAAATATCCTTGCTCCTCATTGGTGTTGGGATACATGGTGGCCATTTCTTGCCTCACTTGAGGTAGACAGGTGGCCCTATGGTCATTTTCATCGAGCAAGGCCATGATCCTTTTCATGTCCACTTGATTAAACTGTAATTCTTGTTGTTGTTGTGGTTGTGCTGCTGCTGCTGTATTTGCTGCTGCTGCTGCTGTTGTTGTTGCTGCTGTTGTTGCTCATGATGAAATTGCTGCCTCCTTAGGAGGCGAGTTTTTGCCCTTTGAGATGCATCAGAAGGGACTATAGCCTTTTTCTTGAAGTGTGTCCTCCAGTAATTCTTGATCTCATTGTCAGTTCTTCCTGGCAAGCTTCTTGCAATTGTTGACCACCTGAAATTTCGTGATTTAGTAATCAATACATTAGTATGAAAGTTATTGATTAAGTTCAGAAATTTGAAAGATCATAAATTAAGCTTTAGTGTAAAAACAATTACCTGTTCCCCCATCTAGCATGTAGCTCTAGAATTATGCTCTCTTCATGAGGGGTTATCTGCCCCCTCTTGAGGTCTGGCCTTAAATAATTCACCCACCTCAATCTACAGCTCTTCCCATTCCTTTTCAACCCTGCACAGACAAAAACAGAGAAACATATTGTTTATCAATCCGAAAAAAACAAACAGAAATGACACTATAATATTCCAAATCAAGAGTAGCCACTGTGACAGTAGAAATGATATATAGTCTATGCCACAGTTCCGTTGCTACAACTGGGCTGTCTTATTGTTTAACAAAGTTGAGACCCTGTCACTGTTTCCATGCCCAAATAATAAAAGAAAGGGGTAGAAATGCAAGTGACAGAATTTTGAGCTGTATTAAATTGCTGAATAGGAGCTGAATTGTTACCTGCAAGCCTAGCCACAGAGTTCCATCTTCCTTCACCATGCAGCCTGACATACTCAATCAGCAATCTATCTTCCTCAGCAGTCCAAGGTCCCTTCCTCCAGTCCTCTTCTTCTATTATACCCCAACCCAAATGGCCTGCCATGACCCCCCGTTCATGTAATGTAAAAATTAAGCAAAAGCTTTGTATGACACTTAAGTAATGTCCTAATGTTTGTCTTCCAAATTCTGTGTCACTTTGGCCTAGTGCTTGTGGCATATATATATGCCCCAAGGTCCCTTGCTTCTTTCCAACAGTCAATTTAAAGTCATTTTCGAATCATCCAAATCCTTTCAGCTTCGGCTACTGTTTAAGGTACGGGTCATCTTTAAAGACTACTATCGTCATGGCCTATAAAGTGACCAAAATACCATTACCGACTCTTTTTATTTTGAGTAAATTATATTTTAAACCCTACTTTTTAGGGGGTGTAACAAATTAATTAATTCTATAGTTTCAAAAATAACAAATTGAATATTGAGGTTTCAAAAAGTAACAATTTAGACTTCAACCAATTTAAGTAGAACAATAGTTTAATTTGTTACTTTTGAAACTATATTTAATTTGTTACTTTTTGAAACTTCATTTAATTTGTTACTTTTGAAAATAGTTTAATTTGTTAAACTTATACTGGTTAAAAAAAAAAAAAAAAGAAAAAAAAAAAAGACTTATACCCCTTAATAATTTTTGTTGGTAAATTTTCAAAGGAATAAATTATAAATTGCTTAGATCCAAGTTATTCAACAAATCCTCAGTACTGTTCATGTGTGGTCGAAACCCCACTATTTTTACTAATCCAAATTTTTCATGCCAATCAAGCAGCCAAAATGTTTTCACCAAGCAGTAAGAAATGGGAAATATTGATGAAAATAATATTTTGACATACAAGGTCATTTGAGGAACCCAAAGATCTGCTCAGGGATTGGGTGACATGCTGTAACTAGGATCCAAATCAATTAGATAGATTACATGTTTTGATGCTGAAGTGAGACAAAAGAGAAATAGGAATCTGATGGCCTTAAGCCACGTGTTCCAGGCCTTATGCATCTATACAATATAAAAATTATTAGCTCTAAAGCATAAGCTATGAAATGAAATGAAACATAAAATATAGATGGGTGGTGGAATTTTTTAAGTTGAAAATTACTGGAAAACCAATGAGCTTTAACCAGGTGTTGGATTAGCTTAGTTCTTAAGGAGATTGATACATGCAATCTCCAGTAAATCTTTTATAAAATGGAATTTGTTGGATACCATTTCGGGGTATTGCGGTATTAAAATATTCAGGGTGTTGATGATTTTAGCACGTCACTTGGGGACACGTGTTGGTTTTAAGTCCTATATCTGGAAAGGAAATGTTTTTCAGACAGGGCATGGTATGGATTTCGATTTTCCTTTTTTTTTGATTAGTAATTAATGGATGGTCTAGTTCAGGTTTGAGCCTGGGGAGCTTGTTCTATTTCTTTATTATATATAATTGTGACAGTGGAGTACATAATTGGGAAATTCCTGCTTTATTTAAGGGTGGATCGATTTAATTAGGTGGTGAGTTCATGGTCCATTTTGCCTAATATAACACCGTTTTGGCTAAAGACTTATGATATATGTGCTGCACGTTTAATTTAATTAATAAATTAATAATTAAGGTTCACAAATCAAGAAACACAATGATATTATCTAATTCTTTTTATGAGGAATACTTTCACACTGATAATACATATATTACTAATAAGTTTTTATGAAAGAAAAGGCATGCATGGGAAGATTTTTTTATTTTTATTTTTTTTAAGTTGACGTATTTCCTCTTTTCTTTTAAGTTTTATCCCACCGAACCAAAGAGTATAATAATTTTATTACAATTTTTTTTCTTCTATATTTCCGAAGTTGGGTTAGAGCTTCTAATAATTATCTTGGGAGTAACAAATACAAGACATCATATATATCAATTCAAAGATTTTTAAAATATTGTAAAGAATTTATTTATTTATTTTTTAAAAAATTATATGCCTTTGTACAAATAGAATCCAAGTATATCTGCATGCTTTCAAGTTTCATTTGATACTATGTTTTTTCTCTGTTGAGCAAGAACGTTTCTTTTGATACTGATCACACTTTTTTATTCCTTTTTTTAATCCCCGAATCCAATATTCATGATAAGTTGAATTCCCAAATATTATTATTATTATTTTTAAATAGGAGAAGAAATATCATTAAATTATAAAGTTATCGGTACAAATAATTATGAGCTTACTTGGAGGCATATATAAAATGCTAAATTGAGAATAAGAGCAGATAAGGTTCAAAACTAAATATTTAACTTTGTTGTAACTTGTGAAGAATATTTAACCAATCAACCATTTTGGGCCAATTGCCCTTATCTTCTAGCAAACGTGTTAGTGTAACCTCCTTAATAATTTTGTAGTTGTAATTATTATTAAATTTTTTGGGGGGAACCATTTGCAACCTCATTGCACGGAAGATTCTGTTCTGTGATAGTCATTGTATCATTTTGAAAGTTAATAGAATTAATTATTGGTAATAGACACAGCTAATCCGTGTTTAGTACGGATAACCAATAAAGTGAAACCATAAAATACTTGTAATAGACAAAACTTGTCTAACAGCTAAGCATGTGTGCTCGAAGGTACAAAAGGTAGAAGATTTTCTTGTTCCTTATTCTATACTTTTTGTGTTGTTTTTCTTTTGGGAGTGTTTTCAATATAGATTAGGATAGAGTTTGTGCGATGTTGTGGCCCTTGTGGGGTTATAAGTAGCATTTATTAACTCATTTCTCTTTTTGTTTTATATTCATTGGCAAGGGATGCTGTGGCATGCCATTGGTTTCTAGAAGCATTTTTGATCAATCTCACTTTCAACTCGTCGTGTAAACTCAATAATGTAGATTGCTATGATTAATGAGAATTTTGGACTCAGTTTAACTCAACCGAGCCACTTCTCTTGCAAAACAATAATTTTTTTTCCTAGATATTTATGTTGAGTCAGAATGTCACTAGGGCGAAGAACCAATTGTTAACGTGCTACTTTTAGTTGTTTATAAGGATGAAATTAGAACTTTTGCTACAATTAGTAAGATCACAAGATCTTTATTTTAGGATTAGATCTACATATAAGATCTGATTTTAATGGGAAATGGTGAGAATTTGATCCTTAGTACAAGATTAATGATAGATATGGTATCCAGAAAGTTGCCTGGCTCTACTTTTAATTCTTGATCATACTAAGATTCATTTGATTGCAAATTTAATCTAATTAATAACAAATCTTTTAATTCTTGATCATACTAAGATTCATTTGATTGCAAATTTAATCTAATTAATAAAAAATCTTTTAATTCTTGATCATACTAAGATTCATTTGATTGCAAATTTAATCTAATTAATAACCCATTTGTTATTATAGAAGGCTTAAAAGAATATTAAAGAACTTTTGGTATGATTGGTGGGAACATACTAATTTTTCCTTTCTTTCTTGGAGTTTGAAGAAGCGAAACAAGGAAAAAATTTCCTTGAGTTTGCATAAATTTAAGATCCTGAATCCTTTTTCTTTTATTTTATTTTTAAAAAATGGTATAAAGTATAAACATTTTTTTTTTTTTTTGGAGGTAGTAGTGCAATCTATCTTCTGCTTAAATCAACAATGAAAACCTCTTCATCTTATTGTGGATTGTTACTCTTAAAAAAAAAGGGGTATAAAGTATAAACATTTTGTTTTATTTGGGTACGTAGTAGAGTAGTAGTGCAATACTGCAATCTAATTCTATCTTCTACTTAAATCAACAATGAAAGCCTATTCAACTAGTAGATTATTATTACTCTTATAAAGCCGCTTTTATCTTTCACCCAGTAACCAATGCGCCTGTGGCGCGTAATGGTTGGTTATTGGCAAAAGATAAATTTCACGTGGGGGAGGTGGGGCCCGCCGCTTGGCTTTTTGAGTCCTTCTCTTGTAATAATGTTTTCATAACTTAATAATAATATATATATATATATATATATATATATATAATATATTATATATATATATTATAATATATATATATTATTATATATAATATTTGAATTTGAAGTGGAGATAAATATTTCTAAGTAGTAATAAATTTTCATAACATGCATCTAAATTTTTAGATTATTATTTAACCCCTTTAGATTTTTTTTTTTAATTACTTTCCTCCTTTAGTTGCGCTAATTTCTCAAAATGATTAGATAACTCTCTTTTATAATATTACAATAATATATTTTAAGTTAAATTGTACCTTTTCTATTTTTATTTTTATAGAGTGTCTAAGGCTCTTCTGACTATTCTCCTAAATGGGTGTAATCCTCTTATTTTATACATATCAAGTAATTATAAAGAGAAATCCTTTGGGATGACCTCAAGATGTTGATTGGGGAGTTTTGAACTCAGAACCTTATGAATCTCATGAGGCATTGAGAATTACTAAAAACCTTTTATCTTTGTTTCAAAATAATCATTAGCCCCTATACTTTTAAAAATGTTTCAAAAAGGTCATTGCCACCAATGGTAAATGCTGACATGATAATTAATAGAATTCATGTAATTCAAGTCACTTAGATGACAAATAGCATACACCATACATGTTAACAAATCTAAATAAAAAGGGAGAAAGGCCAAATTAGTAAAAGAGTTGTACGTTTTACTCAAATTACTAACAATTCGGAAAAAACTGTGAAATTCTTCAACTCTTCTTCACAAGACATATTGGGGCAAGGAACTTTTTGAAACAATTTAAAAGTATAAAGATGAATTTCAAACTATAGGGATGATTTGGAAACTTGGGTAAGAGGTTGAGGAACACATGTTCAATCTATATCTTTTACTTAATTATTCCTTTTATTTGTATTCTTACTTCTTAAACTCTCTCACATTTAATAAAATATGGAATTTTCAATTAGACAAAATAATCTCATCCAATTATCTAAAGAATTATATCTAAGTTTTACAAAAATAAAAAAATAAAAAAATAGAAGAAATGTTTTCTCTCTCTCTCTGAAAAGAATTTTACCAACAATACATGTTATAGTTGCTTCGGCATAATATTTTTTTTTCCAAATTAAATTGATAGAATCATATCTAAGATCGACTATGTAAAAAGAAAGATTAAGTAGATTAGTTATATTATCAATTAAAAAAGATATGTTAGTAGAACTTGGAATACAAAAAATTAATTAGTAATTTGCATCTAAAAAAGAAAAAATAGATTTTAAATAAAAAAAAAAATATTATATAATTGTTAATTGACGTTTAATAGACATTTAAATATTAAAAAAACTTACGAAATTAGAAATTATTTTTATCTCAAAAAACATGAAAATTTGATATAAATTAAAAAAATATTATATAAAACGTTAATTGACATTTAAATATTAGAAAAATCTCATTTAAAATTGTAGCCTTGTGCTCCAAAATATATCCCTTGAGCCGACCCTGTCGAAATTGGTAGTTGGATCGTCGTTCAAGAGCAAGCGGAAGGAATGCTCTTAAGAGTGCCTAGCTAGCTACGATCCTTTCTTTGACAAAGCTGAATAATTATCACCATACCTCATTGATTCATATGAAATTTTAAAACTAATTTATTCTTATATTTGACAGATTTTTTAAAAAAAATTTAAATCAATAAATAATATGATTACTATAAATAAAAATGTTGTGACTCCAGCCTTGTATCATATAGGCTCCTTTAGCCAATCTCTACCTGGACAGTGATGGTGAGTTTTATAATGTTGGGGGTAGTTGAAGCTGCTCTTTTTTTGGCTTACTGGAGGATTTTTCTTCAGTCAAAATAGATTTTAGAATAAGAGAGGGCTTGGGGATCAAGATCATCTTTAGAAAGGGGGGAAGTATATATGATGCTAGACAAAACAATAATATAAATGAATTGAGCTTGCTTTCCTTTTTGGTAGGACAAAATGTGAACCTACGTCACTCTTTATAAAATAACATGGTCGATTTTGTCTTTGTTAATGAATGGCCTATTTCTGTACGTGTGAATATATCATTATACAGTCTTTCATGCACTCAAACTATAAAGTAAAAAAGGACAAAATTGATGTAAATTTTATAAATTTCTTCACACCATCACAATTTATTTAATGGGAAAAATCTTTAGTTTCTCTTATATTAAAAAATTTACCAACCGTTAAAAATCAATTGAGGTGAGTTAAATATTTTTTCAACATATTCATGAGAGCTCTGAAATTAAAGTCCTTTATCCATTTATATTAATGATTTTTTTTGTATGATGGAACAGCTGGTTGTTTTTTTAATAATATTTCCCCTTTTTACCAAAAAAAAGAAAAGGTCTTTATCATTTATATTAATGATTTTTTTGAAACAAAACCTAACAAACTTGACTTAAAGTTTAAAGATTAGTTTTGCCCTTCTTCTTCTTCTTTCCTTATTTTTTTTTAATGATACAAATTCCCCACTATTAAAATGGAAAAAAAATAAAATCGGTGCCCATTTACAGTATATTTTACATTTTGAATTTTCTAGGGAAGCAAATTTGTTTCATAGCTTATAATAATGTATATTCTCTACTGTAATTATTTCATTTTTTGTTTATTAAAAAATTTATCACTCTTATAAATGTGTTATGCGGCTATGCGCCATCAGGGCTCAGGTACAAATTCAGTTTTTTTTATTTATTAAAATACTACAAAACACGTCTTATATTACGTACATGCACTTACATTGTATACCTACTGAATATATATATTAAAAGAAACCTTGGAGCTTATACCATGTGCAAAAGTTCCAGCTGTAAGGCTTAAAGGAAGCCTTAGGATTAACCTTAATTTGAAGTTTGAGCACCGGATTTTCAATTACTTCACCATAATATATATATAAATATATATATATATATATATATACTATATATATTTTGGGTAATTCAACAGTGGAGACAAGAAATTTCAATCTTAGATTTTTTGGTTCAAAATACTAAAAAGTGTCCATTAAATTGCAAGCTTACAACTTACAAGACTCTTAGTTATTTTAACTTAAAATTTTAGAATTACTTTGGTTTTTTTTGTAAGGTTACCTTTTATTTTTAGTTACAGCGTGTATTTTCAACTTCGCACTAGTGTATTGCTCATCCACTATCCTGTACAATATATGGGTTATTCTATGCATTTTTTAGGAGAAAGTAAAAATATTTCATTTTGGATTACTGGGCATAACATAAAGCACACTAGATATTTAGCAAAAAAATAAAATAAAGCACACTAGATAACTTTCTTATAATACCAAACGGTCTCATGACTCATGAGCTATGTTTCACGTTGTTAAGAAGTGAGTAAGATAAGTGTTTAAATTACCTTGGAGATTATAACCGGGAACAGGAACAAGATTTTATTTTGGGGCCAAATCAAACATAAAAAAAGTTTTTTTTTTTTTTTTGATCATTCAAGAATAAAAAATATAGCAAAAAATTAGTATTTTTTAATATTAACAAAATAAAACATAAAAAATAATTATTTTTCGACTCAATTATTTATTATTAAATTTCACATATTTTCTCTTTCATGTTCGAAAGTGATGGTTTCATAGTTATAGTAAAAACTAGAATAATTTATAAAAATATAACCATTTTGTAAATAAAAATTGGTAGGTTCTTGATTTCTAGTCCTTACCTTTCGAAAAAAAAAAAATGAAGTCTAGATATTAAACTACATTATGTTCATAATGGTAAAGTTCAATTTTTGATAGGAGTTTTTCATGATTTATGATTCTTACGGATAAAACTTGTTTACCAACAAACAAATATCATTAATTCTAACAAGATCCATATGCATCTTGAAGATATAGAGTTGAGCTAAGAATAAATAACTCCACTATATGTTTACTTAATTGATGATCTAAGTTTTTGAATTGAGAATTTATTGTAGCATAGAAAATATTTAAAAAATAATAATGCTCAATTGTAGAGTCCTCTTGTTGATGACAAAAAAAATAAAAAAATAATTGAGCATCCTTTAGGTGGAGTTAGGAACAAAAAAGAATGAGGGACTTTTATGGTTAATGACAAGAGAGGTGGTATTTGGCGCAACAATTATATACAAAAAAGAATGAGTTACTTTTATGACAATGATACGGGCATAATTAAAATAATGTATACTACTCTTTTTTTTTTTTTTCTAAGTTTTTTGTTATCTCAGTGAAGTTGAGTATGCTTTATTTTTTTATCTTATTTTATTTAATTTTAATTCTACAGATGGGATGAGGGTGGGATGATTTGAATCATGATTGTCTCTTTTAAAGAACACCATAAAATATGATCCAATTAAATTATAAGGCTCTTCACACTATTCCTAGAATAATCCATGAAAAAAGAAAAGAAAAGTATGATGCATTGCCTCCACAAGAATGAATGACATACCAGGATTAAGAGAATAAACGCTAATGCATCAGCTCAAAAAGTTATTCTTTTCTTTTCTTTATAATAAACTAAAAAGCAAGTTTATTGTTAATTTATTGATGAGCTGTTATACGACAAACACTGCAAGCTTTTTTTTTTTTTTTTTTGTGTGGGTAAATTGACACTCCAAGCATTTGAACGGCAATGAAGCAAACCCAGATACTGTTTAAGGTAGGTCAGCTGGCTTTGGATTTGGATTAGTGATCTCATGGTTGTAATGCAGAACACACACCTTTTTGAATTGCGACTTTGACTCAAATTTTCTCTTGGCGTTGACCGTAGCTATCAAGGCCGGTTAAAAGTAATTGAAAAATATAGTAATAATTAAAGATAGAAAAGATCATAAATTCAGAATTGAAATAAGTATGATTTACTGTAGCCAATCATAAATTGTGTCAACTTAATTTTGTTTGACTGTACCTGTCAATTATGTCCATAGGCCACAGAAAACCATTGTTAATGGTGCCTACTAAGGGGGACCTAATTTTGTTACAAAGATTGCTTTCTTTACTATATTTTCTTATAAATAAAATCACTTAAGGACTTATGGAGTTTAAGTGTTGACGATGGTCTGAAAAATATCCAAATCCAAATTCAAACATGCATTATTACAAAAACCACAAACTCCCGCAATGCAACAATGTGTATTTGCTCTTTTGCGCAGCCTACCCTATAAGGCTACAAGAGTTTATGTAACTTGAATCTTCTTCAAAGTTCAAACACCCCCCCCCCCCCCCCCCCCCACGTTTTAGTCATTCATGATACAGGGGCGGAGGCAGAAAAAAATTTTAGGGTGGGCTAATTGCAAAAAAAAAAAAAATTGACTGGGTTAATTATTTAATTTAAGGTAAATTTTTTTTTTTTATAAAAAAAAAAAAAAAACCTTGACTGGGCTAACGTGGTTACGCCACTGCATGATGATTAATTGTTTTTGACTTCACTTTTAAACCAAAGTCTAATTCAATTTTTGATCATAACCATAGTCTAATTCTACTAGGACAAGAAAGGTTCTCATTTCTGTAAGCTTTTGTTAACTCAAAGCTCAGTCATCAATCAGTAATTGTGGATACCTTTTTCTCAAAAGAAGAAAAAAAGAAGAAGCATAGTAATTGTGGTTAAATGTAATCTTTGTTCCTTAAAGAACATAGCCTGATAATATTGTAAATAGATTCTGAATCTCAATTATTATTATTAAAAAAATAAAAACCAAAATACAATTGCTGGGAGCAATGGACAATTACATGAGTAAATTGTCCAAATTTTGCAAAATTTACATAGCACGTCATTATATCTAGTCATACTGTTCTTGGCTCTTTTTTTTTTTTTTTTTTTTGTCAATTTATTATACCTTTTGAAAATTAAAATACCTAAAGAAGTAATTTAAATAAAAAAGTTAAAATTCGCAAATACTGAAGAAGTAATTTAAATTAAAAAGAAAAGTATTCTGCATTGGCAAGTGCAAACAAGTTGGATCAATTGGTTTAGGCTCAGGTCAGAAACAAGTTGTCCTAAATGAATTGCAAATCCTATGAACCCTTACCTAGTTTTTTAAGGGTTGGATCAACGTATTATAACCTGTATTTTTTTCAAATGCCAAAAAGAATATAAAAAAATAAACAAGATACTTGATCATATTATCTTTATTTTCCTTCCAATACAAATAAGAGAACAAATAAACAAAAGCACTAAAAAATAAAAGTTAAATAACATATAAATTCTTAAATTTACACAGTCTAAAGTTTACTAATCTTATCATCACCATAAAAGCATGAAGAAAGAAAGATTATGAAACAAAATAAAATTACCTACCAATAGAACTAAATATAAAAAGTTTTAAGAATAAAACATAACATTTTAGGTCAGGAAATAAGTAAATGATTAATCCGAATTTTACATTAATCTACTCAATGTTATTTAGCAGTAGACCCAATAATGGAAATATTCATACTTGAAAATTATACCTCAATTTGGTGAGTGATTTCATTAGTACTTTCATCTACGACATGAAGTTCTAATCTAAGTTAAAAAGAATTAGAAGTTTATAAACATGACTATTTTATAATTGGATTAATTATTATCTTTAAATCTATATAACCAACTTCAAACACAAATAAAAATTTCTATATTCTCTTGCAAAAGATAGAAAAGATTGGTACAAAGTAAGAATTTGACCTCCAGTGTAAAAAGGTTGTTAATAAGCAGCCATAGTTATATAAATGCCTAAGAGATCAGGTGACGTTAATTAGAGCTCAAAAAAATAATTGCAATTATCTTTCCACTAAGAGAGAACATCCAATATTGTATGTTGCTTTTGGTTAAGTTTAGGTTTTTTCCAATAAAAGTCCAATATTTTTTTTTGGCTCTATGTGTACTTTATAATAGTCAAATTCCTAATCATTCAAAAAATAAGCTTTCATAATGGAAAATTCTTAAAATAGTTATATAGATTTACAAAGCCAACAAAAAAAAAAAAAGAGTGAAAAAAAGAGTCGACCCATGTGACTTGCGGGTTGACACGACAGGGGTGGTCTTGGGCATGTCCAAGTTGTGCAACAACTCCAAGCCTTACCCCAAAATTTTTTAAAGCCCTTCTAATTTTGAAAGGCCTCAAAAAACATTTTGATAATATAACCTCATACAAAAATTTGAAAAGGCCCAAATAATTTAGAATAACCTTAAAAAAAACCCAAACATTAAAATTAATTCTTTCAAATAAACCCAACAATAATTTATTTCTCTTTCTCAAGTCCTAACAATAATACAATAACTTTAAAATGGTAAAAGTAAATGTGAATTTCACCCCTTTCTATAATTTAGTTTCCTATCATATTGACAACTCTAGATATTCAAAATTCATTCACTCATTCTCTCTTTTACTCTGTTTCTTTCTAAACGACTACTTTTAATCTCTCACTTCTTTACATATCCATTAAATTATTACTCTATGATTTCAATTTTATCACCCTCTCATCTTATTCCAAAAGTAAAAAGTTCAAATTTCCGATAAGTTTGAATTTTGATTTTTGAGGTATGTATTTAATACATTTTTTCATAATAGTTTATGAGTATTATATTTTCTATATTGGTTTACCTTTTTTCATCACTTCAGGCCCCATTTTTCCAAGGGGCTGGCCCTGTGACCCGACCCTCCATTTCAACGGGTCGGATACGAGTTGATCTTTTTTGTTTACAAGTCGAAAAATCCTGATTCAAACCCATATTTTTTTCTTTGGGTTAACAGGTTCGAATCCAATTTTATGAGGTCTACTTGGCGATTAACAAAAATGACCACAAAACCAAGGATTTGAGAATGAGCACAAACTTAAAGACTCATGGTTGGTTGATATATGTATTGTAGTTTTTGTTTGGTTAAAAGAAATTGTAACTCTGGAGTACATGTTCTCGTCCAATGGGAATCTTGTTACATGTTGCAGCCAGCTTGAATAGTTCTAACTCCCCTTTTGTGTTAGTTCAGGCTGTTTTATCTGATATACTCTCTGTTTCAGGTAATGGAATTAATCCTTTTGTCTTAGGAAAAGGGGAAGAAAAAAAAATATTGTAGCCATGCCCTACACAACTATTAATAGAGTTGAAAGCTTTCAAGCGATATTTTCATATTTGAATTCAATCAGTCAAAACTTGATTCTCTCTCGTAGTGAAAAAGAAATAGAAAAATCATAAATAAAAATAGACAAGTTTGATTCCTTATTTTTATTATCTTATACTTAGAAAATACCAAAAATATGAAGAATTTTTTTAGTTTTGAATCATTTCTGTAAATTAAGTGAATATTAGAATTCAAATTCTTTCAAATCTTCTAAAGCTCTATATATATAAGGAGTTGACATTAATGAAATATACCACAGAATTTTAAAACCAAATCTTTACATTTTTAACCCGACTGATCGAGTTGCAATATGGGTATTCTTTTCTATTTACAATTGTTTTGATATTGAGTGAAATTAGTAAAGGAATATAGTGATATATAAAATAAAAATTTATGCTAAAAATTTCTGTTAAATGATAAGAGCATCTTTTTTTTTTCAAAACAAAATGATGATTATCATTTATCATATGTACACTATCTACATCAAAAACTTTAGAAACAAAGTGCTAACCAAACTTCTTGTCGTCCATATCATCTTCAAAGCTTAGGCTGTTAGGCACTACCGACCAATCCAACTAATGTCTCGTTTTAGTTCAGAAGAATATGATAGGATTTTAGTAAAAGTGTTAAAGCTCCAAGAGATAGCATAATTTAATGTTCTTTCTTCCTAATTTCTCACTTACCAATGCTTCAATTTGAGAGCCGATTTCAAGCGAGTACTTTCTCATTACTTTGACCGCTATCCATATTAATGCTATTTTGACCAAACTTTTTGACTCAAGGAAGACAAGGACTGTGCTCCAATTTTGGTCAAGTAGTCAACCCTCAACTTCAAGTCTATCCTCTATCACGCTTGCAACACGTTTGGGTAGGCACACATTGTCATCATCCTCTTTTTTGGCAGATATATACATTTTTTTTTTTGTTAAAAGGGAATATATAAATTACGAGCTAATCAAACGGAAACGAGTAGCACTCGATACATCAAAAGCCAAAGCCTCCAGCACATACGCTGGGGCATTAGAAAAAGAAATAAAATCCGGTCTCTGGTCGCAGCCAGTTTTTGCAAGTAAATCAGCACAACCATTCGCTTTCCCTGAAGATGTGCTTGAGCGAACAACTCTCAAATCTCTCTATTAAGGACCTGCAATCAGTCACAATGGTACTCAAAAAAGCATTAGGGGTAGTAATGGAGTTAACAAGCTCAACTGCAACTAAAAAATCTATTTCAATCTCAAGGTTAAGAATCCCAAGATTAATGGCTAGATTTAAACTAGCAGATATATACATTACTATACATTACTATCATGCTCACGACCACAATCCACCATTACATGATTCTCACTAACATGAAGCTATTTTTTTTTTTTAACTTATGAATATTCCAACTTCGATAAGTTATTTAGCTATTAGCCTATTACCCACGTATAAGATCATCATCATTCTTAAGCGGGTAATAGTTATTAGTTATTTTCTTTAATTGGTCTTATTAGTTTTTTTTTTTATACTATTAATTGGTCTTATTAGTTATTACTTATTAGATATATCAAATGATCATTTTTTCTGATCCTAAAATCGACATTATTTAATCATTGCAGCACTTTGATTCTGATCTATTCAACCCATTAAAAATGTAAAGACTGTCTTCTTCTTTTTTACTCTTTAGTCTATGCATCTAACAAATATCGTTTTCACTACCTTTAAGCATGATGTTAACAATATTAATTGTGCCTGATCAATGATCATTTAAATTTTAAAAATATATTAAAATCGCAGGAACCTAATATATCGTGACTTTCATTTTCGTGGACTCTAAGGAACCACTATCCTTTGAAAATCATGTCAAGCTGGAAAATGTATAAGAATAGACATAAGCTATTTAATTTACCATTTTCTAACAATTTAAACTTTTAATTGATAATTTATTATGGTATTAGGACATGTGGTGATCGTAATAGTTTATCCTTTCCATTTGTTTATCTCATGACGTGGCTATCTGTACAGTATTAGATCTATAATATTTAATCTGGATCACAAAATTGATTATCTCCATTTCATTTCAAATGAAGAGGATCATTTTCCGTGGTGATCCTGACTTCCACCTTTCTTCAATTCTACCTCCTATTTTAAAAATTAATAATCTCATATGTTGGGCCTAATTTATTAAGTTTATAAGAGAGAGAGAGAGAGAGAGAGAGAGAGAGAGAGAGAGAGAGAGAGAGAGAGAGAGAGAGAGAGAGAGAGAGAGAGAGAGAGAGAGAGAGAGAGAGAGAGAGAGAGAGAGAGAGAGAGAGAGAGAGAGAGAGAGAGAGAGAGAGAGAGAGAGAGAGAGAGAGAGAGAGAGAGAGAGAGAGAGAGCGTTTCTCTCCAAAACATTATGTGTGTTAGAATGATAGAGTTTATCTCCAAAACACTATGTGGTACCTGGTAAGACTATCTACCATTATTATTGGGCAAATTGTATCTTCTCTCATTTATCTATGGGGTTATTTTAATGTCTCCCTTTATTTGTTAAGTTGAACAATGTCTCCTTTTATATATTAAAAATGTGCAACTTACTTTTAATGGTTTATTCTTTTGGTTAAATCCTAACAGAAACTATTAGGGAAATGTCTAAAATATCAAATTTTAACTCATTTAACCCAACCCAAGTCTTACCCGTTGTTTTAACACAGATCCATTTAATCCAAACCAACACATCCCCCTCTCTCTCTCTCTCTCTCTTTCTCTCTACCCATGGGCAATGGCTGTAATTTATCCTTCTTCTTTTTTCACATCTTATCAAATTTTAGTCAAATTTGATCCATAATCCTTTTTTCTACTGACTCTAAATCCTAGATCAATAAATTTTATTGACGGTAAACCCACCAGAAGCACATGTAAATATTTTCGCCTAGGAGTTCAAGTTTAATTTTCTATCTGCTATTCAATTGGCTAATTATTTGTACTAGGATTCATTTTTTTTTTTTTTTGGTAAAATTTGTTATGTCATTAAACTTATTTGAACTCATTAGCAATATTATTAGTTCCTAAAATTTAAATTGATTTCTTTTAGTACTTAACAAACTTAAGTTATCTTTTTGGTTCATATGGAGTGATGACGTATTAGTTTTAGTTTGACCACATCATCTAAGGAACTAAAAACCATAACTTTAATCTTTTGGAATTAAAATCGTCTATTGATTAAACTTTTGGTTCTATGGAGTGATTGACGTATCAGTTTTAATTTGACCACGCCATCTAAGGAACTAAAAACCATAATTTAATCTTTTGAAATTAAAATCGTTATTGATTAAAATTTTGGAACCAAAAGCGTATGTATGCCTAACAAAAGATGAAATAGACTTGCCAATTGTTACCACCATAAGCGTCGCGACATCCAAACAATTTTTAACGATATAGTAGTGAAATAATAAATACGATATTGAAAAGTAAAATTGGAATTCAATTGCATATCATACAACTGATAATCAAAAAATATCGCATATGATATATTCTCTTAAAGTATAGAGCACATATTTTATAAGCCATATTCAACCATCCACAACACGAATTGTTGTAAGCATATAAGTGATTAAGTTTGGAGCACTCTACAAAACAAATTATAACGATTACAAAACAAAAAATTCTAATAGTTTGGTAAATGAACGTATAACCTAATTCGTTCGGCACCAAAGGTAACTTATTTCATTCTTTTATTGTAAAAATTTCTTTCTGCGACAGATCGTATATCCAAGCATCACACAAGATATGACCCAGAGTCTTAGGTCTAAGGATAAAACACACTAAAGACTACTCTCAGGGTGGTCCTTGTACTAAGACTTTTAAGTAACTGGGTGAATATACACTCCTGATACTATATATAGTAGAAACTCCACGAGCGATCGGTGTGTAATTAACTAAATAATCAATGACATTATCGCGTAGAGTATGCCACAGAATTATATATATTACAAAGAGAGTTGGATTATCTATAACACACACTTGACCAGAGTAGAATGTAAAATTTTCCTAATTTCACTATGTAGATAATCCAGATTAAAAACAACACAATTATCATTAAAATATTAGTGTACTCACATCTATGTCTTAACTGATCTAATAGGGTCGCTAGCCTTCTGCAATGCGCGCTAGTTCATTCATCGCGTTACTTATGTAATCGCGTTGCGCATGATACTACTTCCAATCTTTCAAATGAACCATGTAATCCTAATATATGCCAAAAACACTATTTTTAATATGATATCTATAGTCGCGGACAAAAGATTCACCACACTCCAGTCCACATACTCTAATATCCATCCAACATAACTACATATTATTTTCTACTATCCCATTGACCCCACATTCAGTTTAATATATCCTGATACACCGGCTAAACTCAACTCTGATGATTGTTTGTAAACTGTAGTTGTCCACAATCCTAATTCCCGGGCTAGATATAACTAGCCATATTTGAGAGTGAAGTCCACACGGAAGATCGCGTATCTAGCTATGAGTAGTCCAATGTTACCCTAGAATAACTTTCAGTTGACAAATTAGAAAGAATATATGTCTTAGCATTAATAAATGCTAGATTAGATTGCCTATGGAGGGCAAACAATGTGATGTGTATAAGCGCCTCACCTAATTGCTCAACTGATAAGAATTAGTCATCTAGTGGCGTAGACAATCCCCATCCATGGAATATGTACTCACCGAACCACTAAGGCACACATCTATGCGCATACAGGCGCTTCTTAAGCTGACAAACTCCCACAGATGTTATCCGGAAGCTCTAGGTGTCATCTCGGAGAAATCCACTATCATTGGTAACTACGGTCTATAGTGCAGTTTGTTGACCTACCTGTTAGGAGCGGCATCGACGAAATTTCTAATTGATAGGCGAGAACACTCCATTCCAATCTATCCACCATTATCTGGCGCGATTACTTTAAAATTAATTAATATGTGCCTATATTTGCTAACTATATTATCACGGCTTAGGAAAAGGAGGGTGAAGTCCATAATTCGATCGGGTTAGATCCTTCAACGCATTGGAGATATGAAAGAAGAAACAGAATCAGGATGATATGTATAGTATGCGCCCGACGACAGCTGTATGCTAATATATTTTGTACATAGAAGCAATGAAAGCCAGCTCAGTTATTAAATTCTGACTATACTTGATTAAGTAGCTACTCCACAGTTTGGCTAGATTCACCTGAGTATACAGGTTGTGCGTTGATAGCGAGTTGATGTTATGAGGATACTATTAACTCAATGACATAACACCACCTTAATGAGTTCGTACACGTGAGAAAAATTCCTTATTTATTGCCCAAATTTTCATTTACACAAACATTTTCACATGTGAGGTGACTTGCTAATGATTGGTAAGTTGTAAAATAATAAAACAGTGGTTTAAGTGGTGGAACACCCTAGGATGTGACTGGAGATATATAACTATTCTGCAGTTACCTTAGAGCGTTCATTCCATAATCTTCTTGTAACACATCAGTTTACTTAGTTGAATTCTATGACCGCTCATAGTAAATACTGTGTAACTAAGATACTTCCCCTGGAAACTTCACGTCTACTATTGTTTGTCACCTTCAGTGATAAGTGCTGCACGATTCAAGAATCTGCATAAAATTGGTGTCACTTTAGTTTCACAAGCCAAAGAAATCAATGATTGAAAATTTGAAGTAGGGACAGTCTTGGATTATAATAATTATAAACAAATAAATTCTACACAAAATTTATTTTATAATAACATCATTCAAAGAATTAATAGCATACAATCTAAAAGATTTTATTTTATAATAACCCTCACTGATCTGCTATTTGTCCTTGGGAGAACTTCACTTTACTACGTCACAATTTCATACAATAATATGATTTATTTAGAGCCTGTAGTGTCATATGTTTGCACATGCATACTATAATATTAGAATTTATGTGCAGCACTTCGATAGACACAAAACATAAAATAAGTAGCCTTTGAGCTATTTTGTTACATTTGTTTTGCGTAACTACAGAAAACAATTCCTAATTCTAGGACTTTGGAATGTAGTTTTACGATATCTCCAGAGCAACTTATGCTATAGTGCCAATACAGAGGCAAATATGCATGATATATTGGTATTTATTCTATATTAGACGTTTGAGAATTTATCGAATTAATACACAAGTGAACCATTGTAATACTATACTCACAATGTTTAGAGCACTATGGGATACATACATCCATAGACCGTTGATCTTTAATACGAGACACATCATGTCAACGGTCCTCGCATATTGGAGTATAATTCTATGGTAGATATCAATACATAAAAGTTAAAAAGACATCATATTGTATAACTCTGTATGATTAAGCGCATGTGAAACTTTGCGCAACTTAAATTTTGTTCATCAATTCTTTAAAAGAGTCTACATCGCACTATCATTATTTAATCTTTGCACTCTTATAAGGGCTTATAGTAGATAAGAAAGTATCAGATTTTTCTATCACTCATACAGGAAAGATAATCATAAGAGGGTCTCAAAACTGCATTATAATTCAATTCTTAGTTCTAAAAAGAGAAGATCATATTAAGGAGACGCTTGAGATTTAAAATCACAGACATGGACTCCCAATTGTTATCTAATAACTTATATAAAGTGAACTTATCTCTAACAATAAAAAAAGCTGAAGAAAGCAGAAGAAGAAGACTCTCTTAGGCCATACAGAACACCTATCCTATCTCGCTCAACAGCTTCTTAGAGTTATATTACTCTAGACCTGGACATATCTCAAGAGTCCACAGATTCAGATTTCCACACACACAGCTATACGCACCTTCTACACACATCCAGATTCAACGCACTATAAATATTTAGAGAGTATTTATAACTAATAAAGACACATTTTTAAGGTATTTTACACAAAAAAAATATAAACACATATCTCTCTCATAGGAGCTATTGACATAAAGTCCTTCTACGCAAGTGTACACACGAAATTACCTTCTACTTCACTGCATTACACATGATACCATATACTCTCTACACGGCAATCTTAAGCTCTACCAACGCTGAAACACATCTCAGTTACTATAAACACTCGTACACTTTATTATATAATACAACACTTCAGATGTGTGCCACTCCAATATCACACTATTACATGATCTAATACAACTCTAACTCATTACACATATTAGCACTCTTGAAGCGCCATTAATCTAGCACCTCAAAGATGATCACAGTGCGTATCATCTCCAGTGAGAACTATAAATTGGCACCTTTCACAATTAATCGCATATATTGAAGAGCTATACTCTTGTCCTCGTAGATTAATCTATTAGAGAGATCTTACTTAAGAAAACTATGATGCTCTACACGTCTGGGAATATTACGATTAATAATCTCCAACAAATGGGAGTTTGAGGATAACTGAAAAATGATAAGGCGTTATCTATCGTTCGCGGATAGATCTCTCATGTGTTGTTATATTAGTTTATATTATATGCTCCTTCAGTGTTTTCAGATAATCACCAAAGTCTTGTCTCATATAGTTGTGATATAAGAGAACATCATGTATAAAGAGAGCGATGGAATGAGAAAATTGGTACCTCTAGCACATCATCCCACTTTTTATTGGTATTTGTAGTTCAGTCTAGAAACACTTACCACTCCTACATATTTTCCAACAAGAACACGAGAATTTACACTGGAAGAGCACAGCGAAACTTTTGCGCTGTCTGAGGATAAGAGTAATTTTGTCAGAGATATCTTATTAAATCTAACTCAATTGACATTATAAATATAGTAATCTATTGAGCACTTACGATGAGTAACAACCTTCACAATTTAATCCTAGATATAATACACACTTCCAATCAGCCGACGCTTACATGATCTCTCAAAACTACTTATAATATGTAACATCAATACTAATTGTATATACTTCAAAGAAAAGAGTAGAAAAAATCTACGACACTAAAGAGCGGAGGCGATATATTATCCATTGTATATATCCATATACAGAAAAACACAAATATAATTTGAAAAATAATAGCTTCCAAATTAGAGACTTGATGAGCGTAACAATCGATGTATTTATCTCAATTTTTCTAATTTAGCTTCTAGACAAAAAGAACACCACTATGTTGAGCATGAAACTACCACACAAAAAGTACATTTAAATTAGATAATAAAAGATGCATAATTCGCAAAATCGATATCAAAACACATATAAAGTCATAATGACTCAATTTTAAAATTTTATTAATCATGATTATAAGTATATATATATAAAAGTAAAGAAATTCTTTTATGGTAACCAAGATATTATATATGATAATATGCTTAAGTAATTAAAAGAAAAAATTTCAATATAAAAATAAAATTACAATCTCTCGCATAATAACTAGTTTCATTTACTATTATGGATATTATAGTAGTTAAGCAATCATACCTGAGGCTTTGATATAGTATGGGAGAGACACCTGTACTAAGCCGGCTTCACCATTTTCAACGACAACTTTTTGTATACCCTATGGGGTTGTTGTTCTAGATATAGTAATACTAAGTGTCTGGGTGTCTGTACACTAATGAAGTTAGTCCACTATGAGTATGTGATGCCAAATCTCGTGTATTATACCGAGAATTGTCTTTGTCGAACGCGGAGCCCACACAGATTGTGCAATAACATAGAATATTTGAATACACCAAACGTTGTCGAGCATTCTCTTTATTCGGCTTAACTATGTTTGCCGACACTAGTAAATAACTGAGGACCATAGTGGCACACCAATGAAAATAAAAATATGTAGATCTATAGCCCTAAATAATTGCGTAGAATTCTCTGCACCCTAATATATTCCACATACTGTCTATCACTACGTAACCATCAACTCCATCTATGCTCCGCAATAGGACAAACTTGTATAGGTAGCAAGCTAAGCTCGAGCGAGCGTGAATTGAATTAAGAGGTAATTAGACCACACACATCTATACCGTATCTATCTAATCTGATTGAGAGCATATAATATTCCAGAATGTTATATGTATTATATTATACTTGATTCTTTATGTCAAATGTATCGAGAGAGTGTTCAAACGAGTAGGAATGGAACACCTCAAAGTTACTTACCACACAGATGCATTGTGAGCGTGATGCGCCTCCAAGTGCGCTTGTGAAACACGCAGCGAGAGCCTTAGAGGCTTCTATCACCATTCTTCTCTCTTCTCGATGATCTTTTTAGCCTATAAGAGAGCATTTTAGAGCAATGTGGAGAGAGCACTTCCTACACATCATCATGATACAACCTTCATTACTAGATTAACATAGCTCGCGGCCATATTGCGAAACGGCATATTGATCCAATCTACTAATGATAAAGTACCGAATCAGGCTGATTATCACAAGAAATCATAAGGAAGACTCCGCCCTGCATAATTCTCAAGAATGGAATTGACTATAATAATGGAACAAATCTAAGATTACACTATTAATATCCACTTCTATGGGTTAAAGTCTGGAACTAAATAATATTGAGGATAACTATACCACTATTTAGTGAGTAAGAGAATAATGTTCTGATGAATAATACTTAAGTCACGTTTACACTCACGATCTGAATAATTGAGAGCCGAGAGGAGATCTCTCATATCACTCCAGAGATAATAAAATTGTTCGGTATCAAGATATATTGACTGTTATAACATCCCATAATGTTAGTGAAATTATCAATCATATCTTCTATCACAATAAACGCCTAACACACCGATCCTTGTGTTCTGATCTGGCACAAACAAAGGACCACACTAGCGCGGATAGTATCTCTCCGAGTAGACATAAATATAAGCAGAATAAGTAGACATTGCGGCTTCACTTAATAGTTCCAGTGCTAAGTGTTATACAGCAGAGTAAATTAGAGAATTCCACCATTGATTATTTAAAACCATTCATATATGAAGGATATATGTATTAGATGAAGTGAGTATTATTCGAGATATATCTCATTATAGTGCGTTAATACATTTGGTTCGCAACCAATATAAAATCTCTTGACACAACGTTAAACATAGGTTGGATTTTTTTCACTCATAGATATAACCAGTTTTATATATATTATTACCATTCCCACAAAGCACATAACTACAACCAAATTTTATTCAATTCATCAACCAAATTGAAAGCTGGTTTCATCGGCTTTGGGTCAAATGCTAAGCGGGGGTGGAAATTGGGTCAGTTTAGAATTCAAATTTCCGGACAGAAGGGAGAGCTTATTGATAATAAATTTACTTGACTTCCGAAACTCTGCAAAAACTCTTTCTTCTATATTTTTCACCTAACCTTTAACCTCCATGGACTGTAATACTTTATTCGCCACTTTGTTGTTGTTAATGTTGTTTCTTGGTATATATCTGCTTCTCTTTTCTCTCCTTTTTTTCTTCTTTTTTTTCTCAGATGTTTTTTGGCTTTTTACCAAATAGCTTCGCCATGCATGGGAGTTTAAAGCTTAGGGGGAAAAATAGAGAAGAGAGAGAAGAACGAAAGCACAACTCCTATGGTGGCGGTTGGTCAAAGTTTTGAGACGCCTGTCCATGGATTACCGAGTTGCTCAAATGTTGATCTAGGAAATATTATTTTTCTTTTATTTTGTTGTTGATAACTAAAATGTTTTAGTTAAATTGGTTATTTAGGCTTAGTCTAAAATCTTATGTGTAATTTAAAAATTTTATTTTTATTTTTTAAATTGTCACGTAATTTAAATTATCTCATATGATCTATCTCAATAAACCACGTATGGTGGCGGTCTTATGATTCAGGGATTTATGGACTCCCGTCCATGGAGGTAAACCGAGTTGCTTCAATCAATGATAATAAACCTTTGGTAAATAAATCCTAGTGCATAGGCATATTAGGCCTATTATTTCATGTGAGCGATAAAATTATATCATTTTACTCGATAAGATTTACCTTATCAAGTAAAAACACAATAAGAATGACATTTATCAACAAATAAAACGAAAGATTCAAATGAAAGTAAAAACACAATAATCTTTAGCTAGCAGGTACAGAGATTAAAAGGGGAATGTAACTATACTATGAGGATGAAAGGTTGCAAACCAAACGGTGGGGTGAAACTAAACTCTCCCTATAGTGAAAAGCATTGGCAGACAAATACCTACAATCACAGCACCACGACACTCTCACTCTTCTCCATGACCACTTAAGTAGGAATTCCAAACTCCAAGTCAAACCGGGTGGCCTAATGGTCTTGTGAAAACAACACGTACACAGTCTGAATAGCTTGATCCAAACACGAGTGCCATCCTTGTCATTGAGGGAGAGAGAAAACACGCTAATAGATAATCGCTTTGCGCCATATAAACCCAACCATAGACATCCTTGCATGTTCATCAATTTACATTCGCTCCAATATGTTTTCTCTGGTAAGTCCACCAACGAGATATTCTCCTCGACCAAATCAAAACATAACATTGTTGATACAGGGAACATACAAATCCAATAGATACTACCATTGACATGGATTTCCCTATAGCTCGAAATAGAAAAATAAAGGGTGTTAGAGATCCTCTTCCACGATTTGGTCATAAGTGATAGGACATAAACCTCAGGTTTAATATTAGGTCTCTCACCAACAGATACACATTGAAATATTTTAACCACCTTGTAATCTTCTGAATGAGTATCATAACCAATCCCATGTATCATGTCTCTATTTTTTGGAGAAGTAGGAGGAGGAGAAGAAGATAATTCGATGTATTCCCTAAGAGATGGATTCCAAACTATGAGGGCGGACCCCTCTAGCCTCTCCACTTCCCCACATAGCAACCCATCACAATGACCCCAAACTTTAAACTTAATTGCATCCCAGAGAAAGGGTATTGAGGAACAATCAATTTCTTCTTCTTCTTCTTCTAGTTGTCGTTCTAGTTTCTCTTTCTTTTGTTTCTTCTTCTTCTTCTTCTAGTTCTTCTTCTTCTTCTTCTTCTTCTTCTTCATCATCATCATCATCATCATCTTCTTCTTCTTCTTTTAGATATTTCAAATGAGAAGAGAAAGAAGAATCAACTAAAATCTGAATAACACCTTCCATCCTCGTGTGGTTTTCATGTTGTTCATGATCATGATTAAGGTGATGTCGAACAAATCTAGGATGGGTGAGTAAGGAAAGCCACGAATTACAAACGCACCTGAATCGAACCAAGGATTTGACCGGTAGTCTCACCAGTATTTCCACTAAAATATCCTCCGGCAATTCGTTAACTTTGACGTTCTCTGACATCTTCTGCCTCTTATTCAGAGGCATGTTAAGGACGTCACCTTCCTTCCTCAAAACAACAGACTCACATGGCTCATCATAATGGTCGCTCCTCTTCTGCTTGAAGAGCGTCAGCCTCATCCTCATCATATATGATCGGTTTTCGGTGTCACTCTCGTTCATCTTAGTAGAAGAACCAGTGATCATAAAACTTATGACTTTGTCGTGCTTCGCAACCTAAGTATGGTTGGTGTATCGCCGCTGCGCTAATATCTCTAACTAGTCTAAGGCCTTTTTCTTTTCTTATTGTGTTTGTGTTTCGCTATGATTCCCTTTTATTCCTTTTCTTCGTCTAGTCCCACTCCTCCTAGTAGAAGGAGAAGTTATAGTTGGGCGGCCAACGTCTCCCAATTCTTATTTTTTTATTATTATTACTATTATTATTATTATTATTATTATTTTGTAATTCTAGTGCTAATGCTAAGTGAAAGTGGAACTAATAATATATCTCATAGTATTTCATGTTGCCTTTTACTCTTTGACGCCTCTACAATTAACTTAACATTTCTCCCGAGAATCAAATATAGCTCTAAACACTAATTAACTTGAACATTTCAAAATCAGAATCAAATATAGCAAACCACTAATTTAATTAATTTATATTACCGAAAAAATAATCAACAAAAATTCTGTTTTTACAAATAATTAAAAACCATAACGTAGAAGTTCTTACAATTTGGATTCAATAAAAGTAAGTAGAGGAAGAGCGTAAGCAAACCAACATTTTGGGTTTGGTTTCTTGAAGATGTTCATGGTGGTGTTTGTCTCACAAATAGTCTTACGCACATTGGATTAAGATCTCTGTAAAGGTTTAGTAATTTGCTTTAGAGAGAGAGAGAAAGAAAGAGAGGTACCAAGCTTCTGCACCAGGTTTAGTTGTTTGCCTCTGAACATCCAATGCGCTGATGGATAAATCCCAAACCTCACCTCCCAAAAAAATTGATAATATAATCAGATATAAAAGAAATCATTTTGGATGGGAAGAGAAAGTGTAGGTTCTTTATAGGGGAGATTGAGAGAATATGAAGGTAAAGAGATGGAGAGAGTGAAATAATGAGGTTAGGATTCATCGAAATTGAAAAAATGAGGTTAGGACTTTTGAACTGGTTTTCCTGGCATCGTTCCAATTTCCAAACAGAGGTTGGAATGAAACGCCTGGTTTTAAAATCTAAACAGTCACCCGGGCTCAATCTCGTACGGCAAGAGACAATAAATCCACATTAAAAGGAAGGCAGAAATACACTTTTGGTCCCTATATTTAGGGGGTGTTTTCAATTTGGTCATAGTGTTTTAATTTCATTAGATTGGATCCCTGTGTTTTTAAGCCATTTTCAATTTTACCCTTGATGTCAACGCCGTTAGTTTTAATCCTACATGACAGACGGAAAACTGAGCTGGCCAATACTATTTGGCCAACTCAGCTTCCCTCCATTGTGTCCCGCCCTTTTAGAAGCATGTGCCTCTCACGTGGGTGTGAAGTCAACAACCACACGTGAGAAACTCTAAATCTGGTCTGGTGAGATATTTGCAACGGTAATATTATTAAAAAAAGGAAAGAGTAAAGTCAGAGAGAGAAGAAATCGAAGTCAGAGAGAAGAAACCGAAGTCAGAGAGAGAAGAAAGTGAAGAAGAAAGAGAAGAAACCGAAGAAAAAAGGGAAGAAAGTGAAGAAGAAAGAGAAGAAACCAAAGAAAAAAGGGAAGAAAGTGAAGAAGAAAGAGAAGAAACTGAAGAAAAAAGAGAAGAAAATAAAGAAGAAAGTGAAGAGGAAAGAGTAAAGTCAGAGAAGGGAACAAGATTTCTTGGATCGTGAGTTTGGGTCCTTCGAATCGAGAAAGTGGAGCTGTGTAGGGTCTGTGTAGTGTTAAAGTGGAGGGCAGTGTAGGGTCCTTTGAATTAAGAGATTTATCAAGGTTTTTTCAGTTACTGTACTGTAATTTCATTGTCTTTTGAAGGGCAAATTTTTGGTCTGTAATTTCATTTTGTTTTGACGGGCAAATTTGAAAGCTATTTAAGGGGACCACGGGTTGTTTGTATGGTTATGTTATTTATTTATTTTTTTGTTTTGATCTTTTGACTCATGTGGTCCACTGAGAGTTTCTGTAATAGTCAAAAGTTCATATTTGTTTGTTTATTCATGTTGAAATTGAAGCTTTCAGTCAATGCATTTGCATTCAGGAATGGATAATTTGTTTTCTTTGGTGTTGTATCACAGTGGTCATTTTGTGAATAATCTTTGTAGGTATGAAGGGGTTATGAAAACTGTGTTTGACAAGTGTGATCTTGAGAAGTGGTCAAAAATAGAGATCGATAGTATGGTGAGAGAGTTGGGGTATGCTCTTATCAGTAAGCTTTGGTTTAGGGTCCTTGGTATAAGTATTGAAGATGGTGGGTTGCACATGGTTAACTTTGATGATGATGCAATGTTGATGACTAAGTTAGTCCATGGGTATGGTGAGATTGAGGTTTTTGTGGAGCATATAGTGGAAAAACCTATTATAAACAGTGATTTAGAAGATGTGGATGATGATTATAATGGTGATGTGGATGATGATCATCATGTGGATGAGGATGAGGTGGTTGATGTGGATGTGGATGAGAATGAGGATGATGATCTATATGATAGATACACAGACATGATGGATGATGAAGTTCCAGACCAAAATGCTAACAACAGTGATACTGACAACAGTGATGATGATAGTTGGGATAGTGTTAAGGATGATGAACAACCAGAAGTAATGGGTGCTGAGGTTTTACATTCTGATTATGAAAGTGAGGATACACAATGATGGGCAGGGTTTAATTGAGTCTGAGTCTGAGTTAGATGGTAATAATGCAAAAGTTGATGCTAATACAGATGTTGAGAGTAGTGCAGGTGTTTATGGTAGAAGGCCAAGCGTAGAATCTAGGAGGCCTACATTCCCTATTTTTAGGCCAGTTGCTCGTGCTAAAGATATTAGGTTTGAGCTTGGAATGCTTTTTACCTCAACTAAGCAGTTCAAGGAGGCCATGACTGAGTATGCAGTTGAGGGAGGATAGGGGATTAGGTTTGTAAAGAATGATAAGGTAAGAGTTAGGGCTATTTGCCAAGAAGGCTGCAAGTTTGTTGCTTATCTAGCAAAGCTTCCAAGGGAGCTGACCTTCCAACTAAAGACACTGCAGCTGGAACATTCTTGTACTAGGTGTTATAAAAATCCTAGAATGACTACAAAGTTCCTTGCTAAGAAGTTGGTGGGTAGAGTGAAGGACTGATCGGCCTCCAAAACGTCGTTCTTTAATGGAGACTAATCAAATTTGATATGTATGAATATATGTGTGGGTGTATAAGGTAAAATGGTAGTATATATGGTAAGGTGGGTTGTCGTACCACAGAGAGAGGGGTTTTAAATAAACACGTAACACTAGAAATTAAATCAAGAAAATGTTTTGGTTGTTTTGAAAACTCACAATTTAAATAGGTAAAGAAACTCAAATCTAAAAATTGCTAGGGCTTTGGGTTCCTCAAATTTGCTAAGATAAACTAATTCAATTTAAATCCATGGAATTACACAATTGGGGGTTTCACATCCCAAACCCTCAATTGGAACATTTGCAATAAAAACCATTTTTAATAAAATCTAAATTAGAAATACTATTTGATTGTTCATTGATTTAAACACATAATAAATAACTACATTGGAAAAACCTAAAATCGACATTGTACTAATTAATCTAGCAACAATGTAGTAAAAAGTAATATCCAATGAAATTAAGAGTTCTTAGATTTAATGGAACTAAAATCTTTACTTAACTATGAGAAAAACATGATTGAACTCATGAAAAGATTCAAATTATAGAACCACAAATAAAAGGAATGACAAAAAGATGAGAACAATCAAATAATAAATCTTAAACATTGAAACTCAAAATGAATTTAAAAGAAATTAGTTACCTTACAAATTTGGATTCCCCCTTAGCCCAAGCTAAAAGTCTAGCCAATCATAGGCCAAGAAATTACAAAAGAAAACTAAAGAAAAAAATGCAAGAGAAAAAACTAGAGAGAAAAATAGGAAAAAGAGTCTAAAAACTGCTCACTGCTCCAGCGGCACTGCTGCTGCCCCCTTACTGCTTCACGCCTAACTTAGGGCTTCAAAAAATGGGAATAATCATGTGTGGCTTGGTTGGAAAGAGAGAGCATGCAACCGGTCAAGTAAGCTGGTCACGTGGAGCTCATTAATGAGCAATGATCCTGTGCTGCGCGGGAGGAAGGAAAGAGCATGCAATCCGTGGGACAGCAGGCTTGCTGGCCTGTGGGCTTGCTGCTGGCCTTGTGGGCTTGCTGCTGGCCTTGCAGGCTTGCTGGCTGGCTGGCCTTGCAGGCTTTGTGGGCTTGCTGGCTTGCTTCTTCTTCTATTCTTTTTCTTTTTCAGCACTAGTTTGCACCTAAAACATAACATAAAATTTAGACTTTATAAAATTAAAATGATGCATGTAAATAAATTATTTTTATACAACGTAATGAAATAAAAGAAATGCAATGATTTGCATACAACTAAAAATAAAATGCAAAATAATTATATTAAAAACCTTAGAAAATGGGCTTAATAAGTCATATTTCATGACTTATCACACCCCCCAACCTAAATTTTGCTAGTCTCTAGCAAACCTAAAAACAATTCAAAAGAAAATAAACCTAAACTATACCACTTTCGCTGGCACTCTCGGTTGCATTTAGCTCATGCAACAAGCCTTTAAACCCCTAGGTGTCCCTAGTGGACGAGTTATAGTCTCGTGAGGGCTTACCAGAACGATACCCACAAACGTTTTGTTTCTCAAGTAACGTGCTCAGTCTTGACTTATTTCAAACAATGCCAATCATGTTATCAAAGGGAAAGCAATATCACAAAAGCAATGGTTTTCAGTCATGAGCAAGCTTAAAAATACAAACTTCATCTCCAAAATTATGAAAAATTTAAACTCTATCCGAATTTGCTCATACTCAAATAGTAAAACGCCACACACATCCTTAGTGTAAAGTGAGTTAGCTCATGGTTATGGGGCTTCAAACAATTCCATCATAAATGGCTTAGTCCTTCAAAGTTTTCTAAAATTCTTTGTCAGGTGAAACAACCAAGGCATAGAAAGTATTATTAAATTGCTCATATACACTTGCATCATCATTTTTTTTTTTTTTTTTTTTTTTTTTATTGTGTGGGTTGTACAATGCTTAGCTCCCTTAAGCTTTCTAGTTGACCCGTGTATCGAGTGTTTGACCAGTAACTCCCAAACCAAGTGGCTCAATGGGCACTAGGTGTAAAGACACCCCTAAGGGCTTACTAACTCGAGTCAAAAAGGCTACGAAGCTAAACTAGTTACCCACACCATATTGACCATTCCAAACCTTTACCTTTTGACGCGAACACTCACTGCTGGTTAGGCAAGAGGCCCGGTTACTCAGTATAAGCTCAAGACGGCCAATTTTTTTTTTTTTTATAAGAAATTTACAATACACAAAACCATGCCAAGGATTTCACAACCAACAAGTCAACCAACTAGCCTTAAGATTTTAAACATTCATGTTTGGCTTTCATACCCCACAACTATGTACTAGTGTGCTTGTGAAGTTCAAAGAAACATGTGGAATCTCACTACCCAAAAATCAAGCATCAAAGGACAGAATTTAAATTTCTCAATCAAATGATCATGCGTTCAAGCCTTTAAGCTCACTAATGACATTCAAATCAAAGCTAATGCTCAATACATCCTCAAGGATAGCACAATCAAAGCATATGAATTCATTATTTCAAGACATATTGCATAACATTAAACATCAAAAAGATTTTTTTTTTTTTTTAATATTTACCAAAAGCAAAAAGATGTCAATGAAGGGGAAACACAACAAGCATGCAAGAATTTCAACACTTCAACATATGTATGGGAAGCTCTAAAAAATTACTATCCCACCCCCCAACCTAAATTCAACATTGTCCTCAATGTTTCAAAAATGTAGAACATGATAGTATAAGAAGGTTTAGAGGGCACCTCAATCGTGACGTAGAAACTTCCAATGATATTTCCTGCAAAATGTTAGTTCCACCAAACAAAAACAAAAACAAAATATGGTACAAGTAAAAGGTAGACTCCGAAAAATCTACTCATCCCGATAAACGGGATCCTCCAAGGAAATTGTTTCTTCCTCAGGCACAAACCTATCTAAGGCGGGCTTAAGTCTTTGTCCATTTACTTTAAAAATCCGCCCATCCCTAGGATCCTCTACCTCAATGGCCCCGTTTTCAAAAACACGCTTCACTACATACGGACCATCCCATCTAGACCTCAACTTGCCCGGATGCTTATGGAGTCTAGAATCATACAAGTACACTTTTTGGTCCACTTCAAAGGTTTTTCTCAAAATCCTTTTGTCATGAAAAATTTTCATCTTTGCCTTGTAGATTTTAGAACTCTCATACGCATCGTTTCTTAACTCCTCTAATTCATTCAATTGGAGTTTTCTCAACTTGCCGGCCTCATCCAAATCAAAATTAAAAGCTTTTATAGCCCAATAGGCTTTATGCTCAAGTTCTACCGGCAAGTGGCAAGGTTTACCAAAAACAAGTCGGTAAGGGGACATACCAAGGGGAGTTTTAAAAGCAGTACGGTAAGCCCAAAGTGCATCCAACAAACGTAAGGACCAATCCTTTCGGTCGGGGCTAACCGTTTTTTCTAAAATTTGTTTAATCTCCCTATTGGCTAGTTCCACTTGACCACTTGTTTGAGGGTGGTACGATGTAGCTACTTTATGGATTACTCCATATTTCAACATTAGGGACTCAAAGGGTTTGTTACAAAAGTGGGTTCCTTGGTCACTTATGATGGCTCGTGGCGTTCCAAATCTAGATAGGACATTTTCTTTCAAAAATTTTACAACGGTCCTATGGTCATTCTTTTTACACGCCACGGCCTCTACCCACTTGGACACATAGTCCACAGCAACTAATATGTAAAGATTACCAAAAGATGGGGGAAATGGGCCCATGAAGTCTATACCCCAACAATCAAATATCTCAATAACAAGAATGGGGTTAAGAGGCATCATGTTCCTACGAGAAATGGCTCCCAACTTTTGGCATCTTTCACATGTCCTACAGAAATCATTAGTGTCCTTAAACAATGTGGGCCAATAAAATCCACACTGCAAAATTTTTGCAGCGGTTTTCTTTATAGAAAAGTGCCCACCACAAGCTTCAGAATGACAAAAGTTTAAGACACTAGTGATTTCATCATTAGGAACGCACCTCCTAATAATTTGGTCGGGACAATATTTAAAAAGATTGGGATCATCCCAATAAAAATTACGTACCTCAACCAAAAACTTTCTCTTATCTTGTGCGCTCCACTCCTTCGGAATTTCACCTACAACAAGGTAATTCACAATATGAGCATACCATGGCAATTCAGAAATAACAAATAAATGCTCATCAGGAAATTCATCATTAATAGGGAGGTGATCCGAATTATCCTCGAAAGTGAGTCTTGAGAGGTGATCCGCTACCACGTTCTCAACTCCTTTCTTATCTTTGATTGTTAGACTAAATTCCTGCAATAACAAAATCCACCTAATTAGTCGCGCCTTAGCATCCTTTTTGGTAAAAAGATACTTGAGGGCGGCATGATCAGTAAAAACAACAATAGGTGATCCAATCAAATAAGCACGAAATTTGTCTAAAGCAAAAACAATGGCTAGTAACTCTTTCTCAGTAGTTGTGTAATTCATTTGTGCACAGTTAAGAGTTCTACTAGCATAATAGATGACATATGGCTTGTTATCTTTCCTTTGGCCTAATACCGCTCCTATGGCATAGTCACTAGCATCACACATGAGCTCAAAAGGAAGGCTCCAATCCGGTGATCTCATAATAGGAGCGGAGGTAAGCTTATCAATTAGCTTTGCAAAAGCTTCTTGACATGCTTCCGTCCAAATAAAGGGTGCATCCTTAAGAAGGAGGCTACACAAGGGTCTAGAAATAAAACTAAAGCCTTGTATGAACCTACGATAAAAACCCGCATGGCCTAGGAAAGATCTAACATCTTTGACGGTCTTAGGGGTAGGTAGTTTAGAAATTAATTCTATCTTGGACTTATCTACCTCGATACCCCTAGATGAGACAATGTGGCCTAGGACTATCCCGGAAGTTACCATGAAATGACACTTCTCCCAATTCAAGACAAGGTTCTTGTTCCTCACATCTAGCCAACACTTTGCCTAAATTCTCCAAACATCCATCAAAAGAATCACCAAAGACCGAAAGGTCATCCATAAAAACTTCCATAAACTCTCCGACCATATCACTAAAGATACTCATCATACACCTTTGAAAGGTGGCTGGAGCATTACATAATCCAAATGGCATGCGGCGGAATGCATATGTGCCAAAGGGACATGTAAAAGTGGTCTTATCCTGGTCTTCTAAATCAATCTCAATTTGATAATACCCAGAATAACCATCTAGAAAACAATAGAAAGAATGTCCCGCCACTCTCTCTAACACTTGGTCAATGAAGGGCAAGGGGAAATGGTCTTTTCGGGTGGCGGCATTCAACTTCCTATAATCAATGCACATCCGCCAACCCGTGACTAACTTAGTGGGCACTAATTCCCCAAGCTCATTCTCAACAACCGTGACTCCCGACTTTTTGGGAACCACTTGAGTAGGACTAACCCATTTGCTATCCGCTATCGGGTATATAATACCCGCATCTAACAATTTAAGCACTTCACTTTTTACTACTTCCTTCATGTTTGGGTTTAGCCTACGTTGAGGCTCTCTAGAGGTCTTAACCTCTTCCTCAAAATGTAACTTGTGTGTGCAAACCAAAGGGCTAATTCCCTTAATGTCCGCTATGGTCCAACCAATTGCGGTTTTGTGCTTTTTCAAGAGTTTCACTAGGCTACCTTCCTGTTCAACAGTTAATTTAGAGGAAATCACTACAGGAAAGGTATCACCTGATTCGAGGAATGCATATTTAAGCTCACTTGGGAGTTGCTTCAACTCAAGCTTTGGAATCTCAATGCTAGAAGGAAGGGGCTTGAGTTCACTTTTGGGCAACTCCTCAAATCTTGGTCTCCACCCACTTAGCTCCATAACCTGAAAATCATCAAGTAAAGAACAAACATCAGTAATTTCAGAGTTAATGGAAGAATCTAAATCATAAGAATTTACGATACAAGATTCAAGAGGGTCAGAAAAATAAGTGTTGTGGAATTGGTCTTCCACAACCACATCAACCCAATTGGCCACTTCACATTCATCATCTTCCACCAATTGCTTTCCAATGTTGAAGATGTTCACTTCCAAAGTCATGTGCCCGAAAGAAAGCTTCATCAAACCATTCCTACAATTAATCAATGCATTAGCAGTAGCTAAGAAAGGTCTACCAAGAATTATAGGAATTTTTGAATTAGCATGCACAACAGATTCGGTGTCCAATATGAGAAAATCAACCGGATAGTAAAACTTATCTATCTGGACTAACACATCCTCCACAACACCTCTTGGTCTTTTTACCGACCGGTCCGCTAATTGTAACACCACCATGGTGGGTTTAATTTCTCCTAGACCAAGTTGTAAATAGACTGAATAAGGCATTAAGTTCACACTTGCCCCAAGATCAAGCAAAGCTTGCTCGATGTCATGGTCACCAATGATACAAGAAATGGTTGGGCAACCGGGGTCTTTATACTTAGGAGGTGTGTTATGTTGAATCAAAGCACTAACTTGTTCGGTGAGAAAAGCGGTTTTCTTCACATTGTGCTTTCTTTTCATAGTGCATAAATCCTTAAGAATCTTGGCATAAGATGGTACTTGCTTAATCACATGCAAGAGTGGTAAATTAATTCTCACTTGCCTAAGATTTTCTAGGATTTCAGGACTAGAATCCAACTTCCTTGAAGCTTTTAGAGCTTGTGGGAAAGGTACGGAAATTGGTCTAGTAAGAGGTTCACTTGTGGTAGGCAAATCAACATTGTCACTACTCTTTTCTTGCTCCTCTATGTGTGGGCTATCAACATTCTTCCCACTTCTAGTAGTGACTTCATTAACATGCTCTACATTCTTTTTATTTTGGGAACCTTGAGCCATGTGTTGACCTTGAGGTATTTGAGGTTGGGATGGAAATTTCCCTTTCTCATTTACGGTTAAAGCATTGGTCAACTTTGAAATGTGGCTTTTCATTTCCTTATTCTCTTCGGCTAATTGATTTAAAAGTGCATCATGCTTTTGATTGGTCTTGCTTTGTGCCTCAATAAAAGCATGTATTGTACTTTCAAGTGAATTAGAGGAAGAAGGAAATTGTTGTTGTGCTTGGTGTGGCACATGAGTGGGAGTGAATTGTTGTGGTGGAGGTGCATGTTGGGAGGGATAGGATTGGGAAAAATTCCTTTGTGGCATGGATGGTTGTTGGGAAGAGTGAGTGTCATTCTTCCAACCAAAATTAGGATGATTCCTCCATCCCGGATTGTAAGTCTCGGAGTAGGGTGAAAATGGTTTCCTAAAGTTCCCTATGGCTCCACAATGTTCCTCAAAAACCCCCACTACACTAGGCAACATCGGGCAATCCTTGGTAGGATGCTCCGGATCATGGCACACACTACATTCCTCATGCATTTCAACTTGGTAACCTTGCTTGGTACCACTAGTCCCTCTCATTTTTAGGGTCTCTATCTCCTTGGTTAGTTGGGCTATTTGAGCCTTCAAACCATCCTCCTCTTTCAATTGGTAAATCCCTCCACTCGAAGAAGTAGAGGTGTGAGGTTTAGACCGGTTAGTACTCTCAGTAGCACTAGGTCCGGTCCATGTGTGGGCTTTTTCTGCCAAATGGTTCAAATACTCAATAGCCTCATCGGGGTCTTTTTGCAAGAACTCCCCATTACACATCATCTCTACAAATTGGCGGTCCCTAGGGAGCAACCCCTCATAAAAACAACTAACCGTACGCCAACTCTCATACCCATGATGAGGACACAAACTCAAAAGGTCCTT
>OU015772.1:12120049-12135495 GCA_907173295.1 Fagus sylvatica | reverse complement strand
TCTAACACCCTTTATTTTTCTATTTCGAGCTATAGGGAAATCCATGTCAATGGTAGTATCTATTGGATTTGTATGTTCCCTGTATCAACAATGTTATGTTTTGATTTGGTCGAGGAGAATATCTCGTTGGTGGACTTACCAGAGAAAACATATTGGAGCGAATGTAAATTGATGAACATGCAAGGATGTCTATGGTTGGGTTTATATGGCGCAAAGCGATTATCTATTAGCGTGTTTTCTCTCTCCCTCAATGACAAGGATGGCACTCGTGTTTGGATCAAGCTATTCAGACTGTGTACGTGTTGTTTTCACAAGACCATTAGGCCACCCGGTTTGACTTGGAGTTTGGAATTCCTACTTAAGTGGTCATGGAGAAGAGTGAGAGTGTCGTGGTGCTGTGATTGTAGGTATTTGTCTGCCAATGCTTTTCACTATAGGGAGAGTTTAGTTTCACCCCACCGTTTGGTTTGCAACCTTTCATCCTCATAGTATAGTTACATTCCCCTTTTAATCTCTGTACCTGCTAGCTAAAGATTATTGTGTTTTTACTTTCATTTGAATCTTTTGTTTTATTTGTTGATAAATGTCATTCTTATTGTGTTTTTACTTGATAAGGTAAATCTTATCGAGTAAAATGATATAATTTTATCGCTCACATGAAAGTAATAGGCCTAAATGCACTATTGGTCCTTAAGGTTTATTATCCATTGATTGCTATTAGTATCTGAAGTTTATAATGAACGGTATCGGTTTTCCAATGTTTCAAAACTGAGTACTATAAGTCCCTCTAATCAATTTTGTTAACTTATTTGCTTACGTGGCTAATTGAGAGATCATATGAGATAATTTAAATTACGTGACAATTTAAAAAATAAAAATAAAATTTTTAAATTACACATAAGATTTTAGACTAGGAGCCATCAAAATAACCAATTTAACTAAAACATTTTAGTTATCAACAACAAAATAAAAGAAAAATAATATTTCCTAGATCAACATTTGAGCAACTCGGTAACCTCCATGGACAGGCGTCTCAAAACTTTGACCACGACCGCCACCATAGGAGTTGTGCTTTCGTTCTTCTCTCTCTTCTCTATTTTTCCCCCTAAGCTTTAAACTCCCATGCATGGCGAAGCTATTTGGTAAAAAGCCAAAAAACATCTGAGAAAAAAAAGAAGAAAAAAAGGAGAGAAAAGAGAAGCAGATATATACCAAGAAACCAACATTAACAACAACAAAGTGGCGAATAAAGTATTACAGTCCATGGAGGTTAAAGGTTAGGTGAAAAATATAGAAGAAAGAGTTTTTGCAGAGTTTCGGAAGTCAAGTAAATTTATTATCAATAAGCTCTCCCTTCTGTCTGGAAATTTGAATTCTAAACTGACCCAATTTCCACCCCCGCTTAGCATTTGACCCAAAGCCGATGAAACCAGCTTTCAATTTGGTTGATGAATAAAAGCTGGTTATTTTACAAAAACAACCAGGATTAGCCCTGGGCCAGTTAGATTGTGCGAACAAGAAACCACCTAAATGAAACTTGATATTAACTCATCTCTGCAAGATGTTGATTTACAGGAATCTCACCTTAACGCAAACTAAATATTACTAGCGTAGCCTTACTCCTTATTTGCCAGAGACAATCCGTTTGCAACAACAATTTTGTTGAGAGAGATAGTATTACAAATGTATAACGCTATAGTTTGAGATTTATTTTTCAATATTTGTCTGCAAATTATCAACTGAGTGAGTAAATTCATCTCTATTAAAGTGAAAGTCTTATCTCACATTAACCAAGTATTATTGGATTGTGCAATTTATAAGTCATGAGCATCTCTCATCTCTCAAGGCGTCTTTTGAGATTGAGTTAGGTCCATTGAAGTTTAATAATCTAAAATCAAGGTTTTAACTATGGAGTTTTTATAGTTTAAAGCTTTGCTAAAAAATAGAGAAGAGAGAGAAGGAATGAAAGGACCAACTCCTTTTGTGGCAATGGTGGTAGTACTTTGAGGTGTTCCATTCTATGTTCCACCACTAAATAAATAAATAAAATAAAATAAAATAAAAAAGCCACATAGATAGAAAGGTTAGATGGAGTTATCACCTAACAATCACGGCCACATTGCACCACCCAAGTTGTCCTATCGGGAAAAAAAATATATGTTTCTCTTTTATACCGAGTATAGGAGGAATTTTAAGATTAGAAATTAAAATTTTTATTTTTCTTTGTTTCCCTCTGGTTGTATTATTGTGAAAACTAGGAGAATGTAGAAATTGAAAGATTGGGATCATTTGTATTGTTTCAAATCTGGCAAAAAAAAAAAATTTTCCATTGCATCACACCCAAATCTACATAAGCCATATACAAAAACCACACTCAGATTCAACAAAACCCATATATACAAAAATTCATTGATGACCTGATAGGTGTTCCTCTTTCAAGTTCAACAATTATCTAGACAGAAAAGGACCAGAGAGATTTAATTTTTTTTTTTTAAATTATTCTTTTACTTAGCAATTCTTTTTATTTTGGATTTACCAAAGTCATTACTTCTTGACTCATTTGAATTGGTCTTGATTTTGTTTGGATATTTTTTTCCAACTAAATTCTTTTATGTTACTTTTGACTCATTTGAGGAACATTGGAACTTGTTCAATTTTTTTGGATATTTTTTTCTTTCACTAAATTCTTTTATGTAAGAAATTTTTTCGTACTTTGATGTCTACACATGTTTCTTTTTTTTGATGTGTGAAAAAAAGGCATTAGTTCTTTGATGACATTTTTAAGGAATTTTGTAATAAATGGAACCCATTTATTTTACTTCTTGAAATCTGCTCAACATTTTTTTCAAATTTTTTATACATTCTATGCATAAAAATCCGTTGAAATCACTTTTAAATAGAGGATCCAAACATAGGCTTAATGTGTTAATTTTTCTTCGACTCTTTTGAATTTTATTTTTTCTTTTAGATTATCCAAATGTTTACATTTATGTTGGATCAGGTTGATTGACTTTGAGATTGAAGTGTTTTAAGGCACTGATATTTTAAAGTTCAGGTTTTGATAAAAATTTAAATTTTCTGATTGACCAAAAGGATTTGTTGTTAATTTGTCATTATCTGTTGTGAATGGGTACAACAAGTAGATAAGAGGCATTCCTAGAATGACTTTTTCATGTTTTTTACTAGGACAAATGGTGTTTTGAAACTGAGTTTGTCTTAACAAACATGGGTTTCCAAAACTTGTACTTTATTTTCATTTCACTCCCATTTGTTGAGTTTAATCTTTCACTTGTTTTTTCATAATATTTTGTAGGAATTATGCCTTCTTATGAATACAATTTAATTCAGTACCTGTGTCAATTAGTGCTATTACTTCTAAATCATTTTCTTTGTTGATTATTATTTTTACTTTGAGTGCCACATCTGAAGTGTTATTTTATTTACTATGTTTAATCTGAATTTTCTTGGTTATTGTTCCATGATTATGGTTCCTCTTCATCAGAAGACGTATTTTCTTGATCAATTTCAAGGAACTTTTGTTCAACTTTCAGGATTGTTAATTTTTTTTTTTTTTAATTCTTCAATTTCTTATTTTAAATCTCTTATTTCTGACTTGATCTGGTTTACTTCTTGTTGTAAATCTTGAATTGTGACTTCTTTAGATTTAAGTCTATTAAATTTTTCTAAAGTTTTACTAAGACTAATTGGTGGCTTGGAGGTTTTCTCTTTACTTGGTTCTTCCTTAGTTAGAAGTTTCTTAAGTTTTACAAGGTATTCAGATTTTAACTCTGGGTTTTCTATTTTACTAATTAAATTAATCAGTAGCTCTTCTTGTTCTTCCTGTTTGGTTAGAAAATTAACTTTCTTCACAACCTAGTTCGATATCTGGGGAACTAGAATTTGGAATAATGGAAAGTTCACATGCACAAAACAGAGAAGATAGTCTTTTAACTTCAGATACCAGGTCAGGACAGTTCATTGAGTCTATTTGGGGTTGCTGGCAAACCGAGATTGCCAGTCCATGGTTGCATTCAAGCTTGATATATTTCTGCAATTCCTTGTTCCACACAATAGCATACAGCTGAGCTTCTAATCCATGCACTAAGGGGATCCTGTCTGCACTAGCAGTAACACATTTGCCAAGGAAATCTCGTAGGAAAAATCGCATTCCACAACTCTTTAGATCATCACAAACACAGACAGCCACATTTAATTTGAAAAATGGAAGAGAAGGAGGTTTCCAAGACAAACAAGTCGGGTGGGATGGCAGGGGATAAAGTGGAGATTTAGCCACTGAATAGAGATTACATAAATCCATTTCTGCCTTTAACACAGCCTTGGGATCCAATATTTTTCACCAACCCACTTCCTATTGCGTTGATTCCAAATCTGCCAAGACATAGTCAAGAATAATTCCAGGGATGTATTAGCTTTATTAGTCAGATCAACTAAAACTGGTTAAAGTGGTAAGTTATGGTTGAAGTAATATCACATTCCTATGTGTCCACCACTAAAACCACTTTTATTATGTACCAACTACCAATCATAGCAAGTCACCTCACAAATTGTGAAAAATGTTATGTAACTAAAATTTTTGGAAAAACAAAACATTATGCAAGAATATTATTAGGTTAGTCCATTGATTGCAAATATAATATCAATGACAAAACCGTTGGCTAGAATGTGATACTATTTAGAAATGATTTTATTGGCTAGCTTTAGAAAATTAGGGGAAAGAAATCTTTTCCTATTAACGTTATGATATCACCTCTCTGCTAAGCTAAGAATGCAAAAAATAATAATAAGAAGAAGAAGAAGAAACAGACCAACATATATGGCATAAGTACATGAACTGCTGTGATGTTACCAAGATGTTTTGGATGACTACTAAGGATAACATGTGAGTAGCACTAAAGCGATGAAATGCATTGGTGTCGGTGAGACATATCCATGATTGGGATTTCTTGCACCTTGGAGATATTCATCAAACAAATCCATTGCAATCCATAGCATTAAACTCCAATTGCTCATCTCTTTTTGGACAGTGTTTAGCTACAAATTAGGGCTACAAATCAACTATGTGACAACTCATAAGACCATTCACATATGACTCATTAAATATGTCATGTAGCTAAAAATATATGTGGATGAATGATTGCTTAGTCATGTACATTAAAAGTGATGTCTTTGATAGCATTGAAAATGAAAGTATCATGCAACGATTCAAAACATGAAAACTCGTAGAAGGAAATTGTAAAACTTAATATATATATATATATATATTTTTGTGATGTCAATATATTATATAGTCAAGTTTTTTAATGAATCCCCTAAAAAAAATTCTTGGAACCACCACTGATATTAGTAATTATACACACATCCCTGAGTCTTGAATCCATTACATCACCCCAGTTTACAAGTTTACAAGGAGGTGCCATTTGTACTCAACCCGTGCTTCTCTCTTAATACTGCAAAGATAAGAAACTGCCAACAATAATAGTCTATTATGATATCATGCAAAATTCGTGTTGCATTGCTAAAATGTTAATAGGGAATTAGGTTTTGTTGTGTAATCACAATAATTCTCTTCCTACTCGTTTGAGTGTGGAAGGTTTCCATTGTTTTGATTTTCAATAAATTTCTACTTTATTCATCAAAAAAAAAAAAATGAAATCTCTCAGAACACAACAACGTGCTTGATGAAAAACGACCTCATGAGAACATAGGCCTAGAAAACCACCAATATGCAAGGTGCCAATGACATATAATATTAGTGGCAGAAATGTATTGATGACATCCTAGTACAAATAATTAGCCAATTGAATAGCAGATAGAAAATTAAACTTGAACTCCTAGGCGAAAATATTTACATGTGCTTCTGGTGGGTTTACCGTCAATAAAATTTATTGATCTAGGATTTAGAGTCAGTAGAAAAAAGGATTATGGATCAAATTTGACTAAAATTTGATAAGATGTGAAAAAAGAAGAAGGATAAATTACAGCCATTGCCCATGGGTAGAGAGAAAGAGAGAGAGAGGGATGTGTTGGTTTGGATTAAATGGATCTGTGTTAAAACAACGGGTAAGACTTGGGTTGGGTTAAATGAGTTAAAATTTGATATTTTAGACATTTCCCTAATAGTTTCTGTTAGGATTTAACCAAAAGAATAAACCATTAAAAGTAAGTTGCACATTTTTAATATATAAAAGGAGACATTGTTCAACTTAACAAATAAAGGGAGACATTAAAATAACCCCATAGATAAATGAGAGAAGATGCAATTTGCCCAATAATAATGGTAGATAGTCTTACCAGGTACCACATAGTGTTTTGGAGATAAACTCTATCATTCTAACACACATAATGTTTTGGAGAGAAACGCTCTCTCTCTCTCTCTCTCTCTCTCTCTCTCTCTCTCTCTCTCTCTCTCTCTCTCTCTCTCTCTCTCTCTCTCTCTCTCTCTCTCTCTCTCTCTCTCTCTCTCTCTCTCTCTCTCTCTCTCTCTCTCTCTCTCTCTCTCTCTCTTCTCTCTCTCTCTCTCTCTCTCTCTCTCTCTCTAGATACAATCACCTTTAATAAATTAGGCCCAACATATGAGATTATTAATTTTTAAAATAGGAGGTAGAATTGAAGAAAGGTGGAAGTCAGGATCACCACGGAAAATGATCCTCTTCATTTGAAATGAAATGGAGATAATCAATTTTGTGATCCAGATTAAATATTATAGATCTAATACTGTACAGATAGCCACGTCATGAGATAAACAAATGGAAAGGATAAATTATTACGATCACCACATGTCCTAATACCATAATAAATTATCAATTAAAAGTTTAAATTGTTAGAAAATGGTAAATTAAATAGCTTATGTCTATTCTTATACATTTTCCAGCTTGACATGATTTTCAAAGGATAGTGGTTCCTTAGAGTCCACGAAAATGAAAGTCACGATATATTAGGTTCCTGCGATTTTAATATATTTTTAAAATTTAAATGATCATTGATCAGGCACAATTAATATTGTTAACATCATGCTTAAAGGTAGTGAAAACGATATTTGTTAGATGCATAGACTAAAGAGTAAAAAAGAAGAAGACAGTCTTTACATTTTTAATGGGTTGAATAGATCAGAATCAAAGTGCTGCAATGATTAAATAATGTCGATTTTAGGATCAGAAAAAATGATCATTTGATATATCTAATAAGTAATAACTAATAAGACCAATTAATAGTATAAAAAAAAAAACTAATAAGACCAATTAAAGAAAATAACTAATAACTATTACCCGCTTAAGAATGATGATGATCTTATACGTGGGTAATAGGCTAATAGCTAAATAACTTATCGAAGTTGGAATATTCATAAGTTAAAAAAAAAAAATAGCTTCATGTTAGTGAGAATCATGTAATGGTGGATTGTGGTCGTGAGCATGATAGTAATGTATAGTAATGTATATATCTGCTAGTTTAAATCTAGCCATTAATCTTGGGATTCTTAACTTTGAGATTGAAATGGATTTTTTAGTTGCAGTTAAGCTTGTTAACTCCATTACTACCCCTAATGCTTTTTTGAGTACCATTGTGACTGATTGCAGGTCCTTAATGGAGAGATTTGAGAGTTGTTCGCTCAAGCACATCTTCAGGGAAACGAATGGTTGTGCTGATTTACTTGCAAAAACTGGCTGCGACCAGAGACCGGATTTTATTTCTTTTTCTAATGCCCCAGCGTATGTGCTGGAGGCTTTGGCTTTTGATGTATCGAGTGCTACTCGTTTCCGTTTGATTAGCTCGTAATTTATATATTCCCTTTTAACAAAAAAAAAAATGTATATATCTGCCAAAAAAGAGGATGATGACAATGTGTGCCTACCCAAACGTGTTGCAAGCGTGATAGAGGATAGACTTGAAGTTGAGGGTTGACTACTTGACCAAAATTGGAGCACAGTCCTTGTCTTCCTTGAGTCAAAAAGTTTGGTCAAAATAGCATTAATATGGATAGCGGTCAAAGTAATGAGAAAGTACTCGCTTGAAATCGGCTCTCAAATTGAAGCATTGGTAAGTGAGAAATTAGGAAGAAAGAACATTAAATTATGCTATCTCTTGGAGCTTTAACACTTTTACTAAAATCCTATCATATTCTTCTGAACTAAAACGAGACATTAGTTGGATTGGTCGGTAGTGCCTAACAGCCTAAGCTTTGAAGATGATATGGACGACAAGAAGTTTGGTTAGCACTTTGTTTCTAAAGTTTTTGATGTAGATAGTGTACATATGATAAATGATAATCATCATTTTGTTTTGAAAAAAAAAAGATGCTCTTATCATTTAACAGAAATTTTTAGCATAAATTTTTATTTTATATATCACTATATTCCTTTACTAATTTCACTCAATATCAAAACAATTGTAAATAGAAAAGAATACCCATATTGCAACTCGATCAGTCGGGTTAAAAATGTAAAGATTTGGTTTTAAAATTCTGTGGTATATTTCATTAATGTCAACTCCTTATATATATAGAGCTTTAGAAGATTTGAAAGAATTTGAATTCTAATATTCACTTAATTTACAGAAATGATTCAAAACTAAAAAAATTCTTCATATTTTTGGTATTTTCTAAGTATAAGATAATAAAAATAAGGAATCAAACTTGTCTATTTTTATTTATGATTTTTCTATTTCTTTTTCACTACGAGAGAGAATCAAGTTTTGACTGATTGAATTCAAATATGAAAATATCGCTTGAAAGCTTTCAACTCTATTAATAGTTGTGTAGGGCATGGCTACAATATTTTTTTTTCTTCCCCTTTTCCTAAGACAAAAGGATTAATTCCATTACCTGAAACAGAGAGTATATCAGATAAAACAGCCTGAACTAACACAAAAGGGGAGTTAGAACTATTCAAGCTGGCTGCAACATGTAACAAGATTCCCATTGGACGAGAACATGTACTCCAGAGTTACAATTTCTATTAACCAAACAAAAACTACAATACATATATCAACCAACCATGAGTCTTTAAGTTTGTGCTCATTCTCAAATCCTTGGTTTTGTGGTCATTTTTGTTAATGGCCAAGTAGACCTCATAAAATTGGATTCGAACCCGTTAACCCAAAGAAAAAAATATGGGTTTGGATAAGGATTTTTCAACTTGTAAACAAAAAAGATCAACTCATATCCAACCCGTTGAAATGGAGGGCGGGTCACAGGGCCAGCCCCTTGGAAAAATGGGGCCTGAAGTGATGAAAAAAGGTAAACCAATATAGAAAATATAATACTCATAAACTATTATGAAAAAATGTATTAAATACATACCTCAAAAATCAAAATTCAAACTTATCGGAAATTTGAACTTTTTAACTTTTGGAATAAGATGATAGGGTGATAAAATTGAAATCATAGAGTAATAATTTAATGGATATGTAAAGAAGTGAGAGATTAAAAGTAGTCGTTTAGAAAGAAACAGAGTAAAAGAGAGAATGAGTGAATGAATTTTGAATATCTAGAGTTGTCAATATGATAGGAAACTAAATTATAGAAAGGGGTGAAATTCACATTTACTTTTACCATTTTAAAGTTATTGTATTATTGTTAGGACTTGAGAAAGAGAAATAAATTATTGTTGGGTTTATTTGAAAGAATTAATTTTAATGTTTGGGTTTTTTTTAAGGTTATTCTAAATTATTTGGGCCTTTTCAAATTTTTGTATGAGGTTATATTATCAAAATGTTTTTTGAGGCCTTTCAAAATTAGAAGGGCTTTAAAAAATTTTGGGGTAAGGCTTAGAGTTGTTGCACAACTTGGACATGCCCAAGACCACCCCTGTCGTGTCAACCCGCAAGTCACATGGGTCGACTCTTTTTTTCACTCTTTTTTTTTTTTTGTTGGCTTTGTAAATCTATATAACTATTTTAAGAATTTTCCATTATGAAAGCTTATTTTTTGAATGATTAGGAATTTGACTATTATAAAGTACACATAGAGCCAAAAAAAAATATTGGACTTTTATTGGAAAAAACCTAAACTTAACCAAAAGCAACATACAATATTGGATGTTCTCTCTTAGTGGAAAGATAATTGCAATTATTTTTTTGAGCTCTAATTAACGTCACCTGATCTCTTAGGCATTTATATAACTATGGCTGCTTATTAACAACCTTTTTACACTGGAGGTCAAATTCTTACTTTGTACCAATCTTTTCTATCTTTTGCAAGAGAATATAGAAATTTTTATTTGTGTTTGAAGTTGGTTATATAGATTTAAAGATAATAATTAATCCAATTATAAAATAGTCATGTTTATAAACTTCTAATTCTTTTTAACTTAGATTAGAACTTCATGTCGTAGATGAAAGTACTAATGAAATCACTCACCAAATTGAGGTATAATTTTCAAGTATGAATATTTCCATTATTGGGTCTACTGCTAAATAACATTGAGTAGATTAATGTAAAATTCGGATTAATCATTTACTTATTTCCTGACCTAAAATGTTATGTTTTATTCTTAAAACTTTTTATATTTAGTTCTATTGGTAGGTAATTTTATTTTGTTTCATAATCTTTCTTTCTTCATGCTTTTATGGTGATGATAAGATTAGTAAACTTTAGACTGTGTAAATTTAAGAATTTATATGTTATTTAACTTTTATTTTTTAGTGCTTTTGTTTATTTGTTCTCTTATTTGTATTGGAAGGAAAATAAAGATAATATGATCAAGTATCTTGTTTATTTTTTTATATTCTTTTTGGCATTTGAAAAAAATACAGGTTATAATACGTTGATCCAACCCTTAAAAAAGCTAGGTAAGGGTTCATAGGATTTGCAATTCATTTAGGACAACTTGTTTCTGACCTGAGCCTAAACCAATTGATCCAACTTGTTTGCACTTGCCAATGCAGAATACTTTTCTTTTTAATTTAAATTACTTCTTCAGTATTTGCGAATTTTAACTTTTTTATTTAAATTACTTCTTTAGGTATTTTAATTTTCAAAAGGTATAATAAATTGACAAAAAAAAAAAAAAAAAAAAGAGCCAAGAACAGTATGACTAGATATAATGACGTGCTATGTAAATTTTGCAAAATTTGGACAATTTACTCATGTAATTGTCCATTGCTCCCAGCAATTGTATTTTGGTTTTTATTTTTTTAATAATAATAATTGAGATTCAGAATCTATTTACAATATTATCAGGCTATGTTCTTTAAGGAACAAAGATTACATTTAACCACAATTACTATGCTTCTTCTTTTTTTCTTCTTTTCAGAAAAAGGTATCCACAATTACTGATTGATGACTGAGCTTTGAGTTAACAAAAGCTTACAGAAATGAGAACCTTTCTTGTCCTAGTAGAATTAGACTATGGTTATGATCAAAAATTGAATTAGACTTTGGTTTAAAAGTGAAGTCAAAAACAATTAATCATCACGCAGTGGTGTAGCCACGTTCACCCTTGGCTGGGCTATAGCCTAGTCAATTTTTTTTTTTTTTTTTATAAAAAAAAAAAAATTTACCTTAAATTAAATAATTAACCCAGTCAATTTTTTTTTTTTTTGCAATTAGCCCACCTAAAATTTTTTTCTGCCTCCCCCTGGAATGACTACACACGTGGGGGGGGGGGGGGGGGGGGGGGGTTGGGGGGGGGTTTGAACTTTGAAGAAGATTCAAGTTACATAAACTCTTGTAGCCTTATAGGGTAGGCTGCGCAAAAGAGCAAATACACATTGTTGCATTGCGGGAGTTTGTGGTTTTTGTAATAATGCATGTTTGAATTTGGATTTGGATATTTTTCAGACCATCGTCAACACTTAAACTCCATAAGTCCTTAAGTGATTTTATTTATAAGAAAATATAGTAAAGAAAGCAATCTTTGTAACAAAATTAGGTCCCCCTTAGTAGGCACCATTAACAATGGTTTTCTGTGGCCTATGGACATAATTGACAGGTACAGTCAAACAAAATTAAGTTGACACAATTTATGATTGGCTACAGTAAATCATACTTATTTCAATTCTGAATTTATGATCTTTTCTATCTTTAATTATTACTATATTTTTCAATTACTTTTAACCGGCCTTGATAGCTACGGTCAACGCCAAGAGAAAATTTGAGTCAAAGTCGCAATTCAAAAAGGTGTGTGTTCTGCATTACAACCATGAGATCACTAATCCAAATCCAAAGCCAGCTGACCTACCTTAAACAGTATCTGGGTTTGCTTCATTGCCGTTCAAATGCTTGGAGTGTCAATTTACCCACACACAAAAAAAAAAAAAAAAAGCTTGCAGTGTTTGTCGTATAACAGCTCATCAATAAATTAACAATAAACTTGCTTTTTAGTTTATTATAAAGAAAAGAAAAGAATAACTTTTTGAGCTGATGCATTAGCGTTTATTCTCTTAATCCTGGTATGTCATTCATTCTTGTGGAGGCAATGCATCATACTTTTCTTTTCTTTTTTCATGGATTATTCTAGGAATAGTGTGAAGAGCCTTATAATTTAATTGGATCATATTTTATGGTGTTCTTTAAAAGAGACAATCATGATTCAAATCATCCCACCCTCATCCCATCTGTAGAATTAAAATTAAATAAAATAAGATAAAAAAATAAAGCATACTCAACTTCACTGAGATAACAAAAAACTTAGAAAAAAAAAAAAAAAAAAGAGTAGTATACATTATTTTAATTATGCCCGTATCATTGTCATAAAAGTAACTCATTCTTTTTTGTATATAATTGTTGCGCCAAATACCACCTCTCTTGTCATTAACCATAAAAGTCCCTCATTCTTTTTTGTTCCTAACTCCACCTAAAGGATGCTCAATTATTTTTTTATTTTTTTTGTCATCAACAAGAGGACTCTACAATTGAGCATTATTATTTTTTAAATATTTTCTATGCTACAATAAATTCTCAATTCAAAAACTTAGATCATCAATTAAGTAAACATATAGTGGAGTTATTTATTCTTAGCTCAACTCTATATCTTCAAGATGCATATGGATCTTGTTAGAATTAATGATATTTGTTTGTTGGTAAACAAGTTTTATCCGTAAGAATCATAAATCATGAAAAACTCCTATCAAAAATTGAACTTTACCATTATGAACATAATGTAGTTTACATATCTAGACTTCATTTTTTTTTTTTCGAAAGGTAAGGACTAGAAATCAAGAACCTACCAATTTTTATTTACAAAATGGTTATATTTTTATAAATTATTCTAGTTTCTACTATAACTATGAAACCATCACTTTCGAACATGAAAGAGAAAATATGTGAAATTTAATAATAAATAATTGAGTCGAAAAATAATTATTTTTTATGTTTTATTTTGTTAATATTAAAAAATACTAATTTTTTGCTATATTTTTTATTCTTGAATGATCAAAAAAAAAAAAAAAACTTTTTTTATGTTTGATTTGGCCCCAAAATAAAATCTTGTTCCTGTTCCCGGTTATAATCTCCAAGGTAATTTAAACACTTATCTTACTCACTTCTTAACAACGTGAAACATAGCTCATGAGTCATGAGACCGTTTGGTATTATAAGAAAGTTATCTAGTGTGCTTTATTTTATTTTTTTGCTAAATATCTAGTGTGCTTTATGTTATGCCCAGTAATCCAAAATGAAATATTTTTACTTTCTCCTAAAAAATGCATAGAATAACCCATATATTGTACAGGATAGTGGATGAGCAATACACTAGTGCGAAGTTGAAAATACACGCTGTAACTAAAAATAAAAGGTAACCTTACAAAAAAAACCAAAGTAATTCTAAAATTTTAAGTTAAAATAACTAAGAGTCTTGTAAGTTGTAAGCTTGCAATTTAATGGACACTTTTTAGTATTTTGAACCAAAAAATCTAAGATTGAAATTTCTTGTCTCCACTGTTGAATTACCCAAAATATATATGTATATATATATATATATATATATATATATATATATATTATGGTGAAGTAATTGAAAATCCGGTGCTCAAACTTCAAATTAAGGTTAATCCTAAGGCTTCCTTTAAGCCTTACAGCTGGAACTTTTGCACATGGTATAAGCTCCAAGGTTTCTTTTAATATATATATTCAGTAGGTATACAATGTAAGTGCATGTACGTAATATAAGACGTGTTTTGTAGTATTTTAATAAATAAAAAAAACTGAATTTGTACCTGAGCCCTGATGGCGCATAGCCGCATAACACATTTATAAGAGTGATAAATTTTTTAATAAACAAAAAATGAAATAATTACAGTAGAGAATATACATTATTATAAGCTATGAAACAAATTTGCTTCCCTAGAAAATTCAAAATGTAAAATATACTGTAAATGGGCACCGATTTTATTTTTTTTCCATTTTAATAGTGGGGAATTTGTATCATTAAAAAAAAATAAGGAAAGAAGAAGAAGAAGGGCAAAACTAATCTTTAAACTTTAAGTCAAGTTTGTTAGGTTTTGTTTCAAAAAAATCATTAATATAAATGATAAAGACCTTTTCTTTTTTTTGGTAAAAAGGGGAAATATTATTAAAAAAACAACCAGCTGTTCCATCATACAAAAAAAATCATTAATATAAATGGATAAAGGACTTTAATTTCAGAGCTCTCATGAATATGTTGAAAAAATATTTAACTCACCTCAATTGATTTTTAACGGTTGGTAAATTTTTTAATATAAGAGAAACTAAAGATTTTTCCCATTAAATAAATTGTGATGGTGTGAAGAAATTTATAAAATTTACATCAATTTTGTCCTTTTTTACTTTATAGTTTGAGTGCATGAAAGACTGTATAATGATATATTCACACGTACAGAAATAGGCCATTCATTAACAAAGACAAAATCGACCATGTTATTTTATAAAGAGTGACGTAGGTTCACATTTTGTCCTACCAAAAAGGAAAGCAAGCTCAATTCATTTATATTATTGTTTTGTCTAGCATCATATATACTTCCCCCCTTTCTAAAGATGATCTTGATCCCCAAGCCCTCTCTTATTCTAAAATCTATTTTGACTGAAGAAAAATCCTCCAGTAAGCCAAAAAAAGAGCAGCTTCAACTACCCCCAACATTATAAAACTCACCATCACTGTCCAGGTAGAGATTGGCTAAAGGAGCCTATATGATACAAGGCTGGAGTCACAACATTTTTATTTATAGTAATCATATTATTTATTGATTTAAATTTTTTTTTAAAAAATCTGTCAAATATAAGAATAAATTAGTTTTAAAATTTCATATGAATCAATGAGGTATGGTGATAATTATTCAGCTTTGTCAAAGAAAGGATCGTAGCTAGCTAGGCACTCTTAAGAGCATTCCTTCCGCTTGCTCTTGAACGACGATCCAACTACCAATTTCGACAGGGTCGGCTCAAGGGATATATTTTGGAGCACAAGGCTACAATTTTAAATGAGATTTTTCTAATATTTAAATGTCAATTA
>OU015772.1:12090307-12119949 GCA_907173295.1 Fagus sylvatica | reverse complement strand
AGGGCTTCAAAAAATGGGAATAATCATGTGTGGCTTGGTTGGAAAGAGAGAGCATGCAACCGGTCAAGTAAGCTGGTCACGTGGAGCTCATTAATGAGCAATGATCCTGTGCTGCGCGGGAGGAAGGAAAGAGCATGCAATCTGTGGGACAGCAGGCTTGCTGGCCTTGTGGGCTTGCTGCTGGCCTTGCAGGCTTGCTGGCTGGCTGGCCTTGCAGGCTTTATGGGCTTGCTTCTTCTTCTATTCTTTTTCTTTTTCAGCACTAGTTTGCACCTAAAACATAACATGAAATTTAGACTTTATAAAATTAAAATGATGCATGTAAATAAATTCTTTTTATACAACGTAATGAAATAAAAGAAATGCAATGATTTGCATATAACTAAAAATAAAATGCAAAATAATTATATTAAAAACCTTAGAAAATGGGCTTAATAAGTCATATTTCATGACTTATCACAAACCTGACATTAAGTTAAGAAGCATTCAAAATAAGGTGCATAAGAAGTATGTAACCCACATCTCACAGAGTAAAGCCTATAGGGTTAAGGCTAAAGTTATGGATATCCTAGAGGGTTCTCACATAGAACAATACAACATGTTGTGGGACTATTGTGAGGAACTTAGAAGGTCCAATTCTGGAAGTACAGTGCTTATGAAGGTTCAAAGTTTTAATGAAGATGAAATGGAAGCTGAGGATGTAAGTCAGATTAGAGATCCTGTTTTCCAAAGGCTTTATGTTTGTTTTGAGGCTTGTAAGACTAGATTCAAGAATGTATGCAGGCCATTTATAGGGTTGGATGCTTGCCATTTGAAGGGTCCATATGGTGGACAGCTTATTGCAGCAGTAGGTAGGGATCCCAATGAGGAGTATTTTCCATTGGTATTTGCAATAGTAGAAGCAGAAACATATGACTCTTGGACTTGGTTCCTAAAATTGTTGGATGCAGATGTTGGTGAAAACAAAATAATGACTTACATGTCAAACCAACAGAAGGTATATTTATAATTTAATGAAATTTAGTTTTTGCAATTTGGATATTTATTCATTTTGTTTAACTTGAATTATTGATTTCTTGATAGGGTTTAGTCCAATGTTTTGATGCCTTCCCTAATCAGGAACATAGATCATGTTGTAGGCATATTTACAACAATCTTAAGAGGAGGCATCCTGGTATTTTAATTAAGGAATTATTTTGGAGAGCTGCACAAGCTACTTACATCCAAGAATTTGAGAAGGTAATGAGTGAGTTGAAAGAGGTGGATGTAGGTGCACACAAATGGTTGGAGGAGCTTCCACTTAAAACTTGGACCAGGAGTAAATTCACTGGGAATGCCAAGAGTGATGCATTGTTGAACAATATGTGTGAGTGTTTCAACAGCAAGATTATTGAAGCAAGACAGAAACCTATAATCAGCTTGGTGGAGGATATCAGATTATATTTGATGAGAAGGTTTTAGTATAATAGAGAAGGGATCTTGAAAATTCAATCTGAGTTGTGTCCAAAGATTAGGAAGAAAGTTTTTAAACTGAAGCAAGGAAGCAACAAATGGGAAGTGGCTTGGGCTGGGGAGTTATTGTTTGAGGTGAAAGATTTTTTTGAGAGTTTCACAGTTGATTTGAATGAGAAGTCATGCACATGTTAGAGATGGAAGCTCACTGGTATACCCTGCAGTCATGCCATTACATGCATTCATTACAACAAGGAGAAAGTTGACAATTATGTTGATGATTGTTACAAAGTCCCAACCTATAAGACATGTTATAAGAGAATGATTTTGCCAATAAATGGGAGTACAATGTGGGCTAAAACTAGACTGCCACCTATGAAGCCTCCACATCTTAGGAGGCCACCTGGGAGGCCTAAGAAAAATAGTGTCAGAGAGCCTGATGAATCAAAAGCTGGAACCAAGCTTGGAAGAATTGGCACTGCTAAAAAATGCAAGAAGTGTGGGAAGTTGGGGTATAACAAGAGGTCTTGCAAATGGGAGGTTGGGGGGAACTCAAAGCTGCCACAAGCTACAGGCGAAAAGAGAAAAATGAGTATGGGCAGGAAGGTAATATTATAGTATTGTATTATATTTTAAGTATTCTTGGACATTTTAAGTATTTAAGTATTTAAGTATTCATAGTATTGAATTGAGTTAAGTTGAGTTGAGTTTGAATTGAGTTGAGTTAAGTTTGAGTTTGACTTGATGATTGTGTTGAGAATATTGTTTAAATCAGGGAAGTGTTGGAGGTTCAATGGCAGCAGTAGCAGCACTTGCTGCATCTTCAATGGCAGCAGCAACACCTAGTGCAGCAGCAGCATCCCTAACATCAAGTGCAAGTGTATCAAGAACACCAGGAGCAGCAGCATCCTCAAGCAATACCAAAGCTCAAAAAAAGCAGAAAAATGGAACATTTACAATAGTCACAGTAGAGACATTGAGAGCTAGTAAGAATGCATCTAGGTATATGAGTGCATTCAAAGTTGTTGGCAGCCAAGAATCAGTGCATGGACCAATTGCAAAACAATAGCTTACTGTTTTGTAGTTGATATTTTGTATGGATATTTTGTAAAGATATATAGAAATATGGTAGTATATTTTGTCAAAAACAAAACTGTTAAGTACTACAAATGGATGACAAAAAGAAAAAAAAATTGAAAGATTTAGAGAAAAAATTGAGAAAGAAGTTTGTTCCAATGTTCCTAATGCCTTTTGGCACAAAAAGAAACATGTGGTCAAAGTACCTTACATAAAAGAATTTAGTTGGAAAAAAATATCCAAACAAAATCAAGACCAATTCAAATGAGTCAAGAAGTAATGACTTTGGTAAATCCAAAATAAAAAGAATTGCTAAGTAAAAGAATAATTTAAAAAAAAAAAAAATTAAATCTCTCTGGTCCTTTTATGTCTAGATAATTGTTGAACTTGAAAGAGGAACACCTATCAGGTCATCAATGAATTTTTGTATATATGGGTTTTGTTGAATCTGAGTGTGGTTTTTGTATATGGCTTATGTAGATTTGGGTGTGATGCAATGGAAATTTTTTTTTTTTTGGCCAGATTTGAAACAATACAAATGATCACAATCTTTCAATTTCTACATTCTCCTAGTTTTCACAATAATACAACCAGAGGGAAACAAAGAAAAATAAAAATTTTAATTTCTAATCTTAAAATTCCTCCTATACTCGGTATAAAAGAGAAACATATATTTTTTTTCCCGATAGGACAACTTGGGTGGTGCAATGTGGCCGTGATTGTTAGGTGATAACTCCATCTAACCTTTCTATCTATGTGGCTTTTTTATTTTATTTTATTTTATTTATTTATTTAGTGGTGGAACATAGAATGGAACACCTCAAAGTACTACCACCATTGCCACAAAAGGAGTTGGTCCTTTCATTCTTCTCTCTCTTCTCTATTTTTTAGCAAAGCTTTAAACTATAAAAACTCCATAGTTAAAACCTTGATTTGAGATTATTAAACTTCAATGGGCCTAACTCAATCTCAAAAGACGCCTTGAGAGATGAGGGATGCTCATGACTTATAAATTGTACAACCCAATAATACTTGGTTAATGTGAGATAAGACTTTCACTTTAATAGAGATGAATTTACTCACTCAGTTGATAATTTGCAGACAAATATTGAAAAATAAATCTCAAACTATAGCGTTATACATTTGTAATACTATCTCTCTCAACAAAATTGTTGTTGCAAACGGATTGTCTCTGGCAAATAAGGAGTAAGGCTACGCTAGTAATATTTAGTTTGCGTTAAGGTGAGATTCCTGTAAATCAACATCTTGCAGAGATGAGTTAATATCAAGTTTCATTTAGGTGGTTTCTTGTTCGCACAATCTAACTGGCCCAGGGCTAATCCTGGTTGTTTTTGTAAAATAACCAGCTTTTATTCATCAACCAAATTGAAAGCTGGTTTCATCGGCTTTGGGTCAAATGCTAAGCGGGGGTGGAAATTGGGTCAGTTTAGAATTCAAATTTCCAGACAGAAGGGAGAGCTTATTGATAATAAATTTACTTGACTTCCGAAACTCTGCAAAAACTCTTTCTTCTATATTTTTCACCTAACCTTTAACCTCCATGGACTGTAATACTTTATTCGCCACTTTGTTGTTGTTAATGTTGGTTTCTTGGTATATATCTGCTTCTCTTTTCTCTCCTTTTTTTCTTCTTTTTTTTCTCAGATGTTTTTTGGCTTTTTACCAAATAGCTTCGCCATGCATGGGAGTTTAAAGCTTAGGGGGAAAAATAGAGAAGAGAGAGAAGAACGAAAGCACAACTCCTATGGTGGCGGTCGTGGTCAAAGTTTTGAGACGCCTGTCCATGGAGGTTACCGAGTTGCTCAAATGTTGATCTAGGAAATATTATTTTTCTTTTATTTTGTTGTTGATAACTAAAATGTTTTAGTTAAATTGGTTATTTTGCTGGCTCCTAGTCTAAAATCTTATGTGTAATTTAAAAATTTTATTTTTATTTTTTAAATTGTCACGTAATTTAAATTATCTCATATGATCTCTCAATTAACCACGTAAGCAAATAAGTTAACAAAATTGATTAGAGGGACTTATAGTACTCAGTTTTGAAACATTAGAAAACCAATATCGCTCATTATAAACTTCAGATACTAATAACAATTAATGGATAATAAAACTTAAGGACCAAGAGTGCATTTAGGCCTAGTACTTTCATGTGAGCGATAAAATTATATCATTTTACTCGATAAGATTTACCTTATCAAGTAAAAACACAATAAGAATGACATTTATCAACAAATAAAACGAAAGATTCAAATGAAAGTAAAAACACAATAATCTTTAGCTAGCACATACAGAGATTAAAAGGAGAATGTAACTATACTATGAGGATGAGGGGTTGCAAACCAAACGGTAGGGTGAAACTAGACTCTCCTTATAGTGAAAAGCATTGGCAGACAAATACCCACGTTCACAGCACCACGACACTCTCACTCTTCTCCATGACCACTTAAGTAGGAATTCCAAACTCCAAGTCAAACCGGGTGGCGTAATGGTCTTGTGAAAACAACACGTACACAGTCTGAATAGCTTGATCCAAACACGAGTGCCATCCTTGTCATTGGGGGAGAGAGAAAACACGCTAATAGATAATCGCTTTGCGCCATATAAACCCAACCACAGAGATCCTTGCATGTTCATCAATTTACATTCGCTCCAATCTGTTTTCTCTGGTAAGTCCACCAACGAGATATTCTCCTCGACCAAATCAAAACATAAAATTGTTGATGCAGGGAACATACAAATCCAATAGATACTACCATTGACATGGATTTCCTCAAGGATCGAAATAGAAAAATAAAGGGTGTTAGGGATCCTCTTCCACGATTTGGTCATAAGTGATAGTACATAAACCTCAGGTTTAATATTAGGTCTCTCACCAAAAGATACACATTGAAATATTTTAACCACCTTGTAATCTTCTGAATGAGTATCATAACCAATCCCATGTATCATGTCTCTATTTTTTGGAGAAGTAGGAGGAGGAGAAGAAGATAATTCGATGTATTCCCTAAGAGATGGATTCCAAACTATGAGGGCGGACCCCTTTAGCCTGTCCACTTCCCCACATAGCAACCCATCACAATGACCCCAAACTTTAAACTTAATTGCATCCCAGAGAAAGGGTATTGAGGAACAATCAATTTCTTCTTCTTCTCCTTCTAGTTGTCGTTCTAGTTTCTCTTTTAATTCTGCTGTTTCTTCTTCTTCTTCTTCTAGTTCTTCTTCATCATCATCATCATCATCTTCTTCTTCTTCTTCATCATCATCATCATCATCTTCTTCTTCTTCTTCTTCTTCTTCTTCTTTTAGATATTTCAAATGAGAAGAGAAAGAAGAATCAACTAAAATCTGAATTACACCTTCCATCCTCGTGTGGTTTTCATGTTGTTCATGATCATGATTAAGGTGATGTCGAACATATCTAGGATGGGTGAGTAAGGAAAGCCACGAATTACAAACGCACCTGAATCGAACCAAGGATTTGACCGGTAGTCTCACCAGTATTTCCACTAAAATATCCTCCGGCAATTCGTTAACTTTGACGTTCTCTGACATCTTCTGCCTCTTATTCAGAGGCATGTTAAGGACGTCACCTTCCTTCCTCAAAACAACAGACTCACATGGCTCATCATAATGGTCGCTTCTCTTCTGCTTGAAGAGCGTCAGCCTCATCCTCATCATATATGGTCGGTTTTCGGTGTCGCTCTCGTTCATCTTAGTAGAAGAACCAGTGATCATAAAACTTATGACTTTGTCGTGCTTCGCAACCTAAGTATGGTTGGTGTATCGCCGCTGCGCTAATATCTCTAACTAGTCTAAGGCCTTTTTCTTTTCTTATTGTGTTTGTGTGCTTGTGTTTCGCTACGATTCCCTTTTATTCCTTTTCTTCGTCTACTCCCACTCCTAGTAGAAGGAGAAGTTATAGTCGAGTGGCCAAAGTCTCCCAATTTTTATTATTATTATTACTAGACATTAGTCCGTGCAATGCACGGGACATATAAAAAAAATTTAATTGACATTTTTCGTCCAAAAAAAAATTGAAATTTTTCTACATATGTTCTCAAGAGTTGAAATTACAAATACATAAAAGTTATGTGTAGTTAAAAATCGACAAAATGTTTGTTGAGATTACAAATACATAAAAGTAATCTATAGAAACAATTTCAAACAATTTGGGTTGTTTTTTTTATTCAATTTGGTACAGGAGAATTTACGATTTCCAGATGAACAAACTTCACCACATCAACTTTAAGCACATTAGATTTACACCCCTTGACCTCGTCTCTTGAAGAGACAATTTCTCTGAAAAGGATATTCACCTCTCAATAGTATTCAAACAGTGCTCGTTTGCAAAATAGTTTAAAAAATATATAATATTGAGCAAAATACCCCGTTATCAATGGAAGCACATTATGCTAGAGGGATTCCATTGACATTGAGAATTAAAAAAAAAAAAAAACTATGGAAATGTTTGACTACTAATGGAGATTTGGAAGTTTTCTGCTTGAATCACATGAACAAAATCTTGGTAGAAAATTACTTAGGGTCAATCTAATGGGGTCAAGATATACATTAGAGGCCTAGAATTCATAGCAAATTGCTTTACAAAAATATACAAACATGCTGAGTATTATTCACGATGAGATGTTCATGCTTGATGGTGCTGATTACTTGCTCATGATTGACACTTGCTTTTAGTATTCCAAGAAGAGGGCAGTAAGGTGGGATGCCTAATTGATGTGTTTTGACATGCTAGAATCCCCACCTCCATATGCAGTAAAATTGTGTGCCATATCACCAACCTATGGTCTTCTCTTTCATAAATTGTTTTCATTGCCTTCAAAACATAGTTGTCATCACGGGTTCAAAATGAGTCCTGCAAAGAGGGCAAAATAAAATGAAATAGTTAATGACCATTAACTACAATAATCTGAATACCTGTAAGAATTGAAGTCTAGATAATAAGCCACGTAAAGTATGAGTTCTAAGCACAAACATGAATGCAGCATAGGTGTAAAGAGTACCTAGAAAGTGTACTACAAGGAGCAAGAGATTCACTAAAAAAATACTAAAAATACAAGTACATTTAAGCTAAACCAACATATATGGCATATAGAACCCCTATAGAGTAAAAATTAGATTAAGTTCTTTTTTTTTATTATTAAAAAAAAAAAAAACAATAAACAACAGAAAGCAACATGCATTACAATTTACAACATAAAATCAAATGAGTAAAAACTTATAGCACATAATAAAATCTTATTCGGTCTCAAAACCATATAAAAGTCATAATCAGTTGCTCAACCCATTGATATCAAAAGGAAAAAAAGAAAATACAACCTAAAATAGAATTTAAAAAGATTTGTCTTCCAAAAAAAAAAGTTATATATATTCATTGGAACTTATGATGGCTAAATAAGAGAATAGAAAACGCAAGGTAGTTTTTTTCACATAACAATTGCATTTCACACCATGAATCAAACTCAACCAGATGGGTGAAAAGATAAAAAAGAAAGTTCATTTTTTGACACTTTTCCTAAGTCTTCACTCCACATACAGTTTTCATGCCAATGGAGAACAAAAGGGCCACTTTATAAATAGTATAAATTTCCAATATAGGAGAAGAGATTAAGAAAAATCTATGGAAGCAATTGTATTGACAATCCCAAAAATAAACATGACGCACAGAACATACACCAGATTGATTTGAAACATTAGCAAAAACTTAACATATGACAACAACCAAGCTTTCGTACCAAATTTTTTGGAGTCGGCTATTGATGAGTACAATAGAAACAATAGAAAAAGCTTACTGAACCATAAAAAATCCCCCATTCAAAACTACAATCTTAAAGAAATTTTTTTTATAGAAACAAAAGGATAAGCTCACAGACCATTAAAAAAGTATTGGAATTAGACTTAAAAAACACTCACAGTTCCACTGATAAAACCTGAGCACGCAGGTTACCAACAAAGATCTACAATAGAAATTATGACATTATAAAGCCAAATCACAAAGGAAATCTATAGCCAAAAGGAATTCCATTTTCATTTAGTATTGGAATGAACACACAGACAGACATAAAAAGATTAGGATGTTCTGAGGTGGAAACCTGGCAAAAATGGGCAGTTTTATACTCTATCTTTATATTCTGTTTTGAGAGGTCCCATTGAGCCAAGATTTCCTTGGAAAAGTATTTGGGGTGTTAAAGCTCCTAAAAGGGTCTCTTTTTTTGTATGGACAGTGACTTGGGGTAAGATTTTTATCTATGATAACTTGATGCACAGAGGCTTCGTAATGGCTGGCTGGTGTTGCATGTGTCGTAGGATTGGGAGACGGGGGATCATCTCTTACTTCATTGTACTCAAGCTAGGGATGTATGGTACTCTGTTCTGAATTATTTAGGTGCTCCCTGAGAAGGTAGTGGACCTGCTGTTTGGCTGGTTTAAGTGGTTCGGTAAGCATAATTCCAAGTGTGGGACCTGGTGCCGTTGTGCTTAATGTGGACTCTTTGGCGTGAAAGAAATAGACGTACTTTTGAGGATGCAGATCATTCGGGAGCTAAACTTCTTGGAATTATTATACGGGTTATTATTTGATTGGGCTAGACTTTGGGGTTTTACTACTATTTGTTCTCTTGCTGATTTTGTAATTTCTTTTGGGATCTACTCATTCTGTTATTTCAAGTCCCTTGTAATTTATTCTTCTCCTAACTGCATACTTTATGCACTTCGTTGAAGTTTCTTCTTTGAATAAATTCATTTTATCTATCACAAAAAAAAGGTAATAATTATGTCTAGAAAAAAAATAAAAAAAGAAATAAAAAGCTGATAGTACCTAATTTTTACACCAACTCATTGAAATAAAACTAAAATCCACTATATTTTTAAATACAATCAGTCTAAACTCACAAACATATTGGGTAACATTATAAATTACGACAATAGTTTATAACCATATAAGACATTAGGGCTGAACCAACAATCATATTATTCAACTGGAAATATCCAACAACAATGAAAGAAAATTCTTAAAAACTGAAAGGGAAAACTATTAGTTTTTTTTTTTTTTTTTGGATGCCAAATTTTCTTCTCCACCTTTTACATTAAGAAGCTACCAAAAAGTAAAATAAATTTTGTATACCTTTCTAGGCCAAAGAAAAAAAGGGCAACTTTTTTTTTTTTGTCATAAATGTAGTCTGCACTCAAATCATATGCTTGCCTTGAACTTCAAATAATAAAGAAGACCACTCACTTGAATACTTGAATTACTACATCCATGCCCTTAGTAAAACAAAAATCGACATTACCTTCTCTTTGAAAAAGAACAAATGAAAGTTCCATCAATTGACGGATCCTCAAGTCTCAAAACCCATTTATCTCTCACTTTCCAGGTTCAACAATCAAACAAAACCCTCCATAGTACCAAATTCAAGAAAAATGGCAGTACCTAAGTTTGAAGAAAGGCCTCAAAATAATCTAAGGATCATTATCTCTACATGCATTTAAGCGAATGTAGTTATACATGTACAATCTGCAATATTTTACCACTCATAATTACCACAACCGATATACTATGTTCTCATCACTTTTGTGTTATATTACTTGAAGAATAACTTTTCTTCAATTTCTTGATAGCAACCTAAGATTGGAAATATCATAAGAGAACCATATAACTTATGAGGGAAATTTTAGTAAACAGAAAGGGTTCAAAGAGAAAACATTCTAAAATTGCATATGAATACTGATCAAACTATTAAACAATTAAACAATGGTCATACACAAACTGAACAGTGGAAATTCCATTAAACTATTAAACAATGAATACCTTAATCAATTCAGCAATCATCAGTCTTGTTGGTAGGTCTGCCCTTGGATTTGAGAGAAATTTCATTAGATCCTTTCTCCTGGTATTTTTTTTATACAAAAAAAGACTACATCAAATGGTTAACAAAGAAGCGAAATTACAAAGATAACTGATTTATATTATATTGAAACAAAACTTTTCTCAACGAAATAACAACCATAAGAAAGAAATCAATTTAAAATTTGATCACAAAATGGGAAGAACAGAACTCACATTAAATAAGGAATTTCACATATCACATCTAAAAGAAAATTCATCAAACATATGGCAGGCAGGCGCAACAATAGCAAATAATCAAAATATCAAAAGGTCCATTATGCAAGGACATGAACTGATACATTAAAGTCTTTACTATGCCACTGAAATTTTTCAAGCAGTTTATAAAATAAAAAAAAAAATTACAAAAAAAAACATAATGAATATTGAATTAATTGGCTCGAACCAAATAGACAACAAGCATGTGGTGGACTAGGGAAAATAAAGAATTTCATGTACCTGATCTACCCATGTACAATCTAAATAGTGTTGAGATAATTTGAACTTGAAGGAGAGGCTGTTGAAGAAGTTGAGCCCCGCCATAAGAACCTTGGATTTTTCGTGACCAATTTGGAAAGGAATCAACTTCAATCCTCTTTTGCATTGCTCTCTATAAACAATGATGATTACATCGTTTAGTAAAATGGATTTGTCGTGGTCTTATTGACTCTAGCAGGAAATTTAGACTGAATGGAAATTACCTTACAATAGGTGTAGTTGAACCCTCACTGTTGCTGAAGCAGAATTCTCAAGCTGCATGCAAGTCCGAGTCCGAGGCAGAGGTTATCTCAACACAGAAAAGAGAACAGAGAAAAAAAAAAAAAAAACCTAGAAGCCAAAATCAACGATTAGATGAATAGGAAGTTTGAAAGGTTAAAGCCATCATTCAATTGTTCGTTTTGAAGAAAGCAAGAGGAATGGGGTGAGATATTAAAAGACTCCAGGTGAAGCCGAAAGATGAGGAAGCCTTTTTTATTTTTTGATAAATGAGGAAGCGTTAGAATGAGGAAGAAAACAAATCTGAGATGGACAATGTTTTGTATAATGTCAAAGAAACAAAACGACGCCGTTTTGGGAAAAAACAGAAATCCTCAGAACGACGTCGTTTTGGGAACTGCATTGTATAGTTCCATTTACAGGAAAGGAACTGGGAATTTTTTTTTTTTTTAAATAAGGAAAATAAAAGTGGTGGGGTTTTTTTAAATAAGGAAAACAATATGTACAGTGCACAACAATTTAACCGGACAAAAAAATATCTATGAAGTATTTGAAGGGATTAATTGGATATTTAAGAGAATTTTTATTAAGGAATTTAAGAATATATAATCAATGGAGTTAATAACCCACTAATTTATTTGGCAATGTTATTGATAACACAATTTGTGCATCATGGCCGTATCTGAATAGTCACATAGGTTTAGTTAAAAATAAATGAGGCAAATTCATTCTATAAGTAGCTCCACTTATTTAGGTATAGTTTAATTAGGCTAATTTATTCTTTCTATAACTGTTTTCTTTCTAATTTATTGGTAAAGTAATTGTCATAAAGTATTTCTTAATAATTATAGAATATTGACAGGTGACAATTACTTTTACCAATAAAATTCTGGCACGTGGTGTTGTTTGTCCAAGTAGGATGACATGTATTGATCTGAAGACATTGCCATATATGCCACATGGCAGATAATTGGTAATGTCTTCTGGTTTTATATATACTAGCATAACCCGCGCAAAGCGCGGGATAATTTATATGTGAAGTATTTAAAATTCAGCATAAAATGGTAGTGGAGAATCATTTAAACATCTATTGCCTCATTGTTCTATTGCTAAAGAATTGTTTTTAGGATTCAATGAGTGATGCCTTTGAAGGTTATTGAGTGTTTCCTCGGAAGGGTTTGTATAGATGACATAGTAATGGACCAAGAATGCCACTTCTTTGGGATACACTTATTTAATATGAATAACAAAAATACTAAAATATGTTAATTTGTAGGTATAATAGCTAAATTTATAATGAAATTTAATGTACTATATTGTGTATATAAATTACTATTATTTAAACCATTGAAATAAATCTGAAAAAAATTACATCAAGTCAAATGTATAATGATTAACTACAATAAACACATAGAAAAAGTTTATATGAAAATACAAATATAGGTTAGTAGGAAGAAAGTTGAAGTATCAATATCTTTAGTTAGCCATTAATTGTTTTCCAGCTGCATTTGCCATTAACCTGAATTCAAATTTTAAAATATATTAGTTTTGTATTATTAATTGGAACTTCAAAAACATATATTTTTTTATTGGTAACATACAAATGAAAAATATGATTGATGTAGAATTTATAAGTACATACCTTGTGACCGTTTTGCATAACTTTTTGTACATTAAATGGTCTATGTCAGCTTGTGACTTTAAGAACTGCCATTTAGCATCTAAATTTTAAAATAATTGTCTCATGAAAGTACATGTAAAAATAGATTAGTAATAATTTAATACCTGTGTTATCACCATATCGTTTAATCCTTTTTTTTTCTTGTCTTTATTCTCATGGACGTTTGAACTGTCAATTGAAGAAGAACAAAATAGTTGGACACTAATAACTCTAGCTTGAGCTTGGTAAGTGTTGGGTTTCAGTTTGAGAGGTGAGCTTGAGCTTGAGCTTGGTGTTTAAGGGTTTGTTTTTGTGTGTTAGTTAGTTTGGGTTTGGCTAATGTGCACCTTCTTTTCTTTCTATTTTATTTTATTTTTTTTCCTTTTCTAAATAGAATAATTCGTTGTAGAGAGTAGAGACAACAACCCAAAATATCAGCAAGTACACTTATCTTCCTAAAAAAAAAAAAAAAAAACAACAGTTGTCCTCCAATAATGTAACTGGTATAGAATCAGCAAGCCAGTCATTAAAAATCACATATGAGCAAACTGGAATAAAAAAATGAAGTAATATTATAATATAGAAGCAATAGCTTATCCATCTATCTACCATTTGTTTGAAAATATATATAAATACGAAAAGAGAAGTAGGCAGGAAAGAAATAGGCAAACATTGTAAATTGCAAAAGAATTAAACACTAAAATAGAGACAAAAATCTTAGTGTACTACTTCACTATGAAGTATAATATTACAAAACACAATTTGAAGAGCAAATGAGCTCAAAATATTATCAAAATGGCTAAACACTTGACATTTAGATATAGACATTATATATAGAATATGACTACCATTGTGGCATAAGACTAAGGAAGTAGCTGTTATGAAGTGCATCTAAAAATAAAATAGGGAAAACATAGCACGAAGGCTTTGATACTCTCTATATGACCTCACTTGTGGCGTTAGAAACTGGATGATTTAAAAGAAACATGATCGCTCATTGAGTTGTCTACCAAGATAACCTCCAAGCAGTCAAGAAGCTCCTTACTTTCTTTGCCTTCTTAATGTTTGTCACATTTTTATACCTACAATTCACATGAAATCCCAACTTAGTTTCATAACTAAATATTTTTATTTAATATTTGAGAAGCTATTTATAATTAACAATTATAATCAAAATCAAAATCAAAATCAATATATATATATATATATATATATATCACCATTACAAAACTTTTGGTTAAAAATGTACCTACATGTTAATTGAGTTCCAGCTCGACACCCATTAAAATTATTGTAGAACATATACTAATATAGGAAAAACATTCACGAAGTAGATGCATCAAAATTTTACCTTTAGCCTGCCTTGCTATTAAAGTTACTGGCTTAAATCTCATGTCTACATTCTCTATGCTTTCCATATTTGCTTGATAGAATACTCTTCATCATCCCAATATCAATTTGTTTGTACTTGACTTAAAGGATAGTTTTCCCCTACATTAATTAGTACAATTTCCGTTTTTCATCAAAGCTATTATTTATGAGGCCAAAGCAGGAGAGACTCAGATTACCATCATGTCAAGTATGAATGCATTGTAAGGTGTAAAGTACAGAAAGCAAGCAAACTCTTTACAAAAAAAGGCAAAAAAGTATTGAGGAATATTACCTGATCAAACAACAGTCTAAGCATTAAGCTCATGATTTAATGCCTTACCTTTACTGCTGCAATAATCCAAAGCTTGCACCAAATACTGAGCCACCATCAACCTCAGTCCCCATTTAATGGGTTGGGTTTGTTCCCCTAAATCAGATTTAACAAATTCAAATTAGAGAGAAGTAATGTGTCAACTCATTGAAGTGAAGACACATACTAATCACATGTTCTTCTTCACATTCTATTTGGTTGCTAAAAACATCCAAGCAAAAGTCCCAAAAAAAAAAAAAAATCAATTCCACAACAACTAATAAATTTGTTTGTAGAAATCATTCCATTTTGCAAGACAACAAACCAAACTCAAAATTCCACATTGCGCATTTGTCACCCTTCTTTTCCCAGCAACAAATCAAATGGTGGAAAAAACACATTCCACATAAAGCGCACACACACATAAAGAGATCTGTTCAAAACTAAATCATCGACATTGAAAGTAAACTCATATAGACTCCTAAAATTTTTATGAATCAATTAATGACCAAAATAATAAAATTGAAATATTAGTAGAGAATGATTAAATCGAAAGGGATACAATCACAACCATAAGTCCGTTAATTTGAAAATTAATTTCTCACACAATTAATCCATGGCCATGGAGACCCATCAACGTAGCTTCAATTTCATACTCTTTGACAGTTATAAATAATCATCATCACAATCAAAAGCTGGTAATTACTGGAGCTTATAACATTTTTACGCAAGGGTTATCTAGAATAATGAAATGTTTGATAATTAAACCTCAAAGAACATCCTATATATTCACATATGTGTTATGTGCAGTAAAAATGCACACATAGCACATGTTAAGAAATACGAAATTAATCCACTTCATATTGAAGACAGAGAATGGCCTACTCAAAAGCCTGAATTAAGTTCAAGTGCATGTACTGAACGAAATTTTGCAAATTTCAAAAGGCAATGACTTCAAATTGTTCAGATGTATACAATCAGTTTAAAACTTGCATTAAGGCTTATAAAATTGAAAGTTTGAGTGCTAATTAAGTGACAGTGGCTCAAATTGGCTTAAATTTCCTTAGGTTATAAACTGCGAAAGTATTCATAATTTTATTCTATATATGATCAACAAACCATAGAGAATATAATATTCATATCAACCAAGCAAAGAAAAATCTATACATTTAACATATTAATTCTGCATGTGAACATACTACTGCTTGAGAAATATAGAATGTGCCTTAAGATCCATTTTAAAATGGCGTTACCTCAGATTGGAGCAGCAGGCCTTCGACACTAAACAGAACAAATGAAACAGAGAAACAAAGCGAGGAAATCAAAAGTAATCAGATATTTTTTAGAAAGCAACACTTGAGCATGTTAATCAATATCAAATTGGGGAAACCCATAAACGAAAACCAAATACCTGAAACCTTATATGGTGGGTAATTCAACCCCTTTCTTTTCTTTTGTCTCATCCATCTCCATGCGATTCCGGGTTGCTTTCAAAACCGCTTGATCCTTTTTTCATCCGGGTGAGGAAGGAATGGGTAAGAGAACGATTTGATCAGTTCTAACTGCAATACGTTAACACAAAGGATTATGCTTCAGTGTAAATCTACAAAATAAAAAAATTGCAGATTCAATTCCAAACATCCATGATTTCTCTGCCGCAGCGATACCCATCCAAGATATGGATTTGAAGAAAAAAGAAAACCATCATCCAACCCTAGTCAGAAACCCCAATTTCCAAAATAACATCCAATTACCAAAATAACATCATCAGCTGTATCTCCTACTGCCCCTGGTACGAAGCCTATCCCCAAAACCACACAGATCAAACCAAATCTCTCTCTCAAACACACACACACGTTATCAATTTCGAAATTGGAAAGCAAAACTCACCGTAATATCGGCGAGAAAAGCCGAGAGATCGTCGGCGTCGATCTTAGCAGCCGCATCGGAGACAGTAACCTTCGGTTTCTTCGGCTTCTTCGCCTTAACTTTCTTCGACTCCTCCGCCTTCCCATTCTCCGCCACGCGGTCTCCCTCACCATCGCTGCTATCGTCGTCGTCGTTTATACGGTGCTTCGATCTGGACACAACGTCGGAATCTACAGCAGCGGATCTCTGAGCCTCGAGAATTAAGGTTGAGGGAAAATAAAAAAATAAAAAACCGTTGAGAGCGTCGAAAAGAATATCAAACGTTCTGTAAGGGAAAAACAAAAAACCAAACTGAACGTATTGGAAGAGGGGGTGACATATACTAATTGGGTGTTTTAATTGCTGATGTAGCAGTATGCCACATCAGTGCCACATCAATTAATAGAGATGTCACTTGTTATTATGTGAGGTACTCTTGGTTTCAACGCCAATGTCTTTTGCTATTATATATTATACTGCCACACATCAGTGCCACATCAATTAATAGAGATGTCACTTGTCATTATGTGAGGTACTCTTGGTTTCAACGTGAATGTCTTCTGCTATTATATATTATATAGATATATATATATATATATATATATATATATATATATAGGAATTCGTATTGATGTGGATTTGAAGCCATAAAACGAAGCCGTTTTGAACATGTCCCACAAAAGCAAGAAATTAAACTATAGGTTTAGTCAACCAAAAAAAAAACTCAAAGGCCAAGAAAAGTAAAGAACCAAACGGGGATATAATTTTTTTTTTTTTTTGGATAGTTAAAAGTGGATATATAAATTATAAGTCTTTTAATTTAATTGTAACAGTAATTTAAGTTGGCAAATTAATTTGTGCATTTAAACTCTTATTTATTTGGTGTATTTTTTTTTTACTTACTAACACATGGCAAGTAGCTGGCGGCATTTGTGCCACTTAAATTGCCACTATTGACACATGTGACACTTAAGATGTTACGTATTATGTATAAAATATTATCATACATACTAAATGACAGATAGATGACAATATCTTCTAATTTAGTATATTATATAAATATAGATTAGACAGTAGGAGGCGATTTACATATTATCAATATGAGTATAAAAATGTTAGAGACACAATTTATTTTATAATTATTTATTTACAAACTGAAATCGCACTGATATGAGAGTATACAACGTCAGCAATTAAAATTAATGCGTCAATATTACTTTAACAAAATCATTAAAATTTAAAATTAAAAAAACCTACAGCATGAGACTGAAATGGGAAACCCAGTGCCGCCCCCTTCCAAAAAAATAAAAACTGAATCTGAAACCCATCACTTCCGGTGTCCAAGCATTCCTTCCTATCCATCCGATTCTGTACTTACCCTTGAATCTGGTGACCCAAGGATGCACCAGGATGTATACTCACAGTATGTATTCCAAGAGCCTTCAAAGGCTTGCAGATTGCGTGAACCTGCACATAATATTAGCGATCAAATTTATCACCAAAAACCAAATAATGGCTTCTCAGGCTACATACTCGACAAGCACATGTGAATTACTTTTTCCTAATTTTCCCACGTAAATGAAATCAGACCATCTGTATTTTGTAGCATTTAGAGCTTATTAAAGCTTTTCTGCAGATGGAGAAGTATTATTAAAGAGACAGAATGGCAAAAGGCATGGCACCCTTTCATTTAATCATTTATGATGGGTTTCAGATTCAGGGTAAGCATACACGTGCGTGGTTGGGCGACGATAGTGGATGGGTGCCTGTGTCGACGGTAAGCAATGCTTGGACATCGGAAATGATGGGTTTCAGATTTAGATTTTATTTTTTTGGAAGGGGCGGCGCTGGTTTCCCGTTTCAGTATCATGGGTTAGGTTTTTTGAAGAGGGAATGACCACTGGGGCGAATGCCTAATTTGCAATTTAAATGCATATTTGAAATAACATATTATATATATTTCTTGCTAAAGTTTGTACATATTAAAAAATAACATTTATTTGTACATTTAAGGTGTATTTAAGGGCATAACTTTATTTATTTATATCTAATAAGGGCATAACTTTATTTATTTATATTTAATATTGACACGTGGCAAAGATTTTGATATGTGCAAATAAAGTGTTGACTCATGGCTTAATAAATCCACATGTGTTTATAGATATGACATGTGTTATGCAAAAGACATTATCATATATGCCATGTGGCAAAAATATGACAAGGTTTTCTACTTTAATATATATACTAGCGTATAACCCGTGCAATGCATGGAAAAAACTTTATATAAACACATAATGTGTATATGATCAAAATATATATTCAGAATTATTTTATGAAAAATATGTTCCATAAAAAAAATAATAAAATTGATAATAACAAATAGATAGAATTGCACCAACAATAGAAAAATAAAAGGAATTAGATAGTATATAATAATTGAGAAAAAATGGTTATCTTTAATTGATAAAACAGAAAATAAGTTAGAATCAAGAAAAAAAAAAAGATTACCTTAATTCAATTGTCTTAAATCCCCTTGTACAGTCATATAAATGTATAAAAACACAAAAAAAAAATCATGTTTGAAAAAATAAAAAAGAAAAAGAACTAAAATAACAAAACTTGTACCAGATTATCATTGTTTAAAGTCCCTTGCAGTCATATAAACGTACAAAAACACAAAAATAAAAATAGATCATGATAGAAAAATAAATAAATAAAAAAGAAAAAGAAGTAGAAGAACAAAACTTGTACCAGATTACCATTGTTTAGATGTTATGTAAGCAGATTATGCAAGAATGAAGAACTTTCAATTTAACGTGCTCTATTTATCTTCTCTCTATCAAAGAGTATGTCTGTTCACCAAATGATATCTTAAGTGATTGTTCACCAATCAATACCTTTTCACTAAAAGAGTACTTCTAACACAGTTACACTACAATATTCTTTATCTATTACTCTTATTTAAAAAAAAAAAATGGTGTAGATTTTTTTTTAAGATTTGTACGACTCCTATTTTAGAAAATTTGGTGTTGAAATTTTTATAATTTTTTTAAAACATGTTTGACATAATTGTTTTAATTTCTCTAAGAGAAATATATTTTGTTTAGATATCTTTTTGTAGTAGGATATTTATTTAAGATTTGTTTTTTATAAAATGTGTATGATAGATTTTTTTTTTTTTTTTAATTTTTATTTAAAAGTGTTTGACAGTTATTAAATCAAACCACTTAAGAAATTTAAACAACGTATGAATTTTTTTTTTTAATCTTTAAGAAGTCTTCTAGTATTAGGAGATTGTCATAATTGTAAGATTTTTAATATGATATTTTATTAAGATGTCTTTTAGTAGTAAGAGACTTATTTTAAAGAATTTGTTATTATCTGTTTTTATTTTAAAGATTTTTATTATGATATTTTATTAAGATATCTTTTTAGTAGTAGGAGACTTATTATCAATTTTTATTTAAAAGTGTTTTACAGTTATTAAATCAAACCACTTAAGAAATTTAAACAACATATTACTTCAAAAATTTAAATGATAGATAGACAAACCACTTAGGAAATCTAAACAACGTATCACTTCAGAAATTAAATGATAAATAGACATGCCACTTGGCATCATGTAAGACATTCTAGGTTTTAACGCTCATGTCTTCTGCTTTTATATATTACTAGTCGTAAACCTGTGCGATGCACAGGAAAATTATTGAAAATAAAGTCTAAATTAATTTTGATTCCTTTTACTTTTTTTGTTGAATTTTTTATTTATTTTTTTTTTTTGTAGTTCAAAATGTTGTAAGGCAAGATCGATAAAGAGACTTTACGAATCGGATTTAGGATAGATCCTACTTTTTGGTTTAAAAAAATAACTAAGAAAGTATTTACCATAGGATAATTAAAATTTAATATAATGTAATTTTTCTTTTGGCATAAGTTGAATATAGTCTAATTTTTATAAAACACGATTCATGTTTATATTTACCATATGGATCATGTTTCCATCCAAAAATAAAATAAAGGATACTTAAAATAAGAAGAAGGACAAATAAATACATGGGCACATGATTATATGATCAAACCTAAATAATTTTCATAACTCATTTCAAGCTCACATGGTTTCATTATAACAAATCTATCCATCTTTCTCCATTGCCAGCAACAAAATTAAATGAAATACATAAGAAAAAAAAAAAAAAAGGAACTCTAAAAATCTTGATGAAAATTGATAATTATGATTATTATTAAAAGATATTTATATTGTGTTTATATATGGAATATATGTTAGTATTAGACATTAATTATGATTGTGTTTTATATATGGAATAATATATTCTTATATTAAAGAAAATATGATGTGTCAAAATTCTAATGGAAAGTTTAATAATAGAATAAAATTTAAATTCAATTAGAAAATATATATTAAAATAATGAGATGTAAAATTGTGAGATTTCAAAAGTTTATGTGGCGCAACATGATGAGGTCAACTAAAAGTCAAAAAGCTTCGGTTTTACATTATAGTATAAATATAGATATATAGATTTGTTAACTTTTCTCTCTCCGTCCCCTATTTATTTTTTATTTTTTTTAACAGCAGGTTATTTTGTTCGAAGCCCTCATCCATGATAACTTCCTCTTCTTCTATAATAATTATTATTATTATTATTATTTTATATGAATGAACTTTATTGATAGAATGTACTTAAAATATAAAGAACCACCTATTATATATTGGAGTGAGGACCTCCAGCCGTGTTTATATGGTGATTACCATGAGCATTGGGCAAAGATTTTATCAAAGCTCTATGATTACTCAACACTTGTGACTTGTCGACTAAAGACTAAGCATTAGAATTTCTTGTGCTGTCCCAGAATTCCAGGGTCTTCTCAAAAACTTCTTGCAAGGGTCTTTGAGCAAATACTCATACGGTCATATCATGTAAAGAAGATCTCAGGTTTTTATTTCTCTTTGAACGTTTAGAGAGTCCTAATGTAGAAGAGAAATAAATGCTAAAATTAATAAGAGAGAGAGAGAAAATAAATTATCAAGAATTAATTTAATTTATTGCAAATAAATTTTTAATAATGACATGGACAGTTGACATTTTTTTAACTATTGGATCTTTTAGAAATCTATGGTCAAAAAAAGTGTAACTCTTATGAAGTTACACCGGGTGTAACTTGAACCCATCTCATATATATATATATATATATATATATATTGCTAAATATGGCTTCATATATATCAACTTAGGCCCACATCATTTTATTTAAACTTTAAAAGTCCTCATTTATTTGTAAGGTAAAACTTTTTCTTGCTTTCTTTTTTTAATAAATTTTTAAGGTAAAACTAATCGAAGAAAAAAAAAATGATAATAAGATCTAAAGAATGGTTTATTTTTCATAAAATGGGTAAAAGGACAAGAACACATTATAAAACTAATAAGAAAAGTAAAAACCGATCAGACAAATTTAATAAGAGTAAAATAAAATGCTTCAAATGTGAATAAGCTTGTCATTACAAAACCGAATGTAAAGTAAAAGACAAAATCAACCCATTACAAATATCATCCAAAGAAAAAGATGAAATATATAAAATTATGGAACTAAGGAATAATAGCTCTAGTGATTAATTTAATTAGTATAATAGAAAACCCAAAGTTAAAATCTGAATACCTTCTAAAATTTAAGCAACTTCTAACTCGGGAAGAACCAAGTAAAGAGAAAACCTCCAAGCCACAAATTAGTCTTAGTAAAACTTTAGAAAGAAAGAAAGAAAAGCCACTTGGGTAATCTGTTTAGTGGTAATCCCCCTTCCCAAAAAGTTCATCCCTTTATGAGAGTGTGGGTTCGATCCCCGAAATCTTCAAAATATACGTGTGAGTGAGTTTATATTAGAATTTCTATCATATATATTAAAAAAAAAATTAGAAAAATTTAATAGACTTAAATACCCTTTACTCCAGACTTTGCCTGAGGATGTTCTTATCTGGTGGGGTACCCCGTCAGGTTTGTTCACAGTAAAGAGTGCATATCATACGACTTTTGCTCAGCTGCAAGCAGACGCAACATATATACTCCTTTGACGTGTCCTATCTATGAGTATGAGTTGGAGACTTCTATTCAGATGATGGAGTTGCTATGGGCTATTTGGAAACACAAGGGTGACAAGGCTTTGAAGACAGTTGCGGTGGTGTGTTAAGAGTATATGGAATGTTCGAAATTCGACGGTATTTCAAGATATGGTTAAAATTCCATTGAAGGTTTTCCCAAATGCAATGCGATATATTCATGACTATCATGTAGCCAATGTTGTGCCAGATAGGCTTGCTCCTTCTCTTGGGCGAGCCAAGGTGGTTTGGTCAGCTCCTATGGAAGGTTGGTATAAAGTTAATTTTGATGGGGTTGTTTTTGTTAATTTGAAAGTAAGGGTAGGGGTTGTTATCAGGAATAAGCGTGGCAAATGTTTAGGCGCAATGAGTGGGCTTTTGGAGTATGGTTCTGATGCGGTAAAGGCTGAAGCTTTGGTTGCTCTCAGAGCTATTGAATTTGCTGCTGATGTATGTCCATTCAATATGATATTCGAAGGAGATTGCTTGCAGGTGATAAAAGCATTTAAGTCTACTGATTTTGATGCTTCCAAACTTGGTCATTTATATATCATTGCTAGATCTAAGTTTCATTAGTTTAGAGATTATTCTGTTTTTCATGTTTTTAGAGAATGCAATGCTTCAGCTCATTGTCTTGCTCAATTTGCTAGAAACATTGTTGGCAATCAGGTTTGGTTGGAGTCTGTTCCTCCTTTCTGTTATGACCCGGATAAAGTAGAAGGAAGATAAAAGTAGAGGATAAACTTTATTAGAAGATAGCCATTTAAATCCCTATTTTCTAGGAGATTAGACGATATCTATTGTTATTTGAATTAATTAGGAATAGTTTTAGATTAGTTATTATCTGCAATTGTTATTATCTAGTTAGAGTTTAAGTTAGTTATTACCACTATATTTAAGGAGTGAAATAGTTATCAGTTGTATTTAGTCACTAATGAGGTAATCAGAAAATAAAACCCAAATTCAGTTTCTCTCTTACGTTCAGGAGATTAGTCATCTTGAATTCGACTAAGTTATCTTTATTTTCTTTATTAAAAATCCGGATCATTACATTTGGTATCAGAGCCATACATATGGCTTCCACGCGCTCCACTACTCCGGCAGATCGGTTCACTGCATTGGAAATTAGTAGCCACAACATTCAATTAAAATTGGAGGAGTATCATGAAGAGGTTTCAAGATTAAGCAACGACATGGCAGCCCTCACGAAGGCCGTGGCTCAATTGATTCACGACAATAATGAAGTATTTGATGAAGCACTAGCCAAGCTTTGCCAAACGGGTACCGTTCGTGAATACCAAACACAATTTGAACAATTAGCGGCACGAGTCCACATTTGGACGGAGCAAGCATTAGTTGAGAGTTATATTGGTGGACTTAAGGAGGAGATCCGATCCGAGATAAAACTTTTTCGGCCAACCTCCCTATTACACGCCACAAGCTTGGCCCGCCTATTAGAATACAAGTTACAAAGATTCAGGCAACCACCACAACCTAGTGTTGAAATAGAGGTCCAAGTACCAAAAGATGTTGCTTCGACGTTTGTGCAGGAAGAAGTTAATGTAGAACCTAAGCAACAAGCTGATGAAAAGAAGGTTCTATTAGAAAATGAAAAGAAGGAAGACACAAAGCTTGATGAGGCTGACAAGATTGATATAATCACATTTTCTGCGGCTGAAAATAAGTATGCCTCATTCGCAACACTGATTTCTCACATTGATTTTGTAATCCCAGAAATATTTAATAATGTGGTGGAACATCAGAATTTTTTGTTCGTCGTGCTTCCGAAGGTGATTCCAGACTTGAAGCAAGCATCCAGTGTCAAAATCGTGATCCTTCGACATTTCAAAACTCGAGGTCGAGTTTTCTCCAATAATCACGTGGATGATGCTACTTGGGCAAAATATTTGGATTTACAGCTTCAGTTCTCTCACTTGAATCTTGAGGACAAGATTCATATTCAAGGGGGGTGGAATGTTATGACCCGGATAAAGTAGAAGGAAGATAAAAGTAGAGGATAAACTTTATTAGGAGATAGCCATATAAATCCCTATTTTCTAGGAGATTAGACGATATCTATTGTTATTTGAATTAATTAGGAATAGTTTTAGATTAGTTGTTATCTGCAATTGTTATTATCTAGTTAGAGTTTAAGTTAGTTATTACCACTATATTTAAGGAGTGAAATAGTTATCAGTTATATTTAGTCACTATATTAAGGAGTGGAATTTATTAATGAGGTAATCAGAAAATAAAACCCAAATTCAGTTTCTCTCTTATGTTCAGGAGATTAGTCATCTTGAATTCGACTAAGTTATCTTTATTTTCTTTATTAAAAATCCGGATCATTACACTTTCCTTGTCAAATGTTTAGATTTTGATGTTTCTTTTTGTTTTCGTTAATGTGATGTTTGATGTTTGATCTCAAAATAAAAAAGAAAAGAAAAAAAGAATTGAAACAAAGCAAACAATCCTGAAAGTTGAACAAAATTTCCTTGGAAAGGGTCAAGGAAATACTTCTTCTTATGAAGAGGAACTTGAATCATCAAACAATAACCAAGAAAATTCAGATTAAAGATGGTAAATATAATAACTCTTCAAAAAATGCACTCAAAAGTTAAAATATTAATCAACACTGAAAACGATTACGAAGTAATATTAACACTAATTAACACAGGTATTGAATACTGTATTCAAGAATTAAGGAATAATTCCTACAAAATATTATGAAAAAACTAGTGAAAATTTAAACTCTGGAAATGGAAGTGAAATGAAAATAAAGTACAAGTTTCAAAAACTCATGTTTGTTAAGGCAAAGTCTGCTTCAAAACACCATTTTTCCTAGTAAAAACACATGAAAGACAAAGTCATTCTTGGAATGCCTTTCATCTACTTGTTGTACCATAAACAAATAATTACAGATTAACAACAAATCCTCTTGGTCAATCAGTAAAATTTAAATTCTTATGAAAATCTGAACTTAGAGATATCGTGCCTTAAAAGACACTTCAATCTCAAAGTCAATCAACTTGATCCAACAAAAAAGTCGATATTAGGATTATTTATAATAAGAAATAAAATTCAAAAGAGTCGAAGAACAATTAGCATATAAAATCCTTCAACAAAAAATTGAAAGATTCAGAGAAAAAATTAAGAAAGAACTTGTTCCAATATTCCTAATGCCTTTTGGCACACAAAGAAACATGTGATCAAATTATCTTACATAAAAAAAATTTAGTAAGAAAAATATCCAAACAAAATCAAGACCAATTCAAATCAGTCAAGAAGTAATGGATCGAATTCGTAAATCCAAAATATATAAAAGACTTGCTAAGTAAACTAATAAATAAATAAATAAATCTCCAGACAAATGCTAAACTTGAAAGAGGAACACCCAGATTGGTCATCAATAGATTTTTGTATATTTGGGTATGGTTGAATCTAAGTGTGGTTTTTGTATATGGCTTATGTAGATTTGGGTGTGATCGATGCAATCGATCTTTGTTTTCTTTTCTTTCTTTATTATTATTCTTTTTTTTTTTTGCCAGATTTGAAACAATACAGATGATCACAATCTTTCAATTTCTACATTCTCCAAGTTTTCACAAAACACAACCAGAGGGAAACAAAAAAGAAAAACAAAATTTTAATTTCTAATTTAAAATTCCTCCTATACTGGGTATAAAAGAGAAGAAAAAAATTTCCAATTGGACGACTTGAATAGTGGAATGTGGCAATGATTGTTAGGTGATAACTTTGTTTAATCCTTCTGTCAGTGTTTCAGAAATAGTGTCTACGGGGCTTTGTTTTTAGTGGTGGAGCATAGGATGAAACATATAAGTTAGGACTGAAGATTTTCATCCAATACTAGGGAATAACGTTTGTTGAATGAAATAATTAATATCCAAATGCACCCAAACCTCAAAGAAGCGGATCCAACATTTCAAAAATCGATGAGCAAAATCCAAACTGTGCAAACTTAGAATTTTAATCTAAATTTTAAAAGATACCCCACAGCTCCTGCCACCACAGCCACAAAAGAAGCTGGTCCTTTCATCCTTCTCTCTCTCTTCTCTATTTTTCCCCAAAGCTTTAAACTATAAAAACTCCATAATTAAAATCTTGATTTGAGATGAATTTACTCACTCAGATGATAATTTGGAGACAAATTTTGAAAAATAAATCTCAAACTATAGCGTTAATCACAACATTTGTAATACTATCTCTCTTAACAAAATTGTTGTTGCAAACGGGTTGTCTCTGACAAATAAGGGGTTAGGCTACACTAGTAATTTTTAATTTGAGTTAAGGTGAGCTTAGTGTAAATCAACGTTTTGTAGAGATGAGTTAATATGAAGTTTCATTTAGGTGGTTTCTTGATCGCACAATCCAACTGGCCCGAGGCTAATCCTGGTTAATTTTGTAAAAGAACCAAATTTTATTCATCAAGCAACCAAATTGAAAGCTGGTTTCATCGGCTTTGGTTCAAGTGGTAAGTGAGGGTGGAAATTGGGTCAGTTTAGAATTCAATTTTTTCCAGACGAAAGGGAAATTTTTTTATAAAAAGTTTACTTGACTCCCGAAACTCTACAAAACCTCTTTCTGCAATAATTTACTTGACTCCCCTAAGCTTTAACCTCCAGGGACTGCAATAATTTATTCGCCAATATTTTATTGTTAATGTCTGGTTTCTTGGCAAATATCTGCTTTTCTTTTCTAAATGGAAAACTAATACTACCCTTTATAAACTTAAGATATTAATAGCAATCAATAGATAATAAGGACTTAATAGTGCATTTAGGCCTATTACTTTCATTTGAGCGATAAAATTATATCATTTTATTCTATAAGAATAACCTTATCAAGTAAAAACACAATAAAAATGACCTTTATCAACAAATAAAACGAAAGATTGAAATGAAAGTAAAAACACAGTAATCTTTAGCTAGCACGTACAGAGATTAAAAGGGGAATGTAACTATACTATGAGGATGAGGGGTTGCAAACTAAAGGGTGGGGTGAAACTAGACTCTCCTTATAGTGAAAAGCATTGCCAGACAAATACCTACGATCACAGCACCACGACACTCTCACTCTTCTCCATGACCACTTAAGTAGGAATTCCAAACTCCAAGTCAAACCGGGTGGCCTAATGGTCTGGTGAAAACAACACGTACACAGTCTGAATAGCTTGATCCAAACACGAGTGCCATCCTTGTCTTTGGGGGAGAGAGAAAACACGCTAATATTATTTTTCTTTTATTTTGTTGTTGATAACTAAAATGTTTTAGTTAAATTGGTTATTTTCGGCTCCGAGTCTAAAATCTTATGTGTAATTTAAAAATTTTATTTTTATTTTTTAAATTGTAGTAATTTAAATTATCTCATATGATCTCTCAATTAGTCATAAGATCTCTCAATTAGTCACGTAGGCAAACAAGTTAACAAAATTGATTAGAGGGACTTATAGTACTCAATTTTGAAACATGAGAAAACCAATACCGCTCATTATAAACTTCAGATACTAATAGCAATTAATGGATAATAAATCTTAAGGACCAATAGTACATTTAGACCTATTAATTTCATGTGAGCGATAAAATTATATCATTTTACTCGATAAGATTTACTTTATCAAGTAAAAACACAATAAGAATGACATTTATCAACAAATAAAACGAAAGATTCAAATGAAAGTAAAAACACAATAATCTTTAGCTAGCACATACAGAGATTAAAAGGAGAATGTAACTATACTATGAGGATGAGGGGTTGCAAACCAAACGGTAGGGTGAAACTAGACTCTCCTTATAGTGAAAAGCATTAGCAGACAAATACCTACGTTCACAGCACCACGACACTCTCACTCTTCTCCATGACCACTTAAGTAGGAATTCCAAACTCCAAGTCAAACCGGGTGGCGTAATGGTCTTGTGAAAACAACACGTACACAGTCTGAATAGCTTGATCCAAACACGAGTGCCATCCTTGTCATTGGGGGAGAGAGAAAACACGCTAATAGATAATCGCTTTGCGCCATATAAACCCAAACACAGAGATCCTTGCGTGTTCATCAATTTACATTCGGTCCACCAATCTGGTTTCTCTGGTAAGTCCACCAACGAGATATTCTCCTCGACCAAATCAAAACATAAAATTGTTGATGCAGGGAACATACAAATCCAATAGACACTACCATTGACATGGATTTCCTCATAGCTCGAAATAGAAAATGAAAGGTTGTTAGGGATCCTCTTCCACGATTTGGTCATAATTGATAGGATATAAACCTCAGGTTTAAATTTAGGTCTCTCACCGTAAGATACACATTGAGATATTTTAACCACCTTGTAATCTTCTGAATGAGTATCATAACCAATCCCATGTATCATGTCTTTATTTTTTGGAGAAGTAGGAGGAGGAGAAGAAGATAATTCGATGTATTCCCTAAGAGATGGATTCCAAACTATGAGGGCGGACCCCTTTAGCCTCTCCACTTCCCCACATAGCAACCCATCACAATGACCCCAAACTTTAAACTTAATTGCATCCCAGAGAAAGGGTATTGAGGAACAATCAATTTCTTCTTCTTCTCCTTCTAGTTGTCGTTCTAGTTTCTCTTTTAATTCTGCTGTTTCTTCTTCTTCTTCTTCTTCTTCTAGTTCTTCTTCTTCATCATCATCATCATCACATCATCATCATCTTCTTCTTCTTCTTCTTCTTCATCACATCATCATCATCAGCTTCTTCTTCTTCTTTTAGATATTTCAATTGAGAAGAGAGAGAAGAATCAACTAAAATCTGAATTACACCTTCCATCCTCGTGTGGTTTTCATGTTGTTCATGATCATGATTAAGGTGATGTCGAACAAATCTAGGATGGGTGAGTAAGGAAAGCCACGAATTACAAACGCACCTGAATCGAACCAAGGATTTGACCGGTAGTCTCACCAGTATTTCCACTAAAATATCCTCCGGCAATTCGTTAACTTTGACGTTCTCTGACATCTTCTGCCTCTTATTCAGAGGCATGTTAAGGACGTCACCTTCCTTCCTCAAAACAACAGACTCACATGGCTCATCATAATGGTCGCTCCTCTTCTGCTTGAAGAGCGTCA
>OU015772.1:12048260-12090207 GCA_907173295.1 Fagus sylvatica | reverse complement strand
AATGTGTCAGTTGAGCTACAAATTAAAGCTCTTGGCTTATTGTTAAGTGTATTTAAATGTTTAATGTATCATTTTTCCTCTTATTACTCTTATAACTCATTAAATCTAAAAAAAAATATTCATATATATGTATAAAATATAAATATCTTTAATATAAGCCTTCTTAATTTTTTTAAAACTTTTTTATTTATTTTATATTTTGAATTTGGAAATTCAGAGATATGGACACTATATTTTTATTTTTTGAAGAATTGTTAATTGTGGATTTCGTAGTTAGGAGTTAGAGATTGTTATTGCATTCGTCATCCATGAAAAATAAGAAATTTCTTTTGCTTTTATTATTGTTATATATATTTTTTATAGACTTGTATATATTTAAGTGTGTAAAGTGACGTTGCTTATTAAATCTGATTAAATTTTATATGTTTAATATTATTAAAATGATGGATGGCAGAAAATGAAAATTCTCCTGGAATAGAATGTAATATTGCATAATTTATTGTTAAATAGTGCCACATAAAAAATGTCATACTTAACGTATAAAAAAGGGTGGAAGGAAGTGGCAATAGGGCTAGGGGATGGGCTAGGGGGAGCCTTTTTAAAATCCCCTTACACATATGTTTTTTTATATATAAAAAATATATATTTTAATTAATGTTTTGTTTTCTTATTTAAGTGTACTACATTTATATTTATACATAATTTTTATCAAAATATTTCGACTCTTATGGCATATGTAGTTCTCTAAATTAAAAGGGTATTCAAGATATATTTCCTAAAAATAAATAAGCTTATATAAATGATAAATGCATCATTTTTCCTCTTATTACTCTTATACCATATGCAACTCATTAGACTAAAATTTATTCAATATATTTGTTCTTAGACTTAGATAAGTAAATTTCTTTAATGGAAGCCTTCTTTATTTTCTAAAAACATTTTTTTTTTTTTTAATTTGCATTTTGGTAATTATAGATATGGACACTATTAATTTTATTTCTTATTTTTGTTGGGACAATTGCAGGTTCGTGGTTAGGACTTAGTTAGAGATCTTCATTGCAATATTATTCTATGAAAAATAAGAGTTTTCTTTAGTTTTTATTATTGTTAGATTTTTTGTTATATTGATTTGCGTATATCTAGGCATGTAAAGTGATGCTTTTTTTAAAATTATTTTAATTGATTAAATTTTATATGTTTCATAATATTTAAAATTATTAGTATATTTTAACAAAACCAAATTTGATCTAAAATTTTTAAAAAAATATTTATTATGATCAATATGATTTAAAATATAGTTCACAGTGAATGAAAAAAATTTCTTTGAGTTATGTAAGTCTAAAATAGTGTAAATATTATTGTTATGTATGAAAAAAATAAAATTTGTTAAATCGTGTTATAGACATATTTATGTATAAATACTTTAGACATAATAGGTTGTTTTTTGGGTTTATTTTTTTATGTATATATTTAACTTACCCTCTGATAAAAATTTATGGCTCCGGGAATAAATGTTAATACTTTAGGCTTTGTTTTTCTAATAAGAATACATTTAGGCTGGTTGATCCTCTTTGAACTTTTCTTCTTCTATTATTTTTATCTTGGCAAATGCACAGAAAGACTACATAACCAAACTAATACTAGATGACAAACTATCAAACCAACAATTCAAGGGAAACTACAAAACTAGTACGAGTATTTTTTAGACCAACAAATCAGCTTATTCAATATATAGATGACATACATAAAGAACACAGTCTGTAAGCATAAGCTATGATAAACTTCAACATGGCCCAACGAGTAATTGACATATATAATTTAATTTAAGGGGTAAACCACCTTCATGGTGATAAATCAACAGAAAATATTCTTAAAAAAATTTTGGAAGTTAACATTTATTAATGTCCAGTTGGTCTTGTAAGGCCTTTCCCCATATACAGAGAAGGCATGAGCTGAAGTTATAAACCAGCTTGAAAATTAGTCATAAGATTAGTATTTAAAAAGATTTAGTGTCATCTTTAATAAAAGAGAAAAACGTAATAGTGAGATCCGACGCCGTTTCATGCAGCAATTCGGAAATAAATCACAAACGTGTGTGCATATATCTGAGAGAGAAGATTTATTAGTTTGTGTAACTTTTGGGATCCACCCATGTGAGAGGGATGCTAAATTATTGACGCTTGTGGACTAAAAAAGTTGATTTTGTAGGTCAACAAGTCAAGCAGGTAAGGATGAATTACTCATATGAGCCCTCATTTTCTTTATGTCAGACATGAAATAAATATGAGATGGGGTCCATGTTTGAAGCAGCCTTTAAGAATTATTCAGAAAAATGTTGTGTGGTTGTGAGAGATAACTCAAAAAATGGTGCGGAAAAGCTCTTGCTGCTTGTGGACAGAAGTTGATTTTGTAGGTCAACCAGTCAACCAGGGAAGGATGAATTACTCACATATGAGCCCTCATTTTCTTTATGTTAGACATGAAATAAATATGAGATGGGTCCAGGTTTGAAGTAGCCATTAATAATTTTTCAGAAAAATGTTGTGTGGTTGTGAGAGATAACTCCAAAAATGGTGCGGAAAAGCCCTTGCTGCTTGTGGACAGAAGTTGATCCGGAGCCTGATTGCCAGGAAGACTTGGTAGTAGGTGTCAAAAAAGAGCCTTGACTATTAATGTCTTCGTTTTGTTGAGCTTCTGCAGTGAAAATGGCTGAGAGAAGAAGTAAAAACAAGATGGTTTCCATCATCAGCTAGTTTTCTTTGTGTTTTCTTTTCCTTTCACTCTGATTTCAAATGGAAAGTGTTTGAAATGAAAGAGCTATTAAAAAGAATCTGAATGGAAAGTGTTTGGAAGAAAAGTCGCCTCTTGTTTCTATTCAAAGAATCTTTATATTTTGTACATTCCAAAAAAGTAGAAGTGAAGAACCAATAACACATTGGCAAGTATACAAATCAACCATAACGCAAGTCGCAAGCTCATCAATTTCAAGTAGTGCTTGGATTTTGCATAAGAACAATTATCTACCAAACAAGCGTTCTGTCCAACCTGTACACTTCTTGATCATGTTTAAGCAGCATTAAATAAAGTGATTGATTTATCTTAATAATTGGAAATACAAATAGATGATTGTCTATAGAATAAAAAATAAAATAAAAAAGGGGTTAAATACACTATTAGTCCCTAACGTTTACCCAAGTTAAACGTTTAGTCTCTAACATTTAAAACGGGTAGAAATAGTCCCTAACGTTTCAAAATCGTGCATCATTAGTCCTTCCGTCTGTCTCCGTTAACTTTATCTATACGTAATTAACGGATTGATCATGTGACTATTTTTTAATTGAGATGGCAATTATTTTCATTTACAAATAGGCATATGATGTGACAAACCCAATTAAAATAAACTAAAACCCAAAACCCACCCACTCGATTAAGACCCTACCCATCCACTAAAAAAACCCAATGCTCCTCTCTCTCTCTCTTGTTTGTCTCTCTCACGTTCCCCAAAGTCAACCATTATCAAACCCATTTGCATAAAATCAATTTTGAACAAAGGACTTGGAGGGGGTTTAGGTGGATCAACAATTAAAGGAGGGAGGCTTGCATTTTGTTCAGTGGGTGACCTGAAACCTTGGTAGCCGCTACAACATCGTATTCTCAATGCTAACCAGGGTTTCCTATGCACAGAGGGGTCCTTAACAAAACCAGGGAATGCAAATACTTTTAAGTAACAAAATATAGCTTTATGACTGTGGCACTGGCATTACTGGATCTCTCCTAATGGAACCTCAGTTTAAATACCCCCGACCTTGTAGTAAGGAAAAAAAAAATGATTTTACCATCTTACCAACATTTTTTTTTCCTCTCAATAGAAGTGTGCGGAGACAATCCCTAATTTGACCCCCACTAATAAGAGCCATCAAGCGAAAGCTCATTTGGCATATCATTAGAAATAAAATCATCTATTCCACTTTTGTTTTCCACTTTATATTCCACCTACAATTACAAAATTATACGTTACAAATTGTAATTTGTATAATATAAAATGGAATATAAAAAGTGGGATGAATAATTTATATTCTATAATTAGCATTTGAAGTAGAGATAATCAGACACCCAAATATACCATGAGACAGAGAGTGTAACACCGGAAGAAACTTCACACTACATATGGTTAAGCCAACTAGTATTCCAAAGTACCATCCCATATTTTAGGTTTTGAAACAGGACACAAATTTGTAAAATAATATTATTATAACAATAAATATCTAAATTGGTAGTGTTTTGAAGTTATATAGGGGTCTAATATTTTTTATTAAAAAGAAAAAAAAAAGAAGGTGTCTTGAAAGCACAATTTTTGTACTAGAAATCATGTTTCAAGCTTTCAGCTCATGCCAAATCCACAAAATTTTAAGTAAAATTGTGTTTTCAAAATATGGTTTCAACACTTACAATCATATTTCCGAAATTTGAAAAGGAAAAAAAGAAGAATAATAAATCCCCAAATAACTACCAATTTAAATGATTATGTTAAAATAATTTTATTTTGCCTTAGAAACAGAGACAAATACAAACACATTTTTCCAATGGCCTTAGGGCTAACTTAATATTGATACTTCCATGTCTAATGCAGGGACATATCCAACCCAAATCCACTGATCAACAGCTTTCCCTAGGAAAAAAAAAATACAAAAACGTTTATACTGTACTAAGAAATGAAGTCGGACTCAAGGGATTGGGATATCTACAGTCCCTTCCAGATTAGCAAACCTTCTTCATTGAAGGACGGAGAGATGGCTCATCAAGAATGCACCAGAGTCCCACTTTAACCATTCTCTCCAATTGTCTTTTGTCAACATCTATACCACTTGCTAGTTTTCCTAACTCATGAGCCTCAAAGCAATGATATGCCCATTCTTCAAGAATTGATTCTTCCTCACTAAGATTCCAGTCCACACTCTTTCTACAACAAATAAGCTCCAAGAGCACAATTCCAAAACTATATACATCTGCTTTGACTGTCATTGGCTGCTTTCGATGCCACTCTGGTGCAACATACCCCTTTGTCCCTCGAATGCCAGTCATGGTATTGGTTTGGTCTGGCTTCAACAATTTTGCCAAGCCAAAGTCAGATATTTTTGGGCATCTATATTCATCCATGAGTATGTTCTGGGGCTTTATATCACAATGAATGATCTGTGGCTCACATTCTTCATGGAGATAAAGAATTCCTTTCGCTATGTTGCGAGCAATTTCTATTCTTTCATCCCAACAAGGTTGTTTTTCAGGTGTGAAGAGTACATCTGCAAGTGACCCATTGCTCATGTAGTCATATACCAAAAGCCTTTTCTCTCCATCATGACAATACCCGAGTAGACGGACAAGGTTCTTGTGGTGTGTTCTCCCGATAACTTTCATTTCGGTTTGGAACTCTTTTTCCCCTTCAGCCGACACTTTCTCTAGTCTTTTGATGGCAACAAGCTTCTGACCATTCCATATTGTTCCCTTGTAAACGGTCCCGAACGATCCTCTGCTCAACTCTTCCTTGAAACCATCAGTGATTTTCTCAAGATCTAAATAAGTAAATGATCTTAGAGAAACATCCACACTCAAGCCAACATTTCCATTATTAGAGAGGCTTTTATATGCCCAGACACGATTTCTATAAATTGCAATTCCAGAAATCACTAACATAATGACTCCGAATGCTGCCAGTGAGATGCTCATAATCAGTATGTCCTTTCAGAGCTTTTTTTCACTTTGCATGGGCACAACTTTATTTGTGGTGGATGTAGATTCACCGACCTTGATGAGGGCTATGTTTGATTCACTTAGTTCTCTTCTTCCAAATCTCAATGGAAACCTTTGCTTAACCGTACAATTCTTTAGTTATGCTACTCACTCCATCCCCTTAATTTCCTGATTCAATCAGAATCCAACTCGGTTTGGCTCATTGTGCGTAGCAAATACTTTTAAGCTAACGATTTAAATCATAATAAATAAACATTGGAAGGCAACCTCTAGCTAGTAACATTAGTATAACACTAGACAATAGCCCATGCATTTGCACGGGACAAGTTATCAATATGCTTCTTTGATCTTTCTTTCTTTCTTTTTCTTTGAATTCAATAGATTTTTTTAATTGCCATTTTTTTACATTAGTTTTCAATGATTTTAAAATCAAGGAAAGTTGAGTGTACTCAAAAGGTGGAATTTATTGTAATTTATAACCATTATATCTTCCGTTTCAATGAGGGTTTAGATTGGGGCCGTATACACTCAACTTTCACTTAGGGAAAAAAGAAAAAAATATTGTGTGTACTCAAAAGATGGAATATGTTCCATTAAAAAAGTGTAGTTTATAAGCATTATATCTTCCCTTTCAATGTGGGTTTACATTGGGGGTCGTATCCACTCAACCTTCACTTAAAAAATAAAAACTTATTTCACATCCTTATGAATTTCAGTCACTTATTGCAACTCCATTGTTCCATATAAGGATTCAAAATTTTCAAAGGCTCCCAATTTTTGTTTCACTTGTAACACTTGGATAGTAATAATAACTAATGCAAATTCACATTTTTATGTGATGCGAGCTATTGAGCTGTCCAACTACTTATCAAGCTTGAGATGCTCTTGCATCATTATCCCACGCTCATGATAGATGTTATCAAGCTTGAGATGCTCCTGCATCATTATCCCACGCTCACGGTAGATGTTATTCTTTCTATCCTAGGGATTGAACCCATGCCCTCATAGAGGAGTGGAGCTTTTCGGAGAGAGGGATTACCTCTGAGCTGAATGCCCAAGTGACTGCATTTATTAAGATTTGAAACAACTATATAACTACCATTTTTTGATAACCCTTCTTGGTACGTTGAATCAACTGAAACTACAAAGCCATCACATTACTTAGAATGTTCCACAAATACATCCCTTGAAAGATTGTAATTCTTTAGAAGAAGACATTTGTGTTTCATATTAGAATTTGTTAGTAAAAACAAAATTGAGAAAATTAATTTGGGAGCTTTGAAAGCCATGAAACTACTTCATTTTTATTAAATTAAAGTAAGCTGAGAACAAACAATATGAACAGAAAACACCAACTAAATATAATATAATTTTAGCTAATGAATTCCTTGTAATCCTCAAAATGTCATTTGCAGGAGAAGGAATAGCAAGACACATAAATGGCTCATAAGACTTGGAAATGTGATTCCACTCAAAAGGTTTTCTACAGCTGCTATAACACTTCAACTACCACTGTTCTGTTTACCAATTTTTTCCCACTTTCCTTTATTTCTCTTTTCCTCTTTTTTTTTTAGGCAATTTGCGATCTTAGAATACTATCATATAAACAATTGGTCCACAAAAATAAGAATGGCAATGTCATCTTATGCCTCTGAATTAGTTTTTATGTTGTAAAAAATGTTGCCAAGGAAGATTATGATAATAAAAGCAACATCAGGTTTTACTTTAATAATTATTAGTTGTAATATGAAAATTTTAAAAATTCAAAAATGAAACAAAGAAAGGAGAATTGAAATGCTATTTCACAGAAGGACTTGAAAAATTGCATTGGATATGCCAATGGTGGTTGCTTCCATAATTTCCCAAACAATCAACTCAATTTTTTCTTCTTAAGTTCGATATTTTCACAAACAGAAAGGCAAAAGAAGGAAACATTCACAAAATAAGAGAAAATAAATTATAAAAAAAAAAACACTTAAAATTTACCAGAAATTATTGAGAGAACAATTTTTTTTCCTAATCTCAAATCAATCCAAAACAAAGACCAATTGATTTGCTCTATCTACAATAAATGAGAGAAAGAGAGAGATTTGAGATATGAAAGAACCAAAGATGAAGAGGCCACTTTGAGGGCAGATCAAACAGTTGAGTGGTTTGAGTGATTGCCCCTTTGAAGCTTCTTTCCAAACTCGCATCAAACTCGAAAATGCGTCTTTGTGCTCTCCATGCTTTTCTGTGCTTTGTATAGCCAAAAATAAATAACTTATATTTCATTATCTTATAAAGAAACACAATGGACTATAGAGCACCAGTATTCTTAATATTGGGACTAATTGCAATCAACATTGATCAACTGTGAAGCAATAAAACTCAAAAACCAAATTCATCTTAAACCTGGAAGGCAGTTCCGCAAAGCAAATTGTAAGCAACAAATAAAAGAATGCACATATATTTGGATATCTGAAAAATGAAGATTGAAGAGCTTTATTGTGCTTGTTAATTTGTTCCCAGTACCTCACTATCACAATTGGCCAATTACAATTCACAATAATAATCACTCTTGTAAAAGCTAAATCCATTCCTAGACCATGAACTGTGGGTGATGGTTATCATAAAAGAAGCATCATATAATTTGGAAGGAAACAACAAACAATTAGGCAGCTATAGGAATTCTAATATTTAATGGAACGGGAAAGACAAATTCATAGATTGAGAGGGAGAAAACACAAAACAATAAAAAAAAAAAAAATACAAATTATGATTTTGAAAGCAAAAAAAAAAAAAGGTTTAAATAAAGGTTTAAATTATGCCCAAGATTTAAGAAGCCAGAGTACTGAAGGTTGTAGAGATTTAGGTGGAGGAGTTGAGAAGTCAGGGAACTAAACGGTGTGGAGAAGCCTAGAATTAAATTTTTCCTCTCCTTTCAAAACGACGTCGTTCTGGAAGTACATGTATTCTCTATTTATTTATTTATTTTTATTTACTTTTGCTGATTTTCTTCCTTTTTATGTCTAACGAAATTATTGAGACATTTTTTATTTTTTCTTGTTTTGGACTATTGAGGCAAATGAAACATCAATTTTTTTTTTATTTTTTCCATAGTAAGAAAGGAAGTGGCAACAGAAAACGTGGAATACTTGAAGGAAACATTTAAGGTCATATTTAATTAAGAATTTATGAATACGTTTAATTCATTATTTACACATGGCAAATAAATAGTATGAATACATTTTGAAGTTGAAAGAGTAATTGTGATTTTTGTCGATTTGTTTTCCTTTTATATGACTGTACCTATATGGGAAGGAAAACTGATTGGGAAATGTCAAAAATTAAACTAATGCTCAAAAATCAAATTAAAACTTGATCATAAATATGATACCAATTAATGTCATTGAAAACGTGGTGCACTTATGGTAAGAAATTATATGTATAAAATAATTAGAAAGTTGTGCACCTATGGTAAGATATTAATGTTTTTATATCCCATATAAATATCGGCATCAATTAGGTTATTATTTTAAAAGTTTTTTTTTCCTTCCCTCTTCAAAACGATGTCGTTTTGAAGTCAAAAGAGTAATTGTGATTTTTTGTTGTTTTGTTTTCCTTTTATACGGCTATACCTTAAAGGTAAGGAAAATTTATTGGCAAATTTCAAAATTAATGCTCATAAATCATAATTAAAACTTGATCATAAAATGATACTAAATAAATGCATTTATTTCATTGTAATTACAATTGGTAGTTAAATTAACCTAGTCATCATGCCATGTGTAAGTAGAAGACATTGTCATAAATGCAACGTGGCTGAAATATGGCAGCGTCTTCTGCTTTAATTTATATACTAGGCATTAGCCTGCGCGTTGCTACGGGTGAATTTAATAATATCAATCCAATGAAAATCTTCACCCAAAGAATAAAAGTTGTAATTAAATTCATCTCTTGTGTAAACCATTTTTAAACCTTATTGCATTGTTGGTTAATCCTTCACATACATAAGATACTGAAATTAGTCACTTCATGTCAACACAAAAAAGATCAGTCACACATCAAATAAAATATAATACAATGTTTTTAGCTTGTTCTATTCCACAAATTTCTTGCCATGTGAAATATTCTACAAAATATCTAATACATGATTTATTGTATATGTAAATATACAAAGCAAATCGTCCATATGTAAATCCATTTATCATTCAATGTCAATTTACAACTCCATTACGTGCCCATTTGGAATCTCATTTGAAAGGTAAAAAGCACATTTTGAAAAATTAAAACCCAAATTTTGTGTTTGATAATAAGAAAAAAGTATGGTTTGTAAAAATTTTAGCATTGAAAAATCACTTTTTGGAAATGAAACTCAAAGCTTTATTTTCAAAATGTGCTTTTAACAAAAAGTATAGTTAAAAAATGGATTATCAAACTCACCCAATTATTATATAAGAAAATTGATAATTTAAAACAAATGATGGTGTTGTACACTTGTACCAGAAGGAAGTGCGCCATTTACGTGAGGTTGTAATGTTTGTGAGGAACAACAAAGGCATGTAACTTACTCGAGAAGCTAATCTTCGGGAAATAAAAAAAATCACCTTTCAAACAATCAATCAAAATTATTAAGAAGTAAACAATAATTCATAAGAAAGAAATTAATACCGGGGCAAGGGGAAGAAGAGGGAGGGTGGTGACTTCATATTATTCCTAATGGCTTTTCCTTTCTTTTTTTTCTTTTATATTATATTTTGTAATTCTAGTGCTAATGCTAAGTGAAAGTGGAACTAATAATATCTCATGTAGTATTTCATTTGCCTGCTTACTCTCCCGACGCCTCTACAATTAACTTGAACATTTCAAAATCAGAATCAAATATAGCAAACCACTAATTTAATTAATTTATATTACCGAAAAAATAATCAACAAAAATTCTGTTTTTACAAATAATTAAAAACCATAACGTAGAAGTTCTTACAATTTGGATTCAATAAAAGTAAGTAGAGGAAGAGCGTAAGCAAACCAACATTTTGGGTTTGGTTTCTTGAAGATGTTCATGGTGGTGTTTGTCTCACAAATAGTCTTACGCACATTGGATTAAGATCTCTGTAAAGGTTTAGTAATTTGCTTTAGAGAGAGAGAGAAAGAAAGAGAGGTACCAAGCTTCTGCACCAGGTTTAGTTGTTTGCCTCGATCTGAACATCCAATGCGCTGATGGATAAATCCCTAACCTCACCTCCCAAAAAAAATTGATAATATAATCAGATATAAAAGAAATCATTTTGGATGGGAAGAGAAAGTGTAGGTTCTTTATAGGGGAGATTGAGAGAATATGAAGGTAAAGAGATGGAGAGAGTGAAATAATGAGGATTAGGATTCATCGAAATTGAAAAAATGAGGTTAGGACTTTTGAACTGGTTTTCCTGGCATCGTTCCAATTTCCAAACAGAGGTTGGAATGAAACGCCTGGTTTTAAAATCTAAACAGTCACACGGGCTCAATCTCGTGCGGCAAGAGACAGTAAATCCACATTAAAAGGAATTAGTATTGATGTGGGGATTTGAAGCCATAAAACGAAGCCGTTTTGAACATGTCCCACAAAAGCAAGAAATTAAACTATAGGTTTAGTCAACCAAAAAAAAAACTCAAAGGCCAAGAAAAGTAAAGAACCAAACGGGGATATAATTTTTTTTTTTTTTTGGATAGTTAAAAGTGGATATATAAATTATAAGTCTTTTAATTTAATTGTAACAGTAATTTAAGTTGGCAAATTAATTTGTGCATTTAAACTCTTATTTATTTGGTGTATTTTTTTTTTACTTACTAACACATGGCAAGTAGCTGGCGGCATTTGTGCCACTTAAATTGCCACTATTGACACATGTGACACTTAAGATGTTACGTATTATGTATAAAATATTATCATACATACTAAATGACAGATAGATGACAATATCTTCTAATTTAGTATATTATATAAATATAGATTAGACAGTAGGAGGCGATTTACATATTATCAATATGAGTATAAAAATGTTAGAGACACAATTTATTTTATAATTATTTACTTACAAACTGAAATGGCACTGATATGACAGTATATCACGTCAGCAATTAAAATACTAAATTAACGCGTTAGTATTACTTTAACAAAATCATTAAAATTTAAAAATTAAAAAAACCTAACCCATGAGACTGAAATGGGAAACCCAGTGCCGCCCCCTTCCAAAAAAATAAAAAATGAATCTGAAACCCATCACTTCCGGTGTCCAAGCATTCCTTCCTATCCATCCGATTCTGTACTTACCCTTGAATCTGGTGATCCAAGGATGCACCAGGATGTATACTCACAGTATGTATTCCAAGAGCCTTCAAAGGCTTGCAGATTGCGTGAACCTGCACATAATATTAGCGATCAAATTTATCACCAAAAACCAAATAATGGCTTCTCAGGCTACATACTCGACAAGCACATGTGAATTACTTTTTCCTAATTTTCCCACGTAAATGAAATCAGACCATCTGTATTTTGTAGCATTTAGAGCTTATTAAAGCTTTTCTGCAGATGGAGAAGTATTATTAAAGAGACAGAATGGCAAAAGGCATGGCACCCTTTCATTTAATCATTTATGATGGGTTTCAGATTCAGGGTAAGCATACACGTGCGTGGTTGGGCGACGATAGTGGATGGGTGCCTGTGTCGACGGTAAGCAATGCTTGGACATCGGAAATGATGGGTTTCAGATTTAGATTTTATTTTTTTGGAAGGGGCGGCGCTGGTTTCCCGTTTCAGTATCATGGGTTAGGTTTTTTGAAGAGGGAATTGACCACTGGGGCGAATGCCTAATTTGCAATTTAAATGCATATTTGAAATAACATATTATATATATTTCTTGCTAAAGTTTGTACATATTAAAAAGTAACATTTATTTGTACATTTAAGGTGTATTTAAGGGCATAACTTTATTTATTTATATTTAATAAGGGCATAACTTTATTTATTTATATTTAATATTGACACGTGGCAAAGATTTTGATATGTGCAAATAAATTGTTGACACATGGCTTAATAAATCCACATGTGCCTATAGATATCATGTGTCATGCAAAAGACATTTCATATATGCCATGTGAAAAATATGACAAGTCTTCTACTTTAATATATACTAGCGTATAACCCGTGCAATGCACGGAAAAAACTCTATATAAACACATAATGTGTATATGATCAAAATATATATTCAGAATTATTTTATGGAAAATATGTTCCATAAAAAAAATAAAACTGATAATAACAAATAGATGGAATTGCACCAACAACAGAAAAATAAAAGGAATTAGATAGTGTATAATAATTGAGAAAAAATGGTTATCTTTAATTGATAAAACAGAAAATAAGTTAGAATCAAGCAAAAAATAAAAGATTACCTTAGTTCAATTGCCTCTTAGATCCCCTTGCAGTCATATAAATGTACAAAAACACACAAAAAAAAAAAATCAAAAAAATAAATAAATAAAAAAGAAAAAGAAGTAGAAGAACAAAACTTGTACCAGATTACCATTGTTTAAAGCCCCTTGCAGTCATATAAACGTACAAAAACATAAAAATAAAAATAGATCATGATAGAAAAATAAATAAATAAAAAAGAAAAAGAAGTAGAAGAACAAAACTTGTACCAGATTACCATTGTTTAGATGTTACGTAAGCAGATTATGCAAGAATGAGGAACCTTCAATTTAACGTGCTCTATTTATCTTCCTTCTATCAAGGAGTATGTCTGTTCACCAAATGATATCTTAAGTGATTGTTCACCAATCAATACCTTTTCACTAAAAGAGTACTCCTAACACAGTTACACTACAATATTCTTTATCTATTACTCTTATTTAAAAAAAAAAAATGGTGTAGATTTTTTTTTAAGATTTGTACGACTCCTATTTTAGAAAATTTGGTGTTGAAATTTTTATAATTTTTTTAAAACATGTTTGACATAATTGTTTTAATTTCTCTAAGAGAAATATATTTTGTTTAGATATCTTTTTGTAGTAGGAGATTTATTTAAGATTTGTTTTTTATAAAATGTGTATGATAGATTTTTTTTTTTTTAAATGTTTTATTTAAAAGGTGTTTGACAGCCGTTTTTAATTAAATGTCAAACTACTTATCATAACTTTGTGTTGGAAATTTAAACTCTTTATTATGATATTTTATTAAGATGTCTTTTAGTATGAATTTTTTTTTTTAATCTTTAAGAAGTCTTCTAGTATTAGGAGATTGTCATAATTGTAAGATTTTTTAATATGATATTTTATTAAGATGTCTTTTAGTAGTAGGAGACTTATTTTAAAGAATTTGTTATTATCTGTTTTTATTTTAAAGATTTTTATTATGATATTTTATTAAGATATCTTTTTAGTAGTAGGAGACTTATTATCAAGAATTTTTATTTCTATTTTTATTTAAGTGTTTGGCAGTTATTAAATCAAACCACTTAAGAAATTTAAACAACATATCACTTCAAAAATTTAAATGATAGATAGACAAACCACTTAGGAAATCTAAACAACGTATCACTTCAGAAATTTAAACGATAGATAGACATGCCACTTGGCATGATGTAAGACATTCTAGGTTTTAACGCTCATGTCTTCTGCTTTTATATATTACTAGTCGCAAACCTGTGCGATGCACAGGAAAATTATTGAAAATAAAATCTAAATTAATTTTGATTCCTTTTACTTTTTTTTTTTTTTTTTTTGTAGTTCAAAATGTTGTAGCAAGATCGATAAAGAGACTTTACGAATCGGATTTAGGATAGATCCTACTTTTTGGTTTAAAAAAATAACTAAGAAAGTATTTACCATAGGATAATTAAAATTTAATATAATGTAATTTTTCTTTTGGCATAAGTTGAATATAGTCTAATTTTTATAAAACACGATTCATGTTTATATTTACCATATGGATCATGTTTCCATCCAAAAATAAAATAAAGGATACTTAAAATAAGAAGAAGGACAAATAAATACATGGGCACATGATTATATGATCAAATCCTAAATAATTTTCATAACTCATTTCAAGCTCACATGGTTTCATTATAACAAATCTATCCATCTTTCTCCATTGCCAGCAACAAAATTAAATGAAATACATAAGAAAAAAAAAAAAAGGAACTCTAAAAATCTTGATGAAAATTGATAATTATGATTATTATTAAAAGATATTTATATTGTGTTTATATATGGAATATATTTTAGTATTAGACATTAATTATGATTGTGTTTTATATATGGAATAATATATTCTTATATTAAAGAAAATATGATGTGTCAAAATTCTAATGGAAGGTTTAATAATAGAATAAAATTTAAATTCAATTAGAAAATATATATTAAAATAATGAGATGTAAAATTGTGAGATTTCAAAAGTTTATGTGGCGCAACATGATGAGGTCAACTAAAAGTCAAAAAGCTTCGGTTTTACATTATAGTATAAATATAGATATATAGATTTGTTAACTTTTCTCTCTCCGTCCCCTATTTATTTTTTATTTTTTTTAACAGCAGGTTATTTTGTTCGAAGCCCTCATCCATGATAACTTCCTCTTCTTCTATAATAATAATTATTATTATTATTTTTATATGAATGAACTTTATTGATAGAATGTACTTAAAATATAAAGAACCACCTATTATATATTGGAGTGAGGACCTCCAGCCGTGTTTATATGGTGATTACCATGAGCATTGGGCAAAGATTTTATCAAAGCTCTATGATTACTCAACACTTGTGACTTGTCGACTAAAGACTAAGCATTAGAATTTCTTGTGCTGTCCCAGAATTCCAGGGTCTTCTCAAAAACTTCTTGCAAGGGTCTTTGAGCAAATACTCATACGGTCATATCATGTAAAGAAGATCTCAGGTTTTTATTTCTCTTTGAACGTTTAGAGAGTCCTAATGTAGAAGAGAAATAAATGCTAAAATTAATAAGAGAGAGAAAATAAATTATCAAGAATTAATTTAATTTATTGCAAATAAATTTTTAATAATGACATGGACAGTTGACATTTTTTTAACTATTGGATCTTTTAGAAATCTATGGTCAAAAAAAGTGTAACTCTTATGAAGTTACACCGGTGTAACTTGAACCCATCTCATATATATATATATATATATATATATATTGCTAAATATGGCTTCATATATATCAACTTAGGCCCACATCATTTTATTTAAACTTTAAAAGTCCTCATTTATTTGTAAGGTAAAACTTTTTCTTTCTTTCTTTTTTTAATAAATTTTTAAGGTAAAACTAATCGAAGAAAAAAAAATTGATAATAAGATCTAAAGAATGGTTTATTTTTCATAAAATGGGTAAAAGGACAGGAACACATTATAAAACTAATAAGAAAAGTAAAAACCGATTAGATAAATTTAATAAGAGTAAAATAAAATGCTTCAAATGTGAAAAAAACTGGTCATTACAAAACCGAATGTAAAGTAAAAGACAAAATCAACCCATTACAAATATCATCCAAAGAAAAAGATGAAATATAGAAAATTATGGAACTAAGGAATAATAGCTCTAGTGATTAATTTAATTAGTATAATAGAAAACCCAAAGTTAAAATCTGAATACCTTGTAAAATTTAAGAAACTTCTAACTCGGGAAGAACCAAGTAAAGAGAAAACCTCCAAGCCACAAATTAGTCTTAGTAAAACTTTAGAAAGAAAGAAAGAAAAGCCACTTGGGTAATTTGCTTAGTAGTAATCCCCCTTCCCAAAAAGTTCCATCCCTTTATGAGAGTGTGGGTTCGATCCCCGAAATCTTCAAAATATACGTGTGAGTGAGTTTATATTAGAATTTCTATCATATATATTAAAAAAAAAATTAGAAAAATTTAATAGACTTAAATACCCTTTACTCCAGACTTTGCCTGAGGATGTTCTTATCTGGTGGGGTACCCCGTCAGGTTTGTTCACAGTAAAGAGTGCATATCATACGACTTTTGCTCAGCTGCAAGCAGACGCAACATATATACTCCTTTGACGTGTCCTATCTATGAGTATGAGTTGGAGACTTCTATTCAGATGAAGGAGTTGCTATGGGCTATTTGGAAACACAAGGGTGACAAGGCTTTGAAGACAGTTGCGGTGGTGTGTTATGGAATGTTCGAAATTCGACGGTATTTCAAGATATGGTTAAAACTCCATTGAAGGTTTTCCCAAATGCAATGCGATATATTCATGACTATCATGTAGCCAATGTTGTGCCAGATAGGCTTGCTCCTTCTCTTGTGCGAGCCAAGGTGGTTTGGTCAGCTCCTATGGAAGGTTGGTATAAAGTTAATTTTGATGGGGTTGTTTTTGTTAATTTGAAAGTAAGGGTAGGGGTTGTTATCAGGAATAAGCGTGGCAAATGTTTAGGCGCAATGAGTGGGCTTTTGGAGTATGGTTCTGATGCGGTAAAGGCTGAAGCTTTGGTTGCTCTCAGAGCTATTGAATTTGCTGCTGATGTATGTCCATTCAATATGATATTCGAAGGAGATTGCTTGCAGGTGATAAAAGCATTTAAGTCTACTGATTTTGATGCTTCCAAACTTGGTCATTTATATATCATTGCTAGATCTAAGTTTCATTAGTTTAGAGATTATTCTGTTTTTCATGTTTTTAGAGAATGCAATGCTTCAGCTCATTGTCTTGCTCAATTTGCTAGAAACATTGTTGGCAATCAGGTTTGGTTGGAGTCTGTTCCTCCTTTCTGTTATGACCCGGATAAAGTAGAAGGAAGATAAAAGTAGAGGATAAACTTTATTAGAAGATAGCCATATTAAATCCCTATTTTCTAGGAGATTAGACGATATCTATTGTTATTTGAATTAATTAGGAATAGTTTTAGATTAGTTGTTATCTGCAATTGTTATTATCTAGTTAGAGTTTAAGTTAGTTATTACCACTATATTTAAGGAGTGAAATAGTTATCAGTTGTATTTAGTCACTAATGAGGTAATCAGAAAATAAAACCCAAATTCAGTTTCTCTCTTACGTTCAGGAGATTAGTCATCTTGAATTCGACTAAGTTATCTTTATTTTCTTTATTAAAAATCTGGATCATTACATTTGGTATCAGAGCCATACATATGGCTTCCACACGCTCCATTACTCCGGCAGATTGGTTCACTGCATTGGAAATTAGCAGCCACAACATTCAATTAAAATTGGAGGAGTATCATGAAGAGGTTTCAAGATTAAGCAACGACATGGCAGCCCTCACGAAGGCCGTGGCTCAATTGATTCACGACAATAATGAAGTATTTGATGAAGCACTAGCCAAGCTTTGCCAAACGGGTACCGTTCGTGAATACCAAACACAATTTGAACAATTAGCGGCACGAGTCCACATTTGGACGGAGCAAGCATTAGTTGAGAGTTATATTGGTGGACTTAAGGAGGAGATCCGATCCGAGATAAAACTTTTTCGGCCAACCTCCCTATTACACGCCACAAGCTTGGCCCGCCTATTAGAATACAAGTTACAAAGATTCAGGCAACCACCACAACCTAGTGTTGAAATAGAGGTCCAAGTACCAAAAGATGTTGCTTCGACGTTTGTGCAGGAAGAAGTTAATGTAGAACCTAAGCAACAAGCTGATGAAAAGAAGGTTCTATTAGAAAATGAAAAGAAGGAAGACACAAAGCTTGATGAGGCTGACAAGATTGATATAATCACATTTTCTGCGGCTGAAAATAAGTATGCCTCATTCGCAACACTGATTTCTCACATTGATTTTGTAATCCCAGAAATATTTAATAATGTGGTGGAACATCAGAATTTTTTGTTCGTCGTGCTTCCGAAGGTGATTCCAGACTTGAAGCAAGCATCCAGTGTCAAAATCGTGATCCTTCGACATTTCAAAACTCGAGGTCGAGTTTTCTCCAATAATCACGTGGATGATGCTACTTGGGCAAAATATTTGGATTTACAGCTTCAGTTCTCTCACTTGAATCTTGAGGACAAGATTCATATTCAAGGGGGGTGGAATGTTATGACCCGGATAAAGTAGAAGGAAGATAAAAGTAGAGGATAAACTTTATTAGGAGATAGCCATATAAATCCCTATTTTCTAGGAGATTAGACGATATCTATTGTTATTTGAATTAATTAGGAATAGTTTTAGATTAGTTGTTATCTGCAATTGTTATTATCTAGTTAGAGTTTAAGTTAGTTATTACCACTATATTTAAGGAGTGAAATAGTTATTAGTTATATTTAGTCACTATATTAAGGAGTGGAATTTATTAATGAGGTAATCAGAAAATAAAACCCAAATTCAGTTTCTCTCTTATTTTCAGGAGATTAGTCATCTTGAATTCGACTAAGTTATCTTTATTTTCTTTATTAAAAATCCGGATCATTACACTTTCCTTGTCAAATGTTTAGATTTTGATGTTTCTTTTTGTTTTCGTTAATGTGATGTTTGATGTTTGATCTCAAAATAAAAAAGAAAAGAAAAAAAGAATTGAAACAAAGCAAACAATCCTGAAAGTTGAACAAAATTTCCTTGGAAAGGGTCAAGGAAATACTTCTTCTTATGAAGAGGAACTTGAATCATCGAACAATAACCAAGAAAATTCAGATTAAAGATGGTAAATATTATAACTCTTCAAAAAATGCACTCAAAAATTAAAATATTAATCAACAAAGAAAACAATTTAGAAGTAATAGCACTAATTAACACAGGTACTGAATACTGTATTCAAGAATTAAGGAATAATTCCTACAAAATATTATGAAAAAACTAGTGAAAAATTAAACTATGGAAATGGAAGTGAAATGAAAATAAAGTACAAGTTTCAAAAACCCATGTTTGTTAAGGCAAAGTCTGTTTCAAAACACCATTTTTCCTAGTAAAAACACATAACAGACAAAGTCATTCTAGGAATGCCTCTCATCTACTTGTTGTACCCATTCACAATAGATAATTACAGATTAAAAACAAATCCTTTTGGTCAATCAGTAAAATTTAAATTCTTATAAAAACCTGAACTTAGAGATATCGACATATTGTGCCTTAAAAGACACTTCAATCTCAAAGTCAATCAACCTAATCCAACAAAAAAGTCGATATTTGGATTATTTATAATAAGAAATAAAATTCAAAAGTGTCAAAGAACAATTAGCGTATAAAATCCTTCAACAAAAAATTGAAAGATTCAGAGAAAAAATTAAGAAAGAACTTGTTCCAATATTCCTAATGCCTTTTGGCACAGAAAGAAACATGTGATCAAATTACCTTACATAAAAAAAATTTAGTGAGAAAAATATCCAAACAAAATCAAGACCAATTCAAATTAGCCAAGAAGTAATGGAATTCCTAAATCCAAAAAATATAAAAGACTTGCTAAGTAAACAAATAAATAAATAAATCTCCAGACAAATGCTGAACTTGAAAGAGGAACACTCAGATTGGTCATTAATGGATTTTTGTATATTTGGGTTTGTTTGAATCTAAGTGTGGTTTTTGTTTCTGGCTTATGTAGATTTGGGTATGATCGATGCAATCAATCTTCTTCTTCTTTTTTGCCAGATTTGAAACAATACAGATTATCACAATCTTTCAATTTCTACATTCTCCTAGTTTTCACAAAACACAACCAGAGGAAACAAAAAAGAAAATGAAATTTTAATTTCTAATCTTAAAATTCCTGCTATACTAGGTATAAAAGAAAAGAAAAGAAAATATTTCCAATTGGACGACTTGCGTAGTGGAATGTGGCAGTGATTGTTAGGTGATAACTTTGTTTAATCCTTCTGTCAGTGTTTCAGAAATAGTGTCTACGGGGCTTTGTTTTTAGTGGTGGAGCATAGGATGAAACATATAAGTTGGGACTAAAGATTTTCATCCAATAGTAGGAAATAACGTTTTTTGAATGGAATAATCAATATCCAAACGCACCCAAACCTAAAAGAAGCAGATCCAAATTTTCAAATATCAGTGAGCAAAATCCAAATTGTGCAAACTTAGAATTTTAGTCTAAATTTTAAAAAGATACCCAACAGCTCCTGCCACCACAGCCACAAAAGGAGCTGGTCCTTTCATCCTTCTCTCTCTCTTCTCTATTTTTCCCCAAAGCTTTAAACTATAAAAACTTCATAATTAAAATCTCGACTTGAGATGAATTTACTCACTCAGATGATAATTTGGAGACAAATTTTGAAAAATAAATCTGAAACTACAGCGTTAATTACAACATTTGTAATAATAGCTCTTAATAAAATTGTTGTTGCGAACGGTTGTCGCTGACAAACAAGGGGTTAGGCTACACTAGTAATTTTTAATTTGGGTTAAGGTGAGCTTAGTGTAAATCAACGTTTTGTAGAGATGAGTTAATATGAAGTTTCATTTAGGTGGTTTCTTGATCGCACAATCCGCTGGCCCAAGGCTAATCCTGGTCAATTTTGTAAAAGAACCAAATTTTATTCATCAAGCAACCAAATTGAAAGCTGGTTTCGTCGGCTTTGGTTCAAGTGGGAAGTGAGGGTGGAAATTGTGTCAATTTAGAAATCAATTTTTTTTCCCAAAAAAAGGGAGATTTTTTTATAAAAAGTTTACTTGACTCCCGAAACTCTACAAAACCTCTTTATGCAATAATTTACTTGACTCCCCTAAGCTTTAACCTCCAGGGACTGCAATAATTTATTCGCCAAATTTTTATTGTTAATGTTGGTTTCTTGGCTAATATCTGTTTTTTTTTTTTTTCTTTGTCTCTTCTCTTCTTCTATTTTCTTCTCTCTCTTTTTCTCTTACGTTTTTGGAGTTTGACCATATAGCTTCTCCATACATGGGAGCTTAAAGCTTAGGGGGAAAATAGAGAAGAGAGAAGTTGAAAGTACAGCTCTTATGGTGGTAGTGGTGGTCAGAGCTTCGAGGAAGCCTGTCCATAGAGGTCACCGAGTTTCTCAAATGTTGATTTAGGGAATATTTTTATTTTGTTATGTTGTTGATAACTAAATTGTATTAGTTAAATGGATTATTTTGATGGATCCGAGTCTAAAATCTTATGTGTAATTTAAATTTTTTTTTTTTTTTTTAAATTGGAACATAATTTGTTGAAGGAACTATTTGAGCTCAATTTAAAATTTTAGAAGACTAATACCGCTCATTTCAAACTTTAAAGACTAATAACTCTCAATGAGTAATTAACCTAAAGGAGCGTTTAGGCCTATTAATTTCACGTATGCGATAAAATTATATCATTTAACTCAATAAGGATGTGTAGTGAAATGTCTTGGTCATTAGTGGTGTTCAAAAGCATAATAAGAATGACATTTACCAACAAATAAATAGAAAGATTCAAGTATTTAAACACAATAAGAATGACCCTTATCAACAAATAAAACGAAAAATATTAAAATAAAAGTAAAAACACAATAATCTTTAGCTAGCACAGAGATTAAAAGGGGAATGTAACTATCCTATGAGGGGTAGCAAACCAAACGGTGGGGTGAAACTAGACTCTCTTTATAGTGAAAAGCCTCACTAGACAAGTACCTAAGATCACACGACCACGACACTTTTCTCACTCTTCTCCATGACCACTTAAGTAGGAATTCCAAACTCCAAGTCAAATCCGGGTGGCCCATAATGGTCTTGTGAAAACAACACGTACACAGTCTGAATAGCTTGATCCAAACACGATCAGTGCCATCCTTGTCATTGGGGGAGAGAGAAAACACGCTAATAGATAATCGCTCTTGCGCCATATAAACCCAAACACAGAGATCCTTGCATGTTCATCAATTTACATTCGAACCAATGTTTTTTCACCGGTAGGTCCACCAACGAGATTTTTTCCTCGACCAAATCAAAACATAAAATTGATGATACAGGGAACTCAACAATCCAATAGATACTACCATTGACATGGATTCCCTGATGGCTTGACATAGAAAAAGAAAGGGTGTTAGGGATCCTCTTCCATGAATTGGCCTTTAGTGAAAGGACATAAACCTCAGGTTTAATAGGTTTCATAAAATAAGGTTGACTTTGAAATATTTTAACCACCTTGTAATCTTCTGAATGAGTATCATAACCAATCCCATGTATCATGTATCTATTTTCTGGAGAAGTAGGATGAGGAGAAGAAGATAATTCGATGTATTCCCTAAGAGATGGATTCCAAACTATGAGGGCGAGCACCTCAAGATTCTCCACTTCCCCACATAGCAACCCATCACAATGACCCCATACTTTAAACATATTTGCATCCCAGAGAAAGGGTATTGAGGAACAATCAATTTCTTCTTCTTCTCCTTCTAGTTGTCGTTCTAGTTTCTCTTTTAATTCTGCTGTTTCTTCTTCTTCTTCTTCTAGTTCTTCTTCTTCAGTTCTTCTTCTTCTTTTAGATATTTCTTCAATGCTTCTTCTTCTTCTTTTAGAAGAGAAAGGAAGAATCAACTAAAATCTGAATTACACCTTCCATCCTCATATGATTTTCATGTTGTTCATGATCATGCTTAAGGTGATCTCGAACAAATCTAGGATGGGTGAGTAAGGAAAACCACGAATTACAAACACACCTGAATCGAACCAAAGATTTGACCGGTAGTCTCACCAGTATTTCCACTAAAATATCCTCCGGCAATTCGTTAACTTTGACATTCTCTGACATCTTCTGCCTCTTATTCAGAGGCATGTTAAGGACGTCACCTTCCTTCCTCAAAACAACAGACTCACATGGCTGATAATAACAATCACTCCTCCTCTGCTTGAATAGCGTCAGCCTCATCCTATTCATATATGATCGGTTTCTGGTGTTGCGCTCGTTCTTCTTAGTGAAGAACCGGTGATCATAAAACTTATGACTTTGTAACGTAGTTGTTTTGATATATAATTCCCTTTTATTCATTCTCGTCTCCTAGTAGAAGAAGATGTTCTAGTTGGGTGGCCAAACGTCTCATGAGCATGGCTTCGTATATATCAAACCTTGGGCCCACATCATTTTATAAAAAATTTAAAAGTCCTCATTTTTTTTTAAATTGTAAAACCTTTTTTTTTTTCGTAATAATATTTTAAAGTAAAACTAGTCGAAGAAAGAAAAGAAAAAAAGATTGAAAATGAAATAAATCTAAAGAATGGTTTATTTTTCTTATTCTTTTGAATATTTAATCTTTCTTTCTTTTTTCTTCTGTAGTGTGCTTTAAATTGGTGAATGCAAAATCTGAGTTTAATTTAGGAGGAAAACCTTGCATAATATGCTTAATAATGGGAGATGACGTTAATAATATAAAATTGTAGCAATTTTAGAGGATTGAAATTTAAATAAATAAATAAACAACTATACAATCATAATAAATTTAAGACTAAAATGCACTCCATCCTCTAAGTTTGGTCAGTTTTGATTTTGTTATCTCTTGTTTGAAAATTTTGATCTACTACCTCTTAAGTTCAAAACGTTAGCCCATAAACTTTAAGTGCCACCTCATATCAAAACCACATAGTTTAGATACATTAAAACTACATCGTTTGTACACATTAAAAAAATAATTCTTTTTTTTTTCTGTTTTTTTTTTTTTTTTTTTTTTTCGTTTTTCTTCTTAATTTTTTTCACTTTATTGATTACTCTATTTTCTCGCCCTCTCTCACATCTCTTTCTAAGATCAAATTTTTCACTTCTTGTACTCTTTTAAGATTCCAATATATGTTGGATAGTACTTTATCTTGTATTTCAATTTATTATAACTATTTATTTTTTTAATTCATATTATAAATCATGTATATATATATATATATTAAATAGAGAAAGAAAAATCGCATAATATTTTTATTTCTCAAGTAATACGTTATTTACTACCAAAAGACATTTTAATAAAATATCATAATAAAAAGCTTTTAAATAAAGATAGATAATAACAATTTTTTTAATATAAGTCTTCTACCACTAAAAAACATCTTAATAAAATATCATAATAAAAAACTTAAAATAAGTCTCCTACTACTAAAAGACATCTTGATAAAATATCATAATAAAAAGTTTAAATTGGTCTCCAACACAAAGTTATGATGGAAATAGAAAACCATTTCAATAATAAACACAATTAAAAACGACTTGACATTACAAAAGTAAAAACCCTTATGATTTTTTTTAAAATGTTTACAACTCTTTTTAAAAAAATTTGGTATAAAAAAATAAAAATGTCAACACCAATTTTTTTTTTTTTTAAAGAGTCGTAAACATCTTTAAAAAAAATCTATCATACATATTTTATAACAAAAAAGTCTTAAATAAATCTTCTACTACAAAAAGACTTTTGAAGATATACTACGCTAAGAGAAATTAAAACAATTATCTCTACCATCTTTTAAAAATAATTATAAAAATGTCAAACCAAATTTTCTTTAAAAAAAAAGTCGTAAATTTTTTTAAATTATATATATTAAAAATATCTTTAACATCTTAAAAAAAAAAAAAAAAAAAAATCTATCTCCTACTACAAAAATACATCTGAACAAAATATATTTCTCTAAAGAAAATTAAAAAATTATGTCAAACATCTTTTAAAAAAAAATTATAAAAATGTCAACGCCAAATTTTCTAAAAAAAAGAGTCATAAAAATCTTTAATAAAAAAATCTATCATACACATTTTATATAAATAAAAAAAATTCTTAAATAAATCTCCTACTACTAAAAGACATGTGAACAAAATATGTTTCTCTAAGAGAATTTAAAACAATTAGTTTAATTTAACGATCTACACCAATTTTATTTATTAAATAAGAGTAATAGATAAAGAATATTTTAGCGTAACTGTGTTAGGAGTATTCTTTCGTAAGAAGACATTGATTAGTGAACAATCACTTAAGATATCATTTGGTGAACAAACATATTTCTTGATGGAAAAAGATAAATAGAACATGTTAAATTCTAGGGTCCACATTCTTGCATAATTTGCTATTTCACATCTAAACAATGGTAATATGGTTAAAGTTTTGTTCTTCTACTTCTTTTTCTTTTTTATTTATTTCTTTTTTCTACCATGATCTATTTTTATTTTTGTGTTTTTGTACATTTACATAATTGCAAGGGGCTTTAAACAATGGTAATCTGATACAAGTTTTGTTCTTCTACTTCTTTTCTTTTTTATTTATTTATTTTTTATATCATGATTTCTTTTTATTTTTATTTTTGTGTTTTTGTAAATTTATATGACTCCAAGGGGCCTTAAACAATGGTAATGGTATAAGTTTTGTTCTTCTACTTTTTTTTTTTTTTTTTTCTATCATGATATATTTTATTTTTTGTATTTTTGTACGTTTATATGACTGCAAGAGACTTTAAACAATGGTAATCTGGTACAATTTTTGTTCTTTTACTTCTTTTTCTTTTTTATTCATTAATTTTTTCTATCATGATCTATTTTATTTTTATGTTTTTGTATGTTTATATGACTGTAAGGGATTTTAAACAATGGTAATCTTACAAGCTTTGTTCTTCTACTTCTTCTTTTTCTTCTTTTTTCCTTCTATCATGATATATTTTTGTTTTTGTGTTTTTGTACATTTATATGACTGTAATGGGCTTTAAACAACGGTAATTTAGTACAAGTTTTGTTATTCTATTTCTTTTTATTTTTTATTTATTTATTTCTTCTATCATGATTTTTTTTTTCTTTTTTTGTACGTTTATATGACTGTAAGGGGATTTTCCGTAACAAACATTTTTGCTTCTAGAGTTCTACTTCCACAACCTCTTGCATAATCTGTTTACACAATTTGCTATAACAACTTTTATATGAGATCCACTCCAAGAATTTTAGATTTGGCATCCTTCCAATTGAAATTAGATTAGACACATAAATTATGTGGTAGTAACTGATGCTCATTTTCAATTTTTTTTTTTTTTTTTAGCTTCTGTATCCATATGATTTAACTATTGTCGTGTTTTTCAAATAAGTTATAAAAGGTGATGTTATGAAAACAGTGGTGCTTATTGGACTAAGGTAATCTTTTATTTTTTGCTTGACTCTAATTTATTTTCTGTTTTATCAATTAAAGAGAACCATTTTTTCTTAATTATTATACAATATCTAATTCTTTTTATTTTTCTATTATTGGTGCAATTCCATCTATTTTTTATTTTTAGTTTTATTTTTTTATTGAACATATTTTTCATAAAATAATTCTGAATATATATTTTGATCCTATATACATTATGTGTTTATATAGAGAGTTTTTTTTTCATGCATTGCACGGGTTATACCTTAGTATAAATTAGGGTAAACTATTGTTTCGTCTCTAAACTTTATATGAAGTTCTTTTTTCGTCCCTCAACTTTGAAAAGTTCATTTTTTGTCCTTAAATTTTGAAAAGTTTGTTTTTATACATGAATTTCGTCCTTTTAAAAAATTGTTCAGAGACGAAGTTCATGAAAAACGAATTTTTTCAAAATTCGGAGGGAAAAAAGAACTTTTGTTGATGTCATAGCTCAAAAACAGCCTTTTAATTTTCCCTCATAAACCAAAGGACACACATTAAAACACATAATAGTTAAAACTAAAGAATCTCTAACACCAACCCCAACTAAAATTTATCTAATGTAAACATATAATTAAGCAAAAAGAGATTGAACAACATCTAGGTCCTTTGTTGTTTAAGCTAAGCATAGCTAAAATTGTAGTGTCAAATATGCTTACCTCAAAGGGATTAAAAGTACAACTGTGAGGTTGACACTACAATTGGTTCGAGTTCTCAATATAAAACCCAATAAGTTGAATGTGAAAGAGACCGAGAGGTTTTATGAGTGAAGTGAAAAAACCTAGAGATAGAGATTACAGAGAGGTCGAATCATTATATTTTGCGAAAGGCACCAGATATTCAATTAATTAAGAATATGCTCCAAAAAGTGAAGGGAACAAAAAACCACAATCAAAGCTAGGAGTCGTTAATATGTGTCAAGGATATCCCTCAGATGAATCCAAATCAAACAACCAAAGAAGATAAAGCTCAAAAGAATATAGATAAAGATCACTTACCTAAAAAGTAGGAGTTTATTCTTGTTAGAGTTGCTGTGATAAACCACCACTGTGGTTATCTCTTCTTGTACTTATCTCTTATGTAAATCTGTATAAATAACATATACACCTTGACCAATTGGAAAGGCAAAATACAAACAAACAGTCTGCTCTATTAACCTTTACATGGTATTAGAGCCTTAAGAAGACTAACGTTAATTCTTTTTTCTTTTTTTTCCCTTTCTCTCACACACAATTCCTCAAACACCTTCCCTGCAATGTCTACCCTTAGCATAGACTCCACTATTTATGTTCTTCCTTCCCCCACTCATCTACCAGTTGTTCATCATCTAGTTACAATCAAGTTAACACGAGACAATTACCTGCTTTGGAAGGCCCAGATCGTTCCGTACCTTCGTGGCCAACACCTCTTTGGTTTCCTCGATGGCTCTCGCCCTGCTCCTCCTCAAACTCCGACTGTCCCTGCTGCTGATATCTCAACACCTCAACCCAATGCCAATTATCAAGCCTGACTTGTTCAAGATCAGATGATCCTTAGTGCTTTGATCTCTTCCTTGACCGAAAATATATTAGCCTATGTTGTCAAATACACAACATCTCGAGAGGTCTGGCTCACTCTCGAACGGATGTTCACTGCCCATTCTCGGGCTTGCACTATGAATATTCACTATCAGCTCTCTACTCTCAAAAAGGGAGATTCTTCTATCTCTGGTTATTTCCACAAATTTACTGGGCTTGTGGACACTCTTGCTGCCATAGATCAGCCTCTCAAACAAGAGGAACAAATCTCCTTTCTTCTTGCAGGTCTCGGCTCTGAATATGAGTTCTTTGTCACCACCGTTCAAATGCGGACTGATCTCATCTCCATTGAAGCACTTTATAGGCATCTCCTGTCCCATGAGCTCCACCTTGCTCAAGCATAGCCCAAGGTAGACTTATCCCTTGCTAGCACTCACTTCGCCAACTGTAGTGGACCTTCTTCCCGTGGTGGCTCTTCTCATGGGCATGGAGGCCGTTTCTCTTCTAATCCTTAGTTTGGCCGTAACACTTCTGGACAATGCCCCAATCATGGTCGTGGTCGTGGTCGTGGCTTCTCCACAAATGGATCTCGTCCCACTTGCCAAGTCTGTGGCAAATTTGGTCATCTGGCTCTTACATGTTATCACCGCTTTGATAACTCATACTCCAGTGATTCCAACATGCAAGCTCTTCTTGCAACCCCTCAGTCACCCACTGATGACAACTAGTATGTTGATTCCGGTGCTACACATCACCTCACAGCTGATCTTGCCAATCTAAATGTTCGTGCTGACGAATATCAAGGCCATGAACAAATCCGTGTTGGTCTCCCTGTACTTTCTTATTCAAATAAAAAATTTTGTTTAGCATGTCTTAATTCCAAAAGCAAGCAATTTTCATTCTCTCCCTCGTCTTCTCAATATAATTCTCCATTGGATTTAATTTACACTGATGTCTGGGGTCCATCCCCAATTTGCTCTCAACATGATTTTAAATATTATGTCTCTTTTTTAGATTCTTCTAGTCGTTATACTTGGTTATATCCCATGACCAAAAAGAGTGACGCATTTAATATTTTTCTTCAATTTCAAAAATATGTTGAGCGCTTTTTTAAAACTCAAATTAAATCTGTTCAATCCAACTGGGGAGGCGAATATCGCACCATCTCAACATTTTTCAAAAATTGTGGCATTGTTCACCGTGTCTCCTGTCCTCACACTCATCAACAACAAGGCTCCATTAAGCGCAAACATCGTCATGTAGTTGAAACAGGTCTCTCTCTTTTATCTCATGCTCATATGCCACTTCGCTTTTGGGATGATGCCTTTCAAACTGCTTGCTACCTCATTAACCGTCTTCCCACAAATGTTCTTCAAAATAAATCACCTTTTGAAAAATTGTTTAATTCTGTTCCTGATTATTTATTTCTCAAAACTTTTGGATGTGCATGTTGGCCCAATCTTCGACCTTATAATTCTCACAAACTCCAACCTCGTTCCCTTCAATGTGTCTTTTTAGGATACAGTCTTCTTCATCATGGCTACAAGTGTCTTCACATTCCCACTGGTCGTCTTTATATTTCTCGGGATGTTATTTTTCTTGAAAATCTTTTTCCTTTTCTCCAAAACACGTCACCACTGCCCACACAACCAATTAACTCCTCTGGTCAGTCCGCATCTCTTCTTGGGCCGTGTCCACTGCTCTGCCAGCAAGCCCGATTCAACACAGCACCTTCCAGTCCAACAGAGCCAGCTTCACGGGCCTCTACTCCCCTTCATACAGAGCCCATCATAGAGCCCAATCCCCATACCCATACCACTAATACCGACCCACATACACAATCCCTCTCCAACCACACACCTGTTACAGCTCCAGAAAATTCCCAAACTCCAGAAAATTCCCAACCTCCAGAAACCGTCTCTACCACCCCTCCCTCCCATTCCTCTTCTCACCCCATGATCACTCGCTCAAAAAGCAACATCCACAAACCCAAACCTCCACCACATGGCATGACCCGTTACCCATTACCCAAAGCCCTCCTTGTCGTTTCTCACAGCTCCATCTCCGAACCTGCACCAGCATGTTTCACCACGGCAGCCAAGAGCCATGAATCTGGAGTTCAACGCCCTGTTACAGAATAAGACTTGGACTCTTGTACCCTCCCATCCTTCACAGAATGTTATTGGTTGCAAATGGGTCTTTCGGGTCAAGCGCATTGCTGATGGCTCCGTTGAACGGAACAAAGCTTGGCTGGTTGCCAAGGGCTTTCATCAGCAGTCAGGAGTTGATTATGACGAAACTTACAATCCTGTGATTAAGCCAACTACGGTACACACTGTGCTCTCCATTGCTATTTCTTCTGGCTGGTCCTTTCGTCAGATCAACATTCAAAATGCCTTTCTTCACAGTAATCTCTCGAAAGAGGTATTTATGTCTCAACCTCCAGGATTTAAACATCCTCTGTACCCCAATCATGTTTGTAAGTTACAAAAAGCCTTCTATGGCTTGAAGCAAGCCCCACGGGCTTGGTTCTCACGCCTTAGTACTAAACTACTGGAATTGGGATTTCATGGATCTCGCTCAGACTCATCTCTTTTTATCTATAAAAGCAGGTCCCTGACAATGTACATTTTGATTTATGTTGATGATATCATAATTACCTCATCTCAACCCGTAGCTATTGATGATTTACTTCACTCTCTCACTCATGATTTTGCTATTAAAGACCTAGGCACCCTTAATTTCTTTTTAGGAATTGAAGTTATTTCCAATACTCACGGCATCCTTCTATCTCAGCATCGCTACATCGTGGATTTACTTCTTCGCACAAAAATGAGTGAAGCAAAACCAATCAATATTCCAATGGCATCCACTACAAGTCTCTCTGCCTTTGAGGGGGAACCCTTCTCTGATCACACTCTCTACAGAAGCACAGTGGGTGCTCTTCAATATTTAGCTCTCACACAGCCTGACATTGCCTTCACAGTAAACAAACTATCTCAATTCATGCAAAAGCCCCTACTTCCCCACTGGCAATCCGTCAAACGCCTCTTGCGCTATTTGAAGAACACCATTCACTTTGGCCTATAGATTTATCGCAGCTCCTCCCCTTCAATTCAAGCATTTTCTGATGCTGATTAGGCAGGTTCCCGTGATGATCGTCGCTCTACAGGCAGTTACTGCATTTTCTTAGGCAAGAATCTCATCTCTTGGAGTTGTAAAAAGCAAGCCACTGTTGCTCGCTCCAGCATTGAAGCCAAGTACAAAGCTCTAGCTAATGCTGCTGCTGAGGTTAAATGGCTTCACTCACTTCTCCATGAACTTGGTCAACCGCCTCCATCTTCCCCAGTTCTTTGGTGTGACAATATTGGCGCCACTTATCTCTCCGCAAATCCTGTGTTCCATGCTCAAACTAAGCACATTGAGATAGATTTTCACTTTGTTCGTGACATGGTGGCCTCCCAAACTCTCTTGGTTAGGTTTGTCTCCACCAATGACCAACTTGCGGATCTTTTGACCAAGCCACTATCTTCTCCTCGGTTTGTCTTATTTCGTTCCAAGCTCAACGTCCTTCCCATACCGTTAGACTTAAGGGGGAGTGTTAAGGATATCCCTCAGATGAATCCAAATCAAACAACCAAAGAAGATAAAGCTCAAAAGAATATAGATAAAGATCACTTACCTATAAAGTAGGAGTTTATTCTTGTTAGAGTTGTTGTGATAAACCACCACTGTGGTTATCTCTTCTTGTACTTATCTCTTATGTAAATCTGTATAAATAATATATACACCTTGACCAATTGGAAAGGCAAAATACAAACAAACAGCCTGCTCTATTAACCTTTACAATATGGCACACCTCTGCATAGTTTAGTTTACCACTATAATACCATGAGATGGGTGAAGCCTGAAAGTCAATCTCACATAGTCACATTCTTTTTCTTCAATGGCACTAATAGCTAACTAAAAAAACACAATCAGAACCCGATATCTTCCATACATTGCATGACCTATACAATATACATACTATTTAATGCAATAAATAAACCATCAAGCAATAAACCATAATTTGAACTCACATCATTTCCCATGAGGCTCGAAATGGTGATCAAAAAACATAATTAGAGCCCCATCCCTTCATATCTTTACTATACCAATACAGGCAAAGAGGTGGTGAGCTACATTAATAGGAACATAAAATAAAACTGAGAATGATAATTATAATCAGAGCCAAATCGAATCCGTGGTGGTTTCATTAAATGTTAGATTAAAGTTCTTTGTAGTCCCCTAATTTTGAAAATTATCATTTGAGTCTCAAATACCACATAAATCTACCTAACCTAGTGCCCAGAATTCATGGCGACTTCAACAATGCCATTCATTTGAGATCTGTACGGGACTGAGTTATGGGCGCAACCCCACTTTTTTGTTTTTAAAAAAGGAAGAGATAGAATGGAACTCCGGTGCTACCACCTCGTTCGCCAAGAAAGTCCTGCCCACTTTTTGTTCGTAACAAGGGAGAGATAGAATGGACTTCCAGTTTAAAGTCTTAGGACAAGTCGTACACTCAGATATCTTGAATTCGAGTAGTTATTGATTGAAAAAATTTATGAAAAATTTTAATTGTCCCTTGAATTATCGAAATATGGCACTTACAGGAAACTCCTTGTCAAGGCCTGTGCACGCGGAATAATCCGCCCATGTTGTCAATAAGTTGGGGGCAATGTAAATAGACTTAGAACATTAACTTGATTATATTGGTGTATAATAAATACGGTATTAATCAATCACAACCAACGACATACCGTATCAATTGTGGAAAAAGAAGTATGTTCCTAATATTGACCATCCTTCATTGTATAGGCACTCCATTTTGGAATTGGGAGTTGTAACCATGTGCTGTGAGACGATATTTCCTCATGGCTGGATGATGAATAGAGCTTATTGTTTTGTTTTTGTTTTTTTTTTTTTTTTTTTTGTTTTTTTTGGGGTGGGGGGTTTATAGACGGTTTTATAAACGAAATACTATAGTAGCAAAATAGCTACGAGAAACAAACAGGTGAGATAGTTAGAAAAGTACAACAGGATATCAACACAACCAAATTAAAAACACTAAAATATGGCTATCAAAGAAGGCCATAAAATGCTACCGTTAGATAGAGCCAAATCATTACAAAGAGTGTACAAGATGCTCTGGAAACTCATACGAGAGACATCAACTTAAAGGTTATAACCTTTAATTACCTACAGAACCACAAGTAGACCCCCCAAGCCACAATCCCACCAAAAAAAAGAAAAAAACAAAACAAAACAAAACGGTAATTAAATAGCATTCCAAAACAAAGGAAAATGATAAAGAAACCATATACTGTTACATGATACTATATAATTTTTGGGGGCTAAATATGTTACATGATGATTTATTTATTAAACCACCCTGGAGCCAGCAACAGGAGCAGCACCCTTATGTATTGGATCAACACCAGTTGTTGCACCCATGCCATAATCTGTGTCGCGGTAACCAGGGCCATACTTGCTGCTGAACATCCCAGCATGAAGCAACAAAACGTACAACAATTGGGTGAATGTTAGAATTATTATGAATGCCTCCACCATCTTCAATCTCCACCCCCTGTAACCTCCTATGTTTATTTCCTTGCACGCCAACCTGTAAGGTTTAAAACCAATTAATATATATATTTGGGTTGAGTTTAGTTACAAGGATGTAGAAATTAATTACCCAAATGCTAGTGCAGTGATAGCCCATGCCACTACTGATGATGATGCTGCTGCGGATAGACTGTCACTCCTCCAAGCTCTGATGTGGTTTCCACCCAGAAACTTTGATACTACGCCAAGAACACCAGCCAATATGGCGAAAGTCAAGAAGAACATTGTTGCACTATTACCTCCAAAACCTGTTGATGTAAATGAAGTTATCGTTAAAGGAAGTGGGAGAGCCTCCAAATTGTGTGTAAGATTGAAAGGGAGAGAGCATGGAACTTACTAGGATGGTTGGTTTGGCCATTGATAAGCCTGTTAAGACACCAACTAGCAAAACCGACCACAATAAGGTACATAATCAAGTTTATAAACAGCAAAGGAGCTGCAATGTTCCTTCCCACTGTTTGAGCCATCTTTCTTCCTCTTTCTAAGACCAAATAAAGCGCCTTCTAGCTAAAACAAATAACTACAATTAAGCTTGCGAATTTCTTTAGATTTATCTGCTTCCTGGTAGTGAGTGGTATTGGTAGGAGCAAGGAGATTTGGTAGTAAATGTTTATATAGAAGAACAAAGGTTATAATTGTTAGAATCCATGGGCTTCCGGCGGCTTCCACGGGTTCTAAAGAGATTCGTGTGTTCTAAAGAGATAAGGCTCTAGAGAGTTCTGTAACTCTCTGCCTTAATCTCACATGCTCATGTTGACTCCTCACGTGTGTTCTAAAGAGATAAGGCTCTAGAGAGTTCTGTAACTCTCTACCTTAATCTCACATGCTCATGTTGACTCCTCACGTGTGGGTTATAAAACCCACGTGCTATTTGACTAAAACCAAGCCCACCTTATTTGGGATTCTTGTTAATCTATTATTACAAGATACAGCTACTCAATGTCATTATATACACATACATGTACACAGTCAGTGAAAATAATATACAGAAAATATCTCTCAAAATCTCTCTATATTCTCTCTTCCTCTTATTCTTTCAATAATTCCGGAATACGTGTAAGCCAATCAGGTTTTGCATGTGTACTTTTGTAATTCCCTTTTATTCATTCTCTTCTCCTAGTAGAAGAAGAAGTTCTAGTTGGGTGGCCAAACGTCTCATGAGCATGGCTTCGTATATATCAAACCTTGGGCCCACATCATTTTATAAAAAATTTAAAAGTCCTCATTTTTTTTTTTAAATTGTAAAACCTTTCTTTTTTCTTAATAATATTTTAAAGTAAAACTAGTCGAAGAAAGAAAAGAAAAAAAGTTTGATAATGAAATAAATCTAAAGAATGGTTTATTTTTCTTATTCTTTTGAATATTTAATCTTTCTTTCTTTTTTCTTCTTGTAGTGTGCTTTAAGTTGGTGAATGCAAAATAGTTTAGGAGGAGAACCTTGCATAAATGCATAATATGCTTAATAATGGGAGATGACGTTAATAATATAAAATTGTAGCAATTTTAGAGGATTGAAATTTAAATAAATAAATAAACAACCGTACAATCATAATAAATTTAAGATTAAAATACACTTCATTCTCTAAGTTTTGTCAATTTTGATTTTGTTACCTCATGTTTGAAAATTTTGATCTGCTACCTCTTAAGTTCAAAACATTAGCTGGCCCATAGACTTTAAGTGCCACCTCATATCAAAATCACGTAGTTTTAATACATCGTTTTGTACACAATAAAAAATAATAATTATATTTTTTTTTTCCTGTTATTCTTTTTTTTTTTTCGTTTTTCTTCTTAATTTTTTTCACTTTATTGATTACTCTATTTTCTCGCCCTCTCTCACATCTCTCTCTAAGATCAAATCTTTCACTTATTGTACTCTTTTAAGATTCCAATATATATGGATAGTACTTTATCTTGTGTTTCAATTTATTATAACTATTTATTTTTTTAATTCATATTATAAATCATATCTTGCATGATTGCTACAATTACTAAATTATTATCTTTTATAAGTATTTTCTGCATTTATACAAAGTATTCTTATTAAATTATAATATTGATATGATATGATGATTGAAATAATCTCTCAAACTATATATATATATAAATAGAGAAAAAAAATCTCATAATATTTTTTTTTTATCTCATTTCATTAGTTTTTTCGTGCATGGCAGGGGTTATTGTCATGTATCTATATCTATATAATAGAATATATAAAACCAAAAGACATCTTAATAAAATATTTATTTATCGTTTATATTTTCCAAGTGATATGTTGTTTACTACCAAAAGACATCTTAATAAAATATCATAATAAAAAGCTTTTAAATAAAGATAGATAATAACAATTTTTTTAATGTAAGTCTCCTACCACTAAAAACCATCTTAATAAAATATCATAATAAAAAGCTTAAAATAATTCTCCTACTATTGAAAGACATCTTGATAAAATATCATAATAAAAAGTAAATTGGTCTCCAACACAAAGTTATGATGGAAGTAGAAAACTATTTCAATAATAAACACAAAAACGACTTGACATTACAAAATTAAAAACCCTTATGAATTTTTTTTAAAATGTTTACAACTCTTTTTTAAAAAAAAATGGTATAAAAATAAATAAAAATGTCAACACCAATTTTTTTTTTTTAAAGAGTCGTAAACATCTTTAAAAAAAAATCTATTATACACATTTTATAACAAAAAAAGTCTTAAATAAATCTTCTACTACAAAAAGACTTTTGAAGAAAATATACTTCTCTAAGAGAAATTAAAACAATTATCTCTAACATCTTTTAAAAACAATTATAAAAATGTCAAACCAAATTTTCTTAAAAAAAGTCGAATTTTTTTTTTTAAAATTATATATATTTTTAAAAAAATCTATCATACATATTTTATAAAAAAAAATCTTAAATAAATCTCCTACTACAAAAAGATATCTGAACAAAATATACTTCTCTAAGAGAAATTAAAACAATTATGTCAAACATCTTTTAAAAAAAAATTATAAAAATGTCAACACCAAATTTTCTAAAAAAAAGAGTCGTAAAAATCTTTAATAAAAAAATCTATCATCCACATTTTATATAAAAATAAAAAAATTCTTAAATAAATCTCCTACTAATAAAAGACATTTGAACAAAATATGCTTCTCTAAGAGAATTTAAAACAATTAGTTTAATTTAACGATCTACACCAATTTTTTTATTGAATAAGAGTAATAGATAAACAGTATTTTAGCGTAACTGTGTTAGGAATACTCTTTCATAAAAAGACATTGATTGGTGAACAATCACTTAACATATCATTTGGTGAACAGATATACTTCTTGATAGAAAAAGATAAATAGAGCACGTTAAATTGAAGAGTCCACATTCTTGCATAATTTGCTTACGTAACATCTAAATAATGATAATATAATTAAATTTTTGTTCTTCTACTTCTTTTTATTTTTTATTTATTTCTTTTTTCTATCATGATCTATTTTTATTTTTGTATTTTTGTACGTTTATATGACTGCAAGGGTTTTTAAACAATGGTAATCTAGTACAAGTTTTATTCTTCTACTTCTTTTCTTTTCTTTTTTACTTATTTATTTTTCATATCATGATCTATTTTTATTTTTGTGTTTTTGTAAATTTATATGACTGCAGGGGGCGTTAAACAATGGTAATGGTACAAGTTTTGTTCTTTTACTTTTCTTTTCTTTTTTTCTATCATGATATATTTTTATTTTTTGTGTTTTTGTATGTTTATATGACTGCAAGGCTTTAAACAATGGTAATCTGGTACAAGTTTTGTTCTTCTACTTCTTTTTCTTTTTTATTCATTAATTTTTTCTATCATGATCTATTTATTTTTGTATTTTTGTACGTTTATATGACTGCAAGGGGCTTTAAATAATGGTAATCTTACAAGTTTTGTTCTTCTACTTCTTCTTCTTTTTTTTCTATCATGATATATTTTTGTTTTTGTGTTTTTGTACGTTTATATAACTGCAATTGGCTTTAAACAATAGTAATTTAGTACAAGTTTTGTTCTTCTTTTTTTTTTTTATTTTTTATTGATTTCTTTTTCTTTTTTCTTTTTTTTGTGTTTTTGTACATTTATATGACTGTAAGGGGATTTTCCGTAACAAACACTTTTGCTTCTATAGTTCTACTTCCACAACCTCTTGCATAATATGTTTACACATTTGCTATAACAAACTTTTATATGAGATCCACTCCAAGAATGTTAGATTTGGCATCCTTCCAATTGAAATTAGATTAGACACATAAATTATGTGGTAGTAACTGATGCTCATTTTCAATTTTTTTTTTTTTTTCTTTTCTATATCCATATAGTTTAACTATTGTCGTGTATTTCAAATAAGTTATAAAAGGTGAAGTTATGAAAATAGTGGTGCTTATTAGACTAAGGTAATATTTTATTTTTTGCTTAACTCTAACTTATTTTTTGTTTTATCAATTAAAGAGAACCATTTTTTCTTAATTATTATACAATATCTAATTCTTTTTATTTTTGTGTTGTTGGTGCAATTCCATCTATTTTTTATTATTAGTTTTATTTTTTTGTTGAACATATTTTGCATAAAATAATTCTTAATATATATTTTGATCCTATATACATTATGTGTGTATATATAGAGATTTTTTTTTTTTTTTTTTCATTGCATTACATGGGTTATACCTAAGTATAAACTAGGGTAAACTATTGTTTCGTCCCTAAACTTTGTATGAAGTTCGTTTTTCGCCCTTCAACTTTGAAAAATTTGTTTTTCGTTCTTAAATTTTGAAAAAATTTATTTTTACACATGAATTTCGTCCTTTTAAAAAATTGTTCAGGGATGAAGTTCATGAAAAACGAATTTTTTCAAAATTCGGAGGGAAAAAAGAACTTTTGTTGATGTCATAGCTCAAAAACAAGGTACAAAAGTCAATTCTTTTAATTTTTCCTCAAAAACCAAAGGACACGCATAAAAACACATAATAGTTAAAACTAAAGAATCTCTAACACCAACCCCAACTAAAATTTATCTAATGTGAACATATAATTAAGCAAAAAGAGATTGAACAACATCTAGGTCCTTTGTTGTTTAAGCTAAGCGTAGCTAAAATTGTAGTGTCAAATATGCTTACCTCAACAAAGGGACTAAAAGTACAACTGTAAGGTTGACACTACAAGGTTCGAGTTCTCAATATAAAACCCAATAAGTTGAATGTGAAAGAGATCGGGAGGTTTTATGAGCGAAGTGAAAAAACCTAGAGATAGAGATTACACAGAGAGCTCGAATCATTGTCTTTTGCGAAAGGCGCCAGATATTCAATTAATTAAGAATAAGCTCCAAAAAGTGAAGGGAACAAAAAACCACAATCAAAGCTAGAAGTCGTTAATATGGCACACCTCTGCATAGTTTAGTTTACCACTATAATACCATGAGATGGGTGAAGCCTGAAAATCAATCTCACATAGTCACATTCTTTTTCTTCAATGGCACTAATAGGTAACTAAAAAATACAATCAGAACCCAATACCTTCCATACATTGCATGACCTATACATACTATTTAATGCAATAAATAAACCATCAAACAATAAACCATAATTTGAACTCACATCATTTCCCATGAGATTAACACCAACCCCAACTAAAATTTATCTATTGTGAACATATAATTAAGCAAAAAGAGATTGAACAACATCTAGGTCCTTTGTTGTTTAAACTAAGCGTAGCTAAAATTGTAGTGTCAAATATGCTTACCTCAACAAAGGGACTAAAAGTACAACTGTAAGGTTGACACTACAAGGTTCGAGTTCTCAATATAAAACCCAATAAGTTGAATGTAAAAGAGACTGGGACGGTTTTATGAGCGAAGTGAAAAAAACCTAGAGATAAAGATTATAGAGAGGTCGAATCATTGTCTTTTGCGAAAGGCGCCAGATATTCAATTAATTAAGAATAAGCTCCAAAAAGTGAAGGGAACAAAAAACCACAATCAAAGCTAGAAGTCGTTAATATGGCACACCTCTGCATAGTTTAGTTTACCACTATAATACCATGAGATGGGTGAAGCCTAAAAATCAATCTCACATAGTCACATTCTTTTTCTTCAATGGCACTAATAGGTAACTAAAAAATACAATCAGAACCCAATACCTTCCATACATTGCATGACCTATACATACTATTTAATGCAATAAATAAACCATCAAACAATAAACCATAATTTGAACTCACATCATTTCCCATGAGGCTCGAAATGGTGATCAAAAAACATAATTAGAACCCCATCCCTTCATATCTTTACTATACCAGTACAGGCAAGGAGGTGGTAAGCTACATTAATAGGAATCAGAGTCGGAAAATAAAACTGAGGATGATAATTATAATTAGAGCCAAATCGAATCCGTGGTGGTTTCATTAAATGTTAGATTAAAGTTCTTTTTAGTCCCCTAATTTTGAAAATTATCATTTGAGTCTTAAATACCTCATAAATCTACCTAACCTAGTGCCCAAAATTCATGGCGACTTCAATAGCGCCATTCATTTGAGATCTGTACAGGACCGAGTTACGGGCGCAACCCCACTTTTTTGTATTTAAATAAGGAAGAGATAAAATGGAGCTCTGGTGACTTTTTTGTTTTTAAAAAAGGAAGAGATAGAATGGAGCTCTGGTGCTATGACCTCGTCTGCCCAGAAAGTCCTTCCCACTTTTTTGTCCGTAATGAGGGAGAGATAGAATGGACTTCCGGTTCTATGACCTCATCCACCAAAAAGTCCTGGGACAAGCCATACACTCGGATATCTTGAATTTGAGTAGCTATTGATTGAAAAAAATTTATGAAAAATTTTAATTGTCCCTTGAATTACCGAAATATGATATTTACGGGAAACTCCTTGTCAAGGCATGTGCACGCGGAATAGTCCACTGTTGTTGTCAATAAGTTGGGTAGTGTAAATAGACTTAGAACATTGACTTGTTAATATTGGTGTATAATAAATATGGTATTAATCAATCACAACCAACAACATACCGTATCAATTGTGGAAAAAGAAGTATGTTCCTAATATTGACCATCCTTCATTGTATAGGCACTCCATTTTGGAATTGGGAGTTGTAACCATGTGCTGTGAGACGATATTTCCTCTGGCTGGATGATGAATAGAGCTTTTTTTTTTTTTTTTTTTTTTGGGGTGGGGGGTTTATAGACGGTTTTATAAACGAAATACTATAGTAGCAAAATAGCTACGAGAAACAAACAGGTGAGATAGTTAGAAAAGTACAACAGGATATCAACACAACCAAATTAAAAACACTAAAATATGGCTATCAAAGAAGGCCATAAAATGGGTAAATCATACCCAGCCGCCCCTCTCTCCAGAAAAAAAAAATAAAAAAAAAAAAAAAAAACCCTAACTGAGCTCATCTTCTCTTTGCTTGGGCGCACGATTGGCGCCGTGCGCTATCGTGCGCCCCACCCTTCTCCTTTCCTCATCTTCTCCGATCCCCTCTCCCTTTCTTTTCCTTTTGCTTCTCCCTCCCTTTTATAGGTTTATCACTGCCCTTCGTGGGTTTTTTTGCCGCCCCTTGTGGGTTTCTCTCCGCCCTTTGTGGCATTTAACCAGTCCCCTTGGTGGCTTGCGGCTCCTTGATGGCAAGGGGTTCCTGATGTGGCTAGGTTTGTCCCTTTGGCATATGATTTGGAGGCTTCTTCCAACTCGAGCACTTCCCCTTGAGAGATTCAGATCTGAGTCTCTCCTTCTCTATCCTCCTTGTTTGAGGTTAGATCTTTTTAAGCACCTAATTGTTGTGTGCCCCTATGCTTGGATCACATGGCCTTTGTTGCCATGGTTATACCGATTTGAGCAACAAATCATCCGCTCAGTTGAAGATTGGTTCTCTGTTGTGCCTGCTTGTCATTTGCTTATCTGAACATCTTTGGCTATTGATGCTCTCACTGCTCTCCTTGTAGTTT
>OU015772.1:11974419-12048160 GCA_907173295.1 Fagus sylvatica | reverse complement strand
CTCTCTTTTAGGCCCCCATAAAATAATTCCTTGCTACGCCCTGCACGTGTGGGTTATAAAACCCACTTGCTATTTGACTAAAACCAATCCCACCTTATTTGGGATTCTTGTTAATCTGTTATTACAAGATACAGCTACTCAATGTCATTTTATATATACATACACGTACACAGTTGAAGTCAGTGAAAATAATATACAGAAAATATCTCTCAAAATCTCTCTATATTCTCTCTTCCTCTTATTCTTTCAATAATTCCGGGATACGTGTAAGCCAATCAGGTTTTGCATGTGTACTTTTGTAATTCCCTTTTATTCATTCTCTTCTCCTAGTAGAAGAAGAAGTTCTAGTTGGGTTGCCAAACGTCTCACGAGCATGGCTTCGTATATATCAAACCTTGGGCCCACATCATTTTATAAAAAATTTAAAAGTCCTCATTTTTTTTTTTAAATTGTAAAACCTTTCTTTTTTCTTAATAATATTTTAAAGTAAAACTAGTCGAAGAAAGAAAAGAAAAAAAGTTTGATAATGAAATAAATCTAAAGAATGGTTTATTTTTCTTATTCTTTTGAATATTTAATCTTTCTTTCTTTTTTCTTCTTGTAGTGTGCTTTAAGTTGGTGAATGCAAAATAGTTTAGGAGGAGAACCTTGCATAAATGCATAATATGCTTAATAATGGGAGATGACGTTAATAATATAAAATTGTAGCAATTTTAGAGGATTGAAATTTAAATAAATAAATAAACAACCGTACAATCATAATAAATTTAAGACTAAAATGCAGTTCATTCTCTAAGTTTGGTCAATTTTGATTTTATTACCTCATGTTTGAAAATTTTGATCTGCTACCTCTTAAGTTCAAAACATTAGCTGGCCCATAGACTTTAAGTGCCACCTCATATCAAAATCACGTAGTTTTAATACATCGTTTTGTACACAATAAAAAATAATAATTCTTTTTTTTTTTTTTTCGTTTTTCTTCTTAATTTTTTTCACTTTATTGATTACTCTATTTTCTCGCCCTCTCTCACATCTCTCTCTAAGATCAAATCTTTCACTTATTGTACTCTTTTAAGATTCCAATATATTGGATAGTACTTTATCTTGTCAATTTATTATAACTATTTATTTTTTTAATTCATATTATAAATCATATCTTGCATGATTGCTACAATTACTAAATTATTATCTTTTATAAGTATTTTCTGCATTTATACAAAGTATTCTTATTAAATTATAATATTGATATGATATGATGATTGAAAATCTGTATATATATATATATATATATATATATTAAAAAAAAAAAATAATATTTTTTTATCTCATTTCATTAGTTTTTTCGTGCATGGCAGGGGTTATTGTCATGTATCTATATCTATATAATAGAATATATAAAACCAAAAGACATCTTAATAAAACATTCTATTTATCGTTTATATTTCCCAAGTGATACGTTGTTTACTACCTAAAAGACATCTTAATAAAATATCATAATAAAAAGCTTTTAAATAAAGATAGATAATAACAATTTTTTTAATGTAAGTCTCCTACCACTAAAAACCATCTTAATAAAATATCATAATAAAAAGCTTAAAATAATTCTCCTACTATTGAAAGACATCTTGATAAAATATCATAATAAAAAGTAAATTGGTCTCCAACACAAAGTTATGATGGAAGTAGAAAACTATTTCAATAATAAACACAATTAAAAACGACTTGACATTTCAAAATTAAAAACCCTTATGAATTTATTTTTAAATGTTTACAACTCTTTTTTAAAAAAAAATGGTATAAAAATAAATAAAAATGTCAACACCAATTTTTTTTTTTTAAAGAGTCGTAAACATCTTTAAAAAAAATCTATTATACACATTTTATAACAAAAAAAGTCTTAAATAAATCTTCTACTGCAAAAAGACTTTTGAAGAAAATATACTTCTCTAAGAGAAATTAAAACAATTATCTCTAACATCTTTTAAAAACAATTATAAAAATGTCAACACCAAATTTTCTTAAAAAAAGTATCTTTTTTTTAATTATATTATATTTTTAAAAAGAAAAATTTAAAAAAAATCTATCAACCTATAAAAAAAATCTTAAAAATATACTTCTCTAAGAGAAATTAAAACAATTATGTCAAACATCTTTTAAAAAAAATTATAAAAATGTCAACACCAAATTTTCTAAAAAAAGAGTCGTAAAAATCTTTAAAAAAATCTATCATCACATTTATATATAAAAAAAATAAAAAATAAAATTCTTAAATAAATCTCCTACTAATAAAAGACATTTGAACAAAATATGCTTCTCTAAGAGAATTTAAAACAATTAGTTTAATTTAACGATCTACACCAATTTTTTTATTGAATAAGAGTAATAGATAAACAGTATTTTAGCGTAACTGTGTTAGGAATACTCTTTCATAAAAAGACATTGATTGGTGAACAATCACTTAACATATCATTTGGTGAACAGATATATTCTTGATAGAAAAAGATAAATAGAGCACGTTAAATTGAAGAGTCCACATTCTTGCATAATTTGCTTACGTAACATCTAAATAATGATAATATAATTAAATTTTTGTTCTTCTACTTCTTTTTCTTTTTTATTTATTCTTTTTTCTATCATGATCTATTTTTATTTTTGTATTTTTGTACGTTTATATGACTGCAAGGGTTTTAAACAATGGTAATCTAGTACAAGTTTTGTTCTTCTACTTCTTTTTCTTTTTTATTTATTTTTTTTCTATCATGATCTATTTTTATTTTTGTGTTTTTGTAATTTATATGACTGCAAGGGGCTTAAACAATGGTAATACAAGTTTTGTTCTTTACTCTTTTCTTTTTTCTCTATCATGATATATTTTATTTTTTGTGTTTTTGTATGTTTATATGACTGCAAAGACTTTAAACAATGGTAATCTGGTACAAGTTTTGTTCTTCTACTTCTTTTTCTTTTTTATTTATTTATTTTTCTATCATGATCTATTTTTATTTTTGTTTTTTGTACGTTTATATGACTGCAAGGGGCTTTAAACAATGGTAATCTGGTACAAGTTTTGTTCTTCTACTTCTTTTTTCTTTTTTTTTCTATCATGATATATTTTTGTTTTTGTGTTTTTGTACGTTTTATATGACTGCAATGGGCTTTAAACAATAGTAATTTAGTACAAGTTTTGTTCTTTTATTTTTTTTTTTTTTTTTATTTCTTCTATCATGATTTTTTTTTTTGTGTTTTTGTACATTTATATGACTGTAAGGGGATTTTCCGTAACAAAAACTTTTGCTTCTATAGTTCTACTTCCACACCTCTTGCATAATATGTTTACACAATTTGCTATAACAACTTTTATATGAGATCCACTCCAAGAATTTTAGATTTGGCATCCTTCCAATTGAAATTAGATTAGACACATAAATTATGTGGTAGTAACTGATGCTCATTTTCAATTTTTTTTTTTTTTTTTCTTTTATCCATATGATTTAACTATTGTCGTGTTTTCAAATAAGTTATAAAAGGTGAAGTTATGAAAATAGTGGTGCTTATTAGACTAAGGTAATATTTTATTTTTTGCTTGACTCTAACTTATTTTTTGTTTTATCAATTAAAGAGAACCATTTTTTCTCAATTATTATACAATATCTAATTCCTTTTATTTTTCTGTTGTTGGTGCAATTCCATCTATTTTTTATTATTAGTTTTATTTTTTTATTGAACATATTTTTCATAAAATAATTCTGAATATATATTTTGATCCTATATACATTATGTGTTATATATAGAGATTTTTTTTTTTTTTTGCATTACATGGGTTATACCTAAGTATAAATAGGGTAAACTATTGTTTTCGTCCCTAAACTTTGTATGAAGTTCGTTTTTCGTCCCTTCAACTTTGAAAAATTTCGTTTTTCGTTCTTAAATTTTGAAAAAATTTATTTTTACACATGAATTTCGTCCTTTTAAAAAATTGTTCAGGGATGAAGTTCATGAAAAACGAATTTTTTCAAAATTCGGAGGGAAAAAAGAACTTTTGTTGATGTCATAGCTCAAAAACAAGGTACAAAAGTCAATTCTTTTAATTTTTCCTCAAAAACCAAAGGACACGCATAAAAACACATAATAGTTAAAACTAAAGAATCTCTAACACCAACCCCAACTAAAATTTATCTAATGTGAACATATAATTAAGCAAAAAGAAATTGAACAACATCTAGGTCCTTTGTTGTTTAAGCTAAGCGTAGCTAAAATTGTAGTGTCAAATATGCTTACCTCAACAAAGGGACTAAAAGTACAACTGTAAGGTTGACACTACAAGGTTCGAGTTCTCAATATAAAACCCAATAAGTTGAATGTGAAAGAGATCGGGAGGTTTTATGAGCGAAGTGAAAAAACCTAGAGATAGAGATTACAGAGAGGTCGAATCATTGTCTTTTGCGAAAGGCGCCAGATATTCAATTAATTAAGAATAAGCTCCAAAAAGTGAAGGGAACAAAAAACCACAATCAAAGCTAGAAGTCGTTAATATGGCACACCTCTGCATAGTTTAGTTTACCACTATAATGCCATGAGATGGGTGAAGCCTGAAAATCAATCTCACATAGTCACATTCTTTTTCTTCAATGGCACTAATAGGTAACTAAAAAATACAATCAGAACCCAATACCTTCCATACATTGCATGACCTATACATACTATTTAATGCAATAAATAAACCATCAAACAATAAACCATAATTTGAACTCACATCATTTCCCATGAGATTAACACCAACCCCAACTAAAATTTATCTATTGTGAACATATAATTAAGCAAAAAGAGATTGAACAACATCTAGGTCCTTTGTTGTTTAAACTAAGCGTAGCTAAAATTGTAGTGTCAAATATGCTTACCTCAACAAAGGGACTAAAAGTACAACTGTAAGGTTGACACTACAAGGTTCGAGTTCTCAATATAAAACCCAATAAGTTGAATGTAAAAGAGACTGGGACGTTTTATGAGCGAAGTGAAAAAAACCTAGAGATAAAGATTATAGAGAGGTCGAATCATTGTCTTTTGCGAAAGGCGCCAGATATTCAATTAATTAAGAATAAGCTCCAAAAAGTGAAGGGAACAAAAAACCACAATCAAAGCTAGAAGTCGTTAATATGGCACACCTCTGCATAGTTTAGTTTACCACTATAATACCATGAGATGGGTGAAGCCTAAAAATCAATCTCACATAGTCACATTCTTTTTCTTCAATGGCACTAATAGGTAACTAAAAAATACAATCAGAACCCAATACCTTCCATACATTGCATGACCTATACATACTATTTAATGCAATAAATAAACCATCAAACAATAAACCATAATTTGAACTCACATCATTTCCCATGAGGCTCGAAATGGTGATCAAAAAACATAATTAGAACCCCATCCCTTCATATCTTTACTATACCAGTACAGGCAAGGAGGTGGTAAGCTACATTAATAGGAATCAGAGTCGGAAAATAAAACTGAGGATGATAATTATAATTAGAGCCAAATCGAATCCGTGGTGGTTTCATTAAATGTTAGATTAAAGTTCTTTTTAGTCCCCTAATTTTGAAAATTATCATTTGAGTCTTAAATACCTCATAAATCTACCTAACCTAGTGCCCAAAATTCATGGCGACTTCAATAGCGCCATTCATTTGAGATCTGTACAGGACCGAGTTACGGGCGCAACCCCACTTTTTTGTATTTAAATAAGGAAGAGATAAAATGGAGCTCTGGTGACTTTTTTGTTTTTAAAAAAGGAAGAGATAGAATGGAGCTCTGGTGCTATGACCTCGTCTGCCCAGAAAGTCCTTCCCACTTTTTTGTCCGTAATGAGGGAGAGATAGAATGGACTTCCGGTTCTATGACCTCATCCACCAAAAAGTCCTGGGACAAGCCATACACTCGGATATCTTGAATTTGAGTAGCTATTGATTGAAAAAAATTTATGAAAAATTTTAATTGTCCCTTGAATTACCGAAATATGATATTTACGGGAAACTCCTTGTCAAGGCATGTGCACGCGGAATAGTCCACTGTTGTTGTCAATAAGTTGGGTAGTGTAAATAGACTTAGAACATTGACTTGTTAATATTGGTGTATAATAAATATGGTATTAATCAATCACAACCAACAACATACCGTATCAATTGTGGAAAAAGAAGTATGTTCCTAATATTGACCATCCTTCATTGTATAGGCACTCCATTTTGGAATCGGGAGTTGTAATCGTGTGCTGTGAGACGATATTTCCTCTTGGCTGGATGATGAATAGAGCTTTTTTTTTTTTTCTTTTTTTTTGGGGTGGGGGGTTTATAGACGGTTTTATAAACGAAATACTATAGTAGCAGAATAGCTACGAGAAACAAACAGATGAGATAGTTAGAAAAGTACAACAGGATATCAACACGACCAAAATTAAAAACACTAAAATATGCCTATCAAAGAAGGCCATAAAATGGGTGAATCATACCCAGCCGCCCCTCTCTCCAGAAAAGAAAAAAAAAAAACCCTAACTGAGCTCATCTTCTCTTTGCTTGGGCACACGATTGGCGCCGTGCGCCCCACCCTTCTCCTTTCCTCATCTTCTCCGATCCCCTCTCCCTTTCTTTTCCTTTTGCTTCTCCCTCCCTTTTATAGGTTTATCACTGCCCTTTCGTGGGTTTTTTTGCCGCCCCTTATGGGTTTCTCTCCGCCCTTTGTGGCATTTAACCAGTCCCCTTGGTGGCTTGCGGCTCCTTGATGGCAAGGGGTTCCTGATGTGGCTAGGTTTGTCCCTTTGGCATATGATTTGGAGTCTTCTTCCAACTCGAGCACTTCCCCTTGAGAGATTCAGATCTGAGTCTCTCCTTCTCTATCCTCCTTGTTTGAGGTTAGATCTTTTTAAGCACCTAATTGTTGTGTGCCCCTATGCTTGGATCACATGGCCTTTGTTGCCATGGTTATACCGATTTGAGCAACAAATCATCCGCTCAGTTGAAGATTGGTTCTCTGTTGTGCCTGCTTGTCATTTGTTTATCTGGACATCTTTGGCTATTGATGCTCTCACTGCTCTCCTTGTAGTTTGCAAGTCTCATGTATTGGGTCCTTTTGTTGTGTTCTTTGTTGTTGTCTTTGTTGTATATTGAGTTTTTATGTGTTTTTGTAATGGATTTCTCCCCGGATTTGTAATTCTCTCCTCTGTTTTTGAGGACTTGGTTGCTGGGAGGCTTCCCTTTCTTTGTATCCTGGTTCTTTAATATATAAATATATTTTACTTAGAAAAAAAAAAAAAAAAAAGAAGGCCATAAAATGCTACCGTTAGATAGAGCCAAATCATTACAAAGTGTGTACAAGATGCTCTGGAAACTCATACGAGAGACAACAACATAAAGGTTATAACCTTTAATTACCTACAGAACCACAAGTAGACCCCCCAAGCCACAATCCCACCAAAAAAAAGAAAAAAACAAAACAAAACAAAACGGTAATTAAATAGCATTCCAAAACAAAGGAAAATGATAAAGAAACCATATACTGTTACATGATACTATATAATTTTTGGGGGCTAAATATGTTACATGATGATTTATTTATTAAACCACCCTGGAGCCAGCAACAGGAGCAGCACCCTTATGTATTGGATCAACACCAGTTGTTGCACCCATGCCATAATCTGTGTCGCGGTAACCAGGGCCATACTTGCTGCTGAACATCCCAGCATGAAGCAACAAAACGTACAACAATTGGGTGAATGTTAGAATTATTATGAATGCCTCCACCATCTTCAATCTCCACCCCCTGTAACCTCCTATGTTTATTTCCTTGCACGCCAACCTGTAAGGTTTAAAACCAATTAATATATATATTTGGGTTGAGTTTAGTTACAAGGATGTAGAAATTAATTACCCAAATGCTAGTGCAGTGATAGCCCATGCCACTACTGATGATGATGCTGCTGCGGATAGACTGTCACTCCTCCAAGCTCTGATGTGGTTTCCACCCAGAAACTTTGATACTACGCCAAGAACACCAGCCAATATGGCGAAAGTCAAGAAGAACATTGTTGCACTATTACCTCCAAAACCTGTTGATGTAAATGAAGTTATCGTTAAAGGAAGTGGGAGAGCCTCCAAATTGTGTGTAAGATTGAAAGGGAGAGAGCATGGAACTTACTAGGATGGTTGGTTTGGCCATTGATAAGCCTGTTAAGACACCAACTAGCAAAACCGACCACAATAAGGTACATAATCAAGTTTATAAACAGCAAAGGAGCTGCAATGTTCCTTCCCACTGTTTGAGCCATCTTTCTTCCTCTTTCTAAGACCAAATAAAGCGCCTTCTAGCTAAAACAAATAACTACAATTAAGCTTGCGAATTTCTTTAGATTTATCTGCTTCCTGGTAGTGAGTGGTATTGGTAGGAGCAAGGAGATTTGGTGGTGAATGTTTATATAGAAGAACAAAGATTATAATTCCAGGATACGTGTAAGCCAATCAGGTTTTGCATGTGTACTTTTGGTTACAGGTGGTGGGACACTTGTCAAGTTTGAAATTATCCATGCCATCACCACTCCTGCTAAGTTTTGATTGTCAAAGTTTAATCTGGCGGTGCATTATCCAGAGAATCTCTACCATACGTCTCAGCTACATGGTCCACCACCCCTGTGGGCCCACTGAATTAATTATCGGTGCCAATTTTATGTATTTCCTTCTGATTGAGCTGCACTTGTAGAAGTTCTGTTTTAGCCACAAAAAAAAAGAGAATAAAATTCAGGTTCTCTTCAATTTTTTTTCTTTATTTAAAATCATGGGAAACAGTGATAATTTATGGTTTTGTTCAAATTGCTCTTAGATTTGATGAGTTTATAACTGGTTTTTCTGTAGCCAATAATAACTTCTGCTTGGAAGGTTTTTTCTAGAGCTCTCTTTCTAGAATGGTCCATGCCGTTCAATCATGGGCCATTACAGTGAGAGCTGTAAGTTTTATCCTTAAAAAGATTATGTATATCTGGAGAAATTAAGAAACATTGCGTAGCCAAATATTGTTTCTCTTCTTTAAATTGGGAGTATGTTGATTCTTCTGTCGGTTGTCCAAAAACAGATACGAAGGTAATTAATTATCAACCAGTCATGTATAGTCTCTCCTCTTGTGAAAGATGAGATTTTGGTTCCAATGTTTCTTATTGTTTCATTATCAAAACTAGACGATTGGCTGATCAAAGCGTTAGGAAAGGCCTTGGTTCATGCTCATGCCAAAGCCCAACCCAATGGAGTGTCCGGATAGTGGGCTACGGTTCAGGCTGCCGCTTGGGCTCAAATCAGCTTTCGCTCGTGTTAGTTTGTGACATCTACAATAACTTGACATGTGCAAGGGGAAAGTAAGCTGTATTTTACCTCTTTTTTTTGGTGTCCACAAATATTATAAAAAATTATTTCAAGTGATAACAAAAGGAATTATATTCATGACAAAAAGTAAGTGAATTATTGGTGTCCTTGCTCGTAACCATGAATTTCAATTTGGTACATATAACAACATATGGACAAGTGAAAGCCAATCAAATGGCTAATATTATTATCTATCTTATCTACACTAATAGACATATATTCTAGTTTAGACTCTACATAGTTTATTATTAATGGTTCGATTTTTTTTTTTTTTTTCTTTCTAGTTTTTAGATTCTACAGTACTAATTAAATTAGCAATAATACTACTTAAGTTTTCAAATTTATGTTCTATATGCAATATATATTTATAATCATCTTTCCATCTTACCATTATTATATGATTTCATTCTAAACTATTGTTGGTACTTAAGACCATGAACAAAACAATAATTCCATATGAATTTAAGTGGTCAAGTTTCTCCGATAGGGCATGATTCTCAGTAACTTCATGTAAACTTATTCAAATGATCAACCTATCCAAGGCACCAAAGGCTTCCTCTTAATCTTTAAGACACCCAAGTTAAAGTCGGCAAAGTTCTCTCACCTGAGAATTTATATAGCCTTCATTGTATCCCACCTTTCAATTTTAATCTTTGTATTTTGTCCTTAATGTAATCTTATCATTCAAGTGTTATTAGGGCTACAAACGAGCTGAGCCAAGCCAAGCCGAATATTAAAAATTTAGGATTATTTATTTAATTTTATTTCAAATATGAGCTAAGCTCAAACTTATCAACAAACTAGATTACACGTTCAAGTTTAATTCAATCTTTTTTGACACCCCTCTCGCAATGGTCATATTGCTTTGGATTTAGAAAATCCTAGCCAACCATGTTGTCAATGGATTTGGAAAATCAACAACATCTATCCCTCGTGTAGCATCCTTTCTCTAGTGAGTATGTCACAACTCACAACAGGTTGCCCACCAAGGTTCTTCTATTCAGAAGAAAGATTCTTTATGAAGACTTATGTCCCCTTTGCAAAGCTGCTCTTGAGACCCTAATTCATATCTTGCGGGATTTTCCTAAATCCCTCTCGTGAAACCTATTTGGCTAAGCATTGATGTGTCCCCCATGCCACAATTCTTTTCTGATTCAAATGTGAAAGATTGGGTGAAGATGTGGTCTCTCTCCTTTCTAGTAACTACCTCTCATTCTCTCTCTTTGGAAAGACGTGTTTCCCATTCTCAGCTGGACGATTTGGTCTTCCCACAACAAGGTTGCTTTAGAAGGTGTTGAATTCAATCATCATCAAATTCTTCACATGGCCAAATCTCTAACAATTGAATTCTTTTTCTCTTTACCTCAGATTGTTGATAAGCCCCTAAAAAGTAGCTTGCTTATAGGGTGGAAACCCCACCACTTGGGTTTTTTAAGCTCAGCGCAGATGGCTCTGTTTTGGGTAATCTTCTAACGCAACACTAGAATCACAAACTCCCTAGCAAATGGACTTTTGGGCCTTCAGGATGGGATAATTCTAACTCGTAATCTTAACATTAGCAAACTCATCCATGAGATAGATGCTAAATCATTCTCAAGTCTAAGAATCAGTTCACTTTAGATGCTTACCCTTACGTACAGTGCTTTGATTTATAAATGCACGTAACTAATCTTATCTCTGTGGGCTTTGTGCCTTGAGCCCACGTAGAGGTAGTGACTCACAAGTGAGGGGAAAATTGTTAGGTATACACGTGTGAGTAGAAGTTCTCACATGGAGAAAGAGTAAAAATGTTGAGAAATTAATATAACATAATAGGTTTAAACTTTTGAGTAAAGTGGTATTTTATATATTATATTAATTTCTCAATTAAAGGATCCCTAATATGTTATTTCCCCAACAACTACTATCACAAAACACGCCTAATAAAGCCCACAGAAACGATCTTGGAAAGAGACCCAATAAAGAGAGTCGCAAATGGGTGCTAGTTCAAAGAAGAATGACGCAACGCAAGGTTCTTATGGATATAAACATACATGATTCTCCACATAGAAAAAGAGTAAAGATGTTGAAGAATTAATATAACATAATTAGACACAAACCCAACTTTTAGATTAAGTGGTGTTCCTATATGTTATATCAATTCCTCAATGAAAGGCTCTCCATGATGTTATCTTCCAACACTAAAAGTTTCAAAATATACCCTTTTTTTTTTAAGATAATAGTGGCTATATCTCATGTTTACATATATTTAACAAAGCTCCTCATCGGTTAAAGTCCGTGAATCTGATGGCCAACTCTGAGGCTGCTGGATTCGCAGACAAATTGTCTTGGGTTCTATAACATGAGTTATGTTGCTTTTAGTGGTCTCGTGTAGACTTGCAATCTTCCATCACCAAATAAGACCTTTAGTACTACTCCACTTTTGAGAGAGAGAGAGAGAGATGGGTATCTAAATTTCTCTACAGAGGTAGTGTTGCAGATGACCTTTATTATTCAGGTTTGAAATATTAATTCTTAAACTCCAATATGATGAAGATTTCTTAGTTTATGTCATGTTTTGTGACATCAACTATCAAGAAGTTCAATTAAAAAAAAAACTATCAAGAAGCATTAATATCACATGAATAAAAGTAATCATTTTGGCAATGTCCTTCGGAATATGCTTACCAAATTGGTTAGCATCAGAAGGGTGAGTGAGCAAGGGATGAGTGAAAGAAAAGGGAGGTAAGGTGAGGTGAGGGACGCCATTGAAATTCGGTCATGGCAAAGAGCATGAGAAAGAAGAGCAAATAAAAGACCTACCTATAGCAAGGAAGAGAGAGAAAAAAAATTGCAATAAATAAGTTCGCTAATGTTGAGGTTAATAAGTTATACTTCATAAAAGTTACGTTATTTTTACATCATTGATTTTGAAGAGATCTATTAGTAAAAAAGTAGATTTAACTTGAACCCATATATAAATATATACTGGCGAAGGCAAGGGGGGCAAGGGGGAGCAATTGCGCCTCTTAACCTCCCAAGATTTTGGTATATAATATTTCATAAAGGTCGCACAAGTCATTTTGCCCTCTTTGATAGGGATAGAAAACCTCTCTACAATTTATTTAAGAAAAGAAAAATACATCATAACATATTTCACAACAGTTGACTATAGACTTATTATTAAGAAAAACAAGCAAGCATATCACTTTTGACTTTTCCTCTTTTTCCCAACAAAATACTTACTTTGCGAGTCTAAAATTAATTATTATTTTTTGCTTGTATTAGCTTTCTTTCTCACGGCAATTCAATGGCATACAAGAATTCAAAATGTTGATGTCACATAATAATAATTATTATTATTAATTATTAATTATGATTATTATTATAACCAACTTATGTCTTTGTACATTATACTAAAACTCTAGAGCCTTCACTTATCTACTTATAGTTAAGGGTAAATTACACTAATATCCCATTTTATTGAAGAAACTAAACTTGTTACACCTTAGTTTGAGGAAAAGACACTCTGTTCTAAAATTTGCAATAATTAACACTCCGCCCCTTTTTCTTTTCTTTTTTTGTTTATTTTTTATTAATTTTTTTAACCAAAGCCTAACTAACCAAAGTTAAAAAGAAAAATTATATTCCAATTATTTTAAGTTTAAGTGGAGAATATTTCTTTAAAAATTTGAAAAAAGAGGGCTGAGTGTTAATTATTTTACAAATTTGGGAATGAAGTGTCATTTTTCCAAACTAGAGTGTAGCAAGTCTAGTTTAACCAAAAGAATGAGGTGTTCAGTGTAATTTACCCTATAATTAATTAAGATTATAGAGAAACTTGATCATAATAATAATAAATCTGGATCAAAATCTTGTAGTTAATTCTTGTTATTAATATTGATAACATTTTTCTGATTAATTTCACTTTCAATCTTGTCTTTTATTAATCTTGACCATCTTGAACTAAAATCTAGCTCCGGCCACTATATATATAAAAGTTACTTAGCTACCAACGGGAAAAAAGTATTCAATGTAAACTGTTTCAGTGAGGAATTTGAGGTTGACCTCACAGTCTTCAAGAATCAAGATTTCGCTAATTTAATTACATTTCCACGAGTATGAAGTTAATGTTTATTTAAGCAAAAATGTCTATTTTATCTTTTTCGTGCAATAAATTATATAGAGAATAATTTTATTGTGAACGCAATTATTTAAAACAGAGTTTGACTTCACTGCATCATTTCTTAAGAGAATGAGTGATAAAAAAGAAATAGAAAAAATTAGAGCAAATAACTCTATTCTCAATCTAAGTTCTAAATTCTAACACCATCATTTTGAAGAATGTGAGATGGTTAAAGACATGACAATTTGCACAAGAGCGGGCCCTCCTCATGCTGTATAATGTATAAAAAAAAATATTAACTTGATTTGTACCTAGACTTTGGCACCTATGGAGAACAGAGATTTATATTGGAATAAATAGTCAGGACAAACCATTGGATGATATTTTAATTAGTAAAATTACCATACATCATGCAACAGTTACACTCAATAAATTTAGAAAAAAAAAATGTATGGCAAAATTTTCAATTTGATCTTATAAGCCAATATAAAAGGCCGTTCAAATTAGAAAAGGTAGATAAATATATATATATATATTTTATCCCTGATTCGAAGAGATGAAAGGGATATCCTTGCATAGGATCGGGCCGTTCAGCACCATTTTGGCATTTTAGACTTGATTTCTTGACACAAAATTAATTTTAATTTTATGTGTATTTTTTATATCATAATACCTTTATTTATTAATTTGTATATTTAATTTAATAATATAATTTTATAAAAATAAGAATATTAATCCCAAAAAATTTAAATAAATGAAAGATGTATCTTAGATCGTATTCACACTTTGACTAAAGTTTACTCTCAACTTGGAATTTTTTTTTTAGGTTTTTTGAGTAGATCACCTTCCTCCTCCCACACAGGGTTGTGGGCTCCACACATGGGTCCCACCAAAGCCCACTTTTTGTGAAAGGGGGGAAGACTCCATCCGAGTTACCTAATAATTTTCCCTCAACTTGGGACATACCATTAATTTATTAATTTGATTATTTGAAAAGGTCTCTGATGGTTTGGAATCAAATTAAGATATTGAAATATTCTCTTGGAGATTGATTCTTTTGTTGTTTTCATTTTCTTTCTACTAACAAAGATCCCCTTTCATGACATCCTTGCCTTGTAGATAAACATAGACGGTACATTTTACTTGAGTAGTTCAAAGGCATGGATTTATTAATTGTCATAAATAAACCTACCTATTCTTACCCCCTATTTTTAGTTTAATTCAAGAAAGAGACAAAAGAGCCTTTAATTTATTAAAGGTGATGCTTAATTGCTTATGTTAATTGGATAATTATATCATACTTCAGGAGTACATTAAATGCGTACTCCCTCCTCTCATAAAAGCGGTAGATCCCGCTAATTAAATTTATGGTGGGACCCACTACTTCTGTGAGTAGAGGGAGTATGTATTTAATATACTCCCAGAGTATGATATAATTTTCCATGTTAACTTATGATCCAATATGAACTGTTTTGGAAAGGAAGCTGAGTTTTGACACTTTGGCCTCAAAGGCAAGATTTCTAAAGTCCAATTGCATCTTTCATCGTGTCAAGTTAATTATAATTTCATTTAAGCAAAAGGTGAAAACTGAAAACTACTTTCATACTATTATCAAAAAAAAAAAAAAAAATCATACCAACAAATGAGACGTAGAGTGTTCATTAAATCTTAGTGTTAAAATAATTTATTTTATTATTTTATGTTATTTAAAATATATATTGTGTAAAAATATAGTTGTATTTATTTAGAAAAAAAGAAAAGTAATATTTCAAAAAAAAATTAAATAAAGTGGTATTTTAAACCAGAACACCAGATCTAAAACAAATTAACAAAAGAAAAATTGGCTCCTCTCCAACGCATTTGACATCTGATGTGACATAATGACCAAGCTTTATATAATTTGGTCCCGTCATAGTTTTCCCATTATAAGTTTATAAGACTATCTTCGAGATTTATGACAAAGCTTTTGTGTGCGTGTTTGAACTTGGAAGGAATTTATCTTCATTAATCAATTTCTATCAAATATATTATTTCAAAATAAAGTTTCTTTTTCAATGCATATGCTACACACTTATACATGCTGCGTCACGCCACTTCTGAGTATTATGTAATTGGCAAGTATTGTATAGCATTATTAATATTAGAATAATCATCTGAACATAATAAATTTGTTGGGCTAGATAACTCCTTTTTTATTCAATAGTAATATATAAGACTTATAGTTGTCTTTTAACAATTTTTTATTTATACACAAGCATTGCATATGCCCCATAAGTTAATATATCTCTCTCTCTTTTATATATATATATATATATATATATATATATGTGTGTGTGTTTGTGGTTGTCTATGTTATGTACATATAATACTATAAAAATCAACTTAAAATTTAAAGTTTTATTCTAAACATTAAAAAAATAATACTATAAAAATCAAATTAAAATTTAAAGTTTTATTCTAAACATTAAAAAAACTGTAAATTATGATAAAACAGTGCCGTACAAAGTAGTTATTAAAATACTTAGTCAAATTATATATTCAACCCATCTAGGTCCCAAAATGCTTAATTTTCATAAATTGCTTGCTAGGACTACTTTACTTCATAATTATGATGCGCAATGTGAGATGATTTTCCCATGAAGTTGAATTATAGATTTGTGAAGGCTAGATTGTGTGAATGCTATGTGTAATGCCATTAGGCGTTGCTTCTGCATTGGGGGTCATGGAAAATTAGTCACCTGTGCTCATTGCTCATTTCTAATTAATGATCGAAACATGAATCACGGAGGGTTCGTAGATCAAAGCTCTACTTCATCATTAAATGGGTTAAAGAAAAAATTCCAATCAAAACATGCTTGTGATGAGAACATGCTTGTGATGAGACTACATGTATAAAATAGCCCATGTTGCTGCATTCACCTAATAAAGGGGGGTGGGGAGGGGGTGAATGGTACTTATATAAAAATAAATAAAAGGGAGTATAAAGAAAAAGATAGAAATCCTGGTTAATTGGATTTGTTTGACAAATTTAAATCTTCACTTGAAATTACCTCACGGAAGTCTTATTGTAAAATGGCAACCAAAGAACATATCAATTTGGATTTGATGTAGCCATGTAGGTTCATACTCTATTTGGAAATAATCCTAAGTAGTTTTTTTTTTAATTCAATAATTAGAAGAAGAAGAAGAGTGGTCTAAACCTTTGACTTCTCTTTTGTAAACATTATAAAGTGTCAATTGAGTCTTAGAAATTCTAAAAAGTTATATATATATATATATGGGCAAATTACAGCGACATCACTTGAAGTTTTGTGAAATGACAATACTCCCTCCTATTTTAAAAAATGAAAGGGCAAAGTATTATTTTATAAAAAATGTGAGAAGGCAAAGTGTTATTTTCTAACAAATGTGAGGAGATGGAATTTCATTTAATAAAATAGAAGGGGGCATATAGTAGAGAGAGAGAGAGAGAGAGAGAGAGAGAGAGAGAGAGAGAGAGAGAGAGAGAGATGAATATAAACTATTAGTTTAATGGATAAGTGAGTAATTATAACCCAAAATAATTTGACTAATCAACCTATACCTAGGGGTTTAATTTTTCAAAATAAAAGTTTAAGTATCAAACTATACTTTAAGTCCAATAATGATATTTGTAAAACCCAACAAAAAAGAAATCTAAAAATCCAAAGACAAGGGTATCTATTCATGAGTTTGGACCATTCTACCCCATTTCAGATGAGGTTTATAAACGGACCGAGATCTCATGCAATACTTACTTTTAATATTGACCATCTAATGAAAAATGATTTTTCATCTCATCCATTTTCTAAATCTTGCATAGGATCTCAATCCCTTATAAACAAAAACTTTTTGGTAATTCACATGATTTCTTAATTTACACAAAAAAAAAAAAAAAAAAAAAAATTTGGCTTATTTTCCACAACTCACATAAGAAATTAAGAATATTAATATTTTACATAATATCGGTTACAGCGTTAACCTTGTAAACAAATGAAGGTTGTGTCTAGACAAAATTTAATTTCAAGCATAAATATACAATACCCACATGTTTTCTCATACTCGATCTGTTGACACCTAGGGAAAATTATTAGTAATTTTTAACGAGATTGCATCCATCACTTAATATAAAATAAGCAGTCTAGGCATTGGTGATGAACAGTACAAAGGATAACCTTTTTAAAATAAAACCCGTACGAAGGCATGGATTATTGTTGTATTATATGATCATCTTATTTCTTTACAGTTTTAAATTGTCGAGATTCGGCGTAGACCACAATAGATTAAGCTCTACATCCAAGGTTTAATAATACCAATTGAAGGAAAAGAGGAAAAACAGAAGAAGAAGCAAAAATAAGAGGAATAAGCTCATCGACTAAGAATATTATTCAATATTTTGGGGTAATGTTCCTATATTTCACATAAATGATACATCTTATCATGCATTTGTTAATGAAATCTGTGAGTTGAGCAGGTTACTGAATAATTTTATAGAAGGTGGGAAACTGAATTTGACCTCAAAGGCAAGATTTCTAAACTCCAATTACATGTCTCATCGTGTCAAGTTTACATTACGTATATGGAATAAGAGTTGAAGACTTTCTTTTATAACAAAATAAGAGTCAAGAATCAAGACAAGTGGTCCACAGTTTGTCCCACCACACTGCATGCATTATATAATGTTTTCTTCATTTGTAAACTAATATATGTGTGAGGAGGAAAATATTTTTCTTACTAGCGACAATTTTCATAAATTTTCTACTCAATGATAAGGTTATAACCGGGGTTGATTGTTTCGAACCAAACTTTTTTAATGCATATATAATAATCGGCTTCATCAGTGTGTATATATATAATATCGTATCTTTTCTTTTTTCTTTTTTTTGTTAAGATCAATATATATAGACTATAGTATCACTGGTATTAGAATAGTTAAGACTAATGCACAGACCATTTGGTCTAATTAATGCATTTTTTTATTTTCCACCTATAAAATTTCTACCTTTAATAAAATAAAATAAAGCTCAGGCAAATCATCTTAATATAATAAAATATCAAGAATTAGAATCATTGCCGTTTTCAAAATTGATCACAAAATATAATAATAATATAATATATATATATATATATAATATATTTTTACGATTTATTATTCATACCGGAATGTACCGCGTGTGTGCCTAAAAATATATATATCAAAACCCGGATTTTTTTGACGTCACTATATAACTAATATATATTTGTTTCTATTTACATTTAGACATACATTTGTCTCAGCTTGGTATTTGTCAAAAAAAAAACATACATTTGTCTCTATATATCCTTGGACATACTTATATACAGATATTGTGCATGCTTATGCAACACATTATCTATATACATCTTAAGATCAATTTAGACAATAAATGCAAATCATGTGAACAATAAAAAACCGATAAAAAGATAGCATATATATATATATATATATATATCTTATTTTTATTTGTTAGGATTTTTTAAAATATGAATAAGTTATGTTGTAATTTTTTCATTCCACACTTATAACTCTCATAGAATGATTTTTAATAACCAGATAAATCTCAAGTATAACTTACGTCACTTTTGGTTAAACTATAAAATGATTAAATTATAACAATTTTTAAACCATGTAGTAATCAATTTTTTTATTGTTTTCTTATTTGTTTGTGAATTTCTTTGATGTAATTTTTGTTGATATATTAATTTTGTTTCATTCTAATTAAACAACACACACTTATATCTTTTATATGTCAAAATCATTCATAAAAAAATAAATAAATAAAATAAAACATTTCCTATTTTATCGATGCCTTAAGGTTTAAAATATATAAAGAGAAAATGAGGATAGGGAAAATAATGAAGCTAAGTTTTATTTCAACAGTGATATAAAAATCGAAAAATAACTAATTCATGCAAAAAATCCTTAGCAGATAAGCAAAATATATATAATGAGTATAATATCGCTTTATGGGTTTTTTTACATTAAAATATCACTGAATATATACATATGAATGGCTTTTTATATTTAATATCGGTCTCTCATAAATTTTGCCTCCTCTCAAGTCAAATCATGCCTTTGTCATTGCTCAAAGATGCTAGTTGAGTTACAAGGCTTTTAGCAAGATATTCTAAACTTGTTTTAGGTGAGGGTTGGGATAATTTAATTTCATTATCTTATATGGTTTAAAATTTAAAGAGAAAGTTTTTTTTTTTTTTTTTTGAATAAAATTTAAAGAGAAAATTAGGTAGGAATAAATATACCTAAAAAAAAAAAAGGCTTAAGAAGCCTAGCTGATAAGCTTAGACATGAAATTTAGCAACAAAATCATTCTCATACACAAATATCTAAATCTCTAGCAAAAATAAATAAATAAATAAACAAATATCCAAATGAGTTAAAACGATGTGAGTACTCAATTTCAGATTTGATTGATGGCCGTATCTGTAATTGGCTTATCAATTCTACTTCTTCCAATCTTTTTTTTTATTATAATTATTATTCAATAGATTTTCAAGCGTCAGTCATTCAATTAAAAATCAAATGCTTAAAAAAAGACAGGTCATATGTACAGTATGCAGAAGTTTAATTAATGGGGGAAAAAAAGTTATAAAATGATGGTATTTTCATTATTATTTCATTTATGTATTATGGTTTTCTAAGTAATTTTTATAAGGTTTTTGGTACCATAATACCATATGTGCCAAATAAATCTTAATTACTTATTCTGTGAATTTTTATTACTTTTATTTAATATATGAGAGGAATTTTATAATTTTCCCAAATATTATCTTTTTTATTGGTTTCATGATTTAATCGCTTAAAATGGCCATATGTATCTTGCGAATCTTGCACATAATGCAAACTTATTTTTTTTTGTCGGAGGAAGTCAAGCTCACTCCCATGAGGGTATCCGGTGGGTGGAACCCAAATTCACACCTTTGGGGAAACAAAACATGCCACTAGGCCAAATGGCATTTAACACATCATGTAAACTTTTTTTAAAAAGAAAAGGTCTATTGGAGTTGTTATCTTATATATCGGTTGCATGCAACTAAATTATGTCTCACAACACGTGGAATCCATGAGTGTATAATTGATGTATAAATAATTCTCTAACCCACTGGGGTGCAAACAGTGAGACATTGGTTGCAATGTCACTGTGGTCTATTGGAGTACAATGTCATCCTAGCTCATGTCTAAGGTTGTGATACTCTGGTTCAACGCAATTGATGTATAAATGATTCTCTAACCCACTATGGTCTATTGGAGTACAATGTCATCCTTAATCATGTTTAAGCCTCGAATTAGTGATCATTAGGGAGCACACCAAAGACCGGAGCAATTGAGCTACCCTCTCAAGATTAGCTCAAATAAACCTATTATCAGCTAAATTAGATATTAATATATCAATCAAGATAAATTCAAAACAAATATATATATATATATATATATATATATATATATATATATATATATATATATTGAAAAGAACTTATTATCTTTCTAAACTTTAATTAGTATACGAAAATGTCTCTTTTGCTTGATAATGATTTTTCATATAAAATTCATCAAGTTAAAAGTACTAACAAACATAAAACTACAATTATTTTAATGCAATTTAGAAGAAAAAAAAAAAAAACTCGCCGTTATTCCTTCAAGCATTATTAATTATTTGTAACTCCTTCAAGCATTATTATTTGTAACGTTAACTATTCGTTTAAACACTATAATAAATTTAATATTTTGAGTATCAATCAAATTTTGACAAACAATTGATTATATGTTTCATTAAAAAATGGTGGATTGTATTTCTTAAAAAAAAAAACTTTATTTTCTAAGGGCGGCCACCTAGGCCATAGTTGTTTTTTGGAGGCCACAGTCCACAGGATAACCAATTAATATTCATTTTTGGTACTAAGGAGGCGTTTGGTTCGCTTGATCTTAGATTATACCGTAATGTAACATTCCTATAATCCTTGAATCATGGAATCACATCAAGGAAATGTTGGATTATGATGTTTGGTTCATTAATTACATCCCCTTCACATTCCAAGAATGTAACATTCCAATGCTTGTTTGGTTTTATCACATTTCTAGGAATCATTACAATTTTTTATAATGAATTCCAAAAGTACCCTTGTGTATAACATATAATACCCTAACATTAATAAAATGACTAAAATATCCCTAAGACCTATAACTATTAAAAAAATCATATAATTATATAAATAAATAAATAAATCTTTCATATAACTATTAAAAAATAATTCATATAGCTATAAAAAAAAATTCATATAACTATGAAAATGACTAAAATACCCCTTAAGACCTACAACTATTAAAAAAAATCATATAATCTTAAAAAAAAATTATATAACTATAAAAAAAAAAATAAAAATAAAAATCATTTAATTATTAAAATGACTAAAATAACCCCTAATACCTATAAATATTAAAAGGAGGGTGGATAAAATTCATTAAACTAATTCTCAAAGTTACCTAAAAAAAATATTCTAAATTATAAGTAAGCAACTAAGTTATTCTAAAAATATAACTAATAGCTAGAATACACATAAAGTGTCATTGATAGAAATAAATTGGTCTACAAATAGTTCCAATCTATTCATGTACTTAACTACAATATTAGAAAAGAGAGGGAAAGAGACAAAAGAAGAAATAATGTTGGTTTTCATGAGTACACCAAGCAAAGCTTTACATAACTAAAGCCTCTTTTGAAGCAAGCTGTACACATACAACTTCTTGAAATGCCCTCCCAATGTGAAAAAATAATCAGTCTTGTTGCAATCAGCAGTAATAATCCCTCCAACTTTCACAATTTCTTCATCAGTCAAGCCCCCTCCAGCAAAAATAAGCTCCTCATGTACTTTCATTCTTCTATCTGCCCCATCTGCCTCATGCTTAAAAGTTTCAGCAAGTTTCTTCATACTTTCAGTGGCTCCTTCATAAACTTTACCCATATTACTCAAGTTATCCACTAATTGCATAAACACAGGATCACTTTTCTTTCCTTTCTTTCTCTTGGTTAATGTTGATGTTGAAGTACCAGATGGGTTATCTGATGATCCAGCTACTGGTGGACCTTGTGTGCTTGCAAGAGATGCAGCTACTGGTGGACCTTGTGTGCTTGCAAGTGAGTCATTAGTATCATCCAAATCTTCATTCTCTTCAGCTTCCTCCCTGTTAACAGTTTGCGCCATATCAGAAGGGCCTTCTGCACTAAACCCAGTTGCTCTATCATTCCCAAAAACATGAGCAAGATCATCATAGTGAGGGAACGGCTTATTCCTTAAACCAGCAGCACCGGGATGACCCTACGATATTGGCATTTTAATTTCATCAGTTATCAATACATGGAACTAATTCACATTGTATTACTTCAACTACAAAATTTAAATTGTATTCACATTTGTATTTTATCTTAGATTATAAGGGGTTGGTAAGCCACCCAAATCCCTAAGCATGAGCATCATAGCCCACTAGGCCCACTTAAAACTATTTTCTAAATTCAAACTGATTCCAAAGCTAGACTCCATGAACTAAAATTTCTAGAACTAAGCCTCACGAGTCACGATATTAGTAAATCAGGGAACCCACATGGGAAGTTCTCAGAATCAAGCAGCTTTGTGATTCACATGGAGACATTGAAACTAAGAAAAGAAAATTCAAGTGGCAGTCCCTATATAATTCACATCCATGTCAACATTAGTGGTTAACTTAAATCACCAAGGGGGAAGCTAGGTAGCTCATCATTAGGTTATGATTGTAAAAAACCACCAAGGAGCCCTCAATTACATCCCTTTGTGCTGTCTCATAGATGATAGATCTTTGGGGAGAGTTCTAACTGCGAACAATTTGAGACGATGGAAAATTATCTTAATGAGTTGGTGTTGTATGTGTAAGGTGGATGGAAAAATTAAGAGTAGCATATTCTTGTACAATATTTTCCTTTTCCTCTAGTAAGTATTCTTGTACAATGTATTCTCAATATATATATATATATATATATATATATATATATATATATATATATATCACATTATAGTCAAGACCATGCAGGGTGGTAAGGGGACCCCTAAAATCTGTAAAATATACACCCTGAAATGTTACCTTCAGAATCTCAACAGCAGACAAAGCTTTAGCACACTGAACAAAACACTTTTCAATCTACATTTTAGTGTTTAATTATGGAAAGACAACCAATTTAAATCAAAAGAACATAATTTCTATTTAGTATTGAAATTATCATTCCCTTGCTAATTTTTTTGGAATTCTTTGATTATTGTTCTGTTCGATCTTAGTTTTTTCATCAAGTACACGTCTAGTGACCTTGATGCTTTCCATGATCAATAAAACTTATTATTTATCAAAAAAAGAAGCTAAAACTACATTCTGCCTTGCACATCCAAGCACCTAAAACTCAATTTGAGTCCTAAATTTTCACTAGCAACAAGTCCAACCTTACTTACCCTGCCCCCACTGAAAAAAAAAAGAAAAAAAGTCCAAGACATCTCTTATTTAGTTAGACTTCATAGCATATTTGAGCATGTACACCCCACCTTACCACTTGACCAAGACTTGAAAATATTGACATTAGTTCATTTCTCAGAAATTCCGTCAACTAAGCTGGCTTCCCACTAAACTCAATGATTTCAAACCCTTTATCTCACACAATCTGTCTCCAAAATAGCTAAGATCCTAACAGCCCTAACAACAAGCAAAGAAGGCTCCATGACCATGATAAAATCTTAAGCTCCAAAGAACCACCACCAAAAAGTGATAGTATTCCTAAACCAAATCACAAAGCTTCCTCATTCAGCTCTTACAACAAACACAAAAGCCACATGTAATCCACCTACTAATCTAGATTCACTGCATGTAAGCAGCAACACATAATCCACCAATAGATACAAAATTTTCAGAATCAAACTTAATTTTTTTCATCAATTACAGTCCCTACAGCAACATCCAGTTTATTAAATAATCAAAAGCCAAAAAAATCAAAAACCAAAAATTTTCCTTAACTACTTTATACTTCTCCATAAACGTAAAGTTTCCAAGCAATAATTCCACTCAAAAAACCACCAAATACAATGTTATATGCAGAAAACGAAGGAAAGCAAAAAAAAAATTTGAGAATCGAGAACTTACCGATGAAAGCTTCGGTGTCTGGAAGTTAGATTGCGATGATTCCGGCGAGACTCCGACGATCAAGCACCATTAAAACTGCATGATGAGCCATTGCTAGAGAAAGAGGCAGAGAGTCATATGCTAGAGAGAGAGGCAGAGACGGCTAGGGTTTGGAGAGTTTGAAAAAAATTATAACAGTGGCAAGTTTTGTAAATAAGAGTGATTGGGCTGGACAATTTTGTCAACAACATAAATTTTGCCCAAATTTGCACATCACGCGTGTTTTCAAAGAAAGGGAATGTGAGATTCTTCTAATGTAATAAGGTAATCTCATCACACTAATTTTGGATGATGTGATTACTTTTGTAATGTTACATTACGGATATTTAAGCGAACCAAACACCGTGATGTTCCATATTACGCTAATGTCATTACGATCACAGGTATATCACGCGAACCAAACGCCCCCTAAGAGTTTTGTAACTTAATTAACATCTTCTAATGTTTCCAACAAAGACATTTAGTGTTTAAATCTCTCCTACCCCAATTATTGAATTAATATATACAGCCAAGAGGGTGGCTCCCCAGTTTCATCAAAAGGCTCTTCTTCCAACAAATCAATAATTGCTAGTTCTTCACAACCTAGTGAATGGTACCAAGATTCCGAAGACCCCTACGAAGATTATGACTTGGGGGAGGATTAAAGATTGCATCCATCAGTAAAGTATTGTTAAGTAAACATGCTACGCAACCATGTTACTCACCAGCAATAAAAGACGAACAAATGAGTTACTGTTTACAAAAAGTTATTATTCTTGAATAGTACTTTTACTATTTTTCTACAGTAAAAAGAATCTCTCATAATTGTACCGAGGCTGACAGTGAAGAACAGAAAGAATCTATCATAATTATACCGAGATCGGCTTTAACTATTCATCCACAGTTGAAACGCCATAAGAATCTCATTATTGTACCGGGAGATCAACCAAATTGCTCTATTTAAGCAAGGCTCTTTAGCCTTTGTAGAGTAGAACTTCTCAGAGGATTTTGGAGAGCATTCATGTGTTGAATCTCGAAAAAACCTTAAAACACTTGTATCATTTAAATCTTTCAAATGTATTGGAACTTTCAATCAAGCATCTAGTTTATCCAGTAATCTGTGTAAGTACTTTTCAATTAAAAGTAATTACAATTATCCATCTTCAATAATTTTCATTATTACCTTGCTTAAAATTATTTTCAATATTACCTTGCTTTAAAATTATTATTTTCTTTAATTTATTATCAATTGCGCTTCCCCTATATATATATATATATACTATATATATATATATTTGGATGGTCATAAGGTTGCTTGAAATATTTTTTTGAGGCTTAAATTTCAGGTTATAACTTGCTTTGCCACTGACTTGATGATTTATGTTCTATTTTTTTGATAATTCATTCATGAAAAATTATTTAGTAGTCTCGAACTACAAATAAATGCGTAGTCCCCCTTTCACAGAATGGTGGATCCTACCATGAATTTAATTAGTGAGACTCATCATTTATGTGAGAGAGGACTACGCATTTATTTGTAATTCTAGACCACTGAATAATCATTTTTCATTCATATTCTCTTTTTGGTAAAAAGTAAAAATAAATATATAATATATAATATATATATGATTTATGTTCTTACCTTTTTTTTCGAAAAGGTTTGCTTGACAAAAAAAAAAAAAAAAGAAAAAAAAAAGTTAAAAGTACACTACTAAGACAATTAAATCATGTCAATGGTTTTATAAAATAAAAAAAAAAATCATGTCAAAGGGCTTAAAGCTCATCTAACGTCTTAAGGTTCTTTCTTTCGACCTGGTGTGTATGGGATGAAGACCTACCCAAAAATGGTAGGTGTTTAAAGTTTAAAGAGCTTTGAATACTCACGATAACAATAATAATAACAATATAATAATAATAATAAATGGATAAGTACACTTTACTCATTTGTGGCTTGGTTCATTTGCATTTTGCTTATCTGTGGTTTGAAAACTAATACTTTGTCCATTTGTGATTCTCTCTATTAGTAACCGTAATCCACCTTAACTATTTTCTGTTAAAACAAGGGTACACGTGTCTTTTACTTATTATTTTTCTCTTTTCTTTCTCCCATTCTCTCTCCTCTCTTATTGCACCTTCTCTTTCCTTTCTATGTTTCCCCATTATTGCTATACATACCCATTTAATCGTCCCCTTTCCTCTCTACAAATTAAAATAAAATCTTCTTAGTTCTCATCCTTCATAGAAGATCAAATAAGAAAATTGTGCTGAGTACATGGGCTACCAGTTTTAAGGTTGCCGCCTGGAGCTTGAAGTGAGGTTGGCTTGACAACGTAATAATATTACTGCTTGTTGTGCAAACATACTTGAATGGTAGCAAAAATGAGCCTTAGGTGTCCATTATTTGGAAATGAAATTCCCAATAAAAACAATAAAATTAACACTAGAAAGGGATACATAGCCAAGTAATAACAAAATTGACTTTATCTACTATGGCTCAAGTTACTGGAAAAAGGATGAGAAGTAAATAAATGGGCCACTTGATAATTATCAACCCTCACTAAAAGCTTTTGTTAGCACTCAATGAAAAAATCTATTATTAGCACTCAATGAAAAAATCTATTAAATGTCTCTATTCATTCTTTCAAGCATACAAAATTGGAAAATTATTCAGTAGTTTTGGACTACAAATAAATGTGTAGTCCCCCTCTCACATAGTGGTGAGTCCTACTATGAATTTAATTAGTGAGACCTACCATTTATGTGATGAGATCCACCATTTACAAGCTTTCCAAAGCAGTTCTACATAAATGTTGAGGATAACCAAAGGTTGAACATAACTTTCATTCCAAGTCCTACTAGTCCAGATGCATATGCTTTTATAAACGGAATAGAAGTCGTATCAATGCCTTCCAATCCTTATTACACTGCAGCTGAAAATAGATGGTCGGTTAAACTTATTGGCGATCTTCTCACAGTAACTCTTTTATGATTAGTCAAAATCTGATCTACCTAGTTCCACTTCAATTCTTTTTAAGTTTTACCATAATGACAACCAGGAACAGATAAACAGTATGATAAAGATGAAATTGCTAGAAATAGAAAGAGTAAACGAAGTATGGAATAAATAGGCTGCAAATAAAATTAAACTAACAATAATAAAATCTGAAAATAATTGATTGAAATTGAAATTCATAATTCATTTGATAAACTTGATAAACTTACAGAGATAGCTTGAGAGATACGAAAGGAGAAGGTTTTGTTCTCTGAGAGGGAGGGAGAGAGTTTACAAAGAGTTTTCTAAAAGATAGAAGAAGAGGTGATCTAAGCGGTAAAATGAGCGGTCCTTTCTACAAACCAGAAGGATAGTTTATATAGAACTTGAAAAAGTAAAATTGAACAGTAACTTGAACAATAATTTGGTCAAGGCATTTGAACAGTAGTCTTGGTAACTTGAAAAAGTAAAATCTAAATGAAATCTGAAGTTTGAAATTTGTCCGGATCTTCTTGCCAAAAGTAGTCTACTTTAATTTGTCAGGAATCTTGTCACTTTAAAATTTATCAATTTGAAATCATCTTGAAATGGAATTTGTCTAGAGCCTTTGAACTTGCGCCGAAAGTAAAAAGTAGTCTTCTTTAGTTGTCTTTTACATCTTGTCCAATTTGAAATTTGAGTCTTCTTTGTCAATAATTTGCTTTAGAACTTGTCAGGAATCTTATTAGTTTGAGATCAACGGCTGTGATGATGCCGACAATCTAAGTGTCCATATTGTGGATAGCTTCTTCATCAAAGTCATAATCTTCTTCTTCATTTTCGTAGTAGGCGTAGTCTTCTTCTTCGAGAATTTCATTTTCATGGAGTTTCCAGTATGCAATATACTCTTTTGTAGTTTGACTGTTCCATAATTGGGGTTCTGGGTATGAGTTAACTTGATTTCTAATTTCTGAACAGATGGTCATATGGGGAGTTTGTGCTATAATTCTAGGGATCAGATCTTCTTGGAATCTCATTTGGATTATATTGTACATATGGGCTCTACATCTTTGAATGTCTGTAACAGAAAATTTGTAATTTGTTGGGTCAATTTGATTATAAAATCTCTCGCTATTATTTAAGGAAGAGGCATATAAACAAATAAAATGGTAACTTGGTAGAAGTTTATAGGAATGATTATTTTTATTGACCCATTCAGGAGGAATTGAGTCAATATCTATGAAAAGGGACTTGTTTAGGGATAGGTTTAATTCACAGGATTTTTTGAGTTTGTAAGGGAAATTTGCTAGCTTGACTTTATCTGAGAACCAAATTGCTGAAACCATACCATAGTCTAAAAGAAGCTCTACAGTGATTGATGTCATACTATCTATAGGAATTGGCAAAGGATTGGGGCAGATATCTAGATTAATGCCAATTTGAACGAATTGGAACAATAAACTTTGTTGGTTGCCTAAGTATCTATCAGTAATATGGGAGGATATTCCTGGAATAATGATTTTGTTGTCAAAAAAGTACTGTTGTAATTTGATCAATAAACCTTGAGACCTATCTTCAGCAAGTTGGAAAATCTTATCATTGAGTTCTTGTGGTAATCTAAGAATTTGTGTTTCTACACTTTTTTCTTTATCCAATGGGGATAAAGACTGGCTGTCGAGAGACCAACTTTTCAACTCACACTGCTCACCTTTGTCTTTTACCAGTGGGGTAAAAGCATCTCGGCCCAGTGGGGGCATCTCTAATGAATTTGTAATTTGAGTAGAATTGCTGCTAGGATCTTGAGAGGTAGTTTGGACACCTGTAAAAAAGGGAAGTAGCTTGCTGTCTATGGAATTATTATTGTGCTGACTAAAATAATATGTTAAGGCATTAATGCTGTCTAGAAATTTCCTTCCATCATAACAAGTGTTCCAGAGAGCATCTAAAAGACACTACTGTTCCTCGTTGATGGAGTTGGCTAAATTATTAAGTACTCTGAATTTAAAATTTGTTCCTTTAGGATAAAGAGGAAGGCTGTATCTTCCAAACTCTATCTTCTTCATCCTGAAAAAGTATAATTTGTTAGTGCCTTTTACGTTATAAAACACTTAATAAAAAGCTTGGAAAGAGTACTAAGTAATAACTTTAAATTTTGTTGAAAAGAGGGAGTAATTTGCAAAGTTTGTTGAGGTATTTTAGAAATTAAATTTATTTCTTTTGAAAATGAAATTTCTTTTAACAAATTTATATCTCTTGTCATAGGTGGCATGACAAAGGGAAAAGTAATTTCTTGATCCAAAATTTCTGTAGTAGGACCCTTTTTCTGAAATTTCTCTGATAGGATATAGTAAGGTTATAAAAGGGTTTCTCAATATTACTTTGTTAGTTATATTCTTTACTAAGACAAAAGTTGTTTGAATATAAATACCATCCCTACAAACATGTGCATTTGGTAATTTAAATTCTATGTTTAAACTTGTTCCATTAGCTTGAGACAGTCCTTCAGTGGTTTTTTCATAATATTTTGCTGGAATTAGTTCTTCTTGAATACAATTTGAATCAGCTCTTGAGTCTAGCAAAGCAACAATAGTAAAATAATATTTTTTGTTCACTACAATTTGAATTTCAGTATACCATTTTTGAAATAATACTCTATCTATTAAATTTATGAAAAGGTCAGTAGAATTTGATTTAGTTAGGAATTCTATGTCATCATCTCCTTGTAATTTGTCTTCTATCTCTGAAATAATGGGAGTTTGTTTTATAGAATTATTTTCTAATTTTAAAGCTAATAGTTCTTGGCTAAAATGTTCATGAGCAATTTGAGAATCAGTCCTAATTTCTTTAATTTCTTGTTTTATGGAATTTATCTCTAGTTGAAGATCTTGAATTGTAGTTTGAGCTTTTTGTGTTTTAAACATGTCTGAAATATTAGTGTAATTGTATTTTGTTTTATCTGTTTTTGCTAATGGGGTAATTTGATGATCTGTTTGGGAAATTTTCTTTAAATATTCAAATTTTATTTCTGGGTCCTCTATTTTGTCAATTAATTCAAAAATAATTTGTTCTGATTTTGTTAAGACATTTATAGTTTTCTTGCATAAATAGAATTCTTTGTTATCACAGTGACATAATTCTATCCCTTTTCTGCTGGAATTTTCTGAATAGGAACTATCACTCTATCAGAGGAGTTTTCAATTTGGAAAATTTCATTATCCGAGTCATTATCGTCTAAAGAGTCATTTGAGTCATTTTCTGAGTCAGTTTGTAAAATTTGTAAAAACTTGTTTTTTAATTGTTCTGTATTGTATTTATTAATATCTATTTTATTTATTTCTTTCTTAACTTTGCAATTTTTTTTGAAAATGTCCAATTTTCCCACATCTATAACAAACAGGAGTTTTATCTTTTTGTTTTCTAAAATTTGTAGCTTGTGGCTTAAAATTAGAATTTTTGTAATTTTTGTTATTATAAAATTTGTAGGGTTTATTGTCTTTTATTACTATTGTAATTTTTATAATTATTTTTATAAATCTTTTGTTGTTTTCTTCTTTGTCTAGATGGGGCAATAGTTTTTAATGGTGAATAACCAAATTGTTCACAAAAATTTCCTAGTTCTAATTTAGCATATTTTCTCTCTTTTTCTAATTGGTGAGTCATTCTTAAATCATTGCATAAATTTAATCCTACTTTTTGAATTGTGCAAATAATTTCTCCATAAGTAGTTTGTGCATAATCTGTGTGACCTTTTTCAAATAATTTTTCTCTAACTTTGTAAGCAAAATAATGAGGTAATCCACTTATAAATTTTTCTTTCCAAAAAGCTTCAGCATTATCAGTTCTAATTAAGACTTTTGAAAGGAAAACATCTTTATACCACCTAAAATCTGACAAAGTATAACATCTTAAATTTTCTAAGCTATCATAAGCACTTTCCCTATAATCTGTTGGGTCTCCCACAAGGTGTTTTGTTATGGCAAAAACTAAAGTATTAACAAGCATCTTGAATTTGTAAACCATTTTCATCTACTACGGTAATTCTATTTTGAGTTCTTTTGTAGGCATTTGCTAACCAATTTCTATCAGTATCTGTTAAAGTATTATCCCACCAACCTTTTAATTGACCAGTAAAACCTGTAATAATTATATTTGCAATTTGATGATCAGTTTTATTATTACTTTTGTAAACATTTGAAACCATAAGCATTTCATGTAATTCATTTAAAATTTCATATTGTGACATGCCATCAATATTCCATTCATATAAAGGATTCAGCATTATAAGAATTTCTAACAGTTAATTCTCTTTCTTCAAATTGTAAATCTGGGGGAGTTGGTCTAGGATAAGAAATTTCTTGTAATTGAAACATTTCCAGGGTATCTTGTTCTTGCAATACGACTTCTTAAAGGCTTGGCGTGAAAATCTCTTTCATTTGCAATTCTATTAATATTTAAATCTTTAAATTGATTTTGTAGATTTTCAATGTATTCTTCAACTTTTGGATTATCTTGTTTTATTTTATCTATGGTGTTAATTCTTTTGAATTGATTAGTTTGTTCCTTAGTTTGTGAGGAGGAAGCAATATTTGTTATATCTAAAGTTTGTAGTCTTTTAGAGATTTTTTCTAATAAATCAGTATTATCTTTTTTAAAAGAAACGCGTAATTTTGGAGGTATTTCATGTGGTGTGAACAAAGGTTTTTCAATATCTAATTTTATAGTTGGTTTGATGGGATCAATTTTGTTTTCTATTCTGTCAAGTTTGGTACCTATGATTTTAGATATGTATTTGAGTAATTATTTTGTTCAATAATTTTTTCAAAGTTTTTGGTTTCATCACTTAAGCTTACAATATTTTTCATGGGGGAGGCAAGTAGTTGTTGGTTTCAATGATTTATGATTATGGATTCATATGGGGGAAATTCTTCATTTACAACTTCTTTGCTTTCAACTTTTAACCAATTTTTTGTAGTTCTATTGATAGTTTGCATTTGTTTTTTGGCTAAGTCTATGTTGTCGGTAACTTGTTGGTTTGTATTGTTTATAGTCATGGGAGTTTGTTTTGTAGCAAAATGAATGTTGTCGGTAATTTCGCGGTTTGGAGTCAATTGTCTAGTCCTAGTCAATGATGGAGTGTTAGAAACTATATGTGCATGATTTGTAGTCTTATCTTTTGTGATGATGGTGTTTGGAGTGGTCAATGGTCTATGTGTAGCTTCCTTTTGTAGCAAAGAATTTGTTTTTCTACTGGCTAAGATTTTTGGCTTATAATACTTATCAAACCATTCAAAGAAATTGACTTCAGTTTGTATGTCATTCATAAAATCATAATATTTCTTTCTTATGTGAGCTTGTAAAAATTCTGAAAAAGTTGCAAAAAATTCTTTTTTTCTATTTTCATATTTTGGGGACATAAAATATTTTCTTAATCTTTCTTTGTTTAATTCAAAAGGTTTAGTAATCATATTAATTTGTGGATTATACATATGAGAAGGAAAATATCCCATATCAGAATTTGTTGGGGAATTTGGCCTTTTTTGAGAAATTTGTGAGGATGAAGGAATTTGAGAAGACGTAGAGTAAAAGGTGGGGGAGACTTGTGAAGATGTGGAGTAAAAAGGGGTATTTATTACATTACCTTTGATTATTCCATCTAAATTTGGGTTGGTATAATTTGAGTTAGTACTTGATTTCCTAAATTTGTCAAGATCTAGTTTTTGTGATCTATCTTCTTCTTCAACAATTCTTAGATTATTTAATCTATCTATACTATGTCTTAAATCATCATCTAATCTTGAATTTTCTGGCAATTTGAGTCTATTAAAATTACATCTTGGCGGTGACACTATTTTTTCTTTGTAAGGGTTACTATATCTAGAGGAGCAGAAACTTGTGGATTTTCTAAAAGGCTAGAAATTTATGCTAACAGAACCATCTGGTTGCTGATCTATGTAGTCTATGTCATCTTCTAAAGTACTTTGAATAGGAGTTGGTTGGGTAACATTTTTTAGTAGCCATCTATTGGGTAACTTGACTTCATTCCAATTAATTTGTGGGGACTCTAGTATGGGAATCACTTGTACTAGCTTGTAATAATAAAGTCTTGCCTTTCAGACTTTCCATCAAAGCTTGAGGTTCTAAGGTAGTTTTCATCAACTTATAATAAATTCTATAAACAATAACTAAAGGTTGTGCACCTTCTAACATATTGTAACCTGATTCTATATCTAATTCTAAAGTTTGTAATACAGTTTCATCAGTTAAAGATACAATAAAATTTGGATAACAATTAAAATAAATTGGTCCTCGAAAAATGGAAGATTCTACCATTCCTAATAAAGCATTTTTATAAATTTTAAATCTACCATCTCTTAAGCATAAAAGAACACTAGAATTTAATCCTTGTCTTGTTAAAGGTTTGACCGTAACTTGAACTAAACCAAAATGTATAAATGAAAAGTTTTTTATATTTTTGTCAATCTCATCACTACTGAGTAATTGAATAGTTTCAAAACTTTGTTTCAAAGAGTAAGTTCTTTCTACAGTTTTTATTGTATAGTTTGAAAGAAATGAAATATTTGAAAAAGTTGTTTTCTTATAAATTTTATTTTGTGGAACTAAAGGTAAACGAAGTATGGAATAAATAGGCTGCAAATAAAATTAAACTAATAATAATAAAATTTGAAAATAATTGATTGAAACTGAAATTCATAATTCATTTGATAAACTTACAGAGATAGCTTGAGAGATACAAAAGGAGAAGGTTTTGTTCTCTGAGAGGGAGAGAGAGAGTTTACAAAGAGTTTTCTAAAAGATAGAAGAAGAGGTAATCTAAGCGGTAAAATGAGCGGTCCCTTCTACAAACCAGAATGATAGTTTATATAGAACTTGAAAAAGTAAAATTGAACAGTAACTTGAACAATAATTTGGTCAAGGCATTTGAACAGTAGTCTTGGTAACTTGGAAAAGTAAAATCTGAATGAAATCTGAAGTTTGAAATTTGTCCAGATCTTCTTGCCGAAAGTAGTTTACTTTAATTTGTCAGGAATCTTGTCACTTTAAAATTTGTCAATTTGAAATCATCTTGAAATGGAATTTGTCTAGAGCCTTTGAACTTGTGCCAAAAGTAAAAAGTAGTCGTCTTTTACATCTTGTCCAATTTGAAATTTGAGTCTTCTTTGTCAATAATTTGCTTTAGAACTTGTCAGGAATCTTATTAGTTTGAGATCAACGGCTGTGATGATGCCGATAATCTAAGTGTCCATATTGTGGATCTTAGAAGTATCGTCATTTTCAAAAGTCAAATGTAAGTTGTCAAATTCAATAATATATATATATATATATATATATATTGTTCTCTTAGAAGTATCGTCATTTTCAAAAGTCAAATGCAAGTTGTCAAATTTGAATCAAAGACGATAGCTTTTGTTAAAGGAGTGTCTTGATGCACCTAGATCGTTAAGAGTGTGAAAAGGTGTAATTTTTTTGCTTTTTTTTTCCCTAATGATTTATGAGATTTGATTTTATTAAGAAGTTGTTTTATTCATGCTTATGATTTTGATATTATCCATAAAATTTATAATTTTTAACTGATGCATAGTTTAATTCCAAAAGAACTAATTACTCCTTTTAATTAAAGATAACAATATAAATTAAAAATGTACAAATGTGTAAGGATATATTGGAAAATAATATTGATATAATAGATATAAATTTTGCAAAAATATATTTTTCACTAAGCATTAATGAAATTTTTATTTCATTAAGTACAACTTAACTAATATCATTGGTAGAGTATAAAGTAAAACACATAAAATAGGATAAAATATTTGTATTCAGTTAACAATACCCCTGATATAGTTCATAAAACATGACCCCTAATGAAAAAGAACCTTTTGATTTGTAGGTGGAGAAGCAATACCTCGTTTTATCTAAGGCTCCGTTTGTTTTGACGTAAAACATTCTCCACCGTAAAATATTTGCAAATGAAAATGATTTCAGAAAAAATGATTGTTTTTTCAGTGTTTGTTTGCACTTAGGAAAATAGTCCCGAAAATATTTTACAATGTTTGGTGCAACGTAAAATGAAAGAAAACACACACGTAAAACACACCCCAGCACCACCGGAATCACACCCCAGCACCACCGGAATGGACAAAAAACCCACCACCACCTCGGCAAGCCACCCCACAAACCCACCATCACTGATTAATACTCTTCTTCTCCGACAAATCCTCCACCGCGTAACAGCACGGTCCCACCGCCTTCTCCTCTCCATCTCCACCGCGCGATCTCAACACACGGAGCCTATTGAATAGGACGATCGGACCGACCTCGTCACACCTCGTCGGGTCCGGATCTGGGGTGGCAGAGAGAGAGAGAGCTGAGACTGGATTTGGGGCGGCAGAGAGAGAGAGCTGAGACCGGATCTGGGCGGCTGAGAAAGAGAGCTGAGACCGGATCTGGGGTGGCAGAGAGAGAGAGCTGAGACCGAATCTGGGCGGCTGAGAAAGAGAGCTGAGAAAGAGAAAGCAGAACGCGTCGCGTGTTTTAGGAAAATGGTTTATAGAAAATTTTTCCATAAACCGTTTTCCTAATTTTACACAGCGTTTTTCCAGTCAACAGAAGACATTTTACGGTTGACTTTGGTTTTACAGCGAAACAAACGTCCGAAAATGATGAAAACATTTTACGGAAAACGTTTTACGTCGAAACAAACGGAGCCTAAAAGGAAATAGTTTTCCTCCAACCTGGTATGGAGGAATCCTCCTCCAACCCACTACGTGGTAAGTAAATAATAGACTATTTACATGTACTTTTAGTCACATGGCTTTTTCAATGAGTCATGTGACTTTTTAAAATAGTACATGTGGATAGTCTATTTAATTGATATGTAGTGGGTTGAAGGAGAATTCCTCCAAACCGAGTTGAAGGAAAACTATATCCTATTTAAAATGCGTTTGTTAAATTTTTGGAAAAGTGGGCTATTATCATGGGATTGAGGGAGTTGAATTAATTTTATTTTATTTTTGTAGATTTCAAGATATTTCTACCCAAAAATAGATGTAGAAAAATAAAGATATCTTAAAATTCATTTATCATGTGAATAGGACATATCGATCCACTCAAATTTAAACACATATTTTCATCAAAGTCAAATAATCAAGTTATCAATGTGAAAACAGATTAAAAAAAGAAAATCATGTTCAGTATTTGAACTAACAAAAAACATGTGTATTCATTCTTAAATTTGACATAGTCAATGACTTTTAGGTGAAATGACACCTACGTTTCAGATCTCCACCTCTCTCACAAGCAAAAAATCACTTGTTCATATTTACTCATGTGATTTTTTATCTATCATATGCAAGGTTTCGCTTCATTTATTCCAAAAATTAACTCTAAAGCATAAATACCAAAAATAGCAAAAGAAATTTTGGAAATTTGTGTATTTTTTTAGTGAAATTTGAGAGTTGGAAGTATTTGGAACAGGTTGGGGGTGGTGGGGCCCACTTGAAATGTAGTTGAGGTCATCCATATTGGATGTCATGGTATGATACCATTGCAGAGGTAAACTGAAGATCAAAATATGCTGTCCAAAAAAGTAATGAGAATCCCGTAACCCAAACCCCCATCATTATTCATTTCCTTTCCTTGCCCTTATATTCAAAATGTTCTTACCGGCAGCTTAAACATTACATAACTTCAGGGGCATTTATGTCACACCAAATTTCCTCCAAAGCCAAATTTTGAGTTTCAAAATTTTTTTTTTTTTTTTTTTTTTTTTTTTTTCTTCTCTCCTGACAAGACAATTGTCTCTCTATGTGGTAGTACTGTCTTTCAAAAATCCGCCATGAAAATACCTCCAAAGGTTTGTTGTAAACCCTAACAAAAGCTTGAAAGTTGAAACTGTTTTTCTGTTGTTTACAAAAATGGGTTCTCTTATACCTTTCCAAGACCTCAATCTTCTCCCAGACCCACCTCTGATGACTACTACCACCACCACCAACAACATCAACAACACCAGAGCCACGTTGCTAACACCGAAAATTGAACCCAAGCTCGAACCGTTAGAGGAGCCGCTAGAGAATCACCGACCGCAACCACTACAACTACAACTACTACAACAACAAGAACAACAACAACAGCAACAACAACAACAACATCAAATGTTCTTTTCCGGTAATACCCCTGACATCGTCTCGAATCCCGAACATACCCCTCTCAACTCGACTCAGCCGCCGGGCATTTCCTCTGAGGAAGACAACGTCTACTCCGAATTCTTCCGCATTTCGGAGCTCTTCCGCTCCGCCTTCGCTAAGGGTTTACAGCGATACGGTGACGTGGATGTCTTGGTGGACCCCGATTCACGCGCCATCGTTCCGGTCCCACAAGAAATCAACAACAACAACAACAACCAGGTCTCAACCCTCGCCGTTTCGCGGAGGCGGCCCCACCACCAACGCTCATCGGAACTCGTGCGTGTTACGGATCTGGGAATGGAAGACCAGCGCTACTTCCGCGACGTGGTTCGTCGGACACGGATGATCTACGATTCTCTCCGAATCTTGTCGATGATGGAAGACGAGAAGCGCCGACAGAGCTTGATTCAGAGCCAGAACCAGAACCAGGGCCAAACCCAAGCCGACGAGCTTGGGCCCACGCCCACACGCCGTGTCCGTGGCGATCTACGCGCGGCTTCTGTGATGCGTGACCGTGGGCTCTGGCTGAACCGCGACAAGCGGATCGTTGGGTCCATCCCTGGGGTCTACATTGGTGACCTCTTCTTCTTCCGGATGGAATTGTGCGTGGTGGGATTGCATGGCCAGGCGCAAGCTGGGATCGATTATGTCCCTGCTAGCCAGAGCTCCAATGGCGAGCCTATCGCCACTAGTATCATTGTCTCCGGTGGCTATGAGGATGACGAGGATGCCGGCGATGTGATCGTTTACACGGGTCATGGTGGGCAGGATAAGCATTCGAGACAATGTGTGCACCAGAAGTTGGAAGGTGGGAACTTGGCATTGGAGAGAAGTATGCATTATGGGATTGAAGTTAGGGTTATCAGAGGGATCAAATACGATGGGGGCGTAACTAGTAAGGTCTATGTTTACGATGGCTTGTATAGGATTCATGATTGTTGGTTTGATGTGGGTAAGTCTGGTTTTGGGGTTTACAAGTATAAGCTGTTGAGGATTGATGGGCAGGCTGAGATGGGTAGTGCCATTTTGAAGTTTGCTGAGAATCTTAAGACTAGGCCCTTGGTAGCTCGTCCTGTTGGGTATTTTAGCCTCGATATCTCTATGAAGAAGGAGAATGTACCAGTGTTGCTCTTTAATGACATTGATTCTGATCAGGAACCTATGTATTATGACTATCTTGCGAGGACAGTGTTTCCGCCCTATGCGTTTCATCAGACAGGGAGTGGTACTGGCTGTGATTGTGTTTCGGGTTGTGTCGAAGATTGCTTCTGTGCGATGAAGAATGGTGGTGAGTTTGCTTATGATCATAATGGGGTTCTCTTCAGAGGTAAGCCCATAGTTTTTGAATGTGGTCCCTTTTGTAGGTGCCCTCCCACTTGTCGAAATCGTGTTTCTCAAAGAGGGTTGAGAAATAGATTAGAAGTGTTTAGGTCAAGGGAGACGGGTTGGGGAGTTAGGTCCTTAGAATTAATACACGCTGGTTCTTTTGTATGTGAATATGCCGGTGTTGTTTTGACTAGGGATCAAGCCCAAATTCTTTCTATGAATGGTGATACCTTGGTTTACCCAAATCGGTTTTCGAGTAGATGGGCAGAGTGGGGAGATTTATCGCAGATATTCACTGATTATGTGCGTCCGTCATATCCCTCGATTCCTCCATTGGATTTTGCCGTGGATGTATCAAGAATGAGGAATGTTGCTTGTTATATGAGCCATAGTGCAACTCCGAATGTGTTGGTGCAGTTTGTGCTTTATGATCACAATAACTTGATGTTCCCTCACCTTATGCTGTTTGCAATGGAGAATATACCTCCTTTGAGGGAGCTCAGCCTTGATTATGGCGTGGCTGACGAATGGAGTGGGAAGCTATCTATCTGTAATTGAATACCTTTGAAGATGTGATGCATTTTTGAATGTGGTGAACCAAAGTCCCCGGGACATGATACACTAAGGTATACCCAACTTTCTGTCTTAGTAATACTTGTCTCTTCTATCTAATTGAAATTCATTTAGCAAGCACTTTCTTCCGAGTTATTAAGAATCACATATGGTTGATGACTTTCCTTTACTTTTCTATATCTGTAGGTCAATGTTCAGGTTTTTCCTATCTGTAGATGATAAGGTTTTTATTTTTTGTGCAAATGTACCATAGTCATTGTATTGTCAATCATATTGTGGAATCTTTAGTATTTCCATGAGATGGAGTTGATGTGCCTTATTAGTATACAATCGTTGGTCATTCAAATGTATATTCTGGCATGGATCCTTTGTTATGTACTTCTTTTCTGTAATTTATGCTGGGGTAATACTCAGAGCCTGTTAGTTATGTGCCTTAAGTTTCCCTCTTAATATACCGTTAGAAAAGTGCTCTGCAGTCAGGTACTATTGTGGTGCTGCTTGTAATCATCATTGACTTATTTATTTATACACATGCTTGCAAGAACACGGTGGATGGTGAGGTTGTTGGTTCAAGATCCAGTGGTCTGTGTGTGACCTACCAAAGAAAACACATACACACACACAAGTTTATGTGCCTTACCAGTTTCCCCTCTTTACCTAATTTTACTCTTTTTTATGACTAAGATTGCAGGTTTTTGATTTTATGGTGAATATTTCTTGAATTAGGCCCCCCGAATGTTTGGATAGGTTTATTGTGCAGCTCTGTTATTTCTGTAGGATTGGAAATGTAAGTTGTCCTGCAATTTTGTGTTAAGTTAACAATTGCAGTTAGCAATCTTGAGGACTAGAGGCAATAATTTCATGTTGTCTGGATCTAAATATATGTTGGATATCAAAAGCATTTTAAACTGGGGGTATCCTTCATACAAAAGGTCTTCAGTAGATATTGTTGCTAACAGCCTTGAGGCTATTTCAAAGAACTCAGAAGGGTGTGTTGAGCATGTTAGTGGTTAGTGTAATAGGGTCTAAGACTAACAAGTACTCATACCAATAGTTTTCCAATACATGTGTGTGTACGCACCTATAGTTTTATTAAATTATATTTTTGAGGATGACATCTGTAACATCTAAAACCCAATGAAAATATTCAAAATTTCCCCAAATGTGAACAGATTCTTGGTTGCAGGATGGGGTTGTAAGTTTAGGGATCTGTTGTTTTGACATCTTCTAATAGTGCTCATTTTGTAGCAGTAAGAGTGTAAGACAGTTAGATTTGGTTATTTTGAGAGTATATGACTAATGAGCACATTTCTGACAATATAATGCATATCGAGTGCACATGGTATAGGTAAATCTACTGAAAAGATTACTTTGTAGTTGCTTCATTGTTTGGTGTATTATATCTTGTGATATCGGAAATCAAATGTTGGGGCAATTTGGACTCATTTTTGATGTTAAACACCAAGGGTCTGTTTGAGAAATCAAAATAATAACTCTGGTCTCGTCCTCCATCATATTGTGAATTTTGTCTTGGCCATTTTTTTTTAAAATTAATATAATTTTTTCTTGGCAAATTTTGTGTGATTTGAACCTTATCCGTTTATAATTCTCCCCATGCTAGCCTAATTTACTCACAGATTGGGGTGGAGTTCAGATATCTGAAGATATTGTTACCCCAAGTGAACTTGATGAAGTTAAATTTTTACCAAAAAATGGCAGTAGAATGACTTACTGTGGAAGCCATGAACAACATTAATCTTTTGAAAACCCCCCTTTTCTCTCTCACACTCTCTTCCCCTAAAAAAAAAAAAAAAAAAAAAAAAAAATTGAAACAGGTTTAATAATGATGGAGAAGTATTAAAGTAACATGATGTTTCTGTCACAATAGCCTTGAGATGGCTTAACTGACTTGAAAATTTATTTTTCAAACAAAATAATTATGATAGTATATGCACTTAGCTTTAGTATATTTGTAGAAACAATTAATGTTATACCGCTTGATTTTTTTTTTTTAGTTTTTATAAAACTAGTTCTTCTCTTGTGAGGCAAAAAGTGTAATTTAAGGAATTTAAGCTTGTCTTTTCAGATATTAACCTCACGGTGTCATTAGGCTTACAAGAATATTGATAAGAAAATAGCAAAATGTTGATAAATAAGACATATGCATCACAAACTGTAAGCTTAGAAAGGTGAAAGGCTTGATTTAGACTACACACTAGTATTGACATATGCATTAACAATGTAGCGTAAAGGCTTTAATAACTGCTTTTCATTCAGGTGTGGCTTTAGGTGCATCTCTAAAATCAGAACATACAGGTGAAGCCACATGGTTTTGATTCTTAATTTGGATGTAGTTTATTTGAAGTAACTGTAGAAAAGGAGAGTAGTATCACATTCAACTGTTGAAAAGGGTTATTGATTTGGAGATAAAATAAAGCAAGGAAATTTTAGTATATTGTGTTCCTACACCTAAGGTTCTTAATTTGGAGAGAAAATAAATAGAACAGTTTTTGTATATTTCTTCCTTACATTAAAGGTCGTCTCCTAATTTCACCTGTTAGAGAGAAAAGTCTGGTGGGCCAGTGAGGAAAATAGTTAAAATAAAAATTCTCAGTTCCTTTTCTCTTCCTCTTGACAAACCACAACTGTTTCCATGTATATGCATGTAGACCATAGCAAGGAACTATAAGTGAAGGAATGGAGTTTTCGGAAATACCATATTCAATCTTTTCTTTTTGTGAGTTCCACCATTTTTAGTTAGTGAGTTCCACTTTCAAATATATTTGATATTACACTTTTACCTCATTGCAAAGTCTATTGAAGTCAAAACCACTAAATAGGCTAGCTTGTAAAGTATAGCTCCCCATAGCTATCACTAAATTAATTAAGTGATCACTGTAATCCCAAAGCTTATCTATTTATTTGTAACTGTAAACCTTCTGATATAGTCTTCTAGATTAAAATTGAGTTGTAGCAATGGCTATTCAGAATCTGTGCTAGATTTGGTTAAGGTATATTATATATCAGTTCTTGAATGTTTTTGAATCTGGTGTTGTTCTTGATCCAATTGTGGAGTTGCTGCTTGAATTTCTCTGAGTGGGTTTTGACAGCAGGAAAGTTGATATTTGTCTTCATTTAGAGGTCTCGTTATATATTTTTATTTAATTGGAATGGTGAGAAGTCAACATTGTAACCTGTGATTATTTTATACATTAAAGTATACTCATATTTGCACAGGCAGCTCTTGAGGTATGCATAAATTTGATGCTTTGGTGATTCTATTTTCATGTTCAAACCCATTCTTGGGTTAGCTTCAGCTAGAATACTTGCTTTCATTTCATGCTGGCTTCAATTGGACACTGGGGTCTTGCTCCAATGCAAAAATTCTGTGGCTGAGTTAGAAATTTGAGGTGGAGAAAATAACTACTTGTTATCTTGTTGTTTAAATCTAGAATGTTCCTCAACATTTGTGATTATAGATAGTTCATCCTAGGATCATATTTATAAAAGAGAAAAAAAAATTCATCTTAGGATCACTTGCTTCCCTCCTTGAATGCCAGGTTTTTGATTTCTAGATTCACTCACTGTTTGAAGTTTGAACTCATAGGATCACTAGCTTCCCTGCTTTACTGCCAGGTTTGTCTTTTCTAGATTCAGGGGATGATTTCAGCTTGACCTTACAGCCTCAGAATGTAAAATGTTATTTCTTTTGTTTATGCGTATGAATTAATTTTCTTTTGTTAGATCTGTGCCTTATTCGTGCATGATTAACTCACTTTATTGAGGCTGTTCAAACATTTCAATAATCTGGTTGGCTCAATTGTTTTTCCTCTTTCATGTATTCTCTGAGTAAGAAAATTTATGCACACTCCATAGTCCATCCCCCAATGATTGTTATACTTTCCAATTTCGCATGTCCCAAAATTTGTCCTATATAAAAAAAAAATTAAAAATACAAAAAGTTATATATCTCACTTTGAAATGTCATTTATGAAAAGTTAAAAGTACCAGTAATAAGGGTCATTTTTGGAGGGCATACAAAATACTTGAGTTGTCAAGGCATTACATGCATCTTAGGACGAGTGTTTTATTAAAAAAGACGCTTATTCTGAGATGGAGGGAGTAGATTCTTTTATTTGGTTTGTTGGTTGCAGTAACCAGTAATCACACGACACCTAGAGGTACATCTCCACCTAAGCTATCACGTTGTTATTCTTTGCACATACCTCATACTCTTTTCGTCTTCCTTTCACTTAGTCACTATGTATCTCTGTAAATAAACACATCCCTTTTTTTGGGCACTAACTGTTATGTGCAGTTTCGTTATAATCTTGTTCAATATAAGCAGATCTGTCTGCATTTAAATGAGTGTATTTTTCTATGTTAAAGTAAATTTTATTCTTAAATTACTTGGGTTTAGCAGTTTGCTAGTTAGTTCTAGGATAGCTATAGAATCAATATATCAGTTTGTTTGATAACCTCATATTTGGAGTATGAAGGTCCTACTGTATGGAAATGCATGTGTTATGCAACATTTATGTGAATTTTATCATTGCATCTGTGTTGGCAAAATTTGTGATATTGATTTGGACGCTAGAGTTGTAACTAACTGGTAAGGATAGTGCTTAGGCTGGTGCTCATGTCAGTGGATTTTTTCTTCCTCCTCCCTCTTTGTTTTGGGGATTGGGGTTTTGCTTTTTGATCCTCTCAAATAACCTTCAGCTTTCCAATGCTTTATTTTTTGAGAATGTATAAGTTACACACTGCCTATGCCAGCCTGAAAGAGCTTTTGTGTAATTTGAAGGTTCCAAAAAGTGAGGTGAAAACTTTTAGGGCTCAGAACAGCCAACACTGCAACTTCGCTGCCATTGCTAATGTTGGAAAGATGTTATGGTGGTCTCCTCTTTCCAGCAATTTTGACTTTATTTTCATTAAATGATGTTAGCTGTACTAAATCACTTCTCAGTGGAATGTGCCTGATGGCTTTATGCTTGGCTAGTCTATATCTCACTTACACAGACGCAAGTATTTTCAATTGTATTACAATTTCTTGTAACATATTGAGTGACTAAGTTGGTTGTCAATGGCCTTTTGGTCAAAAAGCAACTGGACCCCTTCTAGTGGTGTTGACCCGAAGTTCAATTCCCCTTGTCTTAAACTAGCAAAAAGTGACAAAGTCAGTTTATTGGATTGAAATGGGAGCAGTTTGAAACTTTTGCAATCAAAGGGTTAAATCTTTTGTGGTTCATGGGAGTGGTTTGAAACTTCTGCAATCAAGGGGATAAATCTTTTGAGGTTCAGAAAGTGAGGCGAGGACTTCGATAACTTTACCCAGTTGAGCAGCTTGTTTTCCAGGATACTATGAGCCTTGTTTTAGAAGAATATTTTTGTTATTTATTTTGGATAGTTGGGATTGACATTTTTTCAAGTGGCAATGTCTGGATTTGCATTAAGTTTAGTCATTAATTATTGCATTTGTCATTTGTGTCATATCATCTGGTTGCAAGTCACGTTATTTTGGTAATCATAATGAGTTCATATTGGTTTCTTCTTATTTAATTTTTTCTCATTTGTCATCTTCACGGTCCCTTGATGCTTAATCAATCTGAAAATTTTGTATCTTGTTCAGATTGGTTGTGAATGTTTTCTTTTTCATTTTGTCTTCATGTCAATATGTTTGGCAACAACGCTAACAAATGAATAAAATTGTTTGGATTAATGTGACCTGATTTGCATGTCTGACATATTGTTGCAGGCTTGCAACAGTGTTATTGCCTTAAATATTTAAGATGTGCTTACTTATTTTGGTTATCCTATGCAGATGAGAATGGACTATATGTTTACAAAGTTTTGTCTCCGGGGTTCCTAAATTTTCCGGCTCTCATCTTTTTCCTTGAAAGTAGTGGCTGCAAATGTGAATTCTCGTCAGATTATCAAAAACCTTTTGACTTGATCTCACTGCTATGGTTATATCTGACTATTTTGTTTACTAGAGTACACAATACTGAAGGTTCCCGGGTGGTGAAGAAAATTGACAAAAAAAGAAAAAAATTTCCACGTCACAACTTGCCACAATGGTTAAACACTGACATTTTAAGAAACTATAATCCCTTTTTTGGACTTCGATGACGAAATCTTTCTGCAAGCTTTTCCACTGGGACTGGTTGCCATGAGGTTTTGTGAACTTGTATGCTTGACTGTATGAACCTGTTGTACTTTTGGTTTGTAAATATGAAGTGCATATCGGATAAAGCTTGTATAGTTGTATCAGTTCATGCACAGATGGATGGCTTGTCCTTTTATCGCTCTTATTTGTATATCTTAGCAGATGAATCATGTAGGTTTCTTAGTAATCCAGATGCAGGAGAGTATGTAAAAGCCAGTGCTTTTCAGCCAGAGATAGCTGCTGCCCTCATGAATTTATGCTATATGAGTAGTAGTTGGGTTGGAACGCAATTGCATTTCCCACTCCCTTTGTTTAGGCTTTTTCTTTGAGCTAGTCGTATGATTTCCCATTTATGGTGCCCACAACCTCCATTTTGTTTGATTCTTCGACTTCAGATTTAGCTGTGCCAGGTTGAAGGATAATTTTGTTTATTACTGATTCTTTTTGACCTGGCGATGTGGCTTGGTGTAATAAAAAGGACCAATTTGCCTGATAGTAGCTCTGACAGCTATAGTAAGGGATTCATCAAATTTGCAGCCTTGCATTTCTGCGCAGATGCTAACATAACAATAACTGTTACATGCTTCTTTTTCCTTGTATTTCATCTTATCTACAATCACACTTTCTGTTAATAAACATGTAACATGTATCTTTTACTATTAATAGTATTAATTAATATGTCAATAATTACTAGAACTAAAGCTCAAATCCCTTTTTTTTTATTTATTGTTGTAACTTGTAACTAACGAATTTTAAAAAATAAAAAATAAAAAATAAAAGGTATTATTTTAGGTTTTTCTTTTACCCAACTCTTTTTGTTCCCTCGGTTTGAATTAAATCATTATTCTTTATTGTTGCATTAAATGTGATGTTTGCATATGATCAAATCACCTCGAGCAATTCTGGGAGCCACTTTTATCTTTAAACTAGTTTATTTTTTGTCCTTCGTATCTTATCCCTCCTTTTATTTCCGTTATCTATCTTAGTATTCTTATTTTAGTTATGCTTATTTTATGTACATGTTACTTCTTGATAGTCCAACATTTGATTCCATATAAAATGGTCTTATGGATATGCTAAACAAATTTAATACCAGACTGGTTGGTATCGTGTGATAGTGTAGGGTTACATACACAGCAGGCAGTGCATGGAGGTTAACCGAAGAAGCTGTCTGCTTAAAGATCAGGGTAGCTTCAGCAAGGTTCAGAAAAGCTTGTTAAGATCAATCCGAACAGTGTAGCTTGAGCTCAAGTTCAAGAACTTGTTTCTTTTCTACTTCCTGCTCTTGGATAAACATCATATATGTCTTTTCCATTTTTAGAAATATTTGAAAAGATTCCAAAAAAAAAAAAAAAATCTAACAGCGCTCAATCTAACTGGTATTTTATGAACTAGCTTAATTAACCCTCGTTTAAGGTAAAGAGAAAAAAGATAATGATAAAGACTTAAAATAGGATGAAATGAACACAGTTTAAGAAGGAAACAATTTCATAATATTTTAAGGCAACTGATATCTGTCAGAAATTAAATCAACAGTAATTTGTCCATCGGTGAGCAAAGCAATTCAAGCTGACAAAAAAAAAGATAGGGTAGAACTTAAGTTCCAGATAAGCTTTGTTATCAAAGTATAGACAGCTTAGTTTAATGGGTTACACAAACTATTTTTTGTTATCAAAGCAAGTGTATGTATATACTATATTCTATATACATGTATAAGAGAAGTTCACATGATATTAAGTTGTTCAGGAGGGATGATTCCTCTGTCCAAAACAGGAGAGAGGGTCCATACATCCAAGTTTCTTATAAAAATCAAAATTAAAAAGTTCTTCATGCTTGAGAAGTGGCTGTTCCGTTTTTCTCTAGTTCCCGCTGTCTGGCTCGATCCATCTTCCGTTTACGCCATTCCTCCAGAGCTGAGGTACATTGCAAATATTCGTGAAATCAGTCCATCACATTAACAATGTTGTTACACCCCAAGAAGAAAAATAATAGGAAAACCAGAGAGGGAAAAGGTAAAACACATTTATGGTGATCGACTCATGTTTATTGGATTCCTGGATGACATATTAGGGAGAAAAATTGTAAATCCCAAAAGTAAATATACCCTAATACTAATGGAGTTTGATGTGCAAAGAAAACAACATGTTGCAAACCTCAATAATTGGACTTGTGCTATTAATTAAGAAGGGTTAAACAGTAAAGCCATTGTCCTTTAACCACAAGAAAAAATCTTTAAATATTATTGATTGTGAATGAGTTCTAGGTTTTATGAACGAAGCATATTGGACAATATTATACTGGATACTAGGCAACATCTATTTGAAAGGTGATAAATGTCTGAATTTCAAGAAGACACTGATGACCACAAGAAGGCATTTTTGCTAGATCACAAATCCAGATTATGTGACAAATAGAAATACAAAGGACTTACACACTTTGTAGGAAATGGCATCTTGTTTGACATATACCAAACTGGGGGCTGTTATGTCTAGTGACACATCCAAACGTAAAGATCATATCTGGTAATTGCCTAATAGAATTAACTAATTTTAGAATTATCATAAATGGCTTTTTTTGTTAGATGTGTGTACAAGCAATTTAACCACATACATGTCACACTGGTTAAAATCAGACCTGGCACTGCAACTTTACTGACAGAGGAGACAACTAAAATGTTCTACTTCCTAGATATGCCTGCTCACAGATATAAGACTGATCCAAAAATCTAAACTCAGAAGTCCAGATGGAAGAATTCAATGATAATAGTGAAGGACGACCTTATGTCAAATTCAACTACAATTGCAAGAATGGAAAAGCCACAGTTTAAAATCAACTCACTACAGAAAGAAATCAGATGACTACAAACAATAAAAACAGTCTAATCCAGCAGCGTGACTAACTTTTCTTTTTGGTTAAGGCTAAACAATTAGAATAGACAATGCTAATGTTATGTGGAATCCATAATACAAGATAAACTTCTATTTGAATGACACTTCTTCTATTTGAATGATACTAGAAAGTCCACTATCATTCTAATTGACAATTGAAAGGTAGAGAGACAGAGACGGAATCTCGGGCAAAAAGAAAAGAGTCACCTTTCAAGCTGGAAGCATCATTAATAGCACGGAAGTCCTTTAACCTTTTAGAAAGATCAACTGCAGCAGTTTGCTTTGAATCTTTCTGTTGGACTGTGTCTGGTTGTGCATATACTTCTTGCTCAATTTCCCTCACCTATAAATGGAAAAAGATTCAACCTTAATGCAATGCAAATGAACCAATTGTTCATTTGATAATGGAAAGAAAAAGGGTAAAATAGCAAAGCAAAATACAAAATTGAATTCAACCTTCAGAATGCAACAATCTCCTCCCCCACCCCACCAAAAAAAAAAAAAAAAACTAAAGGAAAAGGAAAAACCAGGACCATAAACTACTAACATGCAGCAGTTTGCTTTTGTTTAACTTATATAAAAAATGAATTTGTTCAAATTAGAGGCCATGCTTACTCTCTTTATCAGTTCTAAGGGTTGCATTGCAAGACGGATTTCTTCAGATTCCTTGATGTACCTGATTTGAGCTGCATTTTGAAAATTTAAATGCAATATGCCTTAGTCTATCAGCAAACCAATGCTCAGCAAGTGATTAATATACTGAACAGAGAGAAGAACCCCAAATAAAATCAACAACAAATCATGAGCAAGTTTGAGAAGTAGTCGATGTGAGCAACAAACTTCTAGACCCATGTCATGTGATACCTTCATGTTTGGCCTAGTCTCATATAATTTAATGCTTTCATGTCTGGCCAGGAACCAGAAGCTGAATTTCACTTACATCTATAGGCCATACAAATATAAATTGGGTCAAAATACAATTTTGGTCCCTACACTATGTTTTTTAGATTTTAGTTTCATCCCTAAACTATCAATTTGGTGATTGGTATGGTAGAAAACGAAAGTCAATTGGAATTTTTTTTAGTGGTCAACAGAAAACAAGCCAAAAGAGGCAAAAAAGTTTTCTGCTTTTGAGAAACGGAACACGTTTTCTAACATTCCTTTGTGCCCTTATCCCCACCATTTCTTTGTACTGCCAACACCACCACCATCACTACCATCACCATTGGCACCACCACTACCACAGAACTGCTACCACTCACACCACCACTACCACAGTACCACAGTATTTCTACCACGGCCACCACCATACTATCTTTGATGCCGCCATTACCAATTCCTCCGCTGCCACCATACCACTATTAACCTCCACAACCACCATTGCTACTGCCACCACCACTGCTGCCACCATTGCCACTACTGCCACCGCTGCTTTTGACACCGCCACCACAACTGCCTTTGCCACCACAACACCACCTCTCTACCGCTGCCACCACTGCCCTTATATGAAATATTAATGATTTTCCACGTGAGTCAGATGATAAGTAAAATGTTTTCTGGATCATTTTCAGAATTACAACGAAACATAGGAAACAAGTAATTTTCTGGAAAATGTTTTCCACAGTCTTGAAACAAACAGATTAGTCTTTGACGCTCTAAAAAACACCTCAATGTTACCTTTACTCTGCCTAATTCTCACCATGTGAACTGAAATTATTGATGTGATAGATGCTTTTGTACATGTTCATATCATCACAAAATCAAAGTATATGGAGACATGTGCACACCACACTTTTTTTTTTTTTGATAAGTAAGAAAATTTTATTAAAAGAAGCAGGCCTTGAATACTAGGTGTATACAAGAAACCTCCAAAGAATTTAGAAACAACAATGGTCTATTAATTCCGTAACGGAATTAATAGAAAGAACCCCCACAGAATTAACCCAAGCATACAGAGTTTGAAAAAACAGCAACTTAATATCCACCATCGCACTTTCACAGTCCTCAAAAAGGCGAGCATTCCTCTCCCTCCACAAACACCATATCACACAATGAGGAACCATCCGCCATATGGCCATATTCCGAAGATCAGCACTACGGATCTGCCAAGCCGCCCAAAGCTGAATCACCTTACAAGGCATTACCCAATCCAACCCAAATAAACCAAACACCATAGACCACAACTCCCGAGCCAACGGACAGTGAAGCAAAAGATGATCAACACTTTCACCATTAAGCTTACATAAACAACATCGGTCTATAATGATAAGATGACGCTTCCGCAGGTTATCAATAGTCAAAATTTTCCCCAAGGCAGCTGTCCATGAAAAGAAAGCAATCCTTCGGAGGAACCTTCGCCTTCCAAATAATCTTCCAAGGAAAAGAAGCTACAAGAGGAGGACACAAGCAACAATAGTAATCCTTGACTGTGAACCCCTTTGTAGCTCTATTCCTCCAACACAAACGATCTTCTCCAACCCCTTTCAATGAACAAGAGTAAAGTAAATCCATAAAATTAGTCAAAGACTCCAATTCCCAGTCTTGCACATTCCGAACAAAATGAAAATCCCAATGGAGACGGTCATTAGGAAAAGACATCAAATCCGCAACGGAAGCATCTTTATCCTGAGAAATAACAAACAATTCAGGGAAAGCTTCTTTCAAAGCCTATATCCCCACACCAACAATCATTGCCAAAACTTCACCTTCCTACCATCACCTACCAGAAAAGGAAGCAATGAAGGGAAAACTGCGTCCCAACCCTTTCTAATAAACTTCCAATACGCTCACACCATAGGGACCTCGACCAGATTTCGAGGACCAGCCACCCCATAAACTCCCATACTTCGCATCAACCACCAACCTCCATAAGGCCTCCCTTTCCGGAAGCCATACCGCCACAACCATTTACCTAAGAGAGCTTTATTAAAACTCCTTAGATCCCGAACAGCTAAACCACCATGGCTGGAGAGGAGCACAAATTTGCGACCAAGTTCACCAAATGAAACTTTGGCTTCTCTTCCATTCCATTCCAAAGAAAATCTCTTTGGAGCTTCTCTAACCGATTAGCCACCCTGGCTGGAATGGGAAACAAAGAGAGAAAATAAGTGGGAATACTGGATAAAGTGCTTTTAATGAGTGTAAGCTTACCACCCTTCGACAAATAAAGCCTTTTCCAGCTAGCTAGTCTCTTCTCCACCCTTTCCAGCACCGGATTCCAAATATTCTGCTCCTTGAAATTAGAACCCAATGGCAGCCCCAAATAATGCAAAGGCAAAACGGATTGCTTGCACCCCAATATTTGCCTAAGCTCCACTATGTGAGGGACATCCCCAACAGGGACAATTTCAGATTTACTTAAGTTAATCTTCAGACCAGAGACTGCCTCAAACCTTTTTTTAAATACTAAATTAATGTATTTTCACATATTCTGATGAGCAGCATATGCCACATTAGCATTATATGGATGTGTGTATGGAAAACATATGTCATATCAGCAATTGTTGTTTATTGTGATGGTAATGCAGGACAAAGGTAAACTTTGAGACAATTAAAGAGGGTATTGAAATTGACAGATAGTTCTAGGACTAAAATCATTTGACCTATGCCTTATTTTTGATAGTTAATGCTCAGTTATCATGTTATACCAATTCAAGGAGTGATATCATATAATACCATCCTATGACTAACAATATTAGAGAGAAAAGATTTCATGTAAGTCATACCACGTGCTTAGACATATGAAACCTAACAGAAAATGTTTCCATCTGCTGCCAATTTTGGTATGATACTATGGTTCAGCCTATGGTAGCTTAATAATTGAATTTTTTTTTTATTAGTAAATATTTCAATAAAAGAAACCAAAAAGGTACACAGGAAGTGTACAAGTTACAAACTAAAAGAATTAAGTACAAAAAGAGCAAATATCAAGCATATCGGACATAGAATTTGAATAAATAAGGTTGGAGGCTGTTGACCACTCGAATAAGGATTGCAGAAAAGAGAACTTCAAAGCTGGAACTGAAGTTTCTTCCCCATTAAAAGTTCAGGCATTCCTCTTGCACCAGATATGCCAAATGAGGCAGTGGGGGATGGTCTTCCAAACATTACCCGCCTCACACTTACCAACTCTGCCGGCCCAGCATGCTAGTAAGTCCTCCACATCTTGAGGCATAACCCAAGAAACCCCAAACAAAGCAAACACCAAGTCCCAAAGCTCCTGGGAAACTGGACAATGCAGAAGAAGATGACTAACCGATTCTCCACCTCTTTTGCATATACAACACCAATCCATGATAATCACCTTCTGTTTTCTCAGGTTATCGATTGTAAGAATCTTACCCAATGCCGCAGTCTATGTGAAGCGTAATAATTGGAATCACCTCATAAAAGCCTATGTATCTCTAAAGACGGTCTAAAACCAAGGCAATGGTGTTGGTATACAACATTTAATATTTGATGGATATTAAAAAATCAAGTGAAAATAAGACCACTTCGAAAGTGAAAGCAATTAGGGAAAATGTTTAAGTGAAATTCAATCTCAGATTCTGAGAAGTTGCAACTTTCATCTACATTGAGGCTTTAAATAAACAATGATGTGAGCGTAATAATTTAGAAATGGTGAACTTAACCAACCCAAAACTTACCCTCAAGATGCTAAGAAGTGGGTTCTAACCATCAGTTTGATTTACAAGAAATCATCTTGTAGGAGTTTGTACTGGTCACTACACCTAATTTTAGCACACCATAATAATGATATTTAATAAGGTCTACAGAGGCAAAGTGATTGTGGGCTAACATGTTTGAATTTATGAGACATGTAAATGATCCTAAGAGACTAGAGAATCTTGAAGACATTAGACATAGACGGATATTAAAAATTTAGGCCAAGTAGGAGAATACATATATGGCCATTAATTCAATAACAAACAACTCAATTTTCTAAACAGTTTCCACCTGTACCAATTTCATAAAGTAGAAACCATAGGCTACATCAAAAGTAATAATGCTACTTGATTTTTCAAATATGAGGCAAATGTACTTCTATTTCATTTCAATTGAGTGACCTTGAGTATGAACATATCATAAATAAAAGAGTCATTGGGCTACAACGTAGTCAAACTTTTATTTAGAAAAGTAAGCCATTACATTTCATCTATTTAGGTAAAGGTAAAACTGGGGAAAAGTAACAAATCCTTTATTACCTAAAAAAAAAGTATACAACAAGTATGCCACTATGAAGCCTTTTTCAATGATACTCTTTGTGTTATAAATTGATTGGGAAGCCCATACAAGGACATGATACACAACCCCAAATAAAACCAGTACCACAATAAATGACAGCTATAGGACTAATCCTGTTATTTTATTTGAAAGTTCTACACAAATTTTGACTTCTATTAATCTGTGTCTCTTGACTCTCTTTATACATTAATCTTAGAAAAACACACACAAGGGAGGGTAAGGTTGTGGGTGCATGTGTAAACTTACCAATCAAAAATATTAAAAAAAAAAAAAAGGAGGAGGCCAATCAAAATCAGATGCATTCAACAATTCTTTAAAACCCAGATTAGTGTTCCAGTAAATTTGACTGACAGAATTAAATCAATAAATTTATGTCTCTGAAATAACAATTACAAAGTTTCGCATACATACATAAATACATGCATAATATATATATATATATGTATGTATTCTTAAATTCTACTTTGAATTTATATGTCCTTAAATCATAGTCTGAATACAAATTTAGAATCCAGAAAACATCAGAGAAATTTAAACATATAATTGGAATCCGATCCCATAATCTCAAAGGAAAAATACAAGGGAATCAGAATTGAAGAACAAATAAAAAGAGGGAGATTTTACCACCCTGATAACAACCCACCATAGCAGACCAGCTGAAAGAGCCCTTTCTATGTTGTAGTAAATCTTAATATCCTAATTGAAAACTGAAGTGCTAATAGCAGATGGATGTTACATAAAATACCCTCTTTAGTGATGTTCATCTCAGAATATAAAATATAGTGAGGACTGCCAAAGTCATTTCTCAAACACAGAGCCCTATTCTTACAGCTGACAACATCAGCCATCCTTCCCAAATAGCTACAATACATTACAGTCACTTTCAATCAGCCAAGATGCTATGCAGGAGGACTTGAATACATGTATCATCTAAGCAAAACCCACATACAATTAATTAAAAATAAAAACCCATTAAAATTTCAGATTAAAAAAAGGGCCACCCAGTTGATCAACCACAAGATCAAGATACTAACAATTCATTTCTGTTCAATTCGAAAAGAACCCATTACTCTTCCTTAATCTGGTAACGCAAAACGCCAAAAAAGTTCATAAATTTATAACATAATTTGGAAAAACATTTAACACCCACGAGCAATTTCAGTTTATTGATAAAGAAATTTCTAGCAGTATAACAAAAATTGAGAGAGAGAGAGAGAGAGAGAGAGAGAGAGACCTGAATTGAATTGAGAAACAGTGATTTTGTTTCGGGAAGAATAAGAAGAGAGGAAGCCCTGAAGCAAGAGAAGAGCAGTGAGAACGTTCAACAAACATACAACTATGGTTGCGTTCCTGAAAGAGAATTTCAACCTCCATGACTGTGCAACCTCCATCATCTTCTTCTTCTTCTTCCTCTATCGTTAAAATGAGTAGTAACGTTGGCTTTAAGACCAAGAGCTCATAGCACGGGCACAGCCTGAACCAGAAGCGTTTCACTACCAAATTACCAAATACTAAATTGTTTTGTGGGTCCCAATTGACTTCAAGTTTGGTTTGGTTTTGTATCAAGTTGCAGATGAAGCATTTCAACGTTTTGGACTTGGCCAGTGAAAAAAAATTCTTTAATGTTCCTTTATTAAACGAAACTCATTAAATAATAATGTATTTATAAATAAGAGCATATAATATATATTTGTATAAATTTGAGATTAAATAGTGTAAGTTCATAAGATATTAAATTTTTATTTATAATTTATGGATAATATAAATAGTCTTTTTCTTTGTAAAATCAATACAAAATTTTGGTATCTAAAATTTATAAATTCATAAATGAAAATTATTTTAAATATTGACATAAATTTGGTTTGATGATATCTTACATTTTCCTTTTTTTTGGCTGAATAACAGAAACTTTATTGAAAATCATAACATTGGAAAACTTCCAAACTGAGTTGGAAAGAAACCAAGTTGATTATACAACAAAACCCAAACCCTACAATAAGGGCGGCAAAAATGACATACAGCACAAGACCCTACCAAGAGGGCAACACAAACAACAACATGAAAAGAATATTGTTTGGTGATAAATTCGAGTTCAGTTTGTGCGTGAACAAATTAAATAAATTAATACTGAATTTGTAATACTTGATTAGTTTACAACCTTACTCTTTCTGTAGTGTGTATTGTGTAGTTACTAGTTTGTACCCTCAATATTTTGGCACCTCAGTAGCAACAACTTGCGGAAAAATCATGATAAGTGTACATCTCTAATCTATATCCTTAATACACATCTCCATAATTTCTGGTCATTTACTAGTATAATGATAATAGTATACATAAAATAAAAATAATAATAGTATACATAAAATAAAAATAAAAATTTACTAGTATACATTAAAAAAAAATATAATATACATAAAAATTTAGAAAAAAATTACTAGTATACATTAAAAAAAAAAATTATAGTATACATAAAAGAAATTTATTTATTAGTATACATAAAAAAATTATTCATAGTGCAACAAACCAACAGATCTAGATATGAACTAACAAATAACAAAAAATTATTCCAAAAAAAAAAATTACAAATAAAATCCCAAACAATTTTTTTTTTTAATGGAAGTGTTGTGCCTTTTAGTGAGATATATGCAATGTGTTTCAATGTTTGTGTGAATGAGATTAGTCTCCATTGATTTACTGATTTGTTTGAAAATTTTGTCAGGATGTGGATGTGGCCACTGGTCATGTGTTTTTGTTTGTGGGGTCAATGGGGCAAGCTATTGTGTTATGTTGTTATGTAGTGTGTTGACTGTGTTCCTGTGTTTCTTTACTGATTTTTTTTATGACTTTTGATTTATTATTAGTATTAATTGTGTTATGGTTTATAAGACCATGATTGAATTTGCTTTGAAAAGTTTAAGAAGAAATTGTTTTCTTTGAGTCGGATCATACTAATTATAAAGCACCGTAACCGGGGTTATATTTTCCTTTATTTTATTTTATTTTTATGTAATTCAAGCTAAAAGCATAATGTAACCTTGATTTTGTATTAATTTTTTTTAATATTTAATTGTAAGTGAGAAACCAAAATTGAGACAAGTTTGGATAACTCAAACCTCCAACCCTAGGTGCACATTAGAGATTTGGATTAGGATGGTACGCAAATAAACCCTGCAGGCTACAAAGGACAACATATGGATGTCAATGTTAATCACCTAAGCTTGACTTCAAGTTTGGAATTTTGTTTTTGTTTTCAAGTTTGGTACTTTTTTTCCGTCAATTTGGCCACTTCAGTATCAATGGGCATTTGTACATACAGTAAAGTTCTCCTACTGCTGCTTATTTATAGTTTTTGCTAATGGGTTAAGAAATAGGATAATTTAATTACGCTTCCTGGAATTGTCAAAATAGAAATCACGAGAAGTAATTATTTGGCCACGAATTGGGAACCCATGAGACTTGGGGACTGCCACTTCTGGTTTGTGATAGACACTGCAAATTAAAAAAAAAAAAAAAAAAAAAAAATTCTAACACATGACTAGTTATCATTGGTGGAGTATAAAGTGAAACATAAAAGTGAGATAGAAGATTTTCATTCATCTCATCTTATGATGAAGTAGGGAATATTATTCAATACTTTTAGAGAACTATTCATTTAGCCTATTATATAACTGTTCAGTTTATATAGATGATATTTTTGTATTCCCTCAAACATAATAACATAATAGAAGTACATAAAAAAAACATTTTAAAATTGTTAAAGAAAAATTTCAAGAGAAGGGAATAATCCTTTCCACAAATAAAATTGAGGTAGAAAGTGAATTTATAGAATTAGTTTTAAATTTATTAGTTTTGAATTTGAACTACAAGGACATATTATTTCTATAAAAAAAAGAAAAGAAAAGAATTTTCTGAAAAATCTCGAAGATACAAAACAATTCCAAAGGGTTTTAAGAATTCTTAATTATAGAAGAAATTAATGAAAAGATCTACCTCAAAAGAATTCTCTCTTTTAGGGAAAAGAAAAAAACTTAAAAAAGGAAAAAGGAATTTTTTTTTTTTGGATCAAAGGCACTTGTTACAAGACTTAATACCCTAGAAGAAGTTAAAAAAGTCATCAAAGTATCAATCTACATGAAGGAATATTGAAGCTGACATCTCTTATTAATCATGAAAATTGGTATATTAAAAGTATAGAATGGAGGATTACCAACCAAGTGATTTTTCAAGCATTATCAATAGACAAATATTGTGGCAGTTTCCTTATATGGATTAAGACATTACTCGCTTATCTATTAAGGAATCTTAAATGGGAAAAATATTTCATCTTATGGGTAAGAAGTTCACTAGGTTGGAGAGTTATCATATTTGATATTTAAAAGCATGAGAAGAAGAAGAATTCTCCGAAGAAAGAATGGTTCATTCTTTTAAACCTTACAAACGTTGAAGAAACAAATTATTGGCTATAAAGCTTAAATAATTTATTTGACAAAGCAAGAGAAATTAAAGAATCAACCAAAAAAACTTATGGTAATTAATGGTGAAATCTATTTGTTACTGAAGTTACTATCAATTATACATCTTGTGCAGATCAAGTAAAAAAGCTGTAGATTTTCTTGAAGACATGGCAAAAAAAAAAAAAAAAAAATCTTAATGCGTCATAGGATTTGTCCTTATTGGCAATTTGGCATATGACATAAAAGCCCTATGTCATGTTGACAACAGCGAAACCCTAAAGAATATCTCAATCCTATTAACCAGATGGAATGATGAGATAAGATTTTGGTGAACCCTTTTAAGAAAAAAACAAAGAATGTGTCAAGCTGCCAACTAGTAGCTATAATAGACCCGACATTATTAAAGAAAAGATTCTACTAGCTATCTTTACAAAAAGTAAAGATGATCTCTAGTATGTTTGTTTTATCCTTCGTTCCTCTATAAAAAGGGTAACAATCTCTTTTGTGAGGAACATTAAGTGTGAAACATCATATGTTATATAGTATTCCTATACTATGAAAGTGCAGCTCTGTAATTATGTAACTAGTAAATCTCTTATTGGAAGTCTAATCTTGTTAATAGAATATTTTAGTTTAACACCAAGCTAAATTATTTTATCTCAAATAATTATCATAAACTAGAAGACAATTAGGATAAGAATTAAAACCCAGGGAATAGACATGAAATCAAATTCTTATGATCTATCAATTTATTGGAAAACCATACATGAATTACCAAAATTACCTTAGACAAATACAAAATATTTAGACAAGAACTTTGTATGAAAACAAATTCTCAAGATTTATCAATTCATTGGAAAATCATCAATGATTCCACAAAATATTTGAACCTAGGCCTTTTGATACAAAAGTTAGTGCTAGATTGATTGATTGGAAGGATCTAGAAGTCCCTGAACAATGACTCTTAAATGATTAACTTGAATATCAAATTAAATAAAAATACAATATCCCTTCAAGCTTAAGGCAAAAATCTTTATTTCCTGAATAATATAGCTCATATATTTTCCTCATTAAGTAGATGAATGAGAAAAAATTATAAGAATGAGTTTTAGAGTCCTAAGAAATATTGAACAAGATAAAGCAGATTGTAGCCGTTCCAACAAATAAGCTATTAATTGTGATGAAAAATGTTCCCATAATGCCAAGATTGAATTACCTCAAAGGATAGAAAGAAGAGGTAAAAAAGTGTTCAGATCTATCGTTTCCAAGGAGAATCCCTTTAAGTTTCAGAAAAAAAAAAAAAAAAAAAAAAAATCCTTCATAATAGAGCTCATAAATGGACAAAAAAATTCCTCATCAAGAAGATGAATGTGAAAATTTTACAAGAATGAGTTTTAGAGTCCAATGGTTGCTAAAAGAAAATATTCAAATTCTCATAAAGTCATAAACAAACTATAAGTTTTAGAGTCCAATGGTTGCTAAAAGAAAATTGATAGAAAAAGGAGCAAGTAGCCGTGCATGGTATAGTGGCATAAAACTTTTAATTGAAGTTAACAAAAGTCAGCATAAAGATATAAATCGTGAGCAGCAGGATTCGAACCTGCGCGGGCAAAGCCCACATGATTTCTAGTCATGCCCGATAACCACTCCGGCATGCCCACCTGATGGAATCTCTTTTATTTTGCTGTAAAATCTATATAATATATAATAACATAAGAAATCAAGATTATTTGACATCATAACAATGGCATGTCTATCAATTGTTTTTATTTTTTAAGTGATACATTGTTTTAATAATTTGACTTAATCCAGTTTATTTATCAAACGGTAAACACAAAATATCTTAAAACAAAATTTGAACAACGTGTATTTTTTGTTTGTATGTTTTTATTAATTTTAATTCATGCCAAAAACCTTTTAAATAAAAATAGATAATTACAAATTCTTTAAAATAAATTTCCTACTACTAAAAGACATCTTAATAAAATATACTTATCTAAAATTAGTTTTTTTTTTTTTTTTTAAAGTGTTTTTTATATTTTTTTTAATGAACACATAATATCTTTAAAAAAAATTTGAACAACGTGTATTTTTTGTTTGTATGTTTTTATAAATTTTAATTCATGCCAAAAACCTTTTAAATAAAAACAGATAATTACAAATTCTTTAAAATAAATTTCCTACTACTAAAAGACATCTTAATAAAATATACTTATCTAAAATTACTTTAAAAAAAAAAAGAAAAAAGAAAAAGAAAGGATTAGATTAGTTCAATTTAATGATCAACACCATTTTTTTTTTTTTTTAAACGTGTGTTTTATATTTTTTTTTAAATATGTTTTAACGTGTGTTTTATTATTATTTTTTAAATCTTTTTAAAAAAAAAATTAACAATCTCTGCGTTATACGCGTGTGTTTTATTATTTGAAACACTACTTCTGTTTTATTATTCATTCTCTTCCCTTGCAAATCAGTTACAGAAAAAACAATGATAGTCTTCTCTACAAAACCAATTTACTCAAGGAAGCAAGTCCTTTGTTTTTCTGCAAGCAGAGTTAGAAGAGATCCAAACAAGTTCAAATACTCAAGCAAATTGAAAGGTTAGGCAAACTTATTTGCTTTTCTAATGTTTGTTAATGCACGTATAATTAATAGAAAAGAAAAGAAAAATCCAAGTCAAATTATAATTGATACATTTGTTGTTCTTTTTTCTCTGTTTCTAAAATTTCCATTGTATGTGATTATACTATTTTATAGACCAAATACTGCTTTACAAAAAGCTTTTATAATAAAAATATTTCTCTTTTAAATTTAAAACAGATAATTACAAATTCTTTAAAATAAATTTCCTACTATTAAAAGACATCTTAATAAAATATACTTATCTAAGATTATTATTATTTAAAAAAGAAAAAAAGAAAAAAATATTAGATTAGTTCAATTTAATGATCAACACCAAATTAAAAAATAAATAAATAAATAAACAACGTGTAGAATAAATGTCCTTTCTTGCCGATCATTTTTTGAAAAATATGTGTTTGACTATTACTATTTTTTATGGAATTAAATTTGTTTAGGAACTCTTTTAATAATAGGCCAATTAATTTTTAAAAAGAAGTCTTTTAGTAGAATTATGATTAGGACAATGAATTTTTTAAAAGAAGTCTTTTAGTAGAATTATGATTCATACAAAGTTGAGTATGAGTGTATGACACATATTGATAGTCATTGAAGGTATTGAACGTTTGATTTTTTTTTTTTTAATACATCTTAATATAGTATCATAATTAATTTGTTTGATGACTATCAAGTTTAAATAATTCTCTTATAGAAACAGATAATAATTTTTTTTTTTTTAAAGTCTCCTACAACTAAAAAGACATTTTCATAAAATATCATAATAAACACCTACTACTAAAAGACATCTTCATAATCCTAATAATAATAAAAACTTTTTAAACGTGTGTTTTATTATTTTTTTTTACAATTTTTTTTTAAAAAAAATTAACAATCTCTGCGTTATACGCGTGTGTTTTACTATTTTATAGACCAAATACTGTTTTACAAAAAGCCTTTATGATAAAAATATTTCTCTTTTAAATTTTTCATCTTTCAAGTGCAAAGTGGTTTCTTGAAATACATTTCTTAATTTATATAATTTCTCTTTTATGTGATTACATATTAAATAAAAATATGATGCTTTGTATTATTTGATTATATTCTTTATGTGAAGTGGTTGAATTAATTTATACTGTGTAAAAATATCTTGCTTTCTCTTTTATATGATTAAGATACTCTTTAGTTAAAATATGATGCTAATAATATATTATGTTTGTATTTGATTATATTCTTTACTTGAGTAATTGAATTGGCTAAATTAATATAGATGATCCCGCGTTTTTTGTGGGTTATATGCTAGTATATATATATATATATATATTAAAGAACCAGGCTAAGGATACAAAGAAAGGGAAGCCTCCCAGCAACCAAGTCCTCAAAAATAGAGGAGGGAACTACAGATCTGGGAAGAAATCCACTACAAAAACACATAAAAACCCAATATACAACAAGGGCAACAACAAAGAACACAACAGGAAAAAGACTCATAACAAAAGACTTGCATACTACAAGCAAACAAACAAAAGGACCCAATACATGAGACTTGCAAACTACAAGGAGAGCAGTGAAAGCATCAATAGCCAAAGATGTCCAGATAAGCAAATAATAAGCAGACACAACAAAGAACCAATCTTCAACTGAGTGGATGATTCATTCCTCAAATCGGTATAACCATGGCAACAAAGGCCATGCGATCCAAGCATAGGGACACACAACAATTAGGTGCTTAAAAAGATCTAATCTCAACCAAGGAGGATAGAAAATGAGAGACTCAGATCTGAATTTCTCAAGGGGAAGTGCTCAAGTTGGAAGAAGCCTCCAAACCATATGCTAAAGGGACAAACGTAGCCACATCAAGAACCCCCTGCCATCAAGGAGCCGCGAGCCACCAAGGGGACTGGTAAAACGCCACAAAGGGCGAAGAGAAACCCACAAGGGGCGGCAAAAAAACCCACAAAAGGGCAGTGATAAACCCATAAAAGGGAGAGAGAAGCAAAAGGAAAGGAAAGGGAGAGGGGATTGGAGAAGATGAGGAAAGGAGAAGGGAGAGGCGCACGATAGCGCACGGCGCCAATTGTGCGCCCAAGCATAGAGAAGATGAGCTCAGTAGGGTTTTTTGGGAGAGAGGGGCGGCTGCTTCTAAGTGTGTTTTATCCTTTCTCCATTTGAGTCACCCACCTGATGACATCTTGTAATGAAGAAGCTTTGTTAATTGATAACATCTTATCTTAAGCCCACAATGTCATATTTCCTGTCCTGTCTTGAGTACCATTAGAAAAATACATCTTTCATATAACCTTATGCTTTGGACCTTCAAAAGTCCAAGAAAATTATTTTTCAGAAGACTAGTTGAACATATTAATGTTTTCTTATTATAAATAGAGCAAATTCTGATTATCTAGTTCATTACAACCATGTCTTTTTGTTTTTTACTTTAAATTCTACAATTTGGTTCAACCTTCTCTATACAAGCTCTCCTTCTCAATTTCGTTCAGTTTTAGTAGCAAAAGTCAATTTTTGTGAAATATGTCAGTTTGATGATGGACAGTTCTTTTTGATCTGGACTTATGGTTTCCTTACATGCATGTAGAATAATCAGAGAATAAAAAAATCATGTAACTAGCAAAGAATTAAGCTTCAACAATAATACAGAGAACCGACTAGGCAACTATTTTAATTCCTTATATATCAATTCAAATCAAACAGTGTAAAAACAATTCCTCAAAAAAAAAAAATCAGTGTACTAACAAACTACTTCATCACTATGAATCTATCTATCTATGACCACTCTGAACAAGCACCGCTACAATGTAGCATAGCTGCTCTACCATGGATTTGGAGTAATCCAAAATGGGGGTGGATCTATCTTCTCCAAATCAGAATGATAGAATGGCTTAATACTTTCATCATCCAAATTGAACAATCCGAGATCGTGGCCACCATACAAGTTGTCCAAATCCATCTCATACCATCTATCATCAGTGAAACAAACTGAATTTGGTTTGCACTCAGAAAAAACATGACTTGAGACCGACATTGATTGATTTCAGCCCAAAAACACACTCTGATCCTTCAAAGATTCCATCTTTTCCCATCTTTTCTGCTTGAAATCTAACTTGAACACAAAAAACATCTTCGTACGATATGGACAAACCAAAGGCTGTGTGTCATCGGAACTTAGTAGGTAAGACTCATCCACAACAAGTCCTTGTGCATTCACAAAATTTCCAATGAACCGTTCGATGAACAAGACATCATCATTAGATGTCTTCACCAGGTAAAACTTTGTTGAAATATTGTTATTCCTAGGAAATTTATCAACATCTTTTGGTAGTATCGAAGGTTCAATGCTCATGATTTTCGTCGGAGAACTTTGAAATTCCCATACTTCCACTGAACGATTATCTGCCAATGCGTAAAGCTGATTATCGTGGCATATAATGTCACAGTAGTCTTGATTTGCGCCAACAAGTTTGGTCCACGTTTTGTCTCCTTGCTTATAGAATGCGAGCCTTGACGCAAAGTCATAGTCATAGATCATGACCACCACGAAGTCATTGGAACGTGATGGGTCTGCCAACAAGATTGCCTTGGTGATAAAACTCTTCCGCAAGTTATTAACGTTTGCGAGTTCATTAGTAAACAATGGGAGTTGAATCTGAACTCTAGAGAATGGATTAAAGAGATGTGGGTTGGCTTCATCATCCAAAATCACAAGCCAACCGTGAGATGAACCCACACACCAAACGTCATTACCAAGCCCCTCAAACACGTTTTTCATCTTATAAACCTTGTTTTCTGCGAGGTTAAAGAAGCGGCGAGTTGCAAAGTCATGTTCTTGGTCGCTAGGAAGCATGAGCCATGGAGTTTGAGGGCAGAGGGGAGCTTGTGTAGTTGCAGAATTCCAAGAAGAACATACCGCACTGCTTCGAATGGTGTCAACAAAAGGAAGCTTGGTTAGAATTATATCCAAGACTTCCGTAGGGAGGTCAGAAATTGTTCTTCCTTTTTTGTGGGGGTGAGTCATGTTGGGCATGTATGACAGGTTTGTGTTGGAGAGAGGGAGTTGAACAGTAAAGAGTGATTCTTTGTTGGAGAGAGGGAGTTGAACAGTAAGGAGTGATTCTTTCTATTAATTTATAATTCCGAGTTTTCGACTACAAGTTGGATTAGAAGAGTTTTCGTTCGACTACAAGTTGGATTAGAAGAGTTTTCGACTACAAGTAGGATTAGTAGATTTTGAAATTTGAAACGTTTTAAAAACTGATACTGACCGGCCGGTTTGACAGTGTCCGGTTCTTCTTAAAAACCAAAAAGGATGGAAAATCAAGAAAAAACTGAAAACCACCGGTTCAACTGGTTTAGGCCGGTTTGAGCCTTTTGTAATTATTAAAAAAAATATTTAAAAAAAAATCAATTATATGTTAGGGCTACATGAAAGTCAAGCCAATATTAAATAATATTAGGCTCACATAGAAGGGCCAAACTTGCTAAAAAATATATTTTTTTTTTAAGTTTTTGGGCCAAACATGACTCTTATGATGTTTATTTGACAAATAGACTCGTTTTAAAATCGTCTTTGTGAAAGATACTTTTAAACGTGAAAATCGTCTTTTTGAAAGACACTTTCTGACCAAAATTTTTATATTTCTCAAAATCGTCTTTTCTAAAGACAACTTCTTACCAAAATTTGGTCAGAAAGACACTTTTCACGTTCAAAAGTGTCTTTTACAAAAATAATTTTGAATGAGTTCATATTTCAAATAAACATCACAAAAGTCATATTTGGCTCAAAAACTTAAAAAAAAAAAAAATGTATTTTTTAGCAAGTTTAGCCCACATAGAAGGTAGCCCAATATTAAGGATTGATTATATATATATAATAGTACTTTTATAGAGTATAGACTCCAACTTGGAGTCGGATTTAGGATTTTGAAATTTGAAAGGGACGTAGTTAGGAATTTTTTTTATGGGGATCGAGATAAGTATAGAAAAAAAAAAATACAAAAATACAAAAATTAACCTATCACATAAAAATAAAAAATAAATAAACACTCATTCTCATTAATTTTGTCTCATCCAGTTAGTTTGTAAGTTGTAAACTAACTTTTAAATCATATTGATCATAATTAATTATATATATTATATATATATATATATATATTTTAAATTTAATAAAAATTACACCTGATTAGAGTATACAAATAATTTTTAAAATTATGAAACATATAAAAATTTAATCAAATTTAATAATTTAAATAAGAAATGTGACTTTACATGCCTAAACTTATACAAGTCAATATATGAAAAATATAACAATAATAAAAGATAAAAAGAAAAACTTTTTTTTTTCATAGATAATAAATAATAAAAATAATTGTTTTCGAATATAATGAAAGTTTCTATTAAGAAAATTTAATTATATCTATTTATATGAAAATGATTTAAGGAGTTATGTATGGTATAAGAGTAATAAGAAAAAATAATAATGCATTAATCATTTATATAAACTTATCTAGTTTTAAGAAAATATGCTTAAAAATATATACATTGAATACACTTTGACTTAATGAACTAAACATGGTATAAGAGTAATAAAAAGGGAAAAAAAATGATTAGTCATCATTTACAATTTTACATAAATGTAATACAATTATAAATAAATTTTAGTGAGGCCATTTCTTAAATTACATAAGTAAATAGATATTTTGTTATTAAAAAAGTATAGAAGGGAGTGGAAGATTTTAAAAAACCAGCCAGGACCTTGGCCCCTACCACACCCCCCTTCCCTCTATCCCTGGTTGTGAGGGACTCCTCTCTCTCTTACTCACATATAAGTCACACAAAATTATATATATACATGTATTTAATTGTTAGAATTATTCGATTTTCACAATCGGCTATAAAATTTTAAATTTGTCAAAAAATTAATTTTGGTTTATGATATATTCTAAGATAAGGTACAAATTATACCCGTTAAATTTGCTCAATTATTATTTCAGTACGTTAAGTTTAAAAATTATCATTTCAATCCACTAATTTCACATATGTTACCATATTGATATTTTCGTCCAAATATTGACGTGATAATGGGTCTAATTTGTACTTCACCCAATAATCTATTATGTGTAGCATCAGCTCTCTTCGCTTTCGATTATTAGTTTCATAGAATTTGGATTAGTGAATGTGAAGGTGGTAGCCTGGTTTAATGAGATTGTGACAAAGTAACTGTTAGAGGGAGCATTGACTAGTTAGGTTGCACAGGTACTCCATTTTGACTCATGTATCCGTACCCGTATTGCATCCGATATTCGTATCCGTATCGTACCTAATATCTAATATCCATTGTAATCCACGTATGTTTTTAAAAAATGATGTATCCCCGTACCCGTACCCGTATCGGGTACGATACCGTATCCGTACCCATGCAACTTAGTTGGCTAGTGGCTACTTAATTTCAAGAATTATTCAATTCTAGAAAAGAGGAAACTGATGTTTGTGATTGTTAGCTTGGTCTAGTCTTAATTTTCATGAGCAAACTTTGACAAGGCGTGCTTATTTTCTTCAATCAGGTTGTTTGGTTTTCTGTAGTTTCAAAATTTAGTTGTTGCAGAAAGGCTAGGCAAGTCACCATAATATCATGCAATTTTATGTATTGGAGCTGTGGTATAATTTCGTTTCACGCTACCAGTTAAAATTTTTTGATGTCAAGGACATGATTGTAACTGGCAACTAATCTGTGGACTATTTTTGTTGTCAGTAGATTACAGGTGATACTTCCCACTATCATGCTGTTGCAAATTCGGAAAGCATCTAGAGTGCTTTCAATGGGTTTATATTCAGGTTTGTCTGTGTTAGTTGATGAATTGATTTCATTTATAGCAATACATGAAAATTATAGCATTATGATTCACCTATTGCTTTCATCTCGCTTATATATTGTATCAATATTTCAGATTTAGTTCTCTCGTGCTAAATTTCATTAGAAACTTATGAATACTAATTAGGCAAAAAACTTTAAGCTTACTTTTTATTGGTATCAGTTTTTCTTTTAGAAATATACATCTTGCTTTTGGAAAGGTTCTCCTGTGGGTATGACTGTCTTGGATTTGGATATGCATTTACATATTCTTTTTCCTTTTGGAATTTGACTTTACATGTAGTGCCTTTTTGTCTCTCGTCTACTTGATACACAGGCTTATGGGCTTGGAAATTTGTCTTTGCTGACTGTTGACACTAGAAAGAAAGAATTTGTTCTCAATGTAGTCATAGAGAATGATAGAAAATCTGCCTACTGCCCTATGCCCCAAATCAAATTTACTTATCATTTAAAGATTGTATAAAATATTAATCTATTGGGTTAGAATAAAATAAGATAATATAAAATTGAAAAGAGGATAGAATAGCTTAGAGGAGCTTTTGACCACTTTCTTCTGCTGTGCCCAAAGGTGTTTACTTGGAAAAAGACCTGGTCATTCAAAGTGGATCCAACCCGATCTATTGGTAAGGGCTATAACCTATAGTACTGATTAAATAGAACTCCTAATGGATTGATATTCTATTTCAGGCACTTTCCCTGATAACATCTAAGGTATACATCAATCTCATTGAAGGTACATGTACAACCTTGCTGCTGGCCTTGAGTTATCACAACCTTCTTAGCCGATTGATAAAGCTATCTTCTTGTTCAGAATGGGACCTTGCAACGGTATTCGATCTTACATGCTGAAGGGGAAAAAGAAAAAGAAATTCAAGCCACTTAAATTCAGTAACCATTAATTATGCATAAACTGAAAACAGTAATATACAACTTGAAGAATATGATCTATTAATCTAATGAATCAACAATTTCCCAACAGAACTGATCTGATTTGCTGTAATTGCCTTACCAACCATGAAGAGAACCAGAAGAACAAGTACATGTAAAACATATAATTATTCAAATAAATGAACATACCTCTAGCAATGAGGTGTAATAGAAATCCTCCATATGCTGCAGAAGTGCACTCCCATCTCTAATCGAACGGAATATATTTATTTCAGTTTGTAAAATATTTTTAATAAGTTCTTTCTCACCCTTCATCTGTACAAAATGTTCTCAATCAGAATTGAGTTCAGAAATAAAAAATGGTACATCTGGAATGATAATGAAGTCATAAAACAGGGGTTTCAGTAGTGTAGAAATTTTTGACAAAGAATATAAGTTAATGTACGGAATGAATAGGTAAATTTTTCATATAACCTATTGTTTTATTGACAGTTACATATATTGTTGCTAAAAGAGTTAAAAACCCACAATGTCACATTTCCTGTCCTGTCCTGAGTACCATTAGAAAAATATATCTTTCATATAACCTTCTGCTTTGGACCTTCAACAGTCCAAGAAAATTATTCTTCAGAAGACTAATTAAACATATGAATGTTTTCTGATTATGAATAGGGCAAATTCTGATTATCTAGTTCATAACAACCATGTCTTCCTGTTTGTTACTTTAAATTCTACAATTTGTTTCAACCTTCTCTATACAAGCTCTCCTCTCAATTTTGTTCAGTTTTAATTGCAAAAGTCAATTTTTTGTGAAATATGTCAGTTTGATGATGGGCAGTGCTTTTTGAACTGGACTTATGGTTTCCTTAAATGCATGTAGAATTAACAGAGAATGAAAGAATAATGTATCTAGCAAAGAAGCTTCAACAATAATACAGAGAACCAACTAGGCAACTATTTTAATTCCTTATATATCAATTCAAATTAGACAGTGTACTAACAATTCCTCAAAAAAAGAAAAAAACAGTGTACTAACTACTTCATAACTACGCATCTATCTCTCTATGACCGTGTTCAAAGAAAAACAGAAGCTCTGAACACGGCTACAATGTAGCATAGCTGCTCTACCATGGATTTGGAGTAATCCAAAATGGGGGTGGATCTATCTTCTCCAAGTCAGAATGATAGAATGGCTTAATACTTTCATTATCCAAATTGAACAATCCAAGATCGTGGCCACCATACAAGTTGTCCAAATCCATCTCATACCATCTATCATCCGTGAAATAAATTGAATTTGGTTTGCACTCCGATAAATCATGACTTGAGACTGACATAGATTGATTTCCACCCAAAAACACAACCTGATCCTTCAAAGATTCCACCTTTTCCCATCTTTTCAGCTTGAAATCTAACTTGAACACAAAAAACATCTTTGTACGATATGGACAAACCAAAGGCTGTGTGTCATTGGAACTTAGCAGGTAAGACTCATCCACAACAAATCCTTGTGCATTCACAAAATTTCCAATGAACCGTTCGATAAACAAGACATCATCATTGGATGTCTTCACCAGATAAAACTTTGTTGAAATATTGTTGTTTCTGGGAAATTTTTCAACATCTTTTAGTTGCATCGAAGGTTCAATGCTCATGATTTTCGTCGGAGAAGAACTTTGAAATTCCCATACTTCCACTGAACGATTATCTGCCAATGCGTAAAGCTGATTATCATGGCATATAATGTCACAGTAGTCTTGATTTGCGCCAACAAGTTTGGTCCACGTTTTGTCTCCTTGCTTATAGAATGCGAGCCTCGACGCAAAGTCATAGTCATAGATCATGACCACCACGAAGTCATTGGAACGTGATGGGTCTGCCAACAAGATAGCCTTGGTGATAAAACTCTTCCGCAAGTTATTAACGTTTGCGAGTTCATCAGTAAACAATGGGAGTTGAATCTGAACTCTAGAGAATGGATTAAAGAGATGTGGTTTGGCTTCATCATCCAAAATCACAAGCCAACCGTGAGATGAACCCACACACCAAACGTCATAACCAAGCCCCTCAAACACGTTTTTCATCTTATAAACCTTGTTTTCTGCTAGGTTAAAGAAGCGGCAAGTTGTAAAGTCATGTTCTTGGTCGCTGGGAAGCATGAGCCATGGAGTTTGAGCGCAGAGGGGAGTTTGTGTGGTTGCAGAATTCCAAGAAGAACACACCGCACTGCTGCGAATGTTGTCAACAAAAGGAAGCTTGGTTAGAATTACTTCCAAGAGTTCCGCAGGGAGGTCTGAAATCCTTCTTTTTTTGTGGGGGTGAGTCATGTTGGGCATGTATGACAGGTTTGTTTGGAGAGAGGGAATAGAACAGTTAGGAGTGATTCTTTGTTGGAGAGAGGGAGTTGAACCGGTAAGGAGTGATTCTTTCTATTAATTTATAGGATAAAACTTAGGTAGAGTTGTTTAGATTAAGTATATTAGGTTACCCAATTGAATTCAAATACATGATTGTATTAACCAATGAAACACAAACAAATTTATCTTTTTCAAGAATATTGAAATTCAATGTATTTGAATTCAACTAAAAATCTAATCTACTTGGAGTTTGAGTGCAGAGGGGAGCTTGTGTAGTTGCAGAATTCCAAGAAGAACACACCGCACTACTGCAAATGTTGTCAACAAAAGGAAGCTTGGTTAGAATTACTTTCAAGAGTTCCTCAGGGAGGTCTGAAATCCTTCTTTTTCTGCTGGAAGATGAAGCAGATTGTATGTAGCAATTGTCTTCCTTAGCACCAGTTAAGCCTTCGAAATCCATGACACTAAAGAAAGACAAAATCAGAACTAATTTTATAAGAATAAGAGTCGGTTTAAGTATGAAGGCATTCCTATTCGTAGTTGTACAAGTTTTGTGTCTCCGTGTGGGACTAGGAGAAGTTTACCAATCCGCCTGTTTTTGCTTTTTAATTTTTTTTTCCTATTCTATTTCTTCTCTGTTTTTATTTTGTTTTCCTCTGTTTTTATTTTGTTTTATAGAAATTGAAAAAATAAAAAATAAAAAGAAGTTCCCACCACTAAAAGATGAGGCCCAAAAAAGTTTGATCTGTGCTATATGCGTATGGAAATTAAATTAAATTCCATCAAGGAATAGGAACAATAATGTGTCCAGCCCTAACTTTTATTGAAGGTTTATTGGGTCTCTACAGCAAGAAGCAATCTCTTATTGAAAATAAATCTCCTCCCTCTAAAATAAGTGGGATTTAATTAATTAATTATTTTTTATTTTTTATCTAAGACAATTATATGAGTGAAGGATCGAGCTCATGTCTGAGTGAGAAATGTATACTATTAGACCAAATGCCCAGTGAGCCTTAATTCTAAAGTTAAACAAAATAAACTCAGTTTAGGGATTACATGTGAACTTGTAAAGGACCCTATACTTATGCTACTTCAAGGTGAAAATTATTTAATACATTCCACCCATACTGACCTCTGCAGTCAGCTAGAGTGTAATAATCTCATCTCGCCCCAATTCAATACATCACATTCAGATGTAGACACAAAACACTTAAACATCATTTATGAGTTGTTAAACTTAAACCCATGTTTTGGGTTTAAGGGGCGAAAGGTTAGGCTTTCAGTGCAAAGAAAGACAAAATCAGTAAGCATATCTCTTAACAACATGCAATTGGTAGCTCCTTTATTTTTCTTCACAATTCAATGTTTTCCAAATTGCCAAAATCAATTTACTGTTTAATTCTTTGAAATTTGCATGCCTTGCTACCTGATTTTTTATTGGACGACAGTAAAACATATTGGACCATTTCTCATAATGTCCGAACAATTTTTTTTTTTCTTATTCCACAGTTACAAGAATGGGGAGAGAGAATTTAAACTATGATTCCTATATAAAAGAGATCAATAAATATCATTGAATTAGAAGACTCTTGACATGTGTCCAGACAACCTATATACATTAATTGATATGATTACAACTAGATCCCATTGTAGCACCTATAAAATTGGTGAATCAAGTAGTAATCTTGCATGTAATTTTTGAAAGTACACGACCAATGTCTTTGTAAGTTTGTCACAATTAGATTTGATAGTGTTTGTTACCAAACTAAAAATTATAAAGGAATGATCGCCAATTTGTTTGAAGGGTACAAATAACTAAATTTGTTTTAAACTTGTAGAGGGTCTAGTGCCTTAAAGTAAGCTTAGAACCATAATTTGACTTCGATCTAAAAGGCTTGTAGGCTCTGTAATTGCCTTTACCCAAAAGACTTTTTAAAAGTGCAAGCAAAAGAAAAATAAAGTGTTAGAAAGTAAAGTGCTGGAAAAGTAAAAGACAGAAAGTAAATGGGCAGATTACCAAGTCAACGGATCAATTTCTAAGTTAACATTGCATGTGAGCAAGTAATGGGCAGATTGCCAAGTTATCAAAACACAATTCTAAGTTACCATCGCATGTGAGCGGGCTTCTCATTATAGGAAGCAAGATTGAACCTTAAAAAGTCTACATATCATCAAATCGAACCTTAAATTCTAAGCAAACAATGCATTATCATCAAATCATCATTTTCAAGATTTCAACAGTCATCAAATTAATTTCAAGAGTAACCAAGCAAGACATTATGCATAAAATTTTGATAAACATTCACTAAACAAAAATATACTTCACAATATTCACATGAACAAACTAAGAAACATTCACTACAAGCAAGCATGTAAGCATAAAAACACTTTAAATAAAGACAAGTTCTCACTAAATAAGACTCTCAAATATCTCATAAATTCCTCTAAT
>OU015772.1:11936814-11974319 GCA_907173295.1 Fagus sylvatica | reverse complement strand
TTTTTTTTTTTCCTATTCATTCCTAAAGTGTACCAGCTTAATTAGGAACTGGGGTAAGGGTCGACAATACGTAGTATATCTACTAGTATTTCAGTACGTAGTATATCAACTAGTATTTAAGTCCGTACGTAGTACGTAGTATGTTGGAGCGGAGGCAGAAAAAAAATTTTGGGTGGGCTAATTGCAAAAAAAAATTTGACTCGGCTAATTATTTAATTTAAGGTAATTTTTTTTTTATATAAAAAATATAGGTAAAAAAAATAAAAAATAAAACTTGGGTGAACATGGCTACGCCATTGGTAGTATGACATTACCTTTTTAAGTACATAATATATTTACTAGTATTTAAGTACGTAGTACATAGTACATATATAGTATATCTAGTGTTTAAGTACAAGTATATCTACTAGTATTTAAGTATATACGTAGTACGTAGTATGACATTACCTTTAAGTATGTAGTATATCGATCTAGTGTTTAAGTACAAGTATATTTACTAGTATTTAAGTACGTAGTATATATATTTACTATAGTATTTAACTACGTACGTAGTATGACATTACCTTTTTAATTACGTAGTATATTTACTAGTATTTAAGTACGTAGTATGACATTAATTACCTATTTAAGTACGTAGTATATCTAATAGTATTTAAGTACGTAATATGACATTACCTTTTTAAGTACTTAGTATATTTACTAGCTAACGGTCATGACCGGATATATAACATTACATTTTTGTCAAGATAGACATTGGTTTCTTTAACATATGACACAAATCGAGTACTTCAAGGTTAGGACCTAAATTTTATAAAAAAAAAACGCCACATTAAAACTTTGGGCGCCTAACTAAAAAATTGGATATTTTAGGTGACGAAAAATAATTTTTCGCCACCATATAGGATACATTCATTAAATTAGGCGACAAAACTTGATTTTCGTCGCCTAAATCTTAAAAAAGGCATACATTAGGCGACAAAAATTATTTTCGTCGCCTAAATGTTTAAAGAAAAAACTGGTTATTCATTACATTCGGCGACGAAAATCAAATTTCGTCGCTAAAAGTGTAAATTCAAGTGATATTAGGCGACGAAAATTGAGTTTCGTCGCCAAATTGTAATTACAAATAACATATGGCGACGAAACTTGATTTTCGTCGCCTAAATCTTAAAAAAGGCATACATTAGGCGACGAAAATATGTTTAAAGAAAAAACCGGTTATTCATTACATTCGGCGACGAAAATTGATTTCGTCGCCAAAAGTGTAAATTCAAGTGATATTAGGCGACGAAAATTGAGTTTCGTCGCCGAATTGTAATTACAAATAACATTGGGCGACGAAATTTGATTTTCGTCGCCTAAATCTTAAAAAAGGCATACATTAGGCGACAAAAAAAGTTATTCGTCGCCTAATGCTATCTATGTTTTGGAATGTAGCGATGAAATATAAATTTCGTCGCCTAAGATTTATATTTGGCGACAAATAAAATATTTTGTCGCCTAAGATAGATATTGGGCGACAAAAAAAAATTTGGTCGCTAGATTTCGTCACCAAATAATCATCTTGTTGTAGTGATATAACATCAAGTGAACCAAACGCCCCCTAAAGAGTATCTGCAATATCTTTGTGTTAATCTCTTATTGAGGCATAAATATGAACTAAAGCAAATGGTTAGTTTTACGATGTCACTTGGGTCATGATTTGCGCATATGGATTAGCCCATTGTAAATGTACACGTTTCACCTATTTTGTGAAAAAAGTATATTGAGGTCAGTTTGTAAGAGAGATGTAAATTTTTCTATAAAATTTTAGGCAAATTGCACTTTTCACTCTTTATGTATGAGGCCAGTTTCAATTCTCCAATTTATCTATTGAACTGAGTAGTGTCCTCATTTATCTTTTGAAACTGTGTAACTGACTCCGAACATCTTTTTTTCCATTAAATACGAACAAAACCTATGCAAATTGTATAAAATACCATATTTTAACCCACTTAATCCAACCCAACTTAATTAACCCGGATTTGATTAAAAAAAAAAAAAACCATGAAAGTACTCACATCAAACCCTTTTTCTCTCCTGCTTCATTCGAATCACACCCTTCTCAGCCTAATCAAAGCCACCATGAACTCTTTCTGTTACCCATTTCATATAATAAACAAACCAAGATTACAACATTGGTTTCATTCACTCTTCTCCCAGTCTGAGAAATCCGATTATGCCTTGATGATTGCTCTGTGGGCTTCACTACAGAGGTCGCTTCCTTCATCAAATGGAGTTTCAATTTGAGATCTCGAGAAATGGCTTCCTTCAAGTGGATTTGCAAACAATCTAATTGAAAGAATAGTGAAAGAACGTTCCAGCAGAGAAGTGGATTTAAGAAAGAAAAAGAGTTTCTTTGTTTGGCACAAAAGACAAAAAAACTTGGTTTTCTTCTCTTTTTTGCCGATACTAATGAAGCAAATGTTTTTGCTTTGATACCCACCAAGCAAATGGTTTTTGTTTTGTTTAATATCAATGCTGCAATAGAGCTAATACAATGGTTCTCCATAAACAGAGAAAGGGATTGCTTAGTTCGAGATGATTCAGTATTGTCAAAATTAAATAATTAGTTATTTGTTAAAGCTGGATAAATTTGTTGGTGATTTGCATTTTTTATTTATTTATGCCAAACTATACAATTGGTAATTGATAGGATTTTAAATGAACCGATTATCATTTTAAATTTATGTGAAAATATCATTTCACCCAAACCCAAGGTTAACGATTTCTATTTTTACAAATGAGGGTATTTTAGACAATTTACATAGGTTCTATTAGTATTTAAAAATAAATAAATAGATGTTCGGGATAAGTTGCATAATTTCAAAAGATAAATAAGGACATTTCTCAGTTCAATAGATAAATTGAGGAATTGAAACTGATCTTATACATAAATGGGGAAAAGTGCAATTTGCCCTAAAATTTTTTGTGTCAATAATAGAATTGTTAAAAAAATTAACAATCATCAGGCGTGATGTGCATTAAGGGTATGGATTAGTAGTGTGGACAAAAAAAATTTCTTAAACTTATTTGTTTAAAGTCATATTTTACTTAACCATACCAAATGCACACACGAAATGTTACATCGACGTGTAGAGTCCGAATGCAAACTTAAAACTTAAATCGAGAGAGCAAACGAATATGATCTCTTAAGTGTCTCGACTCAGCAATGTAAGCTTATCAATAAACACCTTTACCCAAATCATAGGCAATTGGCCACTCCATCCACCTAGGGGCGAAGCCAAGAGGGGCAGCGGGAGCCATGGCTCTCCTAGCTTTTAAAGTTTCTCCCTAACAGGCTAATAAAATCATAATAAAAAAAATTACCTCTAAATTTAGTAATTTGCTTACCTTGGATTTTGAAATAATAAAAAAATGCTACTTGTTTCCCCTCTCAAAATTATTTGGGCCTCCCTTCAACAATAAATTAGCACAAATAACAGTAAAAATTAGCCCACATATAATAACAACAACCAAAATTAACCAAAATAACAACAAAAACCACAACAACAAATTACTACTGGGCAACTGCCCATTTTTTCATTAAAAAACAAACAAACAAACATAGTCTAAATTGAGATTTTCAAATAGACATTCAAAATTAAAAAAAAAATGTTAAAAAAATAAAATAACAATTTATTATGGAAAGAATAAAATCAAATTTTCATTCATAGAATAATAGAATCTAATTTATCAAAAGCTCTATTGCAACTTCACTTAAACATAGAAAAACCCAATAGTCCCATTCTAATAAATAAAAATAAATTAAAAAATAACTTGATGAATTAATACTAATCAAAACAAAATTAATTTCATAAAGAGAATCAAATATCATGGTTGGTTCATAAAGAGAATCAAATATCATGGTTGGTTCAACTTTAAATTGTAACAAAAATCGACGAGAGTTTATTATATTTTTATCAAATAGTTTTATTTTACATTGGACAATGTGATGCGTGGTGAAAGGAAAATGAAATCTAATTTTAATTTTAATTTTGGTGTTGAGAATGAGATTGTTTGGTGTATTACTAGATCTGAAATTGAGTGTATAATATTGATCATTTACCATGTGGGGATACTGACTTAAAAAATTGAAACATCAAGTTTTTAGGAGAAATTGGTTGTCAATGATGATTTTGCATTCACAATATGTTTTTATTTAAACAATTTAGGTTTTCAATTGGAATAGATTTCTATTGAGTCACAATTTTGAGGGAATGAAAAGTGCATACAACACACTTTTTTCGCAAAACTAATTATTCACTAGACCCTTATTTTTATGAGTAATGCTAGGGATACAACCAATTTTATAACCAGATGCTTACAAACTGACATGACATCTTATATGGAGGGTACCACATTAGCAATTAAAACACCAAATTACCAACTCAACATTAACATTTAATATTAATAATCATTAAAATTAAAATTATTAAAATAGCTGAAACCCACCCCCACCAGCCCAATGCTGGCGCCCCACCACCCACCGTTCCTAACGCCCCACCATCTGAAAGCCCAATCTCACCGCCAACCCATTCGACTCTCAACCCATACGAAATGGGTTCGTCCCAAAAGCTTCAATGGCAACCATCCCTATCCAATCCAATGTATTTCCCACCAAAAAAGAAACCCATATACCATTAAAGCTAAATCTGAGCCAAAACAAAAACCTAGAAAGGAAAAAGTGTGAAATATGGATTGGGAAGTGTTACCAAAGTTTCTGCCGACGATACATCGAACTTTGTCTTTATTTGCTTTACAACATCTTTCTCCACACTGTGTTTCTCAAATGCCTAACCCAAAAACAAAAACAAAATTAACAAAGAATCACAAACCCAACAAAAAATATTAAATTTTTTGGGAAAAAAAAAAAAGTTGAAAGAGAGAGGGGTTGATGGAGATGGCGATGTCAACGGCCTCCTTCTGTATTTCGGGGAACATGTCGACGCTCTTGATGATGACTTTTTTGCCGGAGGGAGGAGTGGCGGCCTTCGCTGAAGAGGGTTCCCGGACATCAGAGCTGGATGGTTTCATGGCCAGTCCTCCTTGAATGCTTCTCTTAATTGGGTTGTCAGATTTTTTGGTGGATGAAAACATTGGAAATTTCGACAAGGGATAAAATTGTTGTCATAAGCATTGGTGGTGGGTTGTTGTATGGGTGGTGGGGGCGCCGGCGTTGGGTTGGTGGGGGTGGATAGGTATTTTAAAATTTTAATTTTAATGATTTATTAATATTAAATGTTAATGTTGAGTTAGTAATTTGGTGTTTTAATTGCTGATGTGGTACCCTCCACATAGGATGCCATGTCAATTTGTAAGGGCCTTTTTTTATTGGGCTTTAGGAAAGTTAATTGATTTAAGTTAGAGAGGAATTAACCCGTAGAGTTCAAATTTCAAAATCCTAAATCTAAGGTCCATTTGTGATAGTTGTTTTAAAAAGTGCGTTTTTAAAAAATAGTAATTTTAAAATATGCGTTATGAAAACACAAATTTTAAAATCATAATTGTTTGGTAAAATCCGTAAAAAATGTTGTTTCTATCTATTACCCAAATATCAACCTAAGAAGGGGGTCAATTAGGTTAAGGCAAACTTTTTTCAAATAATTGCAAAATTAAAACAAGTATGAATACAATACTTCATTGCTACACAAAATAAGAAATATAATCAAGCACAAGTAAGTAAGCAAGTAAGCAATTAAGAGAGTAAGAGAGAGAGAGAAGCAAACTCGGCGATTTATTGAGGTTCGGCTTCTCGCCTACGTCCCCGCCTTAAGAACACCTCTTAAGGATTTCCCAATCCACTATTGGTAACCTTCTTCACGGGCGAAGGTCAAACCATTACAGTTTTCCTTAACGGTGAAAAGTAACCACCAATTGTAGCACAAGCCACTCCAATTGTAAAACCTCTTTTAACTTGCTAGGATTTCACAAACCCTAACTTTCATTCTCAAAGAAAGATGAATAGTTGAAGTACACTTAATGCACTCTTTTCTAGAGTAGGATGTACACAAATAAGCTAACTCTAATAGTTTTTCAAAGATTTGATCAATATGGCTTAAGAACTATTTGAGAAATTTGATTTTCAATCAAAGTATTTGAATGATGTTGAATATAAGCTTAAGAGATGTTGGATATTGAACTTAGAAATGATTGGGAAAGTTTCTCTTGTAGTTAGATGCTCACATATATGAGTAATTATAGCCCAAAATGAGTTATAGCCGTTTTATAGCTCTTACTCACAAGATAACAAAGCTGCCAGCCAAAAACTAGTCGTTATTCTACTCAGACCCGTGAATCTAGGCGCTTGGATCATGATCTAGACGCTTGGATCTCAAGGCAAAATGTTACTGCCCAATATAGGCGCATGGACCAAGATCTAGGCACCTAATACTTGGTTTAGGCGCCAGGATTGTGCTAGGACAGAATTCTAATTTTATTCCCTTATCCAAGTTAGACGGAATGTGACCTAACTTATGATTGGATCATTTTTAAATAATCTTGGTCAAATCCTAAACATGTGTTAGTCAGTCCTTTTAAGATTTTTCCATTGATTGATTAAATACTTATGGTCAATCTAAGGTTTAGGTTTTATGATTATGAGCTATAACAATCAAACCATGGAAATCTTGCAAATTAACCTAACCACTCACTCACCCCAAGACACAAGGACTAGACACTTGAAGCTTTTCTTCATTTCTCTTTCTTGAAGTCCATAAGCTTTGTTATTACCTTCAATGTCTTATTTCTTTGATCATTTGAGCTTCCATGAAATCTTTGAGAGGTTTAATATTTAAGCTTGATTGTGTTCAATCTCAGATCTTGATGACATATAATGGGCTTAAAGAACACGCTTATAAACATACAAACAATAGCTCATAAATATCAACGAAATTCTTTAATATCTTGTTATCATCAAAACTATTTTTATGCCCTTAGGTTGAGATGACAATTTTCTCAACAAATATATGTTTTGCCTTAGGGCTAACACTATCAAATGAGTGTTTGGATAACATTGATCTAAAATTATTGTTTTGGGTGAAAATTACCAAATAGGACATCACCATGTTGTTAAGGTTATCTTATCATTTTTCTTTAATCTAATAAATGTTAATAATATTAATAATAAGAGTCCTAAAAATTTAGTAAAAAATAAGAGTTTTAAAAGATGAAGTCACTCGGCCCAAAAGATAAATAATCCCAAACACTTTACATAATGGAACATACCTAATCCAACTTGGAGTTGGAGTTCCATTCTGTGTTTCTGACCCAATGACCAATTCTAATGCTAATACCAATCCCACCAGTAATAAAAAATACAATACTATCATAGAAATTGTTACAATCACTCCTCTGCGGAATTCTTGGAGCTCGTCCTAACAAAACTCCCTTTATTGACATGATTCGCAACAATGTTGTTTGCTCTTCTTGGAGTTCCACCGCTACACTAGCACAACTACAATCATGATCCTCGTCTTTTTTCTTTTTTCTTTTCTTTTTTATTTTTTATTATTGAGTCTTAGGCCTAGGCTTAAGTTGCAGCCCTTGCAAAAACCATAATTGCTTGGGACGAATTAAGTAATTAACACGTTGAGTTCAAATTTTAAATTACAATCACTCCAACTTTATGTCTATTTCCCATCTCTCTACAACACAAACGCATTCCGAGCACTTAGATCAAGCATTACTGCTATTGTATCAAACTATGTATATATGAATATTATAAAAAAAAATATTTTATGTGAATGTTGAATTAATTGATTAAAATTCTCTCATCCTTTTGACATATAAAGGTTAAAAGGTTTATTTTTATTTTTTATTTATTTTTTTACTACAAAATGCAAATAAAATATGACAAAACACTAAACTTCATGAGTAGAAAACATGACTTTTGTGTTTCTTCGAACATGATTTGTATGTTTAAAGTCGTGAAGACATGACCCTTTTCAAAACTAGTAACACGAATTACGATATCTCGTATAATGTGAAGTGCATTTTAAAATATTTTGTAAGAAATTATCATATAACTCATTTATAATACTTATTATGTGTTATAACATTTTGGGAATTAACTTCAATTATATGAATGTCATCAAAAAGAGAGGTGATAGTAATTAATTTTTTGAAGGCCAAATTACATAATCATCCCCTAGGGTTTGAGTTATTTGCAAACTAATCCTTGGGGTTTCAATTTTGCAATATAACCCATCTAAGGTTATTTCGTTAAAGTTGCAGTAACCAATGAACATTACACTCTTGGTTTCTTGACTTCTAACGTTGCAAAATTTATGTGCTTTTAAACCATCTATTATATATTTAGATTCAAAAAATTGTTTCAAAGAATTCCACCACATCAAGCATCCTCACATGCCCAATTTGGATATTCTCTTGGAATTAAAGGCCCACTTTATGAAATAATTGGAAATCACTACTTTATTTTATTTTTTTGGTTATGATATGTTGTAATTGAAAGTTGGGATGATTTGTACTTGGAGATCGACTATCTGTTACACTATAAAATATTTTTATATATATTACATATATAATTTGGTCACTATGATGTGTTAATTTGGCAGTCATAATTATGTGTGTTTTATTAAAAGAGAGACATGTAAAAAACATGTGTCATTATAAGGAAGAACTAAAGCCATTTACCACACTTTCATGTTACATGGGTTAGTAGGGTAGTTATTGGTTTGAAGTATGGAAGCACTAAAGCCACTTACTACACTTCCATGTTACATGGGTTAGTGAGATAGTTATTGGCTTGAAGTAACACCCACTCTTGCCTATAAATAGAGGCTCCTCTCTTCAGAAAAATTCCAACAGAGAACCCCCCAAGAGATTAAAAAAAAAAACATGTAGATTCCCAGAGAATCCCAAGAAAACTTTTGAGAGACTAAAAGATCATTTGAGAGATCAAGAGAACTTTTGAGAGAGACCAAAAACTCATACAAGAGATCGAAAGATAATTAGAGGAATTTATGAGATATTTGAGAGTCTTATTTAGTGAGAACTTGTCTTTATTTAAAGTGTTTTTATACTTACATGCTTGCTTGTAGTGAATGTTTCTTAGTTTGTTCATGTGAATATTGTGAAGTATATTTTTGTTTAGTGAATGTTTATCAAAATTTTATGCATAATGTCTTGCTTAGTTACTCTTGAAATTAATTTGATGACTGTTGAGATCTTGAAAATGATGATTTGATGAGAATGCATTGTTTGCTTAGAATTTAAGGTTCGATTTGATGAAATGTAGACTTTTTAAGGTTCAATCTTGCTTCCTATAATGAGAAGCCCGCTCACATGCGATGGTAACTTAGAATTGTGTTCTGATAACTTGGCAATCTGCCCATCACTTGCTCACACGCAATGTTAACTTAGAAATTGATTTGTTGACTTGGCAATCTGCCCATTTACTTTCTGTCTTTTACTTTTCCAACACTTTACTTTCTAACACTTTATTTTTCTTTTGTTTGCACTTTTAAAAAGTCTTTTGGGTAAAGGCAATTACTGAGCCTACAAGTCTTTTAGATCAAAGTCAGATTATGGTTCTAAGCTTGCTTTAAGGCACTAGACCCTCTACAAGTTTAAAACAAATTTAGTTATTTATACCATTCAAACAAATTGGCAACTATTCCTTTATAATTTTTAGTTTGGTAACAAACACTATCAAATCTAATTGTGACAAACTTACAAAGACATTGGTTGTGTAGTTTCAAAAATTACATGCAGGATTACTACTTGATTCACCAATTTTATAGGTGCTACAATGGCATCTATTTGTAATCATATCAATTAATGTATATAGGTTGTCTAGACACATGTCAAGAGTCTTCTAATTCAATGATATTTACTGATCTCTTTTATATAGGAATCATAGTTTAAATTCTCTCTCCCCATTCTTGTAACTGTGGAATAAGAAAAAAAAAAAAATTGTTCGGACATTATGAGAAATGGTCCAATATGTTTTACTGTCGTCCAATAAAAAATCAGGTAGCAAGGCATGCAAATTTCAAAGAATTAAACAGTAAATTGATTTTGGCAATTTGGAAAACATTGAATTGTGAAGAAAAATAAAGGAGCTACCAATTGCATGTTGTTAAGAGATATGCTTACTGATTTTGTCTTTCTTTGCACTGAAAGCCTAACCTTTCGCCCCTTAAACCCAAAACATGGGTTTAAGTTTAACAACTCATAAATGATGTTTAAGTGTTTTGTGTCCTACATCTGAATGTGATGTATTGAATTGGGGCGAGATGAGATTATTACACTCTAGCTGACTGCAGAGGTCAGTATGGGTGGAATGTATTAAATAATTTTCACCTTGAAGTAGCATAAGTATAGGGTCCTTTACAAGTTCACATGTAATCCCTAAACTGAGTTTATTTTGTTTAACTTTAGAATTAAGGCTCACTGGGCATTTGGTCTAATAGTATACATTTCTCACTCAGACATGAGCTCGATCCTTCACTCATATAATTGTCTTAGATAAAAAATAAAAAATAAAAATTAATTAATTAAATCCCACTTATTTTAGAGGGAGGAGATTTATTTTCAATAAGAGATTGCTTCTTGCTGTAGAGACCCAATAAACCTTCAATAAAAGTTAGGGCCGGACACATTATTGTTCCTATTCCTTGATGAATTTAATTTAATTTCCATACGCATATAGCACAGATCAAACTTTTTTGGGCCTCATCTTTTAGTGGTGGGAACTTCTTTTTATTTTTTATTTTTTCAATTTCTATAAAACAAAATAAAAACAGAGAAGAAATAGAAAAGGAAAAAAAAATTAAAAAGCAAAAACAGGCGGATTGGTAAACTTCTCCTAGTCCCACACGGAGACACAAAACTTGTACAACTAGGAATAGGAATGCCTTCATACTTCAACCGACTCTTATTCTTATAAAATTAGTTCTGATTTTGTCTTTCTTTAGTGTCATGGATTTCGAAGGCTTAACTGGTGCTAAGGAAGACAATTGCTACATACAATCTGCTTCATCTTCCAGCAGAAAAAGAAGGATATCAGACCTCCTTGAGGAACTCTTGAAAGTAATTCTAACCAAGCTTCCTTTTGTTGACAACATTTGCAGTAGTGCGGTGTGTTCTTCTTGGAATTCTGCAACTACACAAGCTCCCCTCTGCGAAACTCAAACTCCAAGTAGATTAGGCCTTTTTAGTTGAATTCAAATACATTGAATTTCAATATTCTTGAAAAAGATAAATTTGTTTGTGTTTCATTGGTTAATACAACCATGTATTTGAATTCAATTCAGGGTCGCAACCTAATGCTACTTAAACCGGTTTCAAATTTCAACTCTACCTAAGTACAACTTTATCGAAAACTCGGATAAATTAATAGAAAGAATCACTCCTTACTGTTCAACTCCCTCTCTCCAACAAAGAATCACTCCTTTACTGTTCTATTCCCTCTCTCCAACACAAACCTGTCATACATGCCCAACATGACTCACCCCCACAAAAAAAGAAGGATTTCAGACCTCCCTGCGGAACTCTTGGATAGTAATTCTAACCAAGCTTCCTTTTGTTGACAACCATTCGCAGCAGTGCGGTGTGTTCTTCTTGGAATTCTGCAACTACACAAGTTCCCCTCTGCGCTCAAACTCCATGGCTCATGCTTCCCAGCGACCAAGAAGATGACTTTACAACTCGCCGCTTCTTTAACCTCGCAGAAAACAAGGTTTATAAGATGAAGAACGTGTTTGAGAGGCTTTGGTGATGACGTTTGGTGTGTGGGTTCATCTCACGGTTGGCTTGTGATTTTGGATGATGAAGCCAACCCACATCTCTTTAATCCATTCTCTAGAGTTCAGATTCAACTCCCATTGTTTACTGATGAACTCGCAAACGTTAATAACTTGCGGAAGAGTTTTATCACCAAGGCTATCTTGTTGGCAGACCCATCACGTTCCAATGACTTCGTGGTGGTCATGATCTATGACTATGACTTTGCGTCAAGGCTCGCATTCTATAAGCAAGGAGACAAAACGTGGACCAAACTTGTTGGCGCAAATCAAGACTACTGTGACATTATATGCCACGATAATCAGCTTTACGCATTGGCAGATAATCGTTCAGTGGAAGTATGGGAATTTCAAAGTTCTTCTCCGACGAAAATCATGAGCATTGAACCTTCGATGCAACTAAAAGATGTTGAAAAATTTCCCAGAAACAACAATATTTCAACAAAGTTTTATCTGGTGAAGACATCCAATGATGATGTCTTGTTCATCGAACGGTTCATTGGAAATTTTGTGAATGCACGAGGACTTGTTGTGGATGAGTCTTACCTGCTAAGTTCCAATGACACACAGCCTTTGGTTTGTCCATATCGTACAAAGATGTTTTTTGTGTTCAAGTTAGATTTCAAGCTGAAAAGATGGGAAAAGGTGGAATCTTTGAAGGATCAGGTTGTGTTTTTGGGTGGAAATCAATCTATGTCAGTCTCAATTCATGATTTTTCGGAGTGCAAACCAAATTCAATTTATTTCACGGATGATAGATGGTATGAGATGGATTTGGACAACTTGTATGGTGGCCACGATCTTGGATTGTTCAATTTGGATAATGAAAGTATCAAGCCATTCTATCATTCTGACTTGGAGAAGATAGATCCACCCCCATTTTGGATTACTCCAAATCCATGGTAGAGCAGCTATGCTACATTGTAGCCGTGTTCAGAGCTTCTGTTTTTCTTTGAACACGGTCATAGAGAGATAGATGCGTAGTTATGAAGTAGTTAGTACACTGTTTTTTTCTTTTTTTGAGGAATTGTTAGTACACTGTCTAATTTGAATTGATATATAAGGAATTAAAATAGTTGCCTAGTTGGTTCTCTGTATTATTGTTGAAGCTTCTTTGCTAGATACATTATTCTTTTATTCTCTGTTCATTCTACATGCATTTAAGGAAACCATAAGTCCAGTTCAAAAAGCACTGCCCATCATCAAACTGACATATTTCACAAAAAATTGACTTTTGCAATTAAAACTGAACAAAATTGAGAGGAGAGCTTGTATAGAGAAGGTTGAAACAAATTGTAGAATTTAAAGTGACAAACAGAAAGACATGGTTGTTATGAACTAGATAATCAGAATTTGCTCTATTCATAATTAATAAGAAAACATTCATATGTTTAATTAGTCTTCTGAAGAATAATTTTCTTGGACTGTTGAAGGTCCAAAGCAGAAGGTTATATGAAAGATGTATTTTTCTAATGGTACTCAGGACAGGACAGGAAATGTGACATTGTGGGTTTTTAACTCTTTTAGCAACAATATATGTAGCTGTCAATAAAACAATAGGTTAAATGAAAAATTTACCTATTCATTCAGTACATTAACTTATATTCTTTGTCAAAAATTTCTACACTACTGAAACCCCTGTTTTATGACTTCATTATCATCCCAGATGTACCATTTTTTATTTCTGAACTCAATTCTGATTGAGAACATTTTGTACAGATGAAGGGTGAGAAAGAACTTATTAAAAATATTTTACAAACTGAAATAAATATATTCCGTTCGATTAGAGATGGGAGTGCACTTCTGCAGCATATGGAGGATTTTTATTACACCTCATTGCTAGAGGTATGTTTATTTATTTGAATAATTATATGTTTTACATTTACTTGTTCTTCTGGTTCTCTTCATGGTTGGTAAGGCAATTACAGCAAATCAGATCAGTTCTGTTGGGAAATTGTTGATTCATTAGATTAATAGATCATATTCTTCAAGTTGTATATTACTGTTTTCAGTTTATGCATAATTAATGGTTACTGAATTTGAGTGGCTTGAATTTCTTTTTCTTTTTCCCCTTCAGCATGTAAGATCGAATACCGTTGCAAGGTCCCGTTCTGAACAAGACGATAGCTTATGAATCGGCTAAGAAGGTTGTGATAACTCAAGGCCAGCAGCAAGGTTATACATGTACCTTCAATGAGATTGATGTATACCTTAGATGTTATCAGGGAAAGTGCCTGAAATAGAATATCAATCCAATAGGAGTTCTATATAATCAGTACTATAGGTTATAGCCCTTACCAATAGATCGGGTTGGATCCCTTTGAATGACCAGGTCTTTTTCCAAGTAAACACCTTTGGGCACAGCAGAAGAAAGTGGTCAAAAGCTCCTCTAAGCTATTCTATCCTCTATTCAATTTTATATTATCTTATTTTATTGTTTTACCCAAGCCCAAATAAATAATACTTCAATATAGGAGGATTGATTAGCAATGTCCAGTTCTGTGTTTCTTTTCACGTAACACTAGCAGTACAGCTTGAATTGGTGGGTGGTTACGTTATTCTCTGTTAAGGATATAGACAACTTGAACTCAAACTCTGAGATAAGAAGATCACGGCAAAGAGAATATAGATAGAGATTATCTTCCTATAAAGTAGGGAGCTTATCTTATTGTAGTTATCTCTGTTGTGGTTGTGATGATAAACATCCACTTTAATCTCTTGTATATCTCTCCTCTGTACATCAATATAAATACAGCAGCAACCTTAACCAATTGGTTAAGCAGAACATAATTTATAATATCTGTATTCTCAAGCTTTTACATTCTCAATTGAATAAACTCTATAGAGTGAGCAATTTAATGAACTGATGAACTGTTTCTCTATTAACCCAATAAATTAATGTTTTATACAATCTTTAAATGATAAGTAAATTTGATTTGGGGCATAGGCAGATTTTCTATCATTCTCTATGACTACATTGAGAACAAATTCTTTCTTTCTAGTGTCAACAGTCAGCAAAGACAATTTTCCAAGCCCATAAGCCTGTGTATCAAGTAGACAAGAGAGACAAAAAGGCATTACATGTAAAGTCTAATTCCAAAAGGAAAAAGAAAATGTAAATGCATATCCAAATCCAAGGCAGTCATACCCACAGGAGAACCTTTCAAAAAGCAAGATGTATATTTCTAAAAGAAAAACTGATACCAATAAAAAGTAAGCTTAAAGTTTTTTGCCTAATTAGTATTCATAAGTTTCTAATGAAATTTAGCACGAGAGAACTAAATCTGAAATATTGATACAATATATAAGCGAGATGAAAGCAATAGGTGAATCATAATGCTATAATTTTCATGTATTGCTATAAATGAAATCAATTCATCAACTAACACAGACAAACCTGAATATAAACCCATTGAAAGCACTCTAGATGCTTTCCGAATTTGCAACAGCATGATAGTGGGAAGTATCACCTGTAATCTACTGACAACAAAAATAGTCCACAGATTAGTTGCCAGTTACAATCATGTCCTTGACATCAAAAAATTTTAACTGGTAGCGTGAAACGAAATTATACCACAGCTCCAATACATAAAATTGCATGATATTATGGTGACTTGCCTAGCCTTTCTGCAACAACTAAATTTTGAAACTACAGAAAACCAAACAACCTGATTGAAGAAAATAAGCACGCCTTGTCAAAGTTTGCTCATGAAAATTAAGACTAGACCAAGCTAACAATCACAAACATCAGTTTCCTCTTTTCTAGAATTGAATAATTCTTGAAATTAAGTAGCCACTAGCCAACTAAGTTGCATGGGTACGGATACGGTATCGTACCCGATACGGGTACGGGTACGGGGATACATCATTTTTTAAAAACATACGTGGATTACAATGGATATTAGATATTAGGTACGATATGGATACGAGTATCGGGTGCAATACGGATACGGATACGTGAGCCAAAATGAAGTACCTGTGCAACCTAACTAGCTAGCCAATGCTCCCTCTAATAGTTACTTTGTCACAATCTCATTAAACCAGGCTACCACCTTCACATTCACTAATCCAAATTCTATGAAACTAATAATCGAAAGCGAAGAGAGCTGATGCTACACATAATAGATTATTGGGTGAAGTACAAATTAGACCCATTATCACGTCAATATTTGGACGAAAATATCAATATGGTAACATATGTGAAATTAGTGGATTGAAATGATAATTTTTAAACTTAACGTACTGAAATAATAATTGAGCAAATTTAACGGGTATAATTTGTACCTTATCTTAGAATATATCATAAACCAAAATTAATTTTTTGACAAATTTTATAGCCGATTGTGAAAATCGAATAATTCTAACAATTAAATACATGTATATATATAATTTTGTGTGACTTATATGTGAGTAAGAGAGAGAGGAGTCCCTCACAACCAGGGATAGAGGGAAGGGGGGTTGGTAGGGGCCAAGGTCCTGGCTGGTTTTTTAAAATCTTCCACTCCCTTCTATACTTTTTAATAACAAAATATCTATTTACTTATGTAATTTAAGAAATGGCCTCACTAAAATTTATTTATAATTGTATTACATTTATGTAAAATTGTAAATGATGACTAATCATTTTTTTTCCCTTTTTATTACTCTTATACCATGTTTAGTTCATTAAGTCAAAGTGTATTCAATGTATATATTTTTAAGCATATTTTCTTAAAACTAGATAAGTTTATATAAATGATTAATGCATTATTATTTTTTCTTATTACTCTTATACCATACATAACTCCTTAAATCATTTTCATATAAATAGATATTAATTAAATTTTCTTAATAGAAACTTTCATTATATTCGAAAAACAATTATTATTATTATTATTATCTATGAAAAAAAAAATTTTTTATTTTTATTTTTATTATTGTTATATTTTTCATATATTGACTTGTATAAGTTTAGGCATGTAAAGTCACATTTCTTATTTAAATTATTAAATTTGATTAAATTTTTATATGTTTCATAATTTTAAAAATTATTTGTATACTCTAACAGGTGTAATTTTTATCTATTTTAAAATATTAATATATATATATATATATATATATATATATATATATATATATATATATATATATTAATTATGATCAATATGATTTAAAAGTTAGTTTACAACTTACAAACTAACTGGATGAGACAAAATTAATGAGAATGTGTTTATTTATTTTTTATTTTTATGTGATAGGTTAATTTTTGTATTTTTGTATTTTTTTTTTTCTATACTTATCTCGATCCCCATAAAAAAAATTCCTAACTACGTCCCTTTCAAATTTCAAAATCCTAAATCCGACTCCAAGTTGGAGTCTATACTCTATAAAAGTACTATTATATATATATAATCAATCCTTAATATTGGGCTACCTTCTATGTGGGCTAAACTTGCTAAAAAATACATTTTTTTTTTTTTTAAGTTTTTGGGCCAAACATGACTCTTGTGATGTTTATTTGAAATATGAACTCATTCAAAATCATCTTTGTAAAAGACACTTTTGAACGTGAAAAGTGTTTTTCTGAAAGACACTTTCTGACCAAATTTTGGTCAGAAGTTGTCTTTAGAAAAGACGATTTTGAGAAATATAAAAATTTTGGTCAAAAAGTGTCTTTCAGAAAGACGATTTTCACGTTTAAAAGTGTCTTTCACAAAGACGATTTTGAAACGAGTCCATATTTCAAATAAACATCACAAGAGTCATGTTTGGTCCAAAAACTTAAAAAAAAATGTATTTTTTAGCAAGTTTGGCCCTTCTATGTGAGCCTAATATTATTTAATATTGGCTTGACTTTCATGTAGCCCTAACATATAATTGATTTTTTTTTAAATATTTTTTTTTAATAATTACAAAAGGCTCAAACCGGCCTAAACCAGTTGAACCGGTGGTTTTCAGTTTTTTCTTGATTTTCCATCCTTTTTGGTTTTTAAGAAGAACCGGACACTGTCAAACCGGCCGGTCAGTATCAGTTTTTAAAACGTTTCAAATTTCAAAATCTACCAATCCAACTTGTAGTCGAAAACTCTTCTAATCCAACGTGTACTCGAAAACTCGGAATTATAAATTAATAGAAAGAATCACTCCTTACTGTTCAACTCCCTCTCTCCAACAAAGAATCACTCTTTACTGTTCAACTCCCTCTCTCCAACACAAACCTGTCATACATGCCCAACATGACTCACCCCCACAAAAAAGGAAGAACAATTTCTGACCTCCCTACGGAAGTCTTGGATATAATTCTAACCAAGCTTCCTTTTGTTGACACCATTCGCAGCAGTGCTGTGTGTTCTTCTTGGAATTCTGCAACTACACAAGTTCCCCTCTGCGCTCAAACTCCATGGCTCATGCTTCCCAGCGACCAAGAAGATGACTTTACAACTCGCCGCTTCTTTAACCTCGCAGAAAACAAGGTTTATAAGATGAAAAACGTGTTTGAGGGGCTTGGTAATGACGTTTGGTGTGTGGGTTCATCTCACGGTTGGCTTGTGATTTTGGATGATGAAGCCAACCCACATCTCTTTAATCCATTCTCTAGAGTTCAGATTCAACTCCCATTGTTTACTAATGAACTCGCAAACGTTAATAACTTGCGGAAGAGTTTTATCACCAAGGCTATCTTGTTGGCAGACCCATCACGTTCCAATGACTTCGTGGTGGTCATGATCTATGACTATGACTTTGCGTCAAGGCTCGCATTCTATAAGCAAGGAGACAAAACGTGGACCAAACTTGTTGGCGCAAATCAAGACTACTGTGACATTATATGCCACGATAATCAGCTTTACGCATTGGCAGATAATCGTTCAGTGGAAGTATGGGAATTTCAAAGTTCTCCGACGAAAATCATGAGCATTGAACCTTCGATACTACCAAAAGATGTTGATAAATTTCCTAGGAATAACAATATTTCAACAAAGTTTTACCTGGTGAAGACATCTAATGATGATGTCTTGTTCATCGAACGGTTCATTGGAAATTTTGTGAATGCACAAGGACTTGTTGTGGATGAGTCTTACCTACTAAGTTCCGATGACACACAGCCTTTGGTTTGTCCATATCGTACGAAGATGTTTTTTGTGTTCAAGTTAGATTTCAAGCAGAAAAGATGGGAAAAGATGGAATCTTTGAAGGATCAGAGTGTGTTTTTGGGCTGAAATCAATCAATGTCGGTCTCAAGTCATGTTTTTTCTGAGTGCAAACCAAATTCAGTTTGTTTCACTGATGATAGATGGTATGAGATGGATTTGGACAACTTGTATGGTGGCCACGATCTCGGATTGTTCAATTTGGATGATGAAAGTATTAAGCCATTCTATCCTTCTGATTTGGAGAAAATAGATCCACCCCCATTTTGGATTACTCCAAATCCATGGTAGAGCAGCTATGCTACATTGTAGCGGTGCTTGTTCAGAGTGGTCATAGATAGATAGATTCATAGTGATGAAGTAGTTTGTTAGTACACTGATTTTTTTTTTTTTTTTGAGGAATTGTTTTTACACTGTTTGATTTGAATTGATATATAAGGAATTAAAATAGTTGCCTAGTCGGTTCTCTGTATTATTGTTGAAGCTTAATTCTTTGCTAGTTACATGATTTTTTTATTCTCTGATTATTCTACATGCATGTAAGGAAACCATAAGTCCAGATCAAAAAGAACTGTCCATCATCAAACTGACATATTTCACAAAAATTGACTTTTGCTACTAAAACTGAACGAAATTGAAAGGAGAGCTTGTATAGAGAAGGTTGAACCAAATTGTAGAATTTAAAGTAAAAAACAAAAAGACATGGTTGTAATGAACTAGATAATCAGAATTTGCTCTATTTATAATAAGAAAACATTAATATGTTTAACTAGTCTTCTGAAAAATAATTTTCTTGGACTTTTGAAGGTCCAAAGCATAAGGTTATATGAAAGATGTATTTTTCTAATGGTACTCAAGACAGGACAGGAAATATGACATTGTGGGCTTAAGATAAGATGTTATCAATTAACAAAGCTTCTTCATTACAAGATGTCATCAGGTGGGTGACTCAAATGGAGAAAGGTTAAAACACACTTAGAAGCAGCCGCCCCTCTCTCCAAAAAAACCCTATTGAGCTCATCTTCTCTATGCTTGGGCGCACGATTGGCGCCGTTCGCTATCGTGCGCCTCTCCCTTCTCCTTTCCTCATCTTCTCCAATCCCCTCTCCCTTTCCTTTCCTTTTGCTTCTCTCTCCCTTTTATGGGTTTATCACTGCCTTTTGTGGGTTTTTTTGCCACCCCTTGTGGGTTTCTCTTCGCCCTTTGTGGCATTTTACCAATCCCCTTGGTGGCTTGCGGCTCCTTGATGGCAGGGGTTCTTGATGTGGCTACGTTTGTCCCTTTGGCATATGGTTTGGAGGCTTCTTCCAACTTGAGCACTTCCCCTTGAGAAATTCAGATCTGAGTCTCTCATTTTCTATCCTCCTTGGTTGAGATTAGATCTTTTTAAGCACCTAATTGTTGTGTGCCCCTATGCTTGGATTGCATGGCCTTTGTTGCCATGGTTATACCGATTTGAGGAATGAATCATCCACTTAGTTGAAGATTGGTTCTGTAGTGGGTAAGTTTCAATGCTACAATTAATTTCTTAAAGTAGTAAAAAGTACTTTAGTCAGACTTTCCAAAAATAACCACCCTCTTTATTAATGTTTACTTTTGAATTTATAGTACACAGTACTTTGTACTTTGTTCCCTTTCCCCAATGTGGGACAATTCTCTATTCAATAAAGTACAATAAAGTACAAAGATTCTATTGACAAGTACTATATTCTATGTGCTTTAGGCTTTGGGCCGAGCTTTACACTTTGACTTTTGATACGGCCTGGGCCGAGCTTTGTACTTTGGCCTCTGCAATAGGTTTGGGCCGAGCTTCATATTTTGGCTTCTGACAAGAGCTTGGGCCGAGTTTTATATTTTATCCCCTGATACAGGCTTGGGCCGACCTTGATACTTTAGCCTCTCTCGTGGGTTTGGGCCGACTTTATACTTTAGCCTCTATCGTGGGCTTGGGCCGACCTTTACATTTTGTCCCTTGACATGGGCTATTTATTTATGGGCCTATTTTAGATTTAGATTTCCCCACCTCCAATTGCCCCTCAAATCTTTACTCTTTATTGAAGAGAAGGATTTGACCGAAACAGTGGAGAAATATATAGTACTTATTCACAGCTTTAAACGAAGTTCGGTCAGGAATAGGGTTTGGTTTACGGATTCATAACTCGGTTGTTATCCCTGGACGGTTCGGTCCGGAACATTTATGATAAGGAAGCAGTGACCTTCCAAATCGATGTTGCGCTTTATTGGATGATGGACAAGGGATAGGGATAAATTAATTCGATATTATCTTGACAGCATCCGTAAGCCATAATTAAGGAAAGGACGTTTGGCGTTCCCTAAGTTATCTCGTTTTTAATGCTTTATTGCGATTAGGACGACGTTTGGATTTCCCGAGGATGCTTTGTCTCCAAGGATATAATGCAAACCGGAAGAATCATTTTCCCTCGCTATTATTTTTTATTTATTTTTCTTTTTCTTGCAGGTTTCTTACCGGCCCGTGACTGGTTGACTTCCGGTTGCCTGTCGTCACTTTGGCAGTATATAAGAGAGCGAGACCCCACATTACACTTTTACCTTTTAAAACACTATTCTTTGCCTCCAGTCGTGAGCTTTTTTACTGTTTTGACTTTGGTTTCTTCTGTCCAGCTCACTTGTACTCAAAGCACAAGTAAAAACATGCCTATCCAAAAGAGGACCGTAGACATACGATCGGTGCTTGAAGACGCGTGCCCCAGAGTTGCCGCGAGTTCCTAATGCTCCCCGTGCTTCCGGATTCCCCGAGGGAGAATCTGTTGTAAAAAAGAGAAAGAAAGGGGGAAGAGGAAGCCGAAGTAGCCGAAAAGCAGCAGGTACCTATCAACATCGAACCCACGACCAAGCCCTCATCGAAAAAGGGTAAAAGTAAAGACAGCCGAACTCTCCAAAAGGCCGTCGGTCATGTTTCTCATAAACGCAAACACCAAAAAGAACAACCAGCGCCCTGGCAGTGTGAATTCTATGTGGATGGCCGACCGGTGAATGAAGATGATTCGGTCTGGAAAAGTAAAGACGTCCGCGGTGGGCAAATAGCTGATGCCCTTGGGAGCGCCCTTCTCCTTCCCAAAGACATGAAAAATTGGAAAGGAAATGACTCAACACATATGATCGAAAATCTGAAGCGTGACTCGGTCGTGGTGAGTTTCGTTTTACATCCTTTCTTTTGTTACGATAATCCGTCATTATTATTTACTCATTATGACGATTTTTTTATTTTTTTTTTTTTTTTATAGGCCGTCCAAGGGGTTTTCGAGGCCGGGTATCGACTAATAGAAGCCGAACGTCTTCTTAACGAATCTCTCGCTGAAAACGATAGGTTGCGTGAAGTCGAGAAGGCGGCGTCTGCTAGAATTCGGGAGGTCGAGAGTCAACACAAATCTGCCGAAGAAGGGCTTCAGAAGGCCGAATGCCAACTGGTGGAGATGTCGGCTAAGCTGGAACGAGAATGTGAACGTTCCAGTGGATTACAAGCGGAAATTGATAAACTTAAGGCCGAGTTGGCTGAAGCTCGGCAGGTGTCAAATGATGCTGAGAATGAAGCTCAGGCGACCTACGACCGGGGTTTTGCAGATGCTGCAGGGTCTTTGAGATTTCAAATGCGTAGGGAGTGTAATATTAATTTCCTGAAGGGGTGGGCGTTGGCTCTTGAACAAGCTGCGGTTGATGATGAGTCTGAGCTTTACGTCTTGGGCCGACGTTATCGACCCTATGATTCAGGAACCCCTGAGAATCTTGAAGAAACAAATGTTGAGGTTTTGGGAGATCGTGAAGCCTTTGACGGTCCTACGGTCATGGAAAACGCCGAAGTTTTTGATCATCAAGAGCGGGCCCAGACTGAAGAGGTTCAAGATATGGAGAGAGGTGTCTCTGATAAAGAAGATAATGTAGATGTGGATGATCAAGGGGGATCTGCCTATGATCCTTGAATGCATCTATGACTGCATTATACATTTCATTTCTCCATTGAAGCAAATCGCACCAAACAGACATATTATCCCATTCATTTGGGGTTCTCGGTCTTGGATTCGTAGGAATGTTTGTTGTGATCAGCATAAAGGTTTCCATGTACACCAACGACAGAACTTTTGGAAAGTTTGTTACTAACGAGGGGAAATGAACGTTGACCGAAGGGGTTCAAGAAAGGTGTCTCTGATAAAGAAGATAATGTAAAAATGGGTGACTAAGGGGGTTTGTCTATGTAATTGTCCCCTATTTTTTTTTTTTTTTTTTTTTTTTTTTTTTTTTTTTTTAGAAAGGGGGAGAAGTGCTACGATGTAATTGATTGCCCCGTTTTGTTTATGGACAACTGCCTTTACTTTGTCATAGATCTGAATTGAGTTATATATGAGTGTTTTGTTTGTTTGTTTGTTTGTTTTTTGATAGAATTGAGATAAATGGATCAATACATGCCTCATACCGATCTTAAGGTCCTCGGTGGAAACGTTCGGTCTGATCAGAATGCTTCAACTAATGTAATCCACAGACCGTAGAGTTAATCACTAGATCGGTCAGCTTTTGAAGTGATTAATGAGAAGGCAGAGTTTCACCTTTTCGGTGTATAGGAGTGCTTTTATTAATGGAGATCTGACGTTGGGGTCTTTTCGATTTTTGGCTATTAAATGAATGACGGCTGGCGTCATTTATTACGCCGTTCTGTGTTCCCTAGGCCATCAAATCATTATGAAGGCTTTTTGGGGGCCGAGAGAAGCTATTTCACTGGCTCTCTGATTTTTACCGGCCCATGACCGGCTAAGTCCCGGTCTCCTTAGTCCTTCAACTCTTGTATAAAAGGGGGAAGACCCCACTTCATTTTTACTCTTTACTTTCACTTCTAGAGATAAAAAACATCTCCTTCAGTCCTTTGAGTCTACCTTTCTTAACTCTTCTGTGCCGTCTTCACGTCAGTAAGTCTTTTTCTACTCTTGTATTTTCCTTCCGTCGTCCTAGTAGTATTCTTCGGTCCAAAAAACTTTTTTTTTTTTTTTACGTTATGGGTAAATTTGCCAAACTCGTAGATACCGAAGAGAAAATCGTAGAGTTTAAAAAACGTTATGGGATTCCTGAGGACGTACACATTCGGTACGTTCCTTACGGTGATCTTGCACTTGTCCTTGAATCAAGACCTTGTGCTTCCCATGGTAGCAATAATCGAAGGAGGGGTTAGAATACCCATGCATACTTTCTTACTACAGTTTTTAGCTCATTTTAGACTAGCCCCCCTTCAGTGTGCCCCTAATGTTTTTAGGATAGTAATGGGGACGGCCGTTCTCATGGAGAAATTGGGCCTTGACCTCACTGTACATGATATAACATATGTATATAGTCTCCAAGCGACCGGTAGGGACCAATATACCCTTTTTGCCCGTAACGCTTATAGAAAACTGGTGACCGGGCTTCCGGACTCTAGCAAGGGCCGAGATGAAGATTTCTTGGTGTTCACGGGGAACTGGCAAAACCCCCATATTAATTGCTCTTTGAGGCCCGGTGTACCAGGTTTTAACTGTTTCATGTCTAACTGTTTCGCGTCTTTTATGCAATGCATTTTTATCTATTTTCGTTTGTCTTGACCGAATGTTTCATTTTTTCTTGTCAGATAAGGAATTTACATCTAAGAAAGTAGAACTTGTGGAAAGGAGAACAGTCGAACACCTCCTACAAAAACCCTGTTTTATTGATTCGGGTGGTCGGCCTCGGGCGGCATCCGTCTTACTGGACTACGTGCCTTCATACAAATCTTTCCAGAAAGGTCCCATTGTAAAACATTTTAGACAGGAAGAGGTTTCGGTCGTGCGGCCTGGGAAGGATCAGGAGGACATCATCCAAGCGGTCCCCTTAACGGCTAGAAAAGGAGTACAAGTACCTCGGCTTGTACCACCTCTCAGCGATCCTAACTTCATTCCTTCTATTGAATCTTCGGAAGCCGGTCTTCCAGTCATTCGGTTTCCGTCTATTTTTGACCCCGATCCTAAACCGACCGAAGAGATGCCGATCCAACCAAGAACCGTCAACATAGCGGATGTGCTTGGGACGTCGGCTCCAGAGACGTCGCGGACTTCACTATCTGCCTCTCCCCTACCTCTTCCCCCTGGATTTTCTCAAGGAGAAGGTGTTATGAGGAAGAAAAGGAAGAGAGGAACGGCGCAGGATGATGAAGGCTGCGTTCAGGAGGGGTCGTCTCCACCCCAACCTTCAAAGGCCAAGTCTCCAAAGAAGGCTAAGAGTAAGAATAACCGAGCTCTTCAAAAAGCCACGGGTCAAATTCCTCAAGGTCGTGTGGGTCAAGATGACTTGCAACAACCGTGGAGTTGCTCTTTCCTTCTTGAGAATCGATCGGTCGATAAGGGAGACTCGGTCCTCAAGAGCGGGAGAGGAGTTCGAGGAGGACAAGTGGCCGAAGCAGTTGGAAAAGCTCTCCTCCTTCCGGAAGACATGAAGGTCTGGCAGGAGAAGAGATCCAAATATATGTTGGAGAATCTCAAGCGTGATTCTATCCTGGTAAGTTTAGTACTTCAATGTTTCATTATGCATGTTACATGTGCTCTTTATCCTTATTTAGACACACACTCCTTTTTACTTTATCTTATTCTTTGCTTCTTTCTTTAGGCCGTTCAAGGGTATATTTGAAGCTGGCAACAGACTTTTGGAGACCGAGCGTCGCCTTAACTTGTCTACCGACGAGATCAAGCGCCTTAAGGATCTTGAGAGCTCGGCATCTGTAAGAATTCGTGCTGCTGAGAGTGCCCAAAAGAGTGCCGAAGCTGGTCTGCTAAATTTGCAGAATCAAGTGGCCGAGCTTCAGAGAAAGCTGGACACTGAACATAAATCTGCCTCTCAAGTTCGAATTGAGAATAGCCAGCTTAAAGAGGCGCTGGCCGAGGCCGAAGTGAGGGCTGATAAGGGGGCTCAGGCTTATTATGACCAAGGTGTTAACCAGGCATCCCAGGATCTTAAGATATCAACTCAGAGGCGAGTGCAACAAGTATTTCGTCCAAGGATGGCACCAGGCCCTAGATAATGCCGGGGTTGATGACGACTCTGACCTTATATGATTTGGCGTATTCACGTCCAACCTTATGAGGTTCCTGTGTCCAGAGGAGGGAAACGAGTTGGAGGCTGGTGAGGGTGTCGCTGGAGATCCGACAGTTCTTGGGTCCCCTGAAGCCTTAAGTGAGCCCGTGCTGGTTGATGACACTAAGGCGGCCGAGGATAGGCCTGATGATCAAATCCCTGCTGCTGAATCTCAAGAAGGAGAAGAGGGTTCGGACGTTGATGAGACCATTGACGTGGTAGATTAGTTTTAATATTTCACTTTTGAACTGTATTACGTTTGTATTCCCTGTTTCCTTCATAAGAAGGGGGGAATGATACAATTTGTTTTTGTGTTCCCTGTTTCCTTCATAAGAAGGGGGGAATGGTACAGCTAACCTTTGTGTTTTTATAACTAAATGCCTTTTATGTGAATCTCATTTTTGCTTGAGCATGTTTTCTACTTATATCCTTGTATGCCGAATGTGTTTGTTTAAATTTTACTGAATTTTGAGTTGGTTTCTATTTTTGACTTGTTAGTTTTCTCGGACTATAGCACTTGGAATCCCTTAGGTTGAGGAAAGCCAAAGTCGAGTTAGTTTTTCCAACTTTCTTTTCTTTAAGGAGCTCAGTATTTGGAAAATTTGGTTTCGACCGAGGCCAAAACCGGGTCGGTCGTTCCAACTTTTATCCTACTGGTCTTCTTGGGGTTTTGCATTTAGGAACCCTTCGGGTTTGATTGAAGCCTAATTATATTTTAAGCTTTTAACTTGCCAGTCCCCCTGGACCTCAGTGCTTGGGACCTCAGTGCTTGGAACCTTTTCGGTTGACCGAAGCCTAAGTCAAGTTATTTTTAAGTTTTTAACTTTTAACTTGCCAGTCCCCCTGGACCTCAGTGCTTGGAAACCTTTTCGGTTGACCGAAAGCCTAAGTCAAGTTATTTTTAAGTTTTAACTTTTAACTTGCCAGTCCCCCTGGACCTCAGTGCTTGGGAACCTTTTCGGTTGACCGAAGCCTAAGTCAAGTTATTTTTAAGTTTTTAACTTTTAACTTGCCAGTCCCCCTGGACCTCAGTGCTTGGGAACCTTTTCGGTTGACCAAAGCCTAAGTCAAGTTATTTTTAAGCTTTTAACTTTTAACTTGCCAGTCCCCCTGGACCTCAGTGCTTGGGAACCTTTTCGGTTGACCAAAGCCTAAGTCAAGTTATTTTTAAGCTTTTAACTTTTAACTTGCCAGTCCCCCTGGACCTCAGTGCTTGGGAACCTTTTCGGTTGACCGAAGCCTAAGTCAAGTTATTTTTAAGCTTTTAACTTTTAACTTGCCAGTCCCCCTGGACCTCAGTGCTTGGAAACCTTTTCGGTTGGCCAAAGCCTAAGTCAAGTTATTTTTAAGCTTTTAACTTTTAACTTGCCAGTCCCCCTGGACCTCAGTGCTTGGGAACCTTTTCGGTTGACCGAAGCCTAAGTCAAGTTATTTTTAAGCTTTTAACTTTTAACTTGCCAGTCCCCCTGGACCTCAGTGCTTGGAAACCTTTTCGGTTGACCAAAGCCTAAGTCAAGTTATTTTTAAGCTTTTAACTTTTAACTTGCCAGTCCCCCTGGACCTCAGTGCTTGGAAACCTTTTCGGTTGACCGAAGCCTAAGTCAAGTTATTTTTAAGTTTTAACTTTTAACTTGCCAGTCCCCCTGGACCTCAGTGCTTGGAAACCTTTTCGGTTGACCGAAGCCTAAGTCAAGTTATTTTTAAGCTTTTAACTTTTAACTTGCCAGTCCCCCTGGACCTCAGTGCTTGGAAACCTTTTCGGTTGGCCAAAGCCTAAGTCAAGTTATTTTTAAGCTTTTAACTTTTAACTGTTTATGAACAAGGATAGTGAAGTGGTAGGGACACCAGATTTACCGTGGTTCGGCCAATGGGGCCTACGTCCACCTTTTGTTTTTCTTATTCATTATTAGTTTACAACTTGTGCTAAACATCTATACCAAACTACCCCCCTTTTTTTTTTTTTTTTTTTTTTTTTTTTTTTTTTTTTTTTGAACGGGAGGAAAAGGATATGAACTAATGGAAATACTTCCGAAGATTGCTGACATTCCATGGCCGAGGCAAGGGTAAAGAATTCAAGTCTTCTAGGTGATAGGCTCCTGTTCCTGTGACAAATCGCACCCTGTACGGTCCTTCCCAGTTTGGCCCCAGCTTACCGTCGGTCGGGTTTTTAGTGTTGCCCAAAACTTTTCTGAGGACCAGATCTCCTTGTTGAAAGGACCTCGGTCGAATGTTCTTGTTGTATCCCTTTTTCAGTTGCTGCTGGTAGGAGGCTAACCTGATCATTGCTTGTTCTCTTCTTTCTTCTAGTAAGTCTAGAGCTTGGGATTGAGCCAGATCATTCCTTGTTGGTTCCCATTCCGATGTTCTGAGAGTGGGGAGTCCGATTTCTAATGGGATGACTGCTTCCGATCCATATGCTAATGAGAATGGGGTCTCCCCTGTTGACCTCCGTGGAGTGGTTCTGAAAGTCCACAAGGACATTAGGTAATTCTTCCACCCATCTTCCCTTGGCATCTTCCAGCCTTTTCTTGATTCCGTCTAACACGGTTTTGTTCGAGGCCTCGGCTTGTCCATTACTCTGAGGGTATGCCGGTGAACTGTACACGTTTTTTATACCGAGTTCTGAGCAATACTTCGTGAAAGGTTTACTGGTGAATTGTGTCCCATTATCAGAGATGATAGTTTTGGGTATTCCGAACCTGGTTATAATATTCTTCCAGACGAACTTGATTGAATCTCTGTCTCTGATGTTTGCCAAGGTTCGGCCTCGACCCATTTTGTGAAATAGTCTGTAGCCACAATCAACCATCGTCTATTACCTGTTGCTTTAGGTAAGGGTCCGACCAGGTCCATGCCCCACTGTGCGAATGGCCAAGGACTTACTAATGGCTGCAGCTCTCCGGCTGGTTGATGAAGCGAATGTGAGAATCTTTGACATTTATCGCACTTTCTGACATAGTCCACTGCGTCTTTCTGCATGTAGGGCCACCAATATCCCTGGGTAAGAGCTCGGTGTGCCAGAGATCTGCCCCCAGTATGACTTCCACAGATGCCTTCATGTATCTCGTATAGCAAATCCTCGATAACGTCAGGGTGAACGCATAAAAGATAGGGTCCCGAGAAGGACCGTCGGTAGAGCTTTCAAGTCCTTTGACAACCAGAACCTCGCGGTTTTCCTTCTGATAATTTCGGCTTCCTTTTTCTGTTCCGGTAGAACGCCCTCTTTAAGGTAGGTGACATAGGGATCCATCCAACACGGCCCAACTGTAATAGCATTTATGTAGTTCGCAGGTTGATCGGTGCTGGGCGTTGTGAGGGTCTCAATTGGTATAAAACGTTTAAAATCTGCACTCAGAACAGATGCCAACGTTGCCAATGCATCCGCGTGATTGTTCAAGTTTCGACCGATCTGTTCGATTCTTACTGTTTCGAAATCGGTCATGGCCGTCTGAACTTTCAACAGATAGGCCGACATACGCTCATCCCGAGCCATGTACTCCCCGTTGATTTGACTTGCTACTAACAACGAATCGCAGTAGACGATCAGACGTCTGGCTCCCAACGTTTTTGCCGATTTCAATCCAGCCAGGACTGCTTCATATTCGGCCTCATTGTTAGAAGTTTTAAAATTAAGACGAATCGATTGTTCAATCACGGTTTCATCCGGCGTTATTATGACCACCCCGGTTCCTGATCCTTTGGAATTGGAAGCTCCATCTACATACACCTTCCACCACCCTGTATGGTCGGGCGAGTCTTCTTGGGGCGTTGATTCGCCTAAGTTATTTTGGTTCCGAGGTCGGTGCGAATTCTGCAACAAAATCGGCCAGCACCTGCCCCTTTATGGCAGTTCCTTGGCAGATATTTTACGCCTAACGCACTAATCTTCGCTCCCCATTTCCAAATCCGTCCCGTGAAGTCGGCCTTGTTAAACATGGCTTGCACCGGGTATTGCGTTACCAAGTAAACGGTGTGTGCTTGAAAATATTGTGGTAGCTTGTCGGCCGCAGTGATCAACGCTAGGCCGACCTTCTCTAAAGGGGGATAGTGCGTTTCTGCCTCCGTCATAGTTTTGCTTGCATAATATACTGGACACTGGACGGTATCTTTGATTCGAATCAATACGGCACTTACAGCTCGGTCAGATACGGCCAAATACAGAAAAAGTGGTTCACCTGGTGTGGGGTTGGACAAGAGCAAGGAGGAAGAAAGATACCTCTTCAGATCTTCAAAGGCCGAAACGCATTTGTCGTCCCATTTGAAAGTAGTGCTCTTTTTCAGGAGTTGAAAGAAGGGCTGGCATCTGTCAGCGGATCTTGAAATGAATCGGCTCAAGGCTGCGGTCATACCTGTTAGGCGTTGGACTTCTTTGTGAGTTCGTGGTGCTTTTAGTTCTTGGATGACCTTGATTTGATCTGGGTTTACCTCAATACCTCTATGTGATACCATGAACCCTAGGAACTTTCCAGAGCCGACCCCAAATACGCATTTTGAAGCGTTCAATCGTAGTTTGTGCAGTCTTAATACCCGGAATGTCTCCGTCAAATCCTTTAAGTGGTCTTGAGACAACCTGCTTTTTACAACCATATCATCAATGTATATCTCCATTGTCTTCCCTATTTGATCTTTGAACATCTTAGTGACCATCCGTTGATATGTGGCGCCGGCGTTTTTTAGACCGAACGGCATTACTTTGTAGCAGTATATCCCCAGTGGGGTGATGAATGCGGTTTTTTCTCTGTCTTCGGCTGATAGGGCAATCTGATGGTACCCTTGGAAGGCGTCCAGAAAACTCATTCGGTCGTGCCCGGCTGTTGCGTCTACCAACTGATCGATCTTGGGTAAGGGGAAGGGGTCCTTTGGGCATGCTTGGTTGAGGTTGGTGAAGTCTACACATACTCTCCACTTCCCGTTTTTCTTTTTTACTACCACTGTGTTAGAGAGCCAAGTAGGATATTGGATTTCCCGTATTGCTCCAGCCTGCAATAGCTTCTCTACTTCCTTTTGTACTGCTTCTGCATGCACTGGAGCTGATCTCCTCGCCTTCTGTTGCACTGGTTTGGAGTGAGGATCTGTATTCAACCGATGTTCGATGTAATTGGGATCTACACCTGGTACTTCGTAGGGATCCCAAGCGAATACGTCCACGTTGCCTACGAGGAAGTCTATGAGTTCGGTTCGGTTGCCTGGACTGAGCTCTCGGCCGATTTTGAAATACTTCTCAGGATCAGAGGAGAAAATCACCGTATCTAATTCTTCACAGGACGAGTATGTCTCTGTGTGGGTATCCCTCGCCTTCTCTAACTGCTATAAACCCTTGGAGCATTGTGACACCATTTTCCCCTTTTGTTTTGATTCTGGGGGATTCTGTTTGACCGCCGCCATGATGCACTGCTTGGAGGCAACTTGGTCGCCTTTAATCTCCATTATACCGAAATCTGTTGGGAAACGGAGTTTTTGATGGAAAGAGGAAGGCACGGCTTTCAACCTGTGCAGCCATCTTCGTCCCATAATTGCTGTGTAGGGGGACGGCACGTCTATTACCACAAATTCGGTTTCCAAACTGATTGGTCCGGTATGGACGTTCAATGTGATCCGTCCCATCGGCCGAATGCTTTCTCCTGAAAATCCAACTAGGGGTGCGTCGTAAGGTTGCAGGTCGGTCTGTTTGAGACCTAATCCGTGAAACAAGTCTGGGTACATTATTTCAGAACAACTGCCTTGGTCTACTAGTACCCGTTTGACATCCGAGTCCCCAATTCTCAATTTGATCACTAACGGATCGTCGTGTGGGGTCTGGACATCTCTCAAATCCTCGTCGGAGAAGAAAATCTGCTGTTCATTTTCTGGATAATCCATCCTCGGTTTTTTGGACATAACTGATCCTTCATGTATTTGAAAAACCTCTCGAAGGTGTTGAGCTTTCTTTAAGTCGGATTTTAGTCGATCGTATGAATGCCCATTCGACCGAGAAGTATGGATTGTTTCTATGATCCTTGCAGCTGGTTTGGTGTTGTGAACGATCGTTGGCCCTTCATGGTAATGTTGTCTCTGGCCATCACTTATGTAGCGTCGTAGGTGTCCGGCTTTGGCCAGATCATCTAGGTGCTTTTTCAATGTGAAACATTTCTCGGTCATATGGCCCTTTTCTCTGTGATAGGAACAGTATTTATTGGGATCCCTCTTAGTTGGATCTCCACCCAGGGGCGCAGGCCACATGAAGAAAGGTTCATTTTTTATGTCGCCCATAATACGATAAATTGGTTGATTAAAAACTGTATATACCCCGACTGCTTCTTTCGGTCGTGGAAAACGGGTAGGATTCCTCGGCGGTATTTCGGCCCTTTTTTGCTCCGTATTGTTGGGCCTTCTTTGGGGTCGATTTTGTGCGGATAATGCCCCAGTTCTAGCTCTGTCTTCCTCCACACGTACGTACTGTTCAATTCGCGACATAAGATCTCGCATGTTTCTCGCCGATCTTTTGGAGAGACTGTGTCTTAACTCGGATTCGGGGTGCAAACCCTCTTTAAAGGTTTTCATGGCCATATCTTCTGTACCACCGTCTACCTCGTTATAGACTTCCCAGTATCTGGCCGAATAGTTTTTTAGTGACTCTGAGTCCTTCATTCTCATAGACATTAGGGAGGCAAACTCCTTAGGTTTCCGACTGTTTGTTATGAATCGGGAGACAAATGCCTCGGCTAATTCATTCCAAGAAAAAATCGAGGAATGTGGAAGGCGGTTGAACCATCGAAGGGACATCGGTCCCAAGCTTGATGGGAACATTCGGCACATCAGAGCATTGTTGCCGAGGTGTATAGCCATGCTTTGTCTATAATGGCTAATATGCCCGACAGGGTCGGCCTTGCCGTCGTACATTACATAGGTCGGTGCTGAAAAGTTTCTTGGCAGACGGGCGCTTTCTATTTCTTTAGAAAATGGAGAGTGTGATATCTGATGAAGGGCTTTCCACACCGTTTCCCGCCCTATTCTTTCTCCGTATGGTTGTCTTACGGTTGAGGGGGATTCGGACCAGTTGCCCCTGGACCCTCTGTTCAAAGTTCTCCCCCCTTTATTTCTCCCGTCAGAGCTTTCTTCTTCATCAGTTTCCGCGGTTGGACCTGCTGGAGCTCTTCAGATGACAAACATCTTTGCATGTCTGGTTCTAATCTTCGATCGGCTAGAATGTTGTGGTCTTCTGGACCGCTTATTTTTCTTCAACCTTCTTCTTTAAGTCAAGAACCTGTTGTTGTAGTGCCTCCACTGTGTCTTCATTATATTCATCCCAGGTTCGGTCACTAGTCGAACTACCCGTTCGTGGTTCTTCGGTTAGCCTCGATCTTCTGTCCATTTTGGAGGGTTCACGATATCGGTGTGATGGTTCAGGTTTCTGTTCTCTCCTGACCTCTGATCTAATGATGATTCTTCGGCCTCGGAGTGCTTTTTCAGAAGGAGAACCTTCGGGCCACCTTTTTTCATTATTAGAGGAGAGGTCCGTTTCTACTAAGGGATCTTCCTCTTCTGGGATCATTGTTTCCTTTCCTCGGTCTGAGTACTCGGTCGCTTTTTTTATTCGGCTAGTCATTTTCTTCGGAATTTTGTTTCTGTAAAAGTACTTTCCCACAGACGGCGCCAATTGTAGTGGGTAAGTTTCAGTGCTACAATTAATTTCTTAAAGTAGTAAAAAGTACTTTAGTCAGACTTTCCAAAAATAACCACCTCCTTTATTAATGTTTACTTTTGAATTTATAGTACACAGTACTTTGTACTTTGTTCCCTTTCCCCAATGTGGGACAATTCTCTATTCAATAAAGTACAATAAAGTACAAAGATTCTATTGACAAGTACTATATTCTATGTGCTTTAGGCTTTGGGCCGAGCTTTACACTTTGACTTTTGATACGGCCTGGGCCGAGCTTTGTACTTTGGCCTCTGCAATAGGTTTGGGCCGAGCTTCATATTTTGGATTCTGACAAGAGCTTGGGCCGAGTTTTATATTTTATCCCCTGATACAGGCTTGGGCCGACCTTGATACTCTAGCCTCTATCGTGGGTTTGGGCCGACCTTTATACTTTAGCCTCTATCGTGGGCTTGGGCCGACCTTTACATTTTGTCCCTTGACATGTGCTATTTATTTATGGGCCCATTTTAGATTTAGATTTCCCCACCTCCAGGTTCTTTGTTGTGCCTGCTTGTTATTTGCTTATCTGGACATCTTTGGCTATTGATGCTCTCACTGCTCTCCTTGTAGTTTGCAAGTCTCATGTATTGGGTCCTTTTGTTTGTTTGCTTGTAGTATGCAAGTCTTTTGTTATGAGTCTTTTTCCTGTTGTGTTCTTTGTTGTTGCCCTTGTTGTATATTGGGTTTTTATGTGTTTTTGTAGTGGATTTCTTCCCAGATCTGTAGTTCCCTCCTCTATTTTTGAGGACTTGGTTGCTGGGAGGCTTCCCTTTCTTTGTATCCTTAGCCTGGTTCTTTATATATATATATATATATATATATATATATATATATATATATATATATTATATATTATATCTAGCATATAACCCGCAAAAACGCGGATCATCTATATTAATTTAGCCAATTCAATTACTCAAGTAAAGAATATAATCAAATACAAACATGATATATTATTAGCATCATATTTTAACTAAAGAGTATCTTAATCATATAAAAGAGAAAGCAAGATATTTTTACACAGTATAAATTAATTCAACCACTTCACATAAAGAATATAATCAAATAATACAAAGCATCATATTTTTATTTAATATGTAATCACATAAAAGAGAAATCATATAAACTAAGAAGTGTATTTCAAGAAACCACTTTGCACTTGAAAGATGAAAAATTTAAAAGAGAAATATTTTTATTATAAAGGCTTTTTGTAAAGCAGTATTTGGTCTATAAAATAGTAAAACACACGCGTATAACGCAGAGATTGTTAATTTTTTTTAAAAAAAAATTGTAAAAAAAATAATAAAACACACGTTTAAAAAGTTTTTATTATTATTAGGATTATGAAGATGTCTTTTAGTAGTAGGTGTTTATTATGATATTTTATGAAGATGTCTTTTTAGTTGTAGGAGACTTTTAAAAAAAAAAAAAAATTATTATCTGTTTCTATAAGAGAATTATTTAAACTTGATAGTCATCAAACAAATTAATTATGATACTATATTAAGATGTATTAAAAAAAAAAAAATCAAACGTTCAATACCTTCAATGACTATCAATATGTGTCATACACTCATACTCAACTTTGTATGAATCATAATTCTACTAAAAGACTTCTTTTAAAAAATTCATTGTCCTAATCATAATTCTACTAAAAGACTTCTTTTTAAAAATTAATTGGCCTATTATTAAAAGAGTTCCTAAACAAATTTAATTCCATAAAAAATAGTAATAGTCAAACGCATATTTTTCAAAAAATGATCGGCAAGAAAGGACATTTATTCTACACGTTGTTTATTTATTTTTTATTTTTTAATTTGGTGTTGATCATTAAATTGAACTAATCTAATATTTTTTTCTTTTTTTTTTTTTAAATAATAATAATCTTAGATAAGTAATTTTATTAAGATGTCTTTTAATAGTAGGAAATTTATTTTAAAGAATTTTAATTATCTGTTTTAAATTTAAAAGAGAAATATTTTTATTATAAAGCTTTTTGTAAAGCAGTATTTGGTCTATAAAATAGTATAATCACATACAATGGAAATTTTAGAAACAGAGAAAAAAGAACAACAAATGTATCAATTATAATTTGACTTGGATTTTTCTTTTCTTTTCTATTAATTATACGTGCATTAACAAATATTAGAAAAGCAAATAAGTTTGCCTAACCTTTCAATTTGCTTGAGTATTTGAACTTGTTTGGATCTCTTCTAACTCTGCTTGCAGAAAAACAAAGGACTTGCTTCCTTGAGTAAATTGGTTTTGTAGAGAAGACTATCATTGTTTTTTCTGTAACTGATTTGCAAGGGAAGAGAATGAATAATAAAACAGAGGTAGTGTTTCAAATAATAAAACACACGCGTATAACGCAGAGATTGTTAATTTTTTTTTTAAAAAAAAAATAATAACACACGTTAAAACATATTTAAAATAATATAAAACACAGAAAAAAAAAAAAAAATGGTGTTGATCATTAAATTGAACTAATCTAATCCTTTCTTTTTCTTTTTCTTTTCTTTTTTTAAAGTAATTTTAGATAAGTATATTTTATTAAGATGTCTTTTAGTAGTAGGAAATTTATTTTAAAGAATTTGTAATTATCTGTTTTTATTTAAAAGGTTTTTGGCATGAATTAAAATTAATAAAAACATAAAACAAAAAATTTGTTCAAAAAATATTATGTGTTCATTAAAAAAAAAATAAAAAACGCAAAAAAAAAGATAAGTATATTTTATTAAGATGTCTTTTAGTAGTAGGAAATTTATTTTAAAGAATTTGTAATTATCTATTTTTATTTAAAAGTTTTTGGCATGAATTAAAATTAATAAAAACATACAAACAAAAAATACACGTTGTTCAAATTTTTTTAAGATATTTTGTGTTTACCGTTTGATAAATAAACTGGATTAAGTCAAATTATTAAAACAATGTATCACTTAAAAATAAAAACAATTGATAGACATGCCATTGTTATGATGTCAAATAATCTTGATTTCTTATGTTATTATATATTATATTGATTTTACAGCAAAATAAAAGAGATTCCATCAGGTGGGCATGCCGGAGTGGTTATCGGGCATGACTAGAAATCATGTGGGCTTTGCCCGCGCATTCGAATCCTGCTGCTCACGATTTATATCTTTATGCTGACTTTTGTTAACTTCAATTAAAAGTTTTATGCCACTATACCATGCACGGCTACTTGCTCCTTTTTCTATCAATTTTCTTTTAGCAACCATTGGACTCTAAAACTTATAGTTTGTTTATGACTTTATGAGAATTTGAATATTTTCTTTTAGCAACCATTGGACTCTAAAACTCATTCTTGTTCTTCATCTTCTTGATGAAATTTTTTTGTCCATTTATGAGCTCTATTATGAAGGATTTTTTTTTTTTTTTTTTTTTTCTTTTCTGAAACTTAAAGGGATTCTCCTTGGAAACGATAGATCTGAACACTTTTTTACCTCTTCTTTCTATCCTTTGAGGTAATTCAATCTTGGCATTATGGGAACATTTTTCATCACAATTAATAGCTTATTTGTTGGAACGGCTACAATCTGCTTTATCTTGTTCAATATTTCTTAGGACTCTAAAACTCATTCTTATAATTTTTTCTCATTCATCTACTTAATGAGGAAAATATATGAGCTATATTATTCAGGAAATAAAGATTTTTGCCTTAAGCTTGAAGGGATATTGTATTTTTATTTAATTTGATATTCAAGTTAATCATTTAAGAGTCATTGTTCAGGGACTTCTAGATCCTTCCAATCAATCAATCTAGCA
>OU015772.1:11918509-11936714 GCA_907173295.1 Fagus sylvatica | reverse complement strand
ACGTAAAAAAAAAAAAATCACTTTAGGAATGAATAGTAACTAACGTACTTTTTGTGGGTATGATACCCACTTAATTGATACCATTAAATGTGATATAAGTACTATCATATGTGATGTTGGTACTATCCAATGTGATATTGGTACTATCTAATTTTATATATATATATATATATTAATTTAAATAATAGATAAAAATGGTAGGTACCATCATATGTGAGATAGGTACCATAATATGTGACATTGGTACCATTAATGTGAGATTTTATTTATTAGAGGTACGATACCCACATGGGTACTGTAAAATTATCCATAGAAAAAATCAAATAGTATCAATATCACATTGGATAGTACCAACATCACATATGATGGTACTTATATCACATTTAATGATACCAATTGAGTAGGTACCATACCCACAAAAAGAGTGTGGGTATTGTAGAAAGACCCCCATTTTTATAGGGTCATTCTACAATACTCACATTCTTTTTGTGGATATGGTATCCACTCAATTGTTACTATCAAATGTGATATAAGTACCATTATATGTGATGTTGGTACTATCCAATGTGATATTGGTACTATCTAATTTTTTATATATATTAATTTAAATAATAAATAAAAATGATAAGTACCATCATATGTGAGATAAGTACCATAATATGTGACATTGGTATCATTAATGTAAAATTTTATCTATTAGAGGTACGTAGAATTACCCATTTTTATATACTAGCTTTTTTATATACCAATTCAAGAGGCAAAGACACGTTATACACTCTCAAAAATTATAAACAAAAGAGATGTTATTGGTTAACAGCTGGTAAGCATAACAAAGGGACAAAAACAGTGCAAGCCTAAACAAGAAAACAAATAGACAAGGAAATTTCTGGAAGTAATGAATAGCTAGTTATTTCTATAAACATTTAGGCGACGAAAATAATTTTCGTCGCCTAATGTATGCCTTTTTTAAGATTTAGGCGACGAAAATCAAATTTCGTCGCCAAATGTAATGAAAAACAACATTTAGGCGACGAAAATTAATTTTCGTCGCCTAATGTATGCCTTTTTTAAGATTTAGGCGACGAAAATCAAATTTCGTCGCCGAATGTAATGAAAAACAACATTTAGGCGACGAAAATTATTTTCGTCGCCCAATGTATGCCTTTTTTAAGATTTAGGCGACGAAAATCAAATTTCGTCGCCCAATGTATTTTGTAATTACAATTCGGCGACGAAACTCAATTTTCGTCGCCTAATATCACTTGAATTTACACTTTGGCGACGAAATTTGATTTTCGTCGCCGAATGTAATGAATATGGTGGTTTTCTCTTTAAATTTTTAGATGTAAAATACGAATTAAGTTTTTATATTCAAGTTCTACCAACATCTTCTTTTCAATTGATACTATGACTAATCTACTTAATCTTTTCTTGTGACATTCCTTTTGGCAAAACAATTGTAACATATATTTTAATTTGTAAAAGCTTTATTTATGCTACGTACTTAAATACTAGTAGATATACTACATACTTAAAAAGTAATGTCGTACTACGTACTATGTACTACATACTTAAATACTAGTAAGTATACTATGTACTTAAAAAGGTAATGTCATACTACATACTACGTACTTAAATACTAATAGATATACTACGTACTTAAATACTAGTAAATATACTACGTACTTAAAAAGGTAATGTAACACTACGTACTTAATTGGCCCGGACATCCCAAGGTTATCAAAAAAAAAAAAAAAACACTACGTACTTAATTACTAGTAGATATACTTGTACTTAAATACTAGATATACTACGTACTTAAAGGTAACGTCATAATACGTACTTAATTAGTAGATATACTACGTACTTAAAGACAATGTCATACTACGTACTTAATTATTAATAGATATATTTGTACTTAAATACTAGATATATTACGTATTAAAGGTAATGTCATACTACGTACTACGTACTTAAATACTAGTAAATGTGTAGTCCCTCTCTCACAGAGTGGTGGGTCCTACCATGAATTTAATTAATGAGACTCACCATTTATATTGTGGGACCCACCATTCATGTGAGAGGGGGAACTATGTATTTATTTATAGTTCTAGACTACTAAATAATTTTTCATTTAAATAATTTTTCATTTACGTATTTAACTATGTAAGGTAACATAAGCAATAAAAATATAAAATTAGCAAACAAAAAGAGAAAAAGAAATGAAAAGTGATTTAATAATAAGAAATTCATAAATTTAAAATTTTGCAATAAATTTGACCCAATTAACTCAATAACACTAACACCCCACACATAAGCAAGTTAAAATATGATTTCAAAAAACCAAACAAGTTAAAACTCATTCAGACAAACACCCCAGCAACCACTGCAAGAGCAAAGCACACCGGTGCTGATCTCGGCCCTGTCACCGTTCGAGTTGAAGGACCACTGGGTCACCGAAAGCCTCTCTCCTCCTTCCTCTTTCTAGTTTCAGATCTGAACATATATCTCATTTTTTCTCATTTTTTGGTTTCATATCTAAAGCTCTCTCATATTTTGGTTTCAGATCTGTTGTTTCATATCTGAATCTCTCTAAATTTCTGCTTTCTAATGGTGCTAGAAGTGAGGTATGTAGCATCAAACACTCAAATCTGGAATTTAATAAAATTTATTCATGTAATTTTCGGATGTATGGGTATTGGGTGTGTTTTGGAGTTGATTTTTGCATGTTTTGTGTTTTTATACTCCAATTTGTAATGGGTTTGTGTTGTTGTTGTTTGAGAATGCTATTGAAATATGTTTAGAGTATAGATTGTGTGTATAAACTCTATAAATGTATGTAGGAAGAATGGGTTTGTGAAGAAAACCCATGTGTAATGTAATATGTAAGTTGTCTACCAAGTGTTTGATGAAATGTCCCTTTGAAATCAAATTTCAAATGGTGAAGAATTTAGTCATAGACCCTTCATTGAAAATGTTTATTTTGCCATTTAGAATGAGTCTAAACATTTTTAAGATGGTTTGTGCAATTTAGGAACAAAACATGCTTAGATGGTCACATTTGATGCAATTTTGACATTCATGTGGCACCTTGTGATTTATTGAGAATTAGGTCACGCACCCTTCTTGAAAAACAATTGTCTTATTATTTAAAATAAATCTGGAAATTTTGAGAGTAATTGGTGCATTGTAGATGCAAATCTCAATTTTTAACCGAAAATCGATTCGTGAAGACCATTGAGAACCAAGTTTTAAATGGTTGTGAATTGGGTCACAAACCCTTCACGAAAAATGTTCGTATGCTCATTTAGAGTAATTCTGGAAAGTTTTAGAATGTTTGGTGCATTGTAGATGCAAATTTAGTTTTTTAACCGAAAATTGACTCGCGGAGACCATTGAGAACCAAGTTCTAAATGGTTGTGAATTGGGTCATGGACCCTTCACGAAAAATGTCCGTATGCTCATTTAGAGTAATTCTGGAAAGTTTGAGAATGGTTGGTGCATTGTAGATGCAAATCTAGTTTTTTAACCGAAAATTTACTTGCGGAGACCATTGAGAACCAAGTTCTAAACGGCTGTGAATTGGGTCATGATCCCTTCACGAAACATGTTTGTATGGTTATTTAGAGTAATGATGGAAAGTTTGAGAATGGTTGGTGCATTGTAGATGCAAATCTAGTTTTTTAACTGAAAATTGACTTGCGGAGACCATTGAGAACCAAGTTCTAAATGGTTGTGAATTGGGTCACGGACCCTTCACGAAAAATGTCCGTATGCTCATTTAGAGTAATTCTGGAAAGTTTGAGAATGGTTGGTGCATTGTAATCTAGTTTATTAAGTTATTAAAAGTGAACCAAATTTGTTGCTGAATTTTCTGCTGCTGTGTGAACAGTAAATTTAAATTGCAATTCTGATTTTATTGAAAATAGATATGCTAAAACGGTTTGTTGTGGATTGTTATATCATGTGTCTAGTATATTTGTATTAAATTTCATAAGAAAATACCATCGTTTGATATTTATTTGTGAATTTACAAGAAAACGGGTCAAATCTGACTACTGGACAGTTTTGTACACCTTGTGTTGTAAAATTTTCCATAAATTACAAAAGAGGAATTTTGAGACCAATTATGTGTATAATGAAATATAACACCCTTTAGATCAATTTGGAACAAGTTTTATACTCATCGGATGACTATATGATTTTTAGTGAATTTATTTACAAAAGTTTAGAATTTGTCAGACGAATTCGTTATTGATGACTTGTATGAATTTTAGAAACTTATAGGATGCTCATTTAGAACTGAAATTTGTATGTTGTGTTTGAGACACATAATGAAGGGTCTCTGTAAATTAGTATCAAATGTTGATGTGTTTTGATAGTGAAAATGATGTTTAGAAGTGTGTTACACTCTTTTGGAATGAGCTGTTTGATAGAATTGAGTTTACAGACTTGTGAATATTTTAATAAATTACAGAAATGTTAACTCGAGCTGAAAATTCTAGGACACATGCTACTCTTATATAGTGACTTGGAATTTTCATGCCGGTCTGATTCTGAATCCTATTTTTTGGGGGTTTTGTGTGTGAATTTCTATGTGGGTTGCTCAAAATATATACATATGCTTATATCTATGTGAATGATTTGAGGGAATTTTTTGTTTTTGTAACATGGGTTTTGCTTAATTTTTTTAGCTAAGTGATTTGTGTTGGGTTTTGCATGTGGGTTGCTGGGATTGATGGATTTTAATTGGAGTTTGTTTATTTAGAGGTTTCAATTAGCGTTGTTATGAAGTTTGTTTAGAGTTATTTAATTTTTTCGACTAAATGATGACTAACTAATTTACTTCTTTGCTAATTTCATGGAACTTGTTTTTGGTCTCCTCTCATGTAAAATTAAAAGAACATACCCTCTTGTTGTGTAATTCTTATCTTGGAATTGATATTTGCTAAATTTGGTTTTGTGGTAGCATGCATGGTGTTATAAGGTGGTTTAGTTGGTATTGGGAGTGTTTATTGCTTTTTGTGTATTTGGAAACATGATTGTTGAGTTTCTAATGTTTGATTATATATGTGAGATAGACGCTACATGGACAAGGAGTGAAGCCATTGTTTCACTGTGAGTATATATTATACTTTTGTTGGTTTCTTTTTTATTTGGCAATTTTATGGATGATTTAAGATGTATAAATTTTCTATAGTTTTTTTTTTTTTTGATTATATATGTGAGATAGACGCTACATGGACAAGGAGTGAAGCCATTGTTTCACTGTGAGTATATATTATACTTTTGTTGGTTTCTTTTTTATTTGGCAATTTTATGGATGATTTAAGATGTATAAATTTTCTATAGTTTTTTTTTTTTTTGGATTTTTAGGGATCAAGAAGAAAAATACATCTAGTGGTAAGCCATTTTATATTGATTTTAACACACACTCTCTCTCACCAAAACAACCTAGAATTTATTAATATTTTGATTTTTTTTTTTTAATATTTTGTGCAGATTGTATGAGCTTGGGGGAATGAAGACATATTTTCTCGTGTGAAGTCTTTTTTTTTTTTTTTGGTATTGTTAGATGACATTTTTTTCATTTCTATTAATTGTTGTACTGATTGTATTTATGATAATTTTAAATTTAAATATTATTTACTTTTGGAATGTATGGAAGATTTGTTTATGGATATTTTGTTGAAAATGAATTGATTTGTTAATGACAGGTTGTAATGAGTAGGTATAAAATATTAAAAATGCAAAAACCTAATTTAATATATATATATATATATATCATTTGGCGACCCACATTTTCGTCGCCTAACAGCTTGGAAAAAAAAAACAAAAAACAATAGGCGACGAAATGTTTTGTCGCCTGAAATTCAATAGGCGAGGATATAAATTTCCTCGCGTAAAGAATATTTGGCGACAAAAATAAGTTTTGTCACCTATAGTTTTTTGGGCGACGAATCATGTTTCGTTGACAAATGAACTTTAGGCGACGAAAAGAAATTTGTCGCCAAATACTATTTAGGCGACGAAATTATAGGCGACGAAAAAATTCGTCGCTAAATGTTGAAAGTATTAGGCGACAAAAATATTTCGTCGCCAGGACTATTCGGCTACCAACATTAGTCGACGAAACAATTTTTGTCGCCTAATGTACTATTTCGTCGCCTAGTACATCAAGCGACGAAATTGAGACTTTTGTGCGACGAAAAGGTTTTGTTGCCATAGACCTATTTTCTTGTAGTGTATTACAACATGATGTTAGATTCCTTGAATCTTTGATCCATGGAATCATATCATGGGAATATAAGATTATGGTGTTTGGTTCGTTAGTCACATTTTAATGAGATTCCCTTGATGTATCATTCCTATATTTGGTTGGTTCACAACATTCAACAAATTAATAAAAAAAATTATAAATTAATTAAAATAATCTAAAAAACTAAAAAATAACAAAAATACTGTTGACGTCACAAAAATTATCAAAATATTCCTAAAACTATCAAAATTACCAAAATATCCCTGAAACTATTGAAAATACCAAAATACTCCCCAAAACCAATAAAATCACTAAAATACACCCGGAACCTCTAAAATGAGCAAAATAACCCTGAAAGTTCTAAAATGACCAAAACACCCTTAGAATCCCTAAAAATGATTAAAATACCCTAAAAGTCCTAAATTGACCAAAATAACCCAGAAACATCTAAATAACCAAAATATCCCTAAAACCATTAATAATGACCAAAATACCTTCAAAATCTTAAAATGACCAAAATGTCTTGAAACCTCTAAAATGACCAAAATAACCTTGAAACTTATAAAATGACCAAATATCCCTAGAACCCCTAAAAATGTCTAAATACCCTCAAAATCCTAAAATGACCAAAATAACACTTAAAACCTCTAAAAAGACCAAAATAACCCTGAAACTTATAAAATGACTAAAATACCCTCTGAATCCTAAAATGACAAAAATAATCCTGAAACCTAGAAAATGACTAAAATACCATCGAAACCTCAAAATGACAAAAATAACCCTGAAACCTTTAAATGACCAAAATACCTCACAAAACCTCTAAAATAACCAAAAAACCCTTGGAATCCAAAAACTACCAAAATACTTCTAGAAACCTACAAAATGACAAAAATAACTCCAAACCGTCTAAAATGATTAAAATACCCTCGTAACCACTAATACGACCACAATACTCCCAGAACCTAAAAAAAAAAAAATTCCAAAATAACTGTGGGAATCATTTACCTTTTTGGTCCCATATTAGCTTAATTTGAGTTGGATATTCAGTTTTCATTGTTTTACTAAGGTGGTTGTATGTTTGGAATAGCTTTGTGCCAGAATAAAAGGCATATTGAAACTTTTTTTTTTTTGTATTACTATTGTGGATGAAGGAAAATAAAAAGGAAAAAGGGTATACATTGACACCCCCGAGGTATGACAAAATTACACTCTATACCCGATTTTCGATAAATGACACTTTGCCCCCAAAATGACCAAATAAGTTGACACTCTACCCCCGAGGTATTTTGGTGGTTTCAAGCATATTTTTGTTTTCGAGAGTATTTTGGTCATTTTTGTCATTTTAGGGGTATTTTAGTTATTTTGGTGGTTTTAAGGGTATTTTGGTAATTTGATAGGTTTCAAGCTTATTTTTGTCATTATGGATGTTCCAACGGTATTGTGGTCATTTTAGAGGTTTCGATATATTTTGGTCACTTTGGTGGTTTATGGGTATTTTGGTCATTTTAAAGATTTCAGAGGTATTTTGGTTATTTTAGGGGTTCCAAGGATATTTTGGTCATTATAGAGTTTTAGGGGTATTTTGGTCATTTTTGGGGTTTCAGGTCATCTTGGACGTTTTAGGTGTATATTGGTTATTTTAGAGGTTCCAAGGATATTTTGGTCATTATAGGAGTCGAGAGATATTTTGGTCATTTTTGGGGTTTCGGGGTTATTCTGGTCATCTTGGATGTTTTTAGGCGTATATTGGTCATTTTAGACATTCCGAAGATATTTTGGTCATTATAGGTTTCTAGGGATATTTTGGTCATTTTGGATGATTAGGAGTATTTGGGTCATTTTTAGGGTTATTTTGGTCATTTTCTTAGGTTTGTGTATTTTGGTCATTTTTGGAGTTATTCTAGTCATTTTGGACATTTTGGGTGTATATTGATCATTTTTTTAGGTTTAGGGGGCATTTTAGTCATTTTTAGGTTTTGGGGGTCTTATGGTCATTTTTGTACATTTTGGAGATATCATGAGTATTTTGGTCATATTTGGGATTTCAAGGATATTTTGATCATTTTGGTCATTTTGGTCATTTTTGGAATATATTGGTCTTTTTTTTAGGTTTTAAGGGTATTATGGTCATTTTTAGACATTTCGGGAGTATATTGATTATTATAGAGGTTTTATTGATATTTTGATCAATTATGAGATTTAATAGGTATTTTGGTCATTTTGGTGATTTTTATGGTATTTTGGTTATTTTAAAGTATTTGAGGGTATTTTAGTCATTATCCAATGACAATTTTCTAATTACAATTTATTAGTTTTTTTATAAAAAAAAAAAATTGTCACATTCCCATGAGAGTGGAATGTAAGATTCCTTTAATGTAAAAATGTAATCACATCACACCAATTTAGGATGATGTGAATCCACTTGTGATCTTACATTAAGGATATATAAATGAACCAAACACCGTGATGTGAAACATTGCGCTAATGTCATTACGATCACGGGTACATCAAGTGAACCAAACGCCCCCTTAGTGTGTGTTTGCGTCCAACAATTTTTCATTTTGGCTTTTTAGTTTATTTACTTATGTGCAGTTTATTTAAAATTTCACTTTTTTTTTAGATACAATTATATTTTAATCGACTTTCCTCCTGAACGTTGGGACACTACATTACCAAGTAGTGATTTAAGGAGGTTCAAAACCAGCACATAATGTAATTTATATAAAAGACTAAAGAAATTAAACAATTACAGTTTAGTTACCTGAACCCTTTCAAATATGTGTAATGTAAGTGTTATATAGTATGGATGTCACCCCCATTTGAACACAGTGAAGTGCTCTCTTTCTCCTCATAATTTTACTGAAACAAGATGATATAACGGGGATAAAATCATAGAATATATGGCTTTGCTAAGCAGAGTGCACCACTTGACAAGAAACCAAATCTAAAATAATAATAATAAGATCATAAACTCTGCAAGATAACATATAAAATTCTGAGACGAGTTAGCACCATGAACTAAGACCACAAGTACTGAATAAAGCCTCTTGCTAATCCTTTGCAATTATGGATTTGGTTTTATCAAAAAGTTTGAATGAATATTCTCTATCTCACTTTTTATGTTCAACTTTATATTCCACCAACGATAATATAACATGTGTAAGATTGTGTTTGATTTGTTTTTATTTAAAATCTTAGTTATCTTATAAGAAGAAGAAAAAAAAAAAAGTGGTGAGTTATAATTAATGAAGTATAAAGTCACAAAATTCAAAATTGAACAGTACAAGTTCATGTCGCAAACCAACAAACAGATTAGGCAATTAATAAATAAGAATCAGAATTTGACTACAGAATGAGTAAGCCGTAGGTCTTTTTATTTTATTTTTTAATTACCAAATTAAGCTCCAAACATATGATATAAAGCATATCTATACTATAATATAAAACCAAAGCCTTTTTTAACTTTTTGTTGACTTCGTAATATATTGACACATCAGCTTTTAAGACCTCACAATTTTACACATCATTATTATTATTTTTTTAAAAAATTGGCTTATTTCTTTGTTCAACTTTCTGCCCGACTCCCCCTGCGTCCCTCTCTCTTGCTGGCTCTCTCTAACTTCTCTCTCTCTCTCTCTCTCTCTCTCTCTCTCTCTCTCTCTCTCTCTCTCTCTCTCTCTCTCTCTCTCTCTCTCTCTCTCTCTCTAACTTTACTCACTTTTGCAAATGATCTCTTTGAGAAAATAACTTAGTATCAAGGAGTATCAGTTGTCAGAATGTAAGCGAGATCGACGAAAAAAGAAGCCAGATGATCGCACCAAGTCTAAGCCTTGATCCAACCCGATTCCGCTCCGTTCTTCTTTTTCTTCTTGAGCTTGAAGTCGTTGATCATGGGTCAAATTATTCAAAAACCCGTATTACAACCTAATAAACCAACACTCAGGTTTTTTGTTTCATTAGCAGTGGACCAAAGAATGAAGACGACAGACATCTTGATTTTCCACAGAGAGAGAGAGAGAGAGGGAAGGAGGGGCGGTGAGATTGAATGAAGGCTGAAGCTTTTAGTTTCAGAGATAGCGTGGAAGCTAAAGAATGGCATCAGTTTAAAGTTAATGGCATCAATGGAGAGAGAGGCAATATGATGCCGCTCCACTCATTGGTCATTGGGCGTTAAATTAAACTTAATAGCATCAGTTTAGTTTTGCAATCAATTTGGTCATTGAAGTCTATTTGGTCAATTTTCCATTGTTAATATTTTCATTTATTTTTAGCGAAAAAATAAAATTATATTTTCTAACTCAACTCTACATCTCACAAAACTCTTCACGCAAAGTGAGACTTTGTTCAATCGCTTCGAATTTGGGTGAAAGAATTGTTCCATGTGTTTTAAGTTTTTGTTTTTAATTTTTTAAACGTGAATTTTACACATAAACATTTTATGGAGTTTAATTAAAACTCTATTACCTTCAATGCCAAAATCAATCCAAATTTATTATTTTATAGAGTTTAACTAAAACTCTATTACATGTTAATGCTAAAATCAATTCAAACCAAATAAAAACTATAAAAACAAGAGTAATCCACTTATGGGAAATTCATGATCGTCAATCATCTATCCTTCTTAATAGTTTGCTCCCAAATTCCTCTATCCTTTATTTTTTAAAATTTGTCAATATTTTTAATATATCATATTTTGGGAAATTCTTAGGTCCCGCTGCAGGATCGTCTCGTCAAACGTGTTAATTTGTAATATTTGTGTGTGTTCTGATAAAATGTTGTATCTGTTTTGATAAAATGCTTATCAGGATGTTGTAAAATGTGTGTAGTTTTGTAGTAAAATTAACTTTATCACAAATTTTACCAGAATTCACACATTTTATTTTTACAACAATAAACACACATTTATCAATACGGACACAACATTTATCACAAAACACACAAATTTTATCAAAATCAACAAAAGTCCCATAGCGGGACCTAAGTGTTCCCCATCATATTCTATAGTTTTTCCATGCATAGCACGGATTTGCGACTAGTTTTATTTATTTCCTAAACTTTCTGCAATCAAACATAGTGCATTCACAATAAAAGAGAATTAAAATATCCAAAAGACATCCAAATCTTAATTAGAAATCAAAATTAACTCGAACAAATACTCATGCTTCACAACAGAAATGAATAAAAAACAGAAAACAACTAGTAAAGTTTTGGATGGAGAAAAGCAAAGCCTTCATACAGTAACTAATTATAGCCTTCCCATCGGTATAATTTAGAATCTCAGTAACTAATTATCCAATGGGAGTGGAGGAACTGGTGTTGGCCACTGCGGTTGCACAAGTAGGAATGAAGATTTCGCAGATACAGGAAGAGTGTGGTTGTTAACTAAGCTTTTCTCCTTATTTCGTAAGTAACCAGCCATTTTCAACACCCTTGTCCGCATGTTACACAACACAACGTAATTACGGAATTGTAAGAACACAACTTCAACATCGTTTGGATGGAAAGCTAACAAATCCACGTTCGAATACATCTCATTCGCTAACTCAACAAGCAAAGAATTTTCAGAAACCATGTCCTTCAAGTAAACTTTGTGTTTCATGCACCACGTACCTGCATTACCATTAATCCTCGAGTTCCCAAACAGAAAAATTATCGTTGCTAGAAAGCTGGAATAGCTGGAGACGCCCTTGGAAAACTCCAAAAGAGACAGAGTTTAGAAGCGAAAGCTCAGAGGGTGGATTAATATAACGACATCGTTCTGCATCGTTGAATGGATCGAACACCACAAAGCCTTTGATCTTGTTGTTTTCTCTCTCGGCATCGACCCAATGTAGCTTTCCACTGCAGGTAACAATACCAGCTCTCATAGACATAGTTATGAAGGGATTCAATCCCTTTGGGGACGAAACAACTGAGTTGGACCATTCACCAGTCAAGGAAGAAAAGATCTCCATCTCTAACTGAGTAGTGTTGGTTTCAGTGGGAGAAAGAATACGTACCACCTTATATTTGTAATGGGCATTCGTAATAGTAATAGATTCTTGCTCTTTCTGACAGCTATAGGGTTCGCATATAAAGCCCACCATAGCCATTGTCATGTTACTTATTGTTTGGAGCGGAGGCGGAGGGACAGTGAGCCATTGTTTCGTGATTGGATTGCAGATGTAGTACTCGTGATTAGAGCTTGGATTAAAAAAATTTAGATTTTCGCCACATACTAGCAATAAGTCGTTGAATGTTGCCTCGATGCTAATAGGGTAAGGAAGAAAGTTGAGAAAATCGAGTCCAGCACGGTCGATGTGGGATTTGAACAAGGATGAATTATCAGATGGAAGAAGTAGGACCTGATTGTAGGGATACTCAACCATATACTGTAACATAAGAGTGTAGGGGTTTGAGTCTGAGGATGAATTACCGAACAAGAGAGGATCAGTGAGTTTGTTGATGGATTCATGGGATGGTTCTGGTTCTGATGAGTCCGGATGATCTTCTTCTCTTCTGTTGCGACGTGAAACCAAAGAAAGGTTTGTTCTGGACTCGACCGCCATGGCAACAATAGAAACAAAGACAGGAAGGAAGGAACGGGATGTAATAATGTAGGGTTTTTTTTGTCTGTAAAGACTTGGTATTTATATATAGAGAGAAGAATTGAAAAGACAGCTGTCAAGTGAAGTGCGCCGACTCTCTTGTTTTGTTTTGGTACGCCGAATTCGATTCGGAACAGTGTTTCTCATGAATTTCCAATTTCAATTGGGACTCACAAAACAAAATAATTGGTGGGGTTCAGCTCTTGGCTCAATTGTTAGCACCAAAGGTGCTAACCACGTGGGCAGGGGTTCGAATCCCACCAACCGCCTTCTAGGGAGGTGACTTAATGGAAGGAAACCCGCATGACCCATCACACCTACGAGTCCGGGAGTTGTGGGTTCGGGTAGTGGTACGCTCCATTATTGCCCAGATGTACCTCACGCCATGTCAAATTCGGGTTTAAGTGAGTAGGGACAATGAACGCACCTGTGAATCCCCTTTTTTTTAGTTATCAAAAAAAATAATAATAAAAATAATAATAATAATTGGTAATTATTAACACTGCTGGGTCAGGGCCTTAGGCTATGCCTGTGTTCTAGAAGATGGGGGTAGCACAGTCGTGGAGTTTGAAGTGATTTTAATGCCTTGAAAGTGAATATTTGAGATTGACAAACAAAAGCGTGTGAGAATAGTACACACATAAAAGTTTTGGAAAAGAGTTAAAATATTAAACCAAAATCTTCATTATTTTTTTAATTGAATCCAACCAAATCTTTTTCCCTTTTTTTTTTTTTTTTTTTTTTTTTTGGCAAAGTAAGAGAAAAAATATGAACAGAAGAAGGTTTTATAGATATAAATCTCAAGTCCACTTAAACTCCCAAAATCTATTTTTAGACACTTATAAAATCAACATCCAATACTCGCCAAAATCTTGGTTTGAAAGTGAAGATTAACTCTTTTTTATTAATGACTCTTTGTTTTTCTTGGTGAAAATGGAATATGGTTTAAAGTAAAAATTTCATAAACGGGGGTAAGAACATCCCAAAGTAATTAGCTTACAATAAAAGAAGAGGGAGAGATGTAGTACTACTGAGTTACATGGCTCTTTAGTGGTGGCGCCACTTGTAAGTCAGGATGTTTATATGAACATCTTGACTTCTAAAAAAAAAAAAAAAAAACACAATAAAAATAATAATTAATTAAGTAATTAATTAAATAAATATTGAACACCCTGACTTGAGATTACAATAGACCCAACCCACTAAGCCCCTAAAAAAAACTCAAATAACATTAACACAAATTAGCTTAAATAAAAACAACAGGAAAATGATATTTCCAAACCAATATGTGTTATTTCCATATTATTGATGCGGAAATATCAAATCTTGGTGCACAAAATCACACCAAAATTTGATATTTCTGAACCAGTAGTGCAGAAATAGCACTTATTGGTACGGAAATAACACTAGCCAAACAACAACAACAAAATATATACCAAATAACGATAACAATTTACTATTGGCCCATTTTTTTAGCAAAAAAAAAAAACCCAAAAATTTGGTAACCAATAAGTCGAATAGAGTATAGAGAGAGACTAGAGAGAATTTGAGGGAATGTCATCTCGACCATTGAACGTCGGTATCATCTACTCGCACTTGCATGCCCCAGCTCGCCCTCGCATCGTTGCCGAATCTGGTATTTGTATCTCTCCCTCTCTCTCTCTCTCTTTCTCTCTCTCTCTCAAATATATGTTCGGATTTATTTGATAAACACTGACTTTGTTGTTTTATTTTGTTAGATTTAATAGATTGTTTATTGTTAAACACCACTATATGAGTTTAGCGACTGGAAAAGTTTTATTTTGTTGAATTTTATTTTGATTTTGTTGTATTTTTTGTCAATTTTGTTGAGTTTTTTCTGAATAAATGTGAGAGGCATGAACTATGGCATTGGTAGTGGAGACCAAACCAGGTTAGGCAATAGTGGTCTAGTCCGTGAGTGAATTAGATTGGTGAGTTGTAGTTAGTGCATAGTGGTTAGTAAATTAGAATGTTTTAATTTGGAGTTTTAAATAAAGAAAACAAAGACAATTGGATACACACACAGAAAATTAAGAACTATTAATTATGTGGGATGTAGTTATTGCATAGTGATTAGTGCATTTAATTAATCATATATTCCTTACTTAATAAATTCATAATTCGAACTAATAAAGTTAATAGTTTTTTTTTTTTTTTTACTCACATATGCCTTATGGTTTATCATTTATTCTTTGGGAAAATATTTTTTCACACAATCTACACCCTACATCACTCTAATGTGGAGAATATTATCCACAAATTGTGAACATTATTTTACATAAATTTGAACATGCAATATATCCATATTTTAAGTGATATGAAATAATGATGTGAAACTGTGGTGCGAAAATATCAAAACCCTCATTCTTTTGCCAATACCATGTATGGAGATTTTGTTTTTATAAAAAAATTACTTCTGCTGTTAGATTCATCTTCTACCTGAGAAAAATAGGGTATAATAATACACCCTAGCATACTGCAAGATTCATCTCCACGAGTTTTCAATGACCACCTTAGAAAAAAAAAATCCAGGAACCACCACTACGGCTCTTGACATCTAATATCCAATCTCACTAGGCAATAAACCATGCATCCGCTGGACACATTATCTAGATAATATTTGTTTCAAATATTTAGAACTTTTTAGGAGTTTTTAAAATCTCCTTCATTTTCCAATCAAGAAATTTTTAAGAATTTTTTAAATCTTTGTTTTTCTTTTTCCTTTATGGATTGGAACAAAAATACAAAAATATTTACCATTTTGAATTAGAATGATAAAAAAATTTGACCACATAAAATTATAATGGTTTGACGGATAAAGTTATATAGATAAAATTTATATCTACAATAGCTAATGAGTTAATAAGCTGGAATTTTCAAACAAATTTTGTTGGTGATTCGAAATTTGGAATCTAAGGCTAGAAAATAAAGTGGATAGAAGGGAATACTTCCTGTTACAAAAGAGACTATAATGCTTTAAAATAAGATGAATGTCATTGCCATTTGCTAGAATGTATATATAAACAAAAAAAAATGTCCATAAAATATATATATATATAAAATAAATGAAAATCTATAATCTATATAAAACCAAGACAGAGTTATATAGGAAAGTCTCTAAACAAAACCGGACTATGCGAAAGACTTTGAGCAACCCAAAAGATAGAGAACAGACGCAAAGAACTTTCCTCTTCAATTTTCTTCTTTCACTTTCCCACCCATGCATGATCACCAAGCAGTCCAAGCCACACTAACAGTGGCTCCACCACGTACTGCTATATGCCATAGCTATTGTCAACAATTAATGATTGTTGTCGTCGGTGATCACTCTTCGTGCTTCTCTTAAGGCATAATGTGTACTTAATCAAATCATTGCAAGAAATTGAAGAACTCATTAATGAACACAATAAAGTGAATATATAGTAGTAATTACAGAACACAAATAATCTTTTTCTCTATTACTGACGTAGATAATAATAAACAAATAAATTAATTTATAAAACATATGTTAAAATAATTATTTTTAAAAATTAATCTAATTTGAAGATAATACAGTGATATAAGAATAATTACATAATATATATAGATATAGATATTCCTGATATCGATAATAAGCAAACACGTTATTTAACATCTTCATTACGGACCAAATAAAACAATTGCGTAGGTTCTCCTTCTAGATTTTTTTTTTCCTCCTTTAAACAAAGAGTTGAACATGATATATATTTTCGCAGTCTACCCTCAATCCCCTTAGGTGGTTTAAAGCGGCAGGGTTGCAGATATTAGGCTTGCTAGGTGCCTAAGTCTAAAGAAATAAAAGGAAATAAGAAAAATATAACACAAAGATAATGCTTGCAGGGACTCAATGAAGTTTTTCTCACTTAGGCTTAGAATGTTAAGAAACAAACTTTTCTTTTCTTTTTTTTTGATAACATGAGTATGTGAAACTTCATCCCGAACTAATTAATCTGCACTGGATAACTACCAAGCCCAATTAAAATAATACATGTATGCACCACAATACTAATCCAGAATGATCAAAATCTAATGACTTAGCACCAATGAAATTAAAAGAAAGACTTATTATTTAACAAAATTCGTTCTCATATAATGTGCCAGTCATTCGACCAGTTTACATATTGATACTTCCTTCAAGAAAAGAAAACAAGGAAAAACCCTAAAAATCCAAAGTAGACTAATCAAAATCATCTAAAATATTTGTAAAAAGAGCAACATATATTCAAAGTAGTAAATCTCTTCATCTTCATAATCCGTGTCCTGGTCACATTGAGTCATCGCCTTTGCAAGACTGCAGGTTGATTTCTGAATTAAGGGTTTCAGTAGTTTCCGTTCTCCACCTATATATGATCTTTTCCTTCAGACCTCATGCTCAAATTTCTAAGGAAATCAACAAGAGGACGAGGTTGGTAAAGATCAGCAAACGAGTAACTCATCTAACCAAGCCTCTTCATCGTCCAAAGAAACCCCACTTTTTTTATTAAGACAGTTTCCTTCTCCACCTTGCAGTTTAAGTTGATCCTTCATGAAATCTTTTTCTTCGATAGCGCTCATCACCAAGTTTCTAAGGAAATAAGCAAGAGGACGAGGTTGGTACAAATCAGCAACTAGTAACTCATCAAACCAATTCTCTTGAGAGTCCTTCTCGATTTCACGCTGACCCACCTTCAGATCCCTCTCCATGTTAACAACCCTAGAACTAGAAGAAACAAGAGGTTGCGGACAATATTCAAAACCCAAAAACTCATCTTTCTTAAGTTTAAGAAAACAACTCTCATCATCATCATTATCAAAACAATGAACAATGTTTTTCTCGTCCGGACTTTGGTCTACAAGCGCATGAAGGAAGCTCTCATCAGAAGGCAAGGAAAAAGCAGAATGTATCTTGCCGTCGAACTCCATGACAGCAAAGTGACCCACCAATATCACAACCAAGAATTACTCGTCTTCTTGATGATAAAAGAAAGGCTATATATGAGAAAGTTAAGTTTTGAAGTCCTGAACTAGTTTTATAAGGGTCGGTTTCAATGAAGCCCACGCTCCTACTCCTAGTTCTAAAAGTTTTTTGTCTTCGTGTGGGACTAGGAGAAGAGAAAAGAACCAATCCGCGCTTTTCAAAAACTTTTCCTTTTCTATTTATTTTCTGCTTTTATTTTGTTTTATGGAAATTGAAAAAGAAAAAGAAAATATTGCCACCACTAAGATTGAGGGCCAAAAAAGTTTGATCTGTTGCTAGTCTGCCTAGATGTGTATGGAAATTAAATTCAATTTCATTAAGCAATAGGAAAAAATAATGTGTTCGACCCAACTTTTATTGAAG
>OU015772.1:11862324-11918409 GCA_907173295.1 Fagus sylvatica | reverse complement strand
TTTTTTTTTTTTCTGCACTCTAAAATGACTACACCAAGATAACAACCTCTGTAGTTATTGGCTCCCTCTAAAATACTTGTTACTGATTATCATAAAATAAAAAATAAATAACAATTCTATGCTATTTAGGATAGCCTTAAACCTAGAGTCCTAGACTAACAAAATTGCTTCATCCACGTCAAGATTATCCATATAGAGCTAAGGAAATATGAGCAATATTTTGAATACAAAGAGGTTACAACATCAACATAAATAGTTTTATAATTATTTATACCACTTCTAATAATAGAATTACAGTCAAATAGTATGAGCATAGAAAAGCTTTTTTTTTTTTTTTTTGAGTGTTTGGGAGTTAATTTTACAGTTCCACTAACATGCAATTTTTTTAAAAAAAAAAATCTTAATATTTTTACTATGATAGAATTTGTTGTGCTGTGCATGGGACGATTTTTTTTTCTTCAAATTTTATATTGCCAAAAGAGTTGGACGTTGGCAAAATAGAAATTAGGAAGTTGATTTTTACAATTGATGGAGCAATATTGCAATAAACTAGTGGATTGTTTATCAAATTTTGTTAAGTTACAAGAGAGATTAAGTAGATTGGTTATGATTTTCAAGTTAAAAGCACAATATAACCTTGAAATTGGCAATATATATATATAATGTTTTTTTATTTTTTTTTAATATTAAATAATAAGGGGGCAACTAAAATCGAAACGGGCTTAGGCAACCCAAACCTCGGGGCCGGCCCTGATTTTATTTGCATTTTGTAGTAAAAAAATAAATAAAAAATAAAAATAAACCTTTTAACCTTTATATGTCAAAAGGATGAGAGAATTTTAATCAATTAATTCAACATTCACATAAAATATTTTTTTTTATAATATTCATATATACATAGTTTGATACAATAGCAGTAATGCTTGATGAAAGTGCGGAATCGTTTGTGTTGTAGAGAGATGGGAATGCATAAAGTTGGAGTGATTGTAATTTAAAATTTGAACTCAACGGTTAATTACTTAATTTCCCAAGCAATTATGGTTTTTGCAAGGGCTGCAACTTAAGCCTAGGCCTTAGACTCAATAATCAAAAAAAGAAAAGAAAAGAAAAAAGACGAGGATCTAGTTGTGCTTGTGTGGTGGTGGAACTCCAACAAGAGCAAACAACATTGTTGCGAATCATGTCAATAAAGGGAGTTTTGTTAGGACGAGCTCCAAGAATTCCGCAGACGAGTGATTGTAAAGAATTTCTATGATAGTATTGTATTTTTTATTACTGGTGGGATTGGTATTAGCATTAGAATTGGTCATTGGGTCAGAAACACAGAATGGAACTCCAACTCCAAGTTGGATTAGGTATGTTCCATTATGTAAAGTGTTTGGGATTATTTATCTTTTGGGCCGAGTGACTTCATCTTTTAAAACTCTTATTTTTTACTAAATTTTTAGGACTCTTATTATTAATATTATTAACATTTATTAGATTAAAGAAAAATGATAAGATAACCTTAACAACATGGTGATGTCCTATTTGGTAATTTTCACCCAAAACAATAATTTTAGATCAATGTTATCCAAACACTCATTTGATAGTGTTAGCCCTAAGGTTTCAAAGCATATATTTGTTGAGAAAATTGTCATCTCAACCTAAGGGCATAAAAATAATTTTGATGATAACAAGATATTAAAAGAATTTCGTTGATATTTATGAGCTATTGTTTGTATGTTTATAAGCGTGTTCTTTAAGCCCATTATATGTCATCAAGATTTGAGATTGAACACAATCGAGCTTAAATATTAAACCTCTCAAAGATTTCATGGAAGCTCAAATGATCAAAGAAATAAGACATTGAAGGTAATAACAAAGCTTATGGATTCAAGAAAAAGAAATGAAGAAAAGCTTCAAATGTCTAGTCCTTGTGTCTTGGGATGAGTGAGTGGTTAGGTTAATTTACAAGATTTCCATGGTTTGATTGTTATAGCTCATAATCATAACACCTAAAACTTAGATTGACCATAAGTATTTAATCAATCAATGGAAAAATCTTAAAAGGACTTACTTACACATGTTTAGGATTTGACCAAGATTATTTAAAAATGATCCAATCATAAGTTAGGTCACATTCCGTCTAACTTGGATAAGGGAATAAAATGGAAATTCTATCCCAGCACAATCCTGGCATGGGGCCTAAACCAAGTATTAGGCGCCTAGATCTTGGTCCATGCACCTATATTGGGCAGTAACATTTTGCCTTGAGATCCAGGCATCTAGATCATGCCAAGCGCCTAGATTCACGGGTCTGAGTAGAATAACGGCTAGTTTTTGGCTGGCAGCTTTGTTATCTTGTGAGTAACAGCTATAAAATGGCTATAACTCATTTTGGGCTATAATTACTCATATCTGTGAGCATCTAACGACAAGAGAAACTTTCCCAATCATTTCTAAGTTCAATATCCAACATCTCTTAAGCTTATATTCAACATCATTCAAATACCTTGATTGAAAATCAAATTTCTCAAATAGTTCTTGAGCCATATTGATCAAATTTTTGAAAAACTATTAGAGTTAGCTTATTTGTGTACATCCTACTCTAGAAGAGAGTGCATTAAGTGTACTTCAACTATTCATCTTTCTTTGAGATTGAAAGTTAGGGTTTGTGAAATCCTAGCAAGTGAAAAGAGGTTTTACAATTGGAGTGGCTTGTGCTACAATTGGTGGTTACTCTTCACCGTTAAGGAAAACTGTAATGGTTTGACCTTCACCCGTGAAGAAGGTTGCCAATAGTGGATTGGGGAATCCTCAAGAGGTGTTCTTGAGCCAGGGACATAGGCGAGAAGCTGAACCTCGATAAATCACTGAGTTTGCTTCTCTCTCTCTTACTCTCTTAATTGCTTACTTGTTTACTTACTTGTGCTTGATTATATTTCTTATTTTGTGTAGCAATGAAGAATTGTATTCATACTTGTTTTAATTTTGCAATTATTTGAAAAAAGTTTGCCTTAACCTAATTGACCCCCTTCTTAGGTTGATATTTGGGTAATAGATAGAAACAACATTTTTTACGGATTTTACCAAACAATTATGATTTTAAAATTTGTGTTTTCATAACGCATATTTTAAAATTACTATTTTTTAAAAACGCACTTTTTAAAACAACTATCACAAATGGACCTTAGATTTAGGATTTTGAAATTTGAACTCTACGGGTTAATTCCTCTCTAACTTAAATCAATTAACTTTCCTAAAGCCCAATAAAAAAAGGCCCTTACAAATTGACATGGCATCCTATGTGGAGGGTACCACATCAGCAATTAAAACACCAAATTACTAACTCAACATTAACATTTAATATTAATAAATCATTAAAATTAAAATTTTAAAATACCTATCCACCCCCACCAACCCAACGCCGGCGCCCCCACCACCCATACAACAACCCATCCCTGTCCAATCCAATGTCTTTCCCACCAAAAAATCTGACAACCCAATTAAGAGAAGCATTCAAGGAGGACTGGCCATGAAACCATCCAGCTCTGATGTCCGGGAACCCTCTTCAGCGAAGGCCGCCACTCCTCCCTCCGGCAAAAAAGTCATCATCAAGAGCGTCGACATGTTCCCCGAAATACAGAAGGAGGCCGTTGACATCGCCATCTCCATCAACCCCTCTCTCTTTCAACTTTTTTTTTTTTCCCAAAAAATTTAATATTTTTTGTTGGGTTTGTGATTCTTTGTTAATTTTGTTTTTGTTTTTGGGTTAGGCATTTGAGAAACACAGTGTGGAGAAAGATGTTGTAAAGCAAATAAAGACAAAGTTCGATGTATCGTCGGCAGAAACTTTGGTAACACTTCCCAATCCATATTTCACACTTTTTCCTTTCTAGGTTTTTGTTTTGGCTCAGATTTAGCTTTAATGGTATATGGGTTTCTTTTTTGGTGGGAAATACATTGGATTGGATAGGGACGGTTGCCATTGAAGCTTTTGGGACGAACCCATTTCGTATGGGTTGAGAGTCGAATGGGTTGGCGGTGAGATTGGGCTTTCAGATGGTGGGGCGTTAGGAACGGTGGGTGGTGGGTGGTGGGGCGCCAGCATTGGGCTGGTGGGGGTGGGTTTCAGCTATTTTAATAATTTTAATTTTAATGATTATTAATATTAAATGTTAATGTTGAGTTGGTAATTTGGTGTTTTAATTGCTAATGTGGTACCCTCCATATAAGATGTCATGTCAGTTTGTAAGCATCTGGTTATAAAATTGGTTGTATCCCTAGCATTACTCATAAAAATAAGGGTCTAGTGAATAATTAGTTTTGCGAAAAAAGTGTGTTGTATGCACTTTTCATTCCCTCAAAATTGTGACTCAATAGAAATCTATTCCAATTGAAAACCTAAATTGTTTAAATAAAAACATATTGTGAATGCAAAATCATCATTGACAACCAATTTCTCTTAACAACTTGATGTTTCAATTTTTTAAGTCAGTATCCCCACATGGTAAATGATCAATATTATACACTCAATTTCAGATCTAGTAATACACCAAACAATCTCATTCTCAACACCAAAATTAAAATTAAAATTAGATTTCATTTTCCTTTCATCACGCATCACATTGTCCAATGTAAAATAAAACTATTTGATAAAAATATAATAAACTTTCACCTATTTTTGTTATATTTTGCAGTTGAACCAACCATGATATTTGATTCTCTTTATGAACCAACCATGATATTTGATTCTCTTTATGAAATTAATTTTGTTTTGATTATTATTAATTCATCAAGTTATGTTTTAATTTATCTTTATTTACTTAGAATGAGACTGTTGGGTTTTTCTATGTTTAAGTGAAGTTGCAATAGAGCTTTTGATAAATTAGATTCTATTATTCTATGAATGAAAATTGATTTTATTCTTTCCATAATAAATTGTTATTTTATTTTTTTAACATTTTTTTTTTAATTTTGAATGTCTATTTGAAAATCTCAATTTAGACTATGTTTGTTTGTTTGTTTTTTAATGAAAAATTGGGCAGTTGCCCAGTAGTAATTTGTTGTTGTGGTTTTTGTTGTTATTTTGGTTAATTTTGGTTGTTGTTATTATATGTGGGCTAATTTTTACTGTTATTTGTGCTAATTTATTGTTGAGGGAGGCCCAAATAATTTTGAGAGGGGAAACAAGTAACATTTTATTATTATTTCAAAATCCAAGGTAAGCAAATTACTAAATTTAGAGGTAATTTTGTTTTATTATGATTTTATTAGCCTGTTAGGGAGAAACTTTAAAAGCTAGGAGAGCCATGGCTCCCGCTGCCCCTCTTGGCTTCGCCCCTAGGTGGATGGAGTGGCCAATTGCCTATGATTTGGGTAAAGGTGTTTATTGATAAGCTTACATTGCTGAGTCGAGACACTTAAGAGATCATATTTGTTTGCTCTCTCGATTTAAGTTTTAAGTTTGCATTCGGACTCTACACGTCGATGTAACATTTCGTGTGTGCATTTGGTATGGTTAAGTAAAATATGACTTTAAACAAATAAGTTTAAGAAATTTTTTTTGTCCACACTACTAATCCATACCCTTAATGCACATCACGCCTGATGATTGTTAATTTTTTTAACAATTCTATTATTGACACAAAAAATTTTAGGGCAAATTGCACTTTTCCCCATTTATGTATAAGATCAGTTTCAATTCCTCAATTTATCTATTGAACTGAGAAATGTCCTTATTTATCTTTTGAAATTATGCAACTTATCCCGAACATCTATTTATTTATTTTTAAATACTAATAGAACCTATGTAAATTGTCTAAAATACCCTCATTTGTAAAAATAGAAATCATTAACCTTGGGTTTGGGTGAAATGATATTTTCACATAAATTTAAAATGATAATCGGTTCATTTAAAATCCTATCAATTACCAATTGTATAGTTTGGCATAAATAAATAAAAAATGCAAATCACCAACAAATTTATCCAGCTTTAACAAATAACTAATTATTTAATTTTGACAATACTGAATCACCTCCAACTGAGCAATCCCTTTCTCTGTTTATGGAGAACCATTGTATTAGCTCTATTGCAGCATTGATATTAAACAAAACAAAAACCATTTGCTTGGTGGGTATCAAAGCAAAAACATTTGCTTCATTAGTATCGGCAAAAAAGAGAAGAAAACCAAGTTTTTTTGTCTTTTGTGCCAAACAAAGAAACTCTTTTTCTTTCTTAAATCCACTTCTCTGCTGGAACGTTCTTTCACTATTCTTTCAATTAGATTGTTTGCAAATCCACTTGAAGGAAGCCATTTCTCGAGATCTCAAATTGAAACTCCATTTGATGAAGGAAGCGACCTCTGTAGTGAAGCCCACAGAGCAATCATCAAGGCATAATCGGATTTCTCAGACTGGGAGAAGAGTGAATGAAACCAATGTTGTAATCTTGGTTTGTTTATTATATGAAATGGGTAACAGAAAGAGTTCATGGTGGCTTTGATTAGGCTGAGAAGGGTGTGATTCGAATGAAGCAGGAGAGAAAAAGGGTTTGATGTGAGTACTTTCATGGTTTTTTTTTTTTTTAATCAAATCCGGGTTAATTAAGTTGGGTTGGATTAAGTGGGTTAAAATATGGTATTTTATACAATTTGCATAGGTTTTGTTCGTATTTAATGGAAAAAAAGATGTTCGGAGTCAGTTACACAGTTTCAAAAGATAAATGAGGACACTACTCAGTTCAATAGATAAATTGGAGAATTGAAACTGGCCTCATACATAAAGAGTGAAAAGTGCAATTTGCCTAAAATTTTATAGAAAAATTTACATCTCTCTTACAAACTGACCTCAATATACTTTTTTCACAAAATAGGTGAAACGTGTACATTTACAATGGGCTAATCCATATGCGCAAATCATGACCCAAGTGACATCGTAAAACTAACCATTTGCTTTAGTTCATATTTATGCCTCAATAAGAGATTAACACAAAGATATTGCAGATACTCTTTAGGGGGCGTTTGGTTCACTTGATGTTATATATTACAACATGATGTTAGATTCCTTGAATCTTTGATCCATGGAATCATATCATGGGAATATAAGATTATGGTGTTTGGTTCGTTAGTCACATTTTAATGAGATTCCCTTGATGTATCATTCCTATATTTGGTTGGTTCACAACATTCAACAAATTAATAAAAAAAATTATAAATTAATTAAAATAATCTAAAAAACTAAAAAATAACAAAAATACTGTTGACGTCACAAAAATTATCAAAATATTCCTAAAACTATCAAAATTACCAAAATATCCCTGAAACTATTGAAAATACCAAAATACTCCCCAAAACCAATAAAATCACTAAAATACACCCGGAACCTCTAAAATGAGCAAAATAACCCTGAAAGTTCTAAAATGACCAAAACACCCTTAGAATCCCTAAAAATGATTAAAATACCCTAAAAGTCCTAAATTGACCAAAATAACCCAGAAACATCTAAATAACCAAAATATCCCTAAAACCATTAATAATGACCAAAATACCTTCAAAATCTTAAAATGACCAAAATGTCTTGAAACCTCTAAAATGACCAAAATAACCTTGAAACTTATAAAATGACCAAATATCCCTAGAACCCCTAAAAATGTCTAAATACCCTCAAAATCCTAAAATGACCAAAATAACACTTAAAACCTCTAAAAAGACCAAAATAACCCTGAAACTTATAAAATGACTAAAATACCCTCTGAATCCTAAAATGACAAAAATAATCCTGAAACCTAGAAAATGACTAAAATACCATCGAAACCTCAAAATGACAAAAATAACCCTGAAACCTTTAAATGACCAAAATACCTCACAAAACCTCTAAAATAACCAAAAAACCCTTGGAATCCAAAAACTACCAAAATACTTCTAGAAACCTACAAAATGACAAAAATAACTCCAAACCGTCTAAAATGATTAAAATACCCTCGTAACCACTAATACGACCACAATACTCCCAGAACCTAAAAAAAAAAAAATTCCAAAATAACTGTGGGAATCATTTACCTTTTTGGTCCCATATTAGCTTAATTTGAGTTGGATATTCAGTTTTCATTGTTTTACTAAGGTGGTTGTATGTTTGGAATAGCTTTGTGCCAGAATAAAAGGCATATTGAAACTTTTTTTTTTTTGTATTACTATTGTGGATGAAGGAAAATAAAAAGGAAAAAGGGTATACATTGACACCCCCGAGGTATGACAAAATTACACTCTATACCCGATTTTCGATAAATGACACTTTGCCCCCAAAATGACCAAATAAGTTGACACTCTACCCCCGAGGTATTTTGGTGGTTTCAAGCATATTTTTGTTTTCGAGAGTATTTTGGTCATTTTTGTCATTTTAGGGGTATTTTAGTTATTTTGGTGGTTTTAAGGGTATTTTGGTAATTTGATAGGTTTCAAGCTTATTTTTGTCATTATGGATGTTCCAACGGTATTGTGGTCATTTTAGAGGTTTCGATATATTTTGGTCACTTTGGTGGTTTATGGGTATTTTGGTCATTTTAAAGATTTCAGAGGTATTTTGGTTATTTTAGGGGTTCCAAGGATATTTTGGTCATTATAGAGTTTTAGGGGTATTTTGGTCATTTTTGGGGTTTCAGGTCATCTTGGACGTTTTAGGTGTATATTGGTTATTTTAGAGGTTCCAAGGATATTTTGGTCATTATAGGAGTCGAGAGATATTTTGGTCATTTTTGGGGTTTCGGGGTTATTCTGGTCATCTTGGATGTTTTTAGGCGTATATTGGTCATTTTAGACATTCCGAAGATATTTTGGTCATTATAGGTTTCTAGGGATATTTTGGTCATTTTGGATGATTAGGAGTATTTGGGTCATTTTTAGGGTTATTTTGGTCATTTTCTTAGGTTTGTGTATTTTGGTCATTTTTGGAGTTATTCTAGTCATTTTGGACATTTTGGGTGTATATTGATCATTTTTTTAGGTTTAGGGGGCATTTTAGTCATTTTTAGGTTTTGGGGGTCTTATGGTCATTTTTGTACATTTTGGAGATATCATGAGTATTTTGGTCATATTTGGGATTTCAAGGATATTTTGATCATTTTGGTCATTTTGGTCATTTTTGGAATATATTGGTCTTTTTTTTAGGTTTTAAGGGTATTATGGTCATTTTTAGACATTTCGGGAGTATATTGATTATTATAGAGGTTTTATTGATATTTTGATCAATTATGAGATTTAATAGGTATTTTGGTCATTTTGGTGATTTTTATGGTATTTTGGTTATTTTAAAGTATTTGAGGGTATTTTAGTCATTATCCAATGACAATTTTCTAATTACAATTTATTAGTTTTTTTATAAAAAAAAAAAATTGTCACATTCCCATGAGAGTGGAATGTAAGATTCCTTTAATGTAAAAATGTAATCACATCACACCAATTTAGGATGATGTGAATCCACTTGTGATCTTACATTAAGGATATATAAATGAACCAAACACCGTGATGTGAAACATTGCGCTAATGTCATTACGATCACGGGTACATCAAGTGAACCAAACGCCCCCTTAGTGTGTGTTTGCGTCCAACAATTTTTCATTTTGGCTTTTTAGTTTATTTACTTATGTGCAGTTTATTTAAAATTTCACTTTTTTTTTAGATACAATTATATTTTAATCGACTTTCCTCCTGAACGTTGGGACACTACATTACCAAGTAGTGATTTAAGGAGGTTCAAAACCAGCACATAATGTAATTTATATAAAAGACTAAAGAAATTAAACAATTACAGTTTAGTTACCTGAACCCTTTCAAATATGTGTAATGTAAGTGTTATATAGTATGGATGTCACCCCCATTTGAACACAGTGAAGTGCTCTCTTTCTCCTCATAATTTTACTGAAACAAGATGATATAACGGGGATAAAATCATAGAATATATGGCTTTGCTAAGCAGAGTGCACCACTTGACAAGAAACCAAATCTAAAATAATAATAATAAGATCATAAACTCTGCAAGATAACATATAAAATTCTGAGACGAGTTAGCACCATGAACTAAGACCACAAGTACTGAATAAAGCCTCTTGCTAATCCTTTGCAATTATGGATTTGGTTTTATCAAAAAGTTTGAATGAATATTCTCTATCTCACTTTTTATGTTCAACTTTATATTCCACCAACGATAATATAACATGTGTAAGATTGTGTTTGATTTGTTTTTATTTAAAATCTTAGTTATCTTATAAGAAAAAAAAAAAAAAAAAAAAAAAAAAAAAAGTGTATAAAGTTATAATTAATGAAGTATAAAGTCACAAAATTCAAAATTGAACAGTACAAGTTCATGTCGCAAACCAACAAACAGATTAGGCAATTAATAAATAAGAATCAGAATTTGACTACAGAATGAGTAAGCCGTAGGTCTTTTTATTTTATTTTTTAATTACCAAATTAAGCTCCAAACATATGATATAAAGCATATCTATACTATAATATAAAACCAAAGCCTTTTTTAACTTTTTGTTGACTTCGTAATATATTGACACATCAGCTTTTAAGACCTCACAATTTTACACATCATTATTATTATTTTTTTAAAAAATTGGCTTATTTCTTTGTTCAACTTTCTGCCCGACTCCCCCTGCGTCCCTCTCTCTTGCTGGCTCTCTCTAACTTCTCTCTCTCTCTCTCTCTCTCTCTCTCTCTCTCTCTCTCTCTCTCTCTCTCTCTCTCTCTCTCTCTCTCTCTCTCTCTCTCTAACTTTACTCACTTTTGCAAATGATCTCTCTGAGAAAATAACTTAGTATCAAGGAGTATCAGTTGTCAGAATGTAAGCGAGATCGACGAAAAAAGAAGCCAGATGATCGCACCAAGTCTAAGCCTTGATCCAACCCGATTCCGCTCCGTTCTTCTTTTTCTTCTTGAGCTTGAAGTCGTTGATCATGGGTCAAATTATTCAAAAACCCGTATTACAACCTAATAAACCAACACTCAGGTTTTTTGTTTCATTAGCAGTGGACCAAAGAATGAAGACGACAGACATCTTGATTTTCCACAGAGAGAGAGAGAGAGAGGGAAGGAGGGGCGGTGAGATTGAATGAAGGCTGAAGCTTTTAGTTTCAGAGATAGCGTGGAAGCTAAAGAATGGCATCAGTTTAAAGTTAATGGCATCAATGGAGAGAGAGGCAATATGATGCCGCTCCACTCATTGGTCATTGGGCGTTAAATTAAACTTAATAGCATCAGTTTAGTTTTGCAATCAATTTGGTCATTGAAGTCTATTTGGTCAATTTTCCATTGTTAATATTTTCATTTATTTTTAGCGAAAAAATAAAATTATATTTTCTAACTCAACTCTACATCTCACAAAACTCTTCACGCAAAGTGAGACTTTGTTCAATCGCTTCGAATTTGGGTGAAAGAATTGTTCCATGTGTTTTAAGTTTTTGTTTTTAATTTTTTAAACGTGAATTTTACACATAAACATTTTATGGAGTTTAATTAAAACTCTATTACCTTCAATGCCAAAATCAATCCAAATTTATTATTTTATAGAGTTTAACTAAAACTCTATTACATGTTAATGCTAAAATCAATTCAAACCAAATAAAAACTATAAAAACAAGAGTAATCCACTTATGGGAAATTCATGATCGTCAATCATCTATCCTTCTTAATAGTTTGCTCCCAAATTCCTCTATCCTTTATTTTTTAAAATTTGTCAATATTTTTAATATATCATATTTTGGGAAATTCTTAGGTCCCGCTGCAGGATCGTCTCGTCAAACGTGTTAATTTGTAATATTTGTGTGTGTTCTGATAAAATGTTGTATCTGTTTTGATAAAATGCTTATCAGGATGTTGTAAAATGTGTGTAGTTTTGTAGTAAAATTAACTTTATCACAAATTTTACCAGAATTCACACATTTTATTTTTACAACAATAAACACACATTTATAAATACGGACACAACATTTATCACAAAACACACAAATTTTATCAAAATCAACAAAAGTCCCATAGCGGGACCTAAGTGTAAACTTTTCAATCAAACAGGGTACATTTTTCCTCATATATATTCTGAAATAGTACTATTTTTCTTTTCATGCAAATTCTGCCTCCGAGAAGTAATAAAATTCCTTCGAAACGGAAATTTTAACCTTTTGCCAAGCAAAACGACTATCTGTAACACATTTTGGCCAAGTTCTTTGTTTTATTTCAAGTTAAAATCAGTAAACTTAATTATCAGGTTCTTTATAATGAATATCCAAATTAAAATCCTCATCAACTTATTGTAATAATTAAATTATAAATAAATAAATAAAGAGTTAATATAGTGCATTCACAATAAAAGAGAATTAAAATATCCAAAAGACATCCAAATCTTAATTAGAAATCAAAATTAACTCGAACAAATACTCATGCTTCACAACAGAAATGAATAAAAAACAGAACAACTAGTAAAGTTTTGGATGGAGAAAAGCAAAGCCTTCATACAGTAACTAATTATAGCCTTCCCATCGGTATAATTTAGAATCTCAGTAACTAATTATCCAATGGGAGTGGAGGAACTGGTGTTGGCCACTGCGGTTGCACAAGTAGGAATGAAGATTTCGCAGATACAGGAAGAGTGTGGTTGTTAACTAAGCTTTTCTCCTTATTTCGTAAGTAACCAGCCATTTTCAACACCCTTGTCCGCATGTTACACAACACAACGTAATTACGGAATTGTAAGAACACAACTTCAACATCGTTTGGATGGAAAGCTAACAAATCCACGTTCGAATACATCTCATTCGCTAACTCAACAAGCAAAGAATTTTCAGAAACCATGTCCTTCAAGTAAACTTTGTGTTTCATGCACCACGTACCTGCATTACCATTATCCTCGAGTTCCCAAACAGAAAAATTATCGTTGCTAGAAAGCTGGAATAGCTGGAGACGCCCTTGGAAAACTCCAAAAGAGACAGAGTTTAGAAGCGAAAGCTCAGAGGGTGGATTAATATAACGACATCGTTCTGCATCGTTGAATGGATCGAACACCACAAAGCCTTTGATCTTGTTGTTTTCTCTCTCGGCATCGACCCAATGTAGCTTTCCACTGCAGGTAACAATACCAGCTCTCATAGACATAGTTATGAAGGGATTCAATCCCTTTGGGGACGAAACAACTGAGTTGGACCATTCACCAGTCAAGGAAGAAAAGATCTCCATCTCTAACTGAGTAGTGTTGGTTTCAGTGGGAGAAAGAATACGTACCACCTTATATTTGTAATGGGCATTCGTAATAGTAATAGATTCTTGCTCTTTCTGACAGCTATAGGGTTCGCATATAAAGCCCACCATAGCCATTGTCATGTTACTTATTGTTTGGAGCGGAGGCGGAGGGACAGTGAGCCATTGTTTCGTGATTGGATTGCAGATGTAGTACTCGTGATTAGAGCTTGGATTAAAAAAATTTAGATTTTCGCCACATACTAGCAATAAGTCGTTGAATGTTGCCTCGATGCTAATAGGGTAAGGAAGAAAGTTGAGAAAATCGAGTCCAGCACGGTCGATGTGGGATTTGAACAAGGATGAATTATCAGATGGAAGAAGTAGGACCTGATTGTAGGGATACTCAACCATATACTGTAACATAAGAGTGTAGGGGTTTGAGTCTGAGGATGAATTACCGAACAAGAGAGGATCAGTGAGTTTGTTGATGGATTCATGGGATGGTTCTGGTTCTGATGAGTCCGGATGATCTTCTTCTCTTCTGTTGCGACGTGAAACCAAAGAAAGGTTTGTTCTGGACTCGACCGCCATGGCAACAATAGAAACAAAGACAGGAAGGAAGGAACGGGATGTAATAATGTAGGGTTTTTTTTGTCTGTAAAGACTTGGTATTTATATATAGAGAGAAGAATTGAAAAGACAGCTGTCAAGTGAAGTGCGCCGACTCTCTTGTTTTGTTTTGGTACGCCGAATTCGATTCGGAACAGTGTTTCTCATGAATTTCCAATTTCAATTGGGACTCACAAAACAAAATAATTGGTGGGGTTCAGCTCTTGGCTCAATTGTTAGCACCAAAGGTGCTAACCACGTGGGCAGGGGTTCGAATCCCACCAACCGCCTTCTAGGGAGGTGACTTAATGGAAGGAAACCCGCATGACCCATCACACCTACGAGTCCGGGAGTTGTGGGTTCGGGTAGTGGTACGCTCCATTATTGCCCAGATGTACCTCACGCCATGTCAAATTCGGGTTTAAGTGAGTAGGGACAATGAACGCACCTGTGAATCCCCTTTTTTTTAGTTATCAAAAAAAATAATAATTGGGACTCACAAAACAAAATAATTGGTAATTATTAACACTGCTGGGTCAGGGCCTTAGGCTATGCCTGTGTTCTAGAAGATGGGGGTAGCACAGTCGTGGAGTTTGAAGTGATTTTAATGCCTTGAAAGTGAAAATATTTGAGATTGACAAACAAAAGCGTGTGAGAATAGTACACACATAAAAGTTTTGGAAAAGAGTTAAAATATTAAACCAAAATCTTCATTATTTTTTTAATTGAATCCAACCAAATCTTTTTCCCTTTTTTTTTCTTTTTTTTTTTTTTTGGCAAAGTAAGAGAAAAAATATGAACAGAAGAAGGTTTTATAGATATAAATCTCAAGTCCACTTAAACTCCCAAAATCTATTTTTAGACACTTATAAAATCAACATCCAATACTCGCCAAAATCTTGGTTTGAAAGTGAAGATTAACTCTTTTTTATTAATGACTCTTTGTTTTTCTTGGTGAAAATGGAATATGGTTTAAAGTAAAAATTTCATAAACGGGGGTAAGAACATCCCAAAGTAATTAGCTTACAATAAAAGAAGAGGGAGAGATGTAGTACTACTGAGTTACATGGCTCTTTAGTGGTGGCGCCACTTGTAAGTCAGGATGTTTATATGAACATCTTGACTTCAAAAAATAAAAAAAAAAACACAATAAAAATAATAATTAATTAAGTAATTAATTAAATAAATATTGAACACCCTGACTTGAGATTACAATAGACCCAACCCACTAAGCCCCTAAAAAAAACTCAAATAACATTAACACAAATTAGCTTAAATAAAAACAACAGGAAAATGATATTTCCAAACCAATATGTGTTATTTCCATATTATTGATGCGGAAATATCAAATCTTGGTGCACAAAATCACACCAAAATTTGATATTTCTGAACCAGTAGTGCAGAAATAGCACTTATTGGTACGGAAATAACACTAGCCAAACAACAACAACAAAATATATACCAAATAACGATAACAATTTACTATTGGCCCATTTTTTTAGCAAAAAAAAAAAACCCAAAAATTTGGTAACCAATAAGTCGAATAGAGTATAGAGAGAGACTAGAGAGAATTTGAGGGAATGTCATCTCGACCATTGAACGTCGGTATCATCTACTCGCACTTGCATGCCCCAGCTCGCCCTCGCATCGTTGCCGAATCTGGTATTTGTATCTCTCCCTCTCTCTCTCTCTCTTTCTCTCTCTCTCTCAAATATATGTTCGGATTTATTTGATAAACACTGACTTTGTTGTTTTATTTTGTTAGATTTAATAGATTGTTTATTGTTAAACACCACTATATGAGTTTAGCGACTGGAAAAGTTTTATTTTGTTGAATTTTATTTTGATTTTGTTGTATTTTTTGTCAATTTTGTTGAGTTTTTTCTGAATAAATGTGAGAGGCATGAACTATGGCATTGGTAGTGGAGACCAAACCAGGTTAGGCAATAGTGGTCTAGTCCGTGAGTGAATTAGATTGGTGAGTTGTAGTTAGTGCATAGTGGTTAGTAAATTAGAATGTTTTAATTTGGAGTTTTAAATAAAGAAAACAAAGACAATTGGATACACACACAGAAAATTAAGAACTATTAATTATGTGGGATGTAGTTATTGCATAGTGATTAGTGCATTTAATTAATCATATATTCCTTACTTAATAAATTCATAATTCGAACTAATAAAGTTAATAGTTTTTTTTTTTTTTTTTTTTTGTACTCACATATGCCTTATGGTTTATCATTTATTCTTTGGGAAAATATTTTTTCACACAATCTACACCCTACATCACTCTAATGTGGAGAATATTATCCACAAATTGTGAACATTATTTTACATAAATTTGAACATGCAATATATCCACATTTTAAGTGATATGAAATAATGATGTGAAACGGTGGTGTGAAAATATCAAAACCCTCATTCTTTGCCAATACTATGTGATATGTCCACTACCCAATAGACGGACGACCTTATCTTCACCGACCACCATGACGACCATGAACAAAGACGACCTTATAACTTCATCCTCACTCCAAACTCAATCCATTAATGAATGTCTTTGATAGGCCCACCACCCAACCGACGGACGACACTAAACTAGTCGTCCACCACGACGAACATAGGCAAGGACAATTGTAAGTATCGTCTTTGCTGCAATTGCGTAGTCTCCCGCACGGCTCATTAAAGAATGCCTCCATAAACGGAATTAAATGCCAAAAGCGTTATGCTCCATTAAAGACAATATCCCGAAGATATTGTAACCGCCTCCATAAAAGCCCCTATTCATGTCTAATAAAAAGGGAAATAAAGAAGGATCCAACGGCTACTTTCTAGAGGACCTACAAAAACCTCCGAACAGAAAGACACAAGGTACGCACAATCATTAGCCTAAACACTTTTACCTACCTGTTGATTACTCTCCAAATCTCTGACAAAGGCATTGGAGGAACTTTGGTTGTCACCCCACCGGTGTTCCCCTATTGTCTTCATTACTTTTTGTTATTTCAGGTCTTCCATCAGAAAGAGAGCTAGTCAGACGACCGTGCTGATTTTTACACATCATCAATTGGCGCCGTCTGTAGGGACGATTTTGTTTTTAGCCATTTCGTTTCTCTCCCAGAAAAACTAAGAACGGTCGATTCGAATAGCCTCTCCCTTATGGAAGCAGGAGACACCAGCGCCCAGCATTTGAGTGCCTCTGAGAGGCAAATGCAGGCCCTCACCGCCAACGTCCAAGAACTTGCACAACAGAGTGCCGCTGATCGCAGAGAGATACAAGAGTTGACTAAATAGAACCAAGAGCTCATAGCCCTCCTCCGTTCGAGGGGAGAAATCCCCAATCCTGGTCAAGGCCAAAACGGTGGAGAAGGTCTTCGCAATGAAGAAGGAAGGAACCAGAATCAGGATCAGAATGTCGAAGGGAGCTCCGCCAATCAGAATCGGATACCCTATCCGAGTCAAGTAGCGAACCCCACCCGATCCGCAGCGGACGCTAGGGCCGCCAAACTGGAGGAAGAGCTGAAGGAGATGAGGGAGCAAATGAAAGAAATGAAGAGCCAGGTCAAGGCGAAGGCTGCCAAAAATCTCGATATGCTCGTCCATCGCACCAAATCTCCTTTCACCAAGAGGGTAGACGAGTATCCTCTTCCAGCAAAGTTCAAGGTTCCTCAGCTCAAAACGTTCGACGAATTTAAAGACCCACTTGATTACCTGGACTCTTTCAAAACAGTCATGCGTCTTCAAGGTGTGTCGGACGAGATAATGTGTCACACTTTCCCAACGAACCTCAGAGGCTCGACAAGGACATGGTTCAACCAACTGGAGACAGGGTTTATAGACACGTTCGTCCAACTGAGCCAGGCCTTCATTGATAACTTCATTGGAGGACGGAGATCAGCTCATCCAGCGAACTATCTCCTCAACATACGGCAGAGAGAAGGAGAGTCCTTAAGATCCTATGTGCAACGTTTCAACAAGAAAGCGGTACAGATCGATGAGCCCAACGAGTACGTAGCCCTCACATCCTTCAACGCTGGTCTCCGCAAGGGAGATTTCCTCTTCCAACTATGTAAGGACTCCCCAAAGTCCATGTCCAAATTGATGTATGAAGCCCAGAAGTTCATAAACGCGGAGGATGCCTTTGAAGCCCGAGACGAATTTCCCAGTAAAAAAAGCAAAGAATCAGAAGACAGACGATACGAGTCTTCCAAGAGCAGGTCTTCCAAGCAAGACTATCCAAAGGGTGACAGGAAGAATGTAGGCTCTTCCAGTCGACGAGAGGAACGATCCAAGGGCTTTTCACCTCTGAACATGTCCATCGACCAGGTCTTATTGCAAATACAAGACGATCCAGAAATCAAGTGGCCTGGGAAACTTCATTCAAACCCGACGAAAAGATCTAAGGACCTCTACTGTCGTTTCCACCGCGACCATGGTCACACTACTGAATACTGTTATGCCTTGAAGGAACAGATTGAAGCCCTAATAAGGCAGGGAAAGCTGAGAAAGTTCGTCCGTCGAGACAACCAAAAAGCTCGTCCCGAGCCTCGTCCTCCCAGACAGGAGGAGAATAAGGACCACACAGAAGACCGTCCCTGGGACATCATAGGCGAGATACGTACCATCGTCGGGGGCTTGGCGTCAGGAGGTACTTCACGGTCATCTAGGAAAGCCTATGCTCAACAGGTTCATAATATCCTGGTCACACAGAGACCACGGAAGAATGTGAAGATGGACGACCAAGTGATCTCATTCAGCGAAGACGATGCGATAGGTATCCACCAACCGCATGACGACGCCCTAGTTGTCACAATGACCATTGCAGGATTCATCACCAGACGTGTACTGATTGATAATGGGAGTTCCGCTGACATTATTTACCTCCCAGCATATCAGTAGATGAAGATAGACAAAGAACGGCTGAGACCCATTGACATTCCCCTCGTGGGATTCACGGGAGACAAAGTCAAGCCAACAGGAGTTGTCTCCCTCATCATCGAGGCTGGTACATACCCGAGACAAGTGAGGACCTCAGTGGAGTTCCTTGTAGTCGACTGCCCCTCGGCTTACAACGTCATCATCAGTCGTCTAACTCTCAACAAGCTCAGAGCGGTGACTTCAACCTACCACCTCCTTGTCTGTTTCCCCACGGAACATGATGTAGGGGAACTCAAAGGAGACCAGGCTACAGCAAGGGAATGCTATTTTGCCTCTCTCGGACCGAAGACAAAACACCAGACGATGAAGATTGACGAGGGCCAAAGACTCGTCGAACCCACGGAAGAGTTGGAAGTGGTTTCGCTGGACGATGAAAAACCACACCAAACCACAAGTATCGGAACAAAAATGGATAGAAGACTAAGGGAGTCCATGATCAAATTCCTAAAAGATAACTCAGAAGTCTTCGCTTGGATGCACGAGGATATGCCCGACATTGACCCTTCAGCTATCTGCCACAGGTTGAACGTAGATCCGTCCATCCAGCCAATAAAACAAAGAAGACGAGTGTTCGCCCCTGATAGAAATCAAGCCATTTCTGACGAAGTGGAGAAACTTCTAACGGCGGGGTTCATCAGAGAAGTATATTACCCAGAGTGGTTAGCCAATGTCGTCATGGTAAAGAAATCCAACGGCTAATGGAGAATGTGTGTGGATTTCACAGACCTCAATAAAGCCTGTCCAAAAGACAGCGTCCCCCTGCCTCGGATTGACCAGTTAGTAGATTCGACAGCAGGACACAAGTTGTTGACCTTCATGGACGCCTTCTCTGGCTACAACCAAATCTTGATGGACGAAGGCGATCAGGAGAAGACTTCCTTCATCACTAGCAAAGGGCTCTTTTGCTACAAAGTCATGCCGTTCGGACTGAAGAACGCCGGGGCCACTTACCAATGGCTGATGAACAAGATGTTCCACAACCAGATCAGGCGAAATGTAGAAGTGTACATTGACGACATGCTAGTGAAAACAAAGGACGAGGAAAATCACTTGGAAGATTTGGAAGAAACCTTCGAGACACTCCGCCAATACCGCATGAAGCTCAACCTGAGTAAATGTGTTTTTGGCGTCTTGTCGGGAAAATTCTTAGGGTTCATGGTGTCCCAAAGAGGAATCGAAGCCAACCCGGATAAGATAAAGGTCGTGTCAGAAATGACACCACCAAGGACGATCAAAGAAGTTCAGAGCCTCACTGGAAGAGTGGCCGCACTTAACCGCTTCGTATCACGAGCAATAGACAAATGTCTTCCGTTCTTCAAATGCTAGGGAAGGCCTTTACCTGGACGGACGAGTGTCAAAAATCATTAGAAGCACTCAAGCTGTACCTGACATCTCCACCATTGCTGAGCCCTTCCCAGCAAGGCGAAACCCTCTACTTGTACTTAGCAGTCTCCCCGACAACTATCAGCTCAGCTCTCATTAGGGAGGAAGATGGTACACAATTACCGGTGTACTATACTAGCAAAGCTTTCCAAGGAGCAGAAGAAAGATACCCGGCAATGGAAAAACTGGCATTGGCTCTCGTCATCGCTGCCAGGAAACTCCGACCCTACTTCTAGTCACATAAAATCGTCGTCCTCACAAACCATCCTCTCCGCAAAGCAATGAATAAGCCCGACGCCGCTGGCAGACTGATCCAATAGGCTGTGGAGTTAAGCGAGTTCGATATTGAATATCGCCCCAAACAAGCTATCAAGGCACAAGCCCTAGCCGACTTCATAGCTGAATTCACAGTTGCTGAAAAAGAACCATCAGAAGAAGGACCAAAAAAAAGATGGGAAGTCGAAATTGATGGGTCGTCCGTCAAGGGGGCAGGAGGTGTTGGAGTTGTCTTCAAAACTCCCGAAGGACATTTATTGAAACACGCCACGCGACTTCAATATCCCACTACCAACAATGAAGCAGAATACGAAGCCCTACTGACGGGCCTGCGTATAGCAAAAGAATTGGGGGCAACCACGCTCAAGATTCAAAGCGATTCACAACTGATAGTGGGACAGGTCAACGGTGCGTATGAGGCGAAGGAAGACAGAATGGCAAAATACCTCAGTCTCGTCAAAAACTCAATTCATGGTTTCGACAAAGTCATCCTCATCCAAGTGTCCCGTGAGCAGAATATAGAGGCCGACGCCTTAGCCAAATTAGCCTCTTCTGAAGAAGCAACCAACCAACACATCGAGGTTCAGTACTCACCAAGCCACATGGAAGAGGAAGTGAACCCCATCAACGTCAACAATTCATGGATGACACCAATAACCAGATACCTGGAAGAAGGAACCCTACCAACAGACCCCATCGAAGCTAGAAAGCTGAAGGTCTGGTCTGCAAGATTCGTCCTGATCCAAGGGGTACTGTACAAAAGGGGCTTCTCACTCCCATACTTACGCTGCCTGAACAAACCAGAGGCTGAATACGTGATGAGAGAGGTCCACGAAAGGATCTACGGCAATCACTCGGGGGCACGCTCCCTAGTACACAAGCTCGTCCGAGCAGGATACTATTGGCTAACAATGTAGAAAGACGCAGTCTCCTATACTCGCACTTGCGACAAGTGCCAAAGGTTCGGAAACCTCATCCACTCGCCACCAGAGACACTAACCCCGATGACGGCTCCCTGGCCATTCGCCCAATGGGGTCTGGACATCTTGGGGCCCCTCCCCGACAGACGAAGACAGCTAAAATTTCTAGTCGTTGGAATTGACTACTTCACCAAATGGGTCAAAGCCGAACCACTCGCAACAATCACAGAAAAGAACGTAAGGGGATTCGTATGGAAGACAATCATATGTTGATTTGGAATCCCAAGGGCTTTTATATCCAACAATGGACGACAGTTCGACAACTCGCCTTTTAGAGAATTCTGCAAAGGACTAGGCATACGCAATCACTACTCGTCCCCAGGTCACCCTCAGTCCAACGGGCAGGTGGAAGTCACAAATCGATCCTTGCTCAAGATGATCAAGACTCGACTTAAGGGGGCAAAGGGATTATGGCCTGAAGAGCTCCCAAATATTCTGTGGGCATACAGGACAACAGCAAGAACTCCCACCGGAGAAACCCCATTTCGGCTGACATATGGCACCGAAGCTGTCATTCCAGTAGAAATTGGGCTAACCACTTGGAGGACCAACAACCATGACGAGAATAGTAACGATAGTCAGCTAAGCATGAACTTAGATTTGCTAGATGAGATTCGCGAACAAGCCGAAGCAAAGTCCAGGGTCTACCAACAAAGAATGGTCGTTACTACGACCGACGAGTGAAGCACAGGGAATTCAAAGTTGAGGACCTGGTGCTGAGAAAAGTGACCCTCGAAACAAAAGACCCTGCCCAGGGGAAGTTGGGACCCACATGGGAAGGACCATACAGGGTCGTCAAGTTCCACAGAAGAGACACTTATCACCTGGAGAAGCTGGACGAAACTGCACTACCTCACCCGTGCAACGTCGAGCATCTAAAGAAGTATTACCAGTAAGGCATCACTCATGTTTATTTCTTCTTGCAAATTGCTCAAATTATTATTAAAAAATTTCCCTTGTAGTCGCTTTTATCCAAATAAATTGATGAAATAACAAGGCACTACTCCATTCCCCGTTCTCCTAAGATCTCAATGTCCACAAGCAGGTGCACCAAAAGCACTTGTACGGACGGCCTTAAGCACTTACACCAAAAACAAGTGTAAATGTCCATAAGCATGTATACCAACACACGTGTACGGACAACCTTAAGCACTTGAACCAAAAACAAATGTAAATGTCCATAAGCATGTGTACCAACACAGGTGTACGGACGACCTTAAGCACTTGAACCAAAAACAAGTGTAAATGTCCATAAGCATGTGTACCAACACACGTGTACGGACGACCTTAAGCACTTGAACCAAAAACAAGTGTAAATGTCCATAAGCATGTGTACCAACACACGTGTACAGACGACCTTAAGCACTTGCACCAAAAACAAGTGTAAATGTCCATAAGCATGTGTACCAACACACGTGTACGGACGACCTTAAGCACTTGAACCAAAAACAAGTGTAAATGTCCATAAGCATGTGTATCAACACACGTGTACGGACGACCTTAAGCACTGAACCAAAAACAAGTGTAAATGTCCATAAACATGTGTACAAACGCACGTATACGGACGACCTTAAGCACTTACACTAAAAACAAGTGTCCATAAGCATATGTACAAAAGCTTGTGTATACACAATCTAGAGCAACCGTATGGACGACAATAAATACTCGTGTTCACAACAACAGCAAAAATGGAGGTACGAACAAACCATCAGCTTCCAAGTTAAAATAAACAAAGCATATAGTCAAAACATCAAGGTATTGTTCAAAACTCAAACAAAGTAAGGACATTGTATCATCCTACCCTACCAAAACAAAACCCTGTTCAAATTTTACACGATCCCCAAAAATGGGTCCCACAAAAATACACATTATTTCCTTTTTGAAATCTAAAAGACAAGTTCATGTGGTGGCATCATCGTCCAACTACGGGTCAGCTGATGTCGTCCCTCCCTCCACCGACATGTTCGATTCGTCATCTTCATAAGGTTGGAAGGCATCAAAGTCCAGATCCGAATACTTCTCTTTCGCCTACTTCCTCAGTAACTCAAAGCCAGCAATGAAGTATTTGGTATTAATGTCGTCATACGCCTCAGAAGACTTAAACTCCTCCACCGTCAAGGTCTTGATCGTCTCTAGTTGGGAGGTCAACGTCTTCACTCTCTCATGAGCACCCTTGTTTTCGGCCATCACCTTCCTTAGCTCCTCGTCCTTCGTTGTCATATCCACCTTGAGTGACGATAGCTCGCCCACAACCCTGTCCCTACCAAGGGTCAGCTCATTGACGAGTGTCGTCAGCCTCTGGTTAGCCTGGGCAGCCTTCGACATCTGAACCTTCTGTTTCAACAGGGCGTCCTCCCATTGAATACAGCGGTTGGCAATCACCATAAGCTTAGTTAAGCCCTACCCAAAAACACAATGATTATTCTCAGAATGACATGACGAAGAAACAACTAAGGAAGAAAAGATAAAAACCCTACCTTCATCAGCGAGTGAACACCAGCCACCTTAACGACATCAGTATTAACCTTGTCGTACTCCCCAACATCGTCCTTCGTCACCACAGACTTAGCCCTCCTCGAGGCCAAGGAGGCGTCCCTGGGCAGAGTTAGCACTTTCTCCACTGGCCTGCTAGATGACAGCGCAGTCGGGACTTCAACCACCTCAACTGACGAGGCTGGGGCTGGGTCCGGAATAGTTAGCTTTTGAACTTGGGGAAGAGGAAGATTTGTCTCGTCCACCACCTTCTTGGAAGACGAGTCCGTCTTCCGCCTCTTCCCCAACGTTATAGGAGCCTCGTCCTGCTGGCTTATCATCTTCTTCAGCTTCTCCTTGTTGAGTTTTGTGATGGCCATCCCTGCAAACACAATGTTATCAGAATATCCTCCAACAGAAAATACACATAGACCATCTGGCGAGAGTACTCACTCTTTTGGTTGATCTCCTGCAGTGATAAAACGGCCTCACTCGGTTCCGGGCCAAATGAATATAAAGCAAGAAGCTCAGGTCGTATAAACCTCTTAAAATGATGCTCTCTGTGGTGTAACACTCGAAGCACCCTGTTATAGCCGTCCTGACTCAACTCCGGTCATTTAAGCGCTGCAAAAAAGAAAAGAGACGTCAATTACAAATCACCAAAACACTTTATAAAAACATATGGCGTACAAAGGAACACACACACACCGGAGGACGAAGGCACGCCCCATTCTCGACAAACGCTGATAAAATTGTCGTCCTTCTCCCAAGGAAGACCCTCCCAATTATCTCCATAGACGAAGATAAAGTCGTCCTTCCACTCTCTGTTGGACAACGGATTACTGACCACCAACTTCAGGCCTCTCTACCGCGCATTTAGAGTCCAGAACCCCGGAGAGACGGCTATCTGCCAGGGCTTGTACGTAACAAAACAAAAGCTCATCTACCGTGAGGTCGTCCACCCCGTCACTATACACCTTCCACATCACCATACAAGCGATGACCGTCCGCCAGGCATTGGGTGCCAGCTAGGCCGGCACAAGATTTAGACGGTCTAAGAGCTCCCTCATCAAGGGTTGTAGAGGAAACCTTAAACCCGCCCTAAAGTCAGCCTCATAGAAGGCCACGTCACCAGATTTAAACGAGAACGCTACCTCATCCGAGTCCGGGATCCGAAGGACGACGTCCTCAGGGATCTGAAATCGACTCCTATACTTCTTCAACCCTTCCTCGTCTACTACGATGGACAAATAGGATCGTGCGATCCAAGAATCCTCAGGTCCAACAACCCTGGATGAACCCGAGACGGACGGGGTTTCTCCCGACGGACGACTATCCTCACCCTTATCTGAAAGTCCCTCTGGCAGGTCCTCAGAACGAACCAAGGACCAACTATTTCTCTCAAAACACCATCGAATCCCTCACCATTCTCCAAGTACTCAACGCCGGAAAAATTAGACTAAAGAGCTCCTCCAACAAACGGCGGAGCACACAATCCGAAGGGACCAAATCCCCAAAATCCACCGGCTTACCTTCACTCTCTGCCACGCGACACACCCCCATGAAGAAATTTCTAAGCGAATGATCCAGCGTTACCAAAGAAACCGAAATCGGAAAAAGAAGAAAAACAAGAGAACTCACCGGAAAAGGGAAAACCCAGAGAGGACAAGAGCAGCACGCCGGAGTAGAAGAAGGAAAATGAAATAAAGAAAAAAGAACTTTCCGTTTTTAAACTTTCAAAAACCGCGGGCAGATGAAACGAAACGCCACTTCGTGACGTGCGCCCAACAAGCAAACGACACGTGTTGAAAAACGAACTGAACCACCCCCTCACTATTTAATGCCTCAATTGATTTTCAGCTGCGCGCTTCTCGAAAAAGATATGCACATAAATACGCGCCAAAAACGTGTAAATATTCCGTCCGTCGTCCAAAACAGAACCACGACGGAATAGGGGGCATCTGATATGTCCACTACCCAATAGACGGACGACCTTATCTTTATCGACCACTATGACGACCATGAACAAAGACGACCTTATAACTTCATCCTCACTCCAAACTCGACCCATTAATGAATGTCTTTGATAGGCCCACCACCCAACCGACGGACGACACTAAACTAGTCGTCCACCACGACGAACATAGGCAAGGACGACCGTAAGTATCGTCTTTGCTGCAATTGCGTAGTCTCCCGCACGGCTCATTAAAGAATACCTCCATAAACGGAATTAAATGTCAAAAGCGTTATGCTCCATTAAAGACAATATCCCGAAGATATTGTAACCGCCTCCATAAAAGCCCCTATTCATGTCTAATATAAAGGGAAATAAAGAAGGATCCAACGGCTACTTTCTAGAGGACCAATAAAAACCTCCGAACAGAAAGACACAAGGTACACACAATCATTAGCCTAAACACTTTTACCTACCTGTTGATTACTCTCCAAATCTCTGACAAAGGCATCGGAGGAACTTTGGCCGGCACCCCACCGGTGTTCCCCTATTGTCTTCATTACTTTTTGTTATTTCAAGTCTTCCATCAGAGAGAGAGCTAGTCAGACAACCGTGCTGATTTTTACACATCATCACTATGTATGGAGATTTTTTTTTTTATAAAAATATTACTTATGTTGTTAGATTCATCTTCTACCTAAAAAAAACAGGATGAGTATAATAACACACCCTAGCATACTACAAGATTTATCTCCACAAGTTTTCAATGACCACCTTAGGAAAAAAAATATCCAGGAACCGCCACTACGGCTCTTGACATCTAATATCCAATCTCACTAGGCAATAAACCATGCATCCGTTGGACACATTATCTAGATAATATTTGTTTCAAATATTTAGAACTTTTTAGGAGTTTTTAAAATCTCCTTCATTTTCCAATCAAGAAATTTTTAAGAATTTTTTAAATCTTTGTTTTTCTTTTTCCTTTATGGATTGGAACAAAAATACATAAATATTTACCATTTTGAATTAGAATGATAAAAAAATTTGACCACATAAAATTATAATGGTTTGACGGATAAAGTTATATAGATAAAATTTATATCTACAATAGCTAATGAGTTAATAAGCTGGAATTTTCAAACAAATTTTGTTGTTGATTCGAAATTTCGAATCTAAGGCTAGAAAATAAAGTGGATAGAAGGGAATACTTCCTGTTACAAAAGAGACTATAATGCTTTAAAATAAGATGAATGTCATTGCCATTTGCTAGAATGTATATATAAACAAAAAAAAAATGTCCATAAAATATATATATATATAAATAAATGAATATATAAAATAAATGAAAAATCTATAATCTATATAATACCAAGATAGTGTTATATAAGAAAGTCTCTAATCGAGAGACCGGACTATGCGAAAGACTTTGAACAACCCAAAAGACAGAGAACAGACGCAAAGAACTTCCTCTACAATTTTCTTCTTTCACTTTCCCACCCATGATCACCAAGCGGTCATCACTTTTCCTAATCAAATCATTGCAAGAAATTGAAGAACTCATTAATGAACACAATAAAGTGAATATATAGTAGTAATTACAGAACACAAATAATCTTTTTCTCTATTACTGACGTAGATAATAATAAACAAATAAATTAATTTATAAAACATATGTTAAAATAATTATTTTTAAAAATTAATCTAATTTGAAGATAATACAGTGATATAAGAATAATTACATAATATATATAGATATAGATATTCCTGATATCGATAATAAGCAAACACGTTATTTAACATCTTCATTACGGACCAAATAAAACAATTGCGTAGGTTCTCCTTCTAGATTTTTTTTTTTTCCTCCTCCTTTAAACAAAGAGTTGAACATGATATATATTTTCGCAGTCTACCCTCAATCCCCTTAGGTGGTTTAAAGCGGCAGGGTTGCAGATATTAGGCTTGCCAAGTCTAAAGAAATAAAAGGAAATAAGAAAAATAAAACACAAAGATAATGCTTGCAGGGACTCAATAAGTTTTTCTCACTAGGCTTAGAATGTTAAGAAACAAACTTTTTTTTTTTTTTGATAACATGAATATGTGAAACTTGGTCCCGAGTAATTAATCTGCACCGGGTAACTACCAAGCCCAATTAAATTAATACATGTATGCACCACAATACTAATCCAGAATGATCAAAATCTAATGACTTAGTACCAATGAAAAAGAAAGACTTATTATTTAACAAATTCGTTCTCATATAATGTGCCAGTCATTCGACCAGTTTACATATTGATACTTCCTTCAAAAAAAGAAAACAAGGAAAACCCTAAAAATCCAAAGTAAACTAATCAAAATCATCTAAAATATTTGTAAAAAGAGCAACATATATTCAAAGTAGTAAATCCCTTCATCTTCATAATCCGTGTCCTGGTCACATTGAGTCATCGCCTTTGCAAGACTGCAGGTTGATTTCTGAATTAAGGGTTTCAGTAGTTTCGTTCTCCACCTATATATGATCTTTTCCTTCAGACCTCATGCTCAAATTTCTAAGGAAATCAACAAGAGGGCGAGGTTGGTAAAGATCAGCAACGAGTAACTCATCTAACCAAGCCTCTTCATCGTCCAAAGAAACCCCACTTTTTTTATTAAGACAGTTTCCTTCTCCACCTTGCAGTTTAAGTTGATCCTTCATGAAATCTTTTTCTTCGATAGCGCTCATCACCAAGTTTCTAAGGAAATAAGCAAGAGGACGAGGTTGGTACAAATCAGCAACTAGTAACTCATCAAACCAATTCTCTTGAGAGTCCTTCTCGATTTCACGCTGACCCACCTTCAGATCCCTCTCCATGTTAACAACCCTAGAACTAGAAGAAACAAGAGGTTGCGGACAATATTCAAAACCCAAAAACTCATCTTTCTTAAGTTTAAGAAAACAACTCTCATCATCATCATTATCAAAACAAGGAACAATGTTTTTCTCGTCCGGACTTTGGTCTACAAGCGCATGAAGGAAGCTCTCATCAGAAGGCAAGGAAAAAGCAGAATGTATCTTGCCGTCGAACTCCATGACAGCAAAGTGGCCCACCAATATCACAACCAAGAATTACTCGTCTTCTTGATGATAAAAGAAAGGCTATATATGAGAAAGTTAAGTTTTGAAGTCCTGAACTAGTTTTATAAGGGTCGGTTTCAATGAAGCCCACGCTCCTACTCCTACTCCTAGTTCTAAAAGTTTTTTGTCTTCGTGTGGGACTAGGAGAAGAGAAAAGAACCAATCCGCGCTTTTCAAAAACTTTTCCTTTTCTATTTATTTTCTGCTTTTATTTTGTTTTATGGAAATTGAAAAAGAAAAAGAAAATATTGCCACCACTAAGATTGGGGCCAAAAAAGTTTGATCTGTACTAGTCTGCCTAGATTTGTATGGAAATTAAATTCAATTTCATTAAGCAATAGGAAAAATAATGTGTTCGGCCCAACTTTTATTGAAGGCTAGGTCTCTACCACAAGAAGTAATTTTTTTATTGAAAATAAACCTCCTCCCTTTACATAAGCGGGATTTAATTAATTAATTTATTTTTTTTAATCTAAGGAAATTAATTATATGAGAGAGAGAGATCGAATCCATATCTAAAACTCAGTTTAAAGGGTCACATGTGAATTTATAAATGTCTCTATATTTATGTCACTTTAAGTTCAATGTGGAATTATATAACATACTGCACCCATAGAGTGTAATAATCTCATATCACCCCAATTCAGTACATCACATTAACATGTAAGCACAAAACCTTCAACTATCATTTTGCAAGGAAACAAAAGTGTTTGGTTCAAGGTTTTATTGTTGTTAGTGTTGTATTGTTTTAAAATTTTAAGTTCACATATTGTTTTAAAATTTTAAGTTCACAATACAAAGAGTGGAGGACTCAAACCCGCCAGGTGGGTTGGCAATTCAGTTGTAGGAGAGTTTTCTATTTTAAATACTTTAGGATTTTACTTATATATTATTTTTTGGTAGGAAAATATTGAATATATGTTAGTGACATTTTTCATTTTTGTAAATATATAAAAGAAAATAGTTTACCTCCAACCCTGTTTGGAAAAATTCTCCTCCAACCAATTACGTGGCAATTAAATAGACCATCCATGTGTATTTTAGTCACATGATCTTTTTAATGAGTCATGTGATTTTTTTTAAATAATATATGTGGATAGTCTATTTAATTGACACATAGTAGGTTGGAGTAGAATCCCTCCAAACCGGGTTAGAAGTAAACTTTGTCCTATATAAAAATGGACAAAAAGAATCCTACTCTCGGAGGAAAAAAGAAATATACAATTTTAGTTTCCTTAATTGAATCCAACTAAATCTTTTTCTCTTTTTTTTGGCAAAGTAAGAGAAAAAATATGAATAGATGAAGGTTTTTAGATATAAATCCCAAGTCCACTGAAACTCCCAAAATCTATTTTTAGACACTTATAAAATCTACATACAATACTTGCCAAAATCTTTGTTTGAAAGTGAAGATTGACTCTTTTTTATTAATGACTCTTTGTTATTCTTGGTGAAAATGTAATATGCATTAAAATAAAAAATTGCATAAATTGGGGTACGAAATACCCCAAAGTAATTAGCTTATAATAAAAGAAGAGGGAGATACAGATTCTAAAAAACCATCCGAAGAATTGTTTCCACTTTCCCATCTTCACCAAAAAAATCCTCCAGTCCAACAATTCTAACACTTCTTATATATGCATGACTTTCAAAGTACTAGAATCTCCCCAATAAACACTTCACTTGATATTTTAGAATAATATCCAATTTTTTTATTTTCGCCAAATTGATGGTTAGAATATGGAGGAAAGGATTTGAACAATAGTACGTTCTCTTCATAAAGGAGAGATGTAGTACTACTGAGTTACACGACTCTTTAGTGGTGGCGCCACTTGTAAGTCAGGGTTTTTATATGAACATCTTGACAATAACAAAAATAATAATTAGTTAAATAAATATTGAACACCCTGTACTAACTTGAGATCACAATAGACCCAACCAAGTAAGCCCCTAACAAAAACTCAAATAACAGTAACACAAATTAGCTTAAATAAAAACAACAACAACAAAATATATACCAAATAACAATAACAATTTACTATTGGCCCATTTTTTTAAAAAAAGCAAAAAAAAAAAACCCAAAAATTTAGTAACCAATAAGTCGAATAAAGTATAAAGAGAGCCTAGAGAGAGTTTGGGAGAATGTCTTCCTGACCATTGTAAGACGGCATCGTCAGCCCGCACTTGCATGCCCCAGCTCACCCTCGCACCATAGTCATTCCGAGTCGCCCTCGCACCGTTGCCGATTCTGGTATTTGTATCTCTCTCTCTCTCTCTCAAATATATGTTCGGATTTATTTGATAAACACTGACATTATTGTTTTATTTTGTTAGATTTAATAGATTGCTTATTGTTAAACACCACTATGCGAGTGTAGCGACTAGAAAAGTTTTGTTTTGTTAGAATTTTGTTTTGATTTTGTTGTGATTTTTTGTCAATTTTGTTGAGTTTTTTCTGATTAAATGTGAGGCGCATGCACTATGGCAGTGAAGACCAGACCAGGTTAGGTAATAATGGTCTGGTCCGTGAGTGAATTAGATTGGTGAGTTGTAGTTAGTGCATAGCGGTTAGTAAATTAGAATGCTTTAATTTGGAGTTTTAAATCAAAAAGACAAAGACAAATGGATACACACACCGAAAATTAAGAACTTTTAATTATGTGGGATGTAGTTAATGCATAGTGATTAGTGCATTTAATTAATCATAAATTCCTAATTAACTTAATAAATTCATAATGAGAACTAATAAAGTTCATAGTTTTTTTTTTTTTTTTGTCTATGTGTACTCACATATGCCTTATATTTTATCATTTATTCTTTGCGAAAATATTTCTTCACACAATCTACATGTTTCATCACTCTAATGTGGAGAATATTGTCCATAAATTGTTAACAATATTTTACATAAATTTGAACATGCTCACAGAGTGTAGATAGACAATATATCCATATTTTAAGTAATGTGAAATAATGATGTAAAACAGTGGTGTGAAAATATCAAAACCCTTATTATTTTGCCAATGCTATATATGGAGAATTTGTTTTTATAAAAAAATTACTTCTGCTGTTAGATTCATCTTCTACCTGAGAAAAATAGGGTCATTATAATAATACACCCTAGCATACTGCAAGATTCATCTCCACGAGTTTTCAATGACCACCTTAGAAAAAAGAAAAATCTTGGAACCGCCACTGCAGCTCTTGACATCTAATATCCAATCTCACTAGGCAATAAACCATGCATCCGCAGGATACATTATCTAGATAATATTTGTTTCAAATATTTAGAACTTTTTAGGAGTTTTTAAAATCTCCTTCATTTTCCAATCAAGAAATTTTTAAGAATTTTTTAAATCTTTGTTTTTCTTTTTCCTTTATGGATTGGAACAAAAATACATAAATATTTACCATTTTGAATTAGAATGATAAAAAAATTTGACCACATAAAATTATAATGGTTTGACGGATAAAGTTATATAGATAAAATTTAGAAAAAAAAAAAAAAGGAAATGAACATTAAGGCGTTGCAAATCAGTCCAACCGATATGAGTTTTTAGAAGTCAAAACAAATAATAAAAAAATGGTTTACAAAGATACCCAATTGACACTTCATCTTGTTATGCTTCTTTCAAATTCCCCACTATAATTTACTCATATTGAATAGAACAATAAACATCCCTTTGTATTATTTTTTGCAAAAAAAGAAAAAGAAAAAAAAAAAAAAAAAGACTAATAAAAATGAGAGAATTAGAGAGATAGAAAGACAAAGAGATATAAGTAATCAAATTACAACAAACATGCATAGAAAAGTTACATAACTATAATCAAAATGTCGCATATATAATGGTTAATTTGACGGATAAAGTTATATAGATAAAATTTATATCTACAATAGCTAATGAGTTAATAAGCTGGAATTTTCAAACAACTTTTGTTGGTGATTCGAACTTTGGAATCTAAGGCTAGAAAATAAAGTGGATAGAAGGGAAGACTTCCTGTTACACATGAGACTATAATGCTTTAAAAATAAGATGAATGTCATGGAAAAAAAAAATATATATATATATATATATCTAAACAAAAAATAAATGAAAATCTATAATCTATATAAAACCAAGACAGAGTTATATAGGAAAGTCTCTAAACAAAACCGGACTATGCGAAAGACTTTGAGCAACCCAAAAGATAGAGAACAGACGCAAAGAATTTCCTCTTCAATTTTCTTCTTTCACTTTCCCACCCATGCATGATCACCAAGCAGTCCAAGCCACACTAACAGTGGCTCCACCACGTACTGCTATATGCCATAGCTATTGTCAACAATTAATGATTGTTGTCGTCGGTGATCACTCTTCGTGCTTCTCTTAAGGCATAATGTGTACTTAATCAAATCATTGCAAGAAATTGAAGAACTCATTAATGAACACAATAAAGTGAATATATAGTAGTAATTATGGAACACAAATAATCTTTTTCTCTATTACTGACGTAGATAATAATAAACACATAAATTAATTTATAAAACATATATTAAAATAATTATTTTAAAAAAATATATCTATTTGAAGATAATACAGTGATATAAGAATAATTACATAATACATTTATATATATATATATATATATATATACCTGATATCGATAATAAGCATACACGTTATTTAACATCTTGGTTACGTACCAAATAAAACAATTGCGTAGGTTCTCCTTCTAGATTTTTTTTTTCCTCCTTTAAACAAAGAGTTGAACATGATATATATTTTTGCAGTCTACCCTCAATCCCCTTAGGTGGTTTAAAGCGGCGGGGGTTGCAGGTATTAGGCTTGCTAGGTGCCTAAGTCTAAAGAAATAAAAGGAAATAAGAAAAATATAACACAAAGATAATGCTTGCAGGGACTCAATGAATTTTTCTCATTAGGCTTAGAATGTTAAGAAACAACTTTTCTTTTCTTTTCTTTTTGTTGATAACATGAGTATGTGAAACTTCATCCCAACTAATTAATCTGCACTGGATAACTACCAAGCCCAATTAAAATAATACATGTATGCACCACAATACTAATCCAGAATGATCAAAATCTAATGACTTAGCACCAATGAAATTAAAAGAAAGACTTATTATTTAACAAAATTCGTTCTCATATAATGTGCCAGTCATTCGACCAGTTTACATATTGATACTTCCTTCAAGAAAAGAAAACAAGAAAAACCCTAAAAATCCAAAGTAGACTAATCAAAATCATCTAAAATATTTGTAAAAAGAGCAACATATATTCAAAGTAGTAAATCTCTTCATCTTCATAATCCGTGTCCTGGTCACATTGAATCGCCTTTGCAAGACTGCAGGTTGATTTCTGAATTAAGGGTTTCAGTAGTTCCGTTCTCCACCTATATATGATCTTTTCCTTCAGACCTCATGCGCAAATTTCTAAGGAAATCAACAAGAGGACGAGGTTGGTAAAGATCAGAAACGAGTAACTCATCTAACCAAGCCTCTTCATCGTCCAAAGAAACCCCACTTTTTTTATTAAGACAGTTTCCTTCTCTACCTTGCAGTTTAAGTTGATCCTTCATGAAATCTTTTTCTTCGATAGCGCTCATCACCAAGTTTCTAAGGAAATAAGCAAGAGGACGAGGTTGGTACAAATCAGCAACTAGTAACTCATCAAACCAATTCTCTTGAGAGTCCTTCTCGATTTCACGCTGACCCACCTTCAGATCCCTCTCCATGTTAAGAACCCTAGAACTAGAAGAAACAAGAGGTTGCGGACAATATTCAAAACCCAAAAACTCATCTTTCTTAAGTTTAAGAAAACAACTCTCATCATCATCATTATCAAAACAATGAACAATGTTTTTCTCGTCCGGACTTTGGTCTACAAGCGCATGAAGGAAGCTCTCATCAGAAGGCAAAGAAAAAGCAGAATGTATCTCGCCGTCGAACTCCATGACAGCAAAGTGACCCACCAATATTACAACCAAGAATTACTTTTCTTCTTGATGATAAAAGAGAGGCTATATATGAGAAAGTTAAGTTTTGAAGTCCTGAACTAGTTTTATAAGGGTCGGTTTCAATGAAGCCTACGCTCCTACTCCTAGCTCTAAAAGTTTTTTTTGTCTTCGTGTGGGTCTAGGAGAAGAGAAAAAGAACCATTCCGGGCTTTTCAAAAACTTTTCCTTTTCTATTTATTTTCTGCTTTTATTTTGTTTTATGGAAATTGAAAAAGAAAAAGAAAATATTGCCACCACTAAGATGAGGGCCAAAAAAGTTTGATCTTTGCTAGTCTGCCTAGATGTGTATGGAAATTAAATTCAATTTCATTAAGCAATAGAAAAAATAATGTGTTCGACCCAACTTTTATTGAAGTTAGGTCTCTACTACAAGAGGTAATTTTTTTATTGAAAATAAACCTCCTCCCTTTACATAAGTGGGATTTAATTTAATTTAATTTTTTTTAATCTAAGGAAATTATATGAGGAGGGGATCGAACCCATATCTAACTGGATGCAGAATGGGAAAGGCACCATTAGGTCAAATGCCAAGTGACAATCGGGTTTAATTCGAAAGTTAAACAAAACAAACTCAGTTTAAGGATCACATGTGAACTTATAAAGGTCTCTATATTTATGTCACTTCAAGGTGGAATTATATAACACACTCCACCCATAGAGTGTAATAATCTCATATCACCCCAATTCAGTACATCACATTAACATGTAGGCACAAAACCTTTAACTATCATTTTGCAAGGAAACAAAAGTGTTTGGTTCAAGGTTTTATTGTTGTTAAGTGTTGTATTGTTTTAAAATTTTAAGTTCACATATTGTTTTAAAATTTTAAGTTCACAATAGAAAGAGTGGAGGACTCAAACCGGCCAGGTGGGTTGGCAATTCAGTTGTAGGAGAGAGTTTTCTATTTTAAATACTTTAGGATTTTACTTATTTATTAATTTTTGGTTGGACAATATTGAATATATGTTAGTGACATTTTTGCAAATATATAAAAATTGACAGAAAGAATCCTATTCTCGGAGGAAAAAAGAAATATACAAAAAAGAGGAGTAAACAAAAACGTGGGCGGCAGGATTCGAACCTGCGCGGGCAAAGCCCACATGATTTCTAGTCATGCCCGATAACCACTCCGGCACGCCCACATTGCTGATACATAAAGTCATAATATTTAACTTAATATTTTAAATTAGTATCATATATGTCCGTTAAGATGCTGAACCGGTTTCATTGTCATTATACTATATGGGTGCCATTGATAGCCTTGAGTTGATATGGATGACTGTTGGTAGGTTGATATGGATGACTGTTGGTAGGTTGTTAAGCAGTTTGTGTCTCTCTTTGCTGTTTGATCAGGTCAGAAATGGTTCCCATCAAATCGTCCTTTTCTATTGCACCTATATTTTCATTCTTTCAACTCTGCACTGCACTGAGCACTATGTATGTAAATTCCACTGTGTCATAGCAAATCTCTTTTGGCATCTTCTTCAATAATTTTCCTGTGTTTTACGTTGAAATCCTTTCTGGGTATCCTTCAAAATCGATTCTTTTTTATGTATTTTGAGTGAAACTTTACCACCACGTTTGCAAAAGCTTTCTTTCTTTGCATACCTCAGAATTTGTCATGTGTGTCATATTTGCAGAGACAGCCTTTGTATTGTTTGATAGATTGATTGAATTAGTGCCATGATAGCTTCCACTATTTTTAGAATCATCCAAAACCACCCTTTGTTGCTGTACACAACTGCGTTGTTTAGAAGAAAGAATGGTGTTTTATATTGCACTATGAAAAGCACAGAAGCCCAAACAGCCACACAAGAAAAGCAAAAGCCCCCAATCAAAGTTCCACCTCGTACCCAGACCAAAACAATTGATAAAATCTCAAAAGATTATGAAGCAGTCATTGGTATAGAAACCCATGTCCAGCTCAACACTCTTACCAAAGCCTTTTGTGGTTGTCCTTACAATTATGGGTCTCCACCAAACACCAGTGTCTGCCCCATTTGCATGGGTTTACCTGGTGCTCTGCCAGTTTTGAATTCAAAGCTCTTTGAATTCACGGTGAGATTGGGTCTTGCACTGAATTGCAAGTTGTCTCTAAACTCAAAGTTTGATAGGAAACAGTACTTTTACCCGGAAGGGTACCAAATATCTCAGTTTGATGTTCCAATTGCAACTGGTGGTTACCTTGATTTGGATATTCCTGTGGAGTTTGGTGGTGGGCATAGGAGGTTTTCACATGGAGGAAGATGCAGGCAAGCTGCTTCATTCAGAAAATGGAAGTTATTCACAGGAAACTACTGCTGCACCTTTGCCTAAATGCTGTACCACTTCTTACTGTATTAAACTGTGTTCTCCTTTTCTTGCAAGAATATATACTGCTGTTTTCATGTTTAATGAGGTTCAAGTGTTAGTCATATGATTTGTGGGTTAAGTTGATTCTATAAGCATACTAATTCTACAATTTATTGGCTTATTATCTAGTAGTACGTATGAGTTTGTATGCATTTCAAAAATAAAATTTATTTTTGACATATCTCTTTTCCATAGATTTAGAAGTGAGCTGAAATTGGCGATTATGATGTATGTTATAGGCTTGTTGATATGGTTGATTTTGTTGCAGGTTGATTTAAATAGAGCAGGGGTGGCTTTACTTAAGATTGTTTCTGAACCTGAAATGAGAACTGGTATTGAAGCTGCAGAATAAGAATATATAACAATTTCAGAGAATCCAAAGCAGCTGGAGGCCTGGAGCAAGATCGTGGGGGTAAACCTAAGCTACAAGGTTATTTTGCTGGACAGGTAAAAAATTTGTAGGTCTTAATATGAAACTTGTTATCTGTTTTGATCCTGGTTAATTTGTTAATATTTGTCTAGTATACCAAGATGATTCTGCCTGCATGTTTTGGATGTGCAGGTAATGAAAGAGTCAAAAGGTAAAGCAAATCCTGGGCTTCTGAACAATCCTTTTAGAGAAATTAAATGCCAAAAGCTGATGATTTTGTTGGTGATGGGTATCTCCATATATAATTATATATATATATATATATATATATATATATATATATATATATCTTGTTTATCATAAGAAAATGAAAAACACATGCAACTTTGTTAATAATGCCAAACTCTTTCTAGGTTCCAATAGAAACTGGTCTATCCTTGGGTCTAGCTAGATGATGCACTTACTGGAGAACCAGTGATGTGATTTTTCTGATGATGGCACCCCAATGAACTTTGCTGATGACTATATATCCCGCCTACTGATGGTAGAAGCATATTGTAACTTGACTGGCATGTTTGAGCTTTACTTATGAACTCAAAATACTTCACAGCAACTTGCAGTTGTACCTGTTCTGCAAGAAACATGGAACGAAATTGTGTGAGAGAGATTGAGGGTGTTACTTGCTCGTCACTTATATATTCTTCTGTCACTTGAGTGGCTTTTCATAGTGAGATAGATTAGTAGTGATTAGTGAGTTGTAAGATCATTTTGTTTTAATATTTACATATATATCTTCTAGGAATTTAAGCACTAAATTAAGACTTCCATTCCTTTGCTCGATGATTATAATGTATTGGAAAGGGTTAATATGTTATTGTTACTCTGCCCATTTCAAATCTTTCCAAGTACTTTCTTGTTTCTTTCAGTTTTCATTTTGAATTATATTTAGTTGGTTATGGCTTAGTAAATATTAATTGATGTTTGTTAATAATCTTGCTAGGTTACAGCTTGGTGTTCACTGAGTTTTTCCTTAGCTTGTTCGTCCAATACATTTTTGGATTTTCAATAGCTTAAAAAGTTCATTCAGGAAGGAAAAAAAAAAAGAGAGAGGAATAAATAATACTATATAATAATATTAATGAAAGAAGAGAAGAAAAAACTCTTTCGGTTAATGCCATATTGCATGGTAGATATTGTAGGTATTGTTAGTCCTTAATAATGATTTCATAATGATGCAGTGGAGATCGACTAAGTATGATGACAGTATGAAGCGATTGAATTAAATTGCAAGCTAGCATGGAAGATAAAATATCAAGAAAAAAATGTATTGGACTAAAGGCTATATGACCTATATTAAGTACATTGGATCCCAAATTATACCCCATGATATCATATTAATAATTGGATTGTGAGGGCTTTGCATGCATAGCTGAGACCAAAATTGATAAACTGTTTAGATAATTTGATACTTCAGCAGTGGGTCATTTGATTGATGCAGCTTGACATGGTTTAAACGGTTTTCGTCATTGGTCACTATTGCATGTACATAGAAAAATTAAGGAAATATGGTAGCTCACAGGTTAGCATTACGATATGCAAAAACAAGTTGTAGAAGCTGAAGTATGGATGGATGATAGCCCTGTTTTCTTAGATATCTTTTGATACATTTCAAATGCATAAATAAAAATAAAATTTATCTTTCCTTACTGACTCAAAAAGTAATAATAATAATAATAAATAAATAAATCTTAAAGGGCATTTAGACTAACCACATGTTTATGTCCAAAATTTAATCTATTCTATGTTGCATTTTAAGAAGCAATCCACCTACAGACACACCTAAATTCACACTCATATTCATAATCTATTGAAGTGAGAGGTTGTGAGTGGTTAAACATGAATATCACAGCAGTCCATCACTGATACTGTTTTGATTATGTGAATTTTTCCATCAATCACAACCTGCCACTTTAGTAGGTTATGGAAATGGGTATGAATTTGAGTGAGTTTCTAGAGTTTTCCTTTAAAAAGCCCGACAGTGGTGTCAGGTAAGCTAGATTGTATAGGAACTTAAGCAACCTGAAATGGTTTGAACTTTAATTTGATTGGATTTTTTTTCGTGTCATTACCCTCAAATATCCTTAGAATGTTTTTATACGTTTCTCTGCTAATAAGTGAGATGTTTTTTATCTTTTCCAAAATAGATAAAATTGAAAACTCTATTAAAAGAGTGATAAGATGACGCGCAAAAAACATCTTCTAGACTATTTGTAATGGATCAATTTTATAATTTAGATTAGATATTACAAACACGTTGAAAAAAACTTCTTTTTGTGTTTGAGCTTTGCTGGCAGTTGACCGCGTCTCGAGCATAGGTGGCTTCAAAAACAAACATCCAGCGCCAAATTTAGCATGGAAACAAAGCAGCTAGCACCAGATTGTTAATGACATAATGAAAGCTAGTAAAAAATTTGTTAATAGTTGTCCTAGCTTCTCAATAAACACACAACAAAATGACAAAACTCGTATTTCTATACCAACCTCCTCCAAAGCCTTTCTTAATTGTGTGTCGTGGTGGCATCAGAATCAGCTGATTAATCCATATATTGACTGGCTGCGATTGATGCATGATAAAATATCAACAGTACTGTAAAGCCATGCAAAGTGGGAAGAGGGAGGCACGGAAAGTAATGGTGGTAGCAGAGGCAAACCGTGAATCCGTAATTGCACTACAATACACCCTTTCACATTCAGTGCTTGAACAAGATGAATTGATTCTTCTCTACGTTGAAAACCCAAGTTCATGGCGAAACACATTCTCTACATTCCTAAGGAGGCCTAGTATAGGCTCATCCTCATCTTCCAGCATGGTGCCCTCGGATGGATGTGGAGGCGGTGGAGGGGATGTGGATTTTCTTGAAGAAATGAAGAATGCATGCAAGGCGACTCTGCCCAAACTGAGAGTGCGTGTAGAGAGGGTGGAAATGGATGGCAGTTATAAGGACAAGGCAGGACTTATTCTTTTCCAAAGCCAACAACTTGGGATCGATGTCATAGTTATAGGGCAACGCCGGAGTCTCTCAACAGCAATATTAGGGTGAGTTTTTTTTTTTTTTTTTTAGCAACAATCTTCCAAAATTCAAGATGTTCTAAGTTCTAGTTATTACATAGTCCAGAATAAAAATAAGAAACGGAATTTTTTTTTTTTTTTTTAATTTATTGTTGTACAATTTACCTTATATATATATATAATATATAAATTACATGTTTAACTATATATTAATATAGTAATGACTCACAGTTTTGTTTGCATCATCTCAAACTTCATGTTTAGATATGGTTAAGAAAAAAAGAAAAAAGAAAAAAAAACTATACACAATTTCCCTAGGATAAAACAAAGATTGTAATTAATTATTTATGATTAGAGAATGTATGGTACTTCTAAATGGCCTTAAGGCCAACTAGCACTTCCCTCTCCAATTGAGGAGCATGTTTGAGATTAAATTAGTCCTAATGAGCTTAGTTATACTAGGGATCCCCCGAAATGGACCAGAATTCTCCACGAAATTTGGGATTTGAAAATAGCCTTTAAAAGGAACAAAAACAAAAAGAGCATTACGACTCCCCTAAGCTAAGGTTAAAATTCCGAACTTTAGCGTTAAAACTTAAAACTCTTTAGTCTACTATCCCAACTTTTAATAAGAATAATAAATTGATATAAATGTTCATGTTATTTTTCAAAATGATATACAATGTTCACCTATTTGAGAGAGAAAAGAAATAATAATAGGAAATAAACATTAAGTCATGACGAATAATTAAATTAATTGGATTCAAGTATGAAAATACAAGTTTTTCCCATTTCTCATGTCTAAAAGTTGTTTATTAATTTAGTTACTAAATGAGTGTAGCAATTTCAAATCACTTTATTACTGTAATTTGTCAAACGCTCTAAACGCTAATTCTTTTTTCAGTTAAAGCTCTTTTATCGCAAAACCTCTACAACTAAAACTCTATTCCATAGTGCAATGCTAATCATGCTCCAAATTCTCTCAAAAGTTTTACCTTGTAAAGAAAAAAGTATTATAGAAAAATCATTGACTTCCATCATATACCTCTTAAATAAATCCATTTTCTTGCTATCTATTTATTTGTATTCTACACCTCTTAAATTAATTCCGTTTCTTACAATCCATTTATTCCTATTTTACGAGGTACCGAAGAAAATAAAAAAGAAAAGCCTTAGCATGAAAGTAAGTTCCTATTACAGAAGAAAAAAAAAAATTATGTAATGGTTATATAGAATATCTCTCTCACATGGCTGCCCACTTATCAACATACTCCTAAGAAATCTCATTTTTGTTTTCATGAAACAGTTCGTATAATTTGTATATCTATATTTATACGTAAATTACGAAAACAGAATACTAAAAAAAGAAATTCTTGTTATTACTTTTTTTTTCTTCTTAAAATTCTATAAAAGTTTAGATTGTGAAGACACATTATTTCCTAATCGTTTCTTGCATGTGTCTCTTGATTTGTGTACCAACAGTAAGCGGCCTGGAGGGACTTTGAGAGGGACAAAAGTGGTAGACACAGCAGAGTATCTGATCGAGAAAAGCAAGTGCACCTGTGTTGCAGTACAGAAAAAGGGCCACAACGGCTATCTTCTCAATACAAAAACCCACAGGAATTTCTGGCTCCTGGCATAAGCACTCAAATCTATCCAAGAGTCACTTGCACTTCTTCAAGTTCTCTCTCTTGCAGTCAGTTGGCTCTATTCAATTGATGTTTATCACATTTTTGTTGACTGCTTTGAGTTCAAGCAATCAATTGATTGCTAGATTCACTGAACTTGTCTTCTCTCATTGCTTTCTCTTAGCTATGAAGTGAAACATCTGCATGATTTTCTCTACATCTAATGCAAGAAGATTGTAAATATTTGCACAAGGCTGATTCTTGAAAACCAACCATACAAAAATAAGATAGCAGTAGAAGCCAACTTTACTTTTCCTTTCTCTTATTAAATAACTTTCGGACCATTGACAAATGAAGCAAATACTTTGTGATGCTAAAACTAAAATAAATAAATAAAATAAAATAAAAAAGTTAGAGAAAAGAGACTAATATAAGGGGGATTATAGCACATTGCATTACATATGGCTTGAAAGCCATGGAAGATAGAGGCACAAGAAAGCTTGAGAGCCATTATAGAGGACGACGCTTTTGATCTTGACAAAAAAGTAAAGAATTCTAGAGTTCATCACGCATGGGTTGTTCTAAAGGAACATCCACCCTATGAACTGCATTGTCATTTATGCCATTTCCAAAAACTCCATGTCCAATCTGTGCTTGTCCCGTCATACCAGCTTTTAAGGCAGCAATAACCTGTCGCTGCAACTTTAGAATCCCAAATCGCTTTGAGACAACATAAAGAACGGCACAAGAGAACAAGAAAAATCCAACTGCCATTATCACCCTGTTCAAATAAAGATTCAGTATGGACTCGTGCAAATGAAGATAATTAGTCATCAAAGGAAAACAAAATTTCTTCTTTACCTATCAATGACATCTTGACGTTGCATTGTAGAGAGCAGGTTCCGGGTTCGCATCAACAAAGAGCGATGCCCTTTGTATTCACTTTCAGCCTTTTTTAATACTCCTGTTGATTCATCTAGAGATCCAAGCCATAATTTCCAAACAAACAGAAAACAAAGTCATGTCCCAAGTTCTTGTAAATGGTCTATGTTCTTTTCTTTCCTTTTTTTGAAAAGTATGGTCTACATTCATACTACTTGGAAGCGATATCATCACATAAAATTTGGCTGAATATTTCTTATAAATATACATCTTGTGAGCAGCTAACCAAAAAGGGGGGGAAAAAGGCAGCATCACACGATAAATCATAAGGTAAGCATTGAGCAAATAAATCACAGAAAATTAGCTAACATGAATATTAAACCAAATTAGGTCTTTGTCATTATAAAGGAGGATTATTCTATGATCTTTGCACATGCTCCCAGTTACTCATAGATCACTGGGTGAATCTGTGACATTGAAGGCTGATTACTGGTGTTACAACCATAAACCGAACCACATGACTATTTTGATGACACTATGACCTCATCACTAGATCCAAACAAATAAACCAAAATCCATATCATTCTAATCACTAGATCCAAACAAAAAAAAAAAAAAAACCAAATCCATGTCATTCTAATCCAGATCCACAAATTTAGGGGGCTCGCCACTTTTTTATGTTGTTGCATAACTTCACCACAATTCTATTCCATCACAGCCAAATGTCCTGTCCTCCTTAAGTCCTTGTGTGTCATTTGATGGCAAACATAAGGACTAGATTGTACATAACTAGTAGTGTAGGCATCCCAAAAAAAGTCATAATAATAGAGATAAAAATTAGTCAAACAGATCACTTCTAATGCACACCAAATAAAAGTTTTTGGTTAACCACCACACTCTTTTTGACAACCTTACTTGATTTCGCAACTTTCAATTTTACAACACTAGCTTATTTTCCCAATGTTATCCATCTTTACGAGGAAAATTAAGTTAAGGAAGAGGAAAGAGAAATATTCCAGAAGATTGTGCTCATATTGCAATAGTTTACACCAAAAGATATAACATATCACAAGATTTTCCACACCCTCTTGACATTGTCCAGTTCTTTAAGATGAGAGACTCAAGAATAAGCAATTGCCTCAGAGCTAACCCGAATAAGTAGATTCAAATATATAAACCACATAAGACAGATGCCCGCGGACAACAATCAAAAATGATTTAACAAACAGGGGAAACACTCCGATGACCACAATTTTAGGATCCAAGCGCAGGAACAGCCACAAGAAGACGGCCGTAATGAAATGTCACAAAGTTAACGGAAAATGATTAAGAATAACACTATAAGAGATTGACACTATTAACACATGGAGCTCATTCTGAATCCAAAAAATTACCAGAACTAAAGAAAAAAAAAAATCTTCTTAAAGTTATAATAGGCTGTGGTTACCTATTATATAGTTAATTAAAGTAATGAAGGAGAAGAGCTCCAAACAACATTTTTTTTCAGAAATCTAGGTAATTCATCTTGAAATATGACTGAGCAATGAAGAGCAAGAGTCAACCAGATACCAAAAAAATACCCAGCATCATCTCCTTGTGACACAACCCTAATAGAAAATGAATAAACATTTCCACATCAGCTTCAAATGGATCACATCCATTGAAAGATTCTACTTTCTTTTTTTTCCGATTGATCATTAGGGTTAAAGTAAATTCAACATCATTGCTAAATCATGCAGCCATATCAAAATCGTACTGTAATTCTCTGATTCCTTAAGTATTTAATGTCATTCATTTTAACCCTGTGAAAGTTGGTGCGGACAGAAAGACTACCCAAACTGATTACCTAAAATACAAGAAACAACACTGTAAAAAAAGATAAAATCTAATCCAGTATCATTATGATCAAACAATGTTAAATTCACATAAGATATTGGAATACAAAGGACATACCGAAAGTCATGAGTGTGCCCGCACTTCTTTCCACCTCCTATAAGAACATAAAGATACAATAAGTAAATTAATTGAACATCCCACGAAACAAGTACGCCAAAGAAGAAATATAGCTACTAACCTGAACCATCAATTGGCGAGTACGGCGAAGGCTCTCGGTGATGCTTTCAGCAGCTGATGTCATTCCAGCCTTTGTCCTGAAACACAATTATAGATCATACACTACATTAACTAATCCATGTTCTATAGAGCATCATACATACTGTAAGTTGCGTCTGCGAATTGTGGATTCTCCTCCACCACCCAGAAGTAGCTCTCTCTGCAATTAACAAATTCAAATTCATATTTGAAAAAAAGTTACAAACTTTTCACAAAATTGAATACTTTATATACTTCCTCCATCAATATGATTCAATAAAAGTGTGTGTATATATAATTACCTCTTCCTGAGCAGCTTTCCTCATGTTAGCCTTTGCTTGCAAATTGGCATTTCTAAGACTCACTCGCAAACTAGCAACAAAAAAAAAAATGCATTACTTTCCTCCGTTTTCTGAGCAACCAAACATAGAGTAGAATTTCAAATTTCAAAGAGAGAGAGAGGATTAGGTACTTTTGGGATTGGTTTTTCCAAGATTCGAGCAGAGCCCTGGCGGATTGGACTTGATCATCGGTAGGCAATTGTGGAGCAAGAAGATCGAGCCTGAAGTGGAGAGAGGAGAGCAGAGCCAAGGCGTCTTGTGCAAGGCCGTTCAATCTGGGAAGGGAATTGGAAATTTGTTGCTCCCGAGATTTACCGTATTCTTCGATTGTCTTTATATGTTGTTTGGCCTGACTATACGCTTCGTCCCATTCCTTCTTCGCTGCCTCTACAGCCTCCACTACCTTGTCCATCCCGATCTAAAACGCCTGCGTTTCGCAATTTACCAGCTTCGAAAAAGCGTCGGAGATCGGTGGCGATGGCGTTCGTAGCGTCTCTCTCTCTCTCTCTCTCTTTCCCTTTCTCTTTAAATTTCAGTTCATTTCAGTTTGAGTAAACGTCAATAACGGCGCTAGTTGGACGGAATGGGTTATTTGGCACATGGCTCAAGTTTAGCTACTAAATTGGCTAAAAAAATAATTACAGGGGTCTAAGTGAAATACCCCTAAAGTTTAGGGGAGTGTAGGTACATTTACCCTAAATTAGAGAAACACTTAGGACCATAGATGAGGTTGTGTTTGGTATAAAATGACATTTAAAAGTATGAGGTTTAATTTGTCACATAAAACTATAGGTTTTTTTGTTTTCATCTAAAATATTTTGTAAGATGTTATCATATGGCTCATGAATAATAACTAATAATTTTAGTCCAAATAAACATTGATAATTTCTCATTATTTGCCCATAATTGGAACCTCGGTAAACATTCATTGTCCATTTACTAAGAACAATAGGAGTTCATAGAACTGAAGCTGGGACCCGGGTGTCCTGTCCTTCCCACTTGGGTCCTTTCTGTAGTCCTGTACTTCTTCTATGGTAATGAGTTTTCTGACTCATTTACTCCACTTGACTGAATCCTACAGAATCATTTATGTCTTTTGTTTGAAGCTAGCAGATCCATTTATTTCTTTTACCTGCTCTGATTACTCCTCTCTGGTATTGACTTTATGGAGGATCTAGTAGCTAAAACTAAGAAGTTAGGCTAGGGAAAAGCTCTGATTCATCTAGAGGTAGAACCCCAAGCTGAAGAAAAGGCCAAGTTATTGCTTGTAGGTAAGGTTCTGGCTTTAAGGAGTTTTTCAAGGTTGGTTGTGAAGGAAATCCTTTCAAGAGCCTGGAATTCGGTTATGAAGTGGAAGTGGCATCGGTGGATAGAAATATATTTTTATTCACCTTTTAGCATGAGGTAGATGTTAAAAAAGTCTGGGACAAGCGCCCTTGGTCTTTCAAAGGGGAGCATGTCATTCTGAAGAAGGTGGATCCAGCCTGGAGCTTGAATGAGATTGATTTCTCTGAAATAGACTTCTGGGTCCAGATTCATGGATTACCTTTGAATAGACAAAATGAAAGCAACCTCAAGATGTTGAGGAGACGATTCTTTGGGGATGTCATTGAAGTTGATTTAGCTGGAAGTGGAGATGGAGCTGGCAAAAGATTTGTTAGAATCAGGGCCAGATTGTTAGTTAATCAACCTCTTCCAATAGGTTTCCCACTGGTTCGTGATTTGCTCCCACCACTGTGGATTCCTTTTAAATTTGAAAAACTTCGGTGTTTCTGTTATGGTTGTGGTCGTTTAGGCCATGACATAAAGATTGTCACGATGAGGAAGTTCAAATCATGTGGAAAGATAAGGTTATAGATGGTATCTATGGAAGCTGGTTGAGGGAAAAAAGTTCGGAATTCCAACCTGGTACTGATCTAGAGAAGCTCAAAAATTCTGATAAGGTGGAGTGTAACTCAGTTCCGAAACAAGGTTCTAGTGAAGGAGAATCATCTAGTAGAACTAAATCAAAATGGGATTCAGTTCTAGCAGTTTGGAATGAACTTATGCAGAGGGAGAATATGGATCAATCTGAAAATACTACAAATGAAGCTGAAGAAGATGAGGTGATGGAAAAGACGGTGGAGCTAGTAAGGGTCAGAAATCGAGGCACTACTAAGCCGCCTGTACATCAAATTCAGTCACTTCAGGTTAATGGGAGTCAAACAAAGGATGAGGGAGTGAGCCACTTGGAAGTTATACCTTAAGGCAATCTAGTTCAATTTCAACCAATTCTATTAGAAGAGACTAACACGGGTATGCAGATAAGCTCTTGTACTAATAGTGCTATTGGGCCTTTGGGTCTAAGTGGGCTGGACCAGCCAGGTGTGTAGGATTTATTTGGGCCTAAGGAGCAAAGTGAAGGTAAACGCAAAGCTGAAGAAGTTGATTTAGAGTAAGAAGCCCATCCCTCCAAAAAGCCAAAAGAAGCCCAGAATATTTTGAAATCTTCCCTTAAAACTCAGGCTTGGGATAAAGGCAAATCTCTCAGAAATGAAGGACGGAAGAAAATAGGTGGTAGTACAGAGAAGTCCGTGGTGGCAAAAGGTAAACTTGATCAGATTTTGGAAGCCCTTTCAATCCAAATGGCCGAGGTGGCGGGCCTTATCATGCCCCCACCTCCTCCATGAGACTTATGTCTTGGAACTGTCGGGGTATTGGGAGAGCCCCGACAGCAAGAACGCTCAAGACCCTTGTTCGTGGTGAATGTCCTGATGTTTTGTTCTTAGCAAAGACAAAAGTGAAATCTCCCAGAATAGAGAATCTCAAGGCAGGTATGGGTTTTTCTAACTGTTTTAGTGTAGATTCTATAAATAAAGCTGGTGGTTTGGCTATTTTTTGGAAGCAGGGCGTGGAAATGGAAGTGGTGTTTTCTAACCATAATGTCATTGCTGCTCTTATATCTTCTGATCCCCTTGATCATGTTTGGCTTTTGCTTGCGGTGTATGGTCCTCCTTATTATGCCAAAAAAAAAAAAATTGTTGTCTAATGGAGGATCTTATTAGTCGATTTTCGGGATCCTGGTTAATGTTGGGAGACTTGAACAGTGTTGCTAAAGACTCGGAAAAGAAGGGTGGGTCAAGTAAGGGGTCTTATTCGTCTCGTAGTTTTCAGAGGTTTGTGGTTGAAGTGGGAGCTTTGGATTTGGGTTTCTCTGGCCCAAATTATACTTTGACAAACAAAAGATCTGGTTAGGCTAATGTGCGTGAAAGATTGGACCAAGGTCTGTGCAATATCAGGTGGCAAAATTTATTTCAGAAAGCTGGAGTCCGGCATCTCATGGCCCATAATTCAGACCATAATCCTATAGCTCTTGATACCCACTTAGATTTAAGTCAGGGTTCCAAACCCTTTAGATTTGAAGCTATGTGGGTTAGGGATGACTCTAGCAAGGAAGTGGTTCGTCAAGCTTGGGATGTTCAAATCTCTGGTTCCCACCATTATCGGCTAGCAAAGAAATTCTCCAAAGTGCAAAAAGATCTGATTAGGTGGAATAAAACTTGTTTCGGACTCTCTAGAGTTAAAATCCGTGAATTGGAGGAGAAGCTCAAAGAAATCCAAGTTTTAGATTCATCCCAAGAAAATTTAGCCATTAAAGCTTCTATCTAACTGGAGCTCAATGAATGGATGGAAAGAGAGGAGATCAAATGGCGCCAGAAATCCAGAGATTTATGGCTTAAGGAGGGGGATCGAATACGAAGTTCTTCCATCTATCCATTGTGGTCTAACTGCATAAAAATCAAATCACAGAAATCAAATTGGACAACGGTAATTGGATCCATTCTCGAGCTAATATTTTTGATTATTTCAAGCAAAAATTTTCCTATGTTTATCAAACCTCTCATCCTCTAATTCCAGATGATTTGGAGGGGCTTATTGTTCCGAGTATATCTGATTCTGAAAATGCTTTGCTCTCTTGAATTCCAGATCCGGATGAAATCAAGGTTGTTGTATGGGAAATGAACTCTCATAAAGCTCCTAGCCCAGATGGTTTTCCTGGTCTTTTCTTCAAAAAATATTGGGATACAGTGGGGTCTCAGGTGATTGCTGCTGTCCAAAGCTTCTTTCGAGATGGCTGTTTATTAAAGCAATTGAACCACACCTTCATCACCTTGATTCCTAAGAGGCTAGGTGCGTGTAATTTTAACCACTTCAAACCTATTAGCCTATGTAATTTTTATTACAAAATTATATCCAAAATTCTGGTGTTGAGGTTAAGGCCAATTCTTCCTAAATTGATAGACCCTTCTCAGACAGCTTTTGTACCAAAGAGGTGGATTGCTGAGAATATGGTGCTGGCTCAGGAAGTTGTTCATTCTTTTAATCAAATGAAAAGAAAGAAAGGATATGTGGGTTTCAAGCTGAATTTTAAAAAAGCACATGACAGCTTGGAGTGGGAGTTCATTTTGTCTATGCTAAGAGCTATGGGATTTGACCAGAAGGTCATTATGCTAATTCATCAATGCATCTCTATTGTTCATTATACACACCTGTTGAATGGTACTAAGAGCTCATCCATTGAGCCATCTAGAAGGTTACGACAGGGTGATCCTCTTTCCCCGTTTCTTTTTATTATGTGTGCTGATGTGCTTGCCAGGATGATTAATAGAGAAGTTCTCAGGGGAGCTATTAAGGGTGTTAAAGTAAATCCGGGTGCTGATGCTATATCAAAATTATTCTATGCTGATGATGTTATACTATTCTATGATGCTAAAACCTCTGAAGTTGAAGCCCTTATGCAATGCATAGAGAAGTATTGTCTGTGGTCTGGCCAAACGATCAGTGTAGAAAAATCTGGCATTTTTGTTTCAAAAGGAGTTCACAGGAATTTTATTGCCCAAGTGAAGAATCAATGAGGTTTTAAAAAGCTTTCCTCAGGCTCGAAATATCTCGGTGTTCCTCTCTTTCTTACTAGGAATAAATCCAAAGACTTTGCCTTTGTTAAAGAAAAATTGGAGTCTAGAACAGCTAATTGGAAAAGCAAAGCTCTTTCTTGGATAGGTTGAGTCACTCATCAAATCTGTTGCTCAAGCCTCCCCTGTTTATGCTATGTCGTCATGCAAATTGCCTCGAAAGCTATGTTCTGAGATGGATAGTGTGGTTCGAAGATTCTGGTGGAGTCCCAAGAATACAAACTCCAAATGCCATACCCCGATAGCCTAGAAAGATCTCTGTCTCCCTCTTGATTTGGGAGGCCTAGGATTTCGTTCCTTCGAAAGCTTCAATGAAGCAATAATTGCCAAGTTGGCGTGGTAGGTGTTATCTGGTCGGGATAGCTTCTGTGTGAAGGTGCTGAAAGCTAAATATCATGTGAGCTATAATTGGTTGGATTCTTCTCTATTTGATCAAGAAACAATTTTAGCTATTCAGAATATTCCTAGGTGGAGCTCTAATCAAAGGGATAGATGGATTTGGATGAAATCTTCTTCTAGAGAGTTCTCGGTAAAATCAGCATACAAAGAAGTATGTTCAATTGATCCAGACTCTGAAGGCAGTGCTATAATGAAGAGATTATGGAAAACACAATTGCACCAAAGGCTGAAAATGCTTCAGTGGAGAATTGATGTTGGTGTTCTACCCACTCATGACTCTCTATGTAGGTTCATTCCTAACCTTGACATGTTGTTCCCTTTATGCAATGCTTGCTCTGAATTTGTTATCCATTTATTTTGGGATTGCTCTCTTGCTAGAGCTATGTGATTTGAGATAGGTGGTATTTATACTGATCATTTCCAACTAGATAGTGGAGTAGATTTAGTTGAAGCCATTGTATTCCCCTCCAATAAATTGGCAGACTCCTTTACTCTTAAAAGAGCTTTGCTTATTGACCTTTTATGGAATGCCAAAAACCATAAAGTTCATGAGGATGGTGCTGTAAAGGCTAAGTCACTCATGTTGGATTTTGACAAAAAATGGAGAGATCATAGTACTGTCTTCTTCAAGTCTGTTCCCCTTGTCAAGTCGAGCTTAGAATCTTTTAGATGGGAAAGACCAAAGGTTGTAGTTATCAAAATCAACTGTGATGCTGCAGTGGGTCGCCATTTCTCATCTATTGCTACTGTTGCCCGTGACTGGAGAGGGAATATGGTTTTTGCTTTATCTAGAAAAGTGAATACCATCATCCCTCTCCAAGCCGAAGCGGAAGCCATCCTTTGGGCTGGTCAACTTGCTGTTCTTTATGGGTTCCCTACTGTGGTTATTGAGTCTGATTGTAAAGAATGTGTTCAGACTGGGAATAGAGTTGATCTCTGCCCATGGCAAATACAGTCTTTGGTTTTAGAATTTTTGGATGCTATGGATAGTCTTCATTGCTAGAGTCTCCATTGGGTTAGGCGTGATGCCAATAGAGCTTCCCATGCTCTTGCTCAGTGGTCTCTTCACAATTCATCCTGTGGCCCTTTGAATTTTTGTAATGGCCCCCAGGCTTTTGTTTCCATATGTATTTTGGACCTTTCTGGTTCTAGTCTTTAATGAATACTTTCCTCTTACTAATAATAAATAATAAATAAAAAGGAGTTCATAGAACTGTCGCACGTCGCAGGCACAGGCAGACGGTCACCACCTATACGAGACTAGTCATTATTTTACCACAGAATACTCTCCTTGCAAGCCATGTTAGACTTGGCACTCAACCAAGTTAAAACTTGGTTAAATTTGTCAAAAACAAAGTCCAAAAAGAAGTGAACAAAGGAAAGAATGGGAAATATGAAACTCATGAAATAAACAAAAGTTTATATACATTACTTTAAAGTAAGATTACATGTCAAATAACAACAAAATCTCACCCACTTACTGGGGGTGAAGTGGAGCAACAGACATTAAAAAGACAAAATTGTTGCAGCCACTGCCAGTCCCAGATCAATTTCACATCCTCTTCCTTTGCTTTTGTCCTTGAATTACTTACAATAACAAATGAACACCGACTACCTCATTCTTGATTGACTAGCTAAGGGTTGCACCACATGGGATCATGGGCTGTAGAATCATGAACATACGGGCACACTTTCTATGGAGATCGATGTGCCAAAATTTCTGTGCTTACCATCGGCCACATTGGTTAGTTGGAACCCTTGATTAGGAAGCTGGTTGATGAGAAGAGTTTCCAGTTGGCAAGCCAGACTCTTTCCTGGGACTAAAAAATAAAGAAAAGACGCATTCTGCAGCCCTTCCTTTGAACGATGTGCACTGACTCGGCCCTCAAGATCATCAGTCTAGAGTATACAGTTTTTGGAAAAAAATAGTTTAGCATTATAGGTGAGAGTTATAATATTTTAATATGCACAGCCAAAAAAAAAAAAAAAGGTATATCAGATTAATACATTGAAATTTTTGTGAAAGAGTGAAGACAGATACATTTGCACCATATATTGAGCAAAGGTTGCTTTGGTCATCTTGCTGAAATAGCAGAACTATTAATAAAATTTTCCTTCGGGTACTTTTAAGCCAATAACCAAAACAAACCCTCAATCTCATCATGGGGGGGTGGGGGTCATGGTGTGATGTAATTAATCATCCTTGAAAAAAGTTTCAGGACAACTTTCTAAGTAAGAACTCATGATTAATGGGGGGAAAAAGAATGTCAAAAGAGAAGTACCTCTCCAACATATAATTTCTTGTCAGGTCTAAGCATTACATAGACACTTGAAGCACCTATTGTTGATGGAGGTGGCCGTTCCCTAGCACCAATCAGGACACAGTGTACCTCAGCAAGTTCTGATATGTTTTTCTTCTTGAAGAGTTCAATCAGCTTCTTCTGACATACTACCGTGACAGCACTCTCAACTTCCTTTTGTAGAACTTCTGTTTGGTTTGTTGACTGTGTTCTATTATGGGCAACTCCTCTAATTCTACTTGACTGAAGATGGGATTCATCAGAACCATTAATACTTGTATTAGAAACAAAGTCCGCTAGTTTTGTGTCATTTTTTCCTGAAAGAACTTCTTTCGCAAAAACTGAAAGATACAGGCTTTCAGCTCTTTGGATTATTGTTTCAGGAATCCCCTCCCTTTTAGCTGTTTCAAAAGCAAGGCTTTCTCTACATATCCCATGTATCAACTTCAAAGTGGGTTTTGTTTTGCCATCAACAGATACTGTTCCCATTGCTTTGTAAACAGTGTTCTTGGTATTGAGTGGCAATGTAAATATTCCATGCAAGTGAGTGGATACAACACCCAAACAACCAATTTTATCAAGAGTTTCAATAATGCTACCAGCAATACAAGTCCCTTTGGCAGTTTCTGTTCCTCGGCAAATTTCATCTATAAGCACTAGGCTTCTTTTAGTGGTTCCAGCAATAATGGACCGAATTTCTGACATTTCTACCTGACATATTAAAAGCAAGGTAAATAAATTGAGGGATGCTTACACTATTATCACTGAAAAATGACAGAAGGCTTAAAAATTAGAATTGAGGTTGATACTTTATGTAACATGAAACTCTTTAAAAGAATTTTACAGCATGATATTATCAAACCACAAGTTTTTTCTAATAATCTTCCAATGGACTGTTAACTTTCTGCAGTGACATGCACTAGTGACTCACACTAGAGCTCATGGCCATTCTAATGTAGCCTGGTTGGGTATCCAATAGCCGCAAGTATTAGATAAATATTTAAAAAATAAAAAATAAAAAATAAGAATTATGAACCCCGAGAGCACATTCGGCTGGGGATCACGCCTCATGAAGCACATCACTACTTTGGATCTCCCATTCCCCACTCTCCTTGGAGCCAAAATTATCAAAAAATTAAGAATTTATGGATGTTTTTTATTGATAAATCCAAAAGATGAAAATCAAAGCCAAGAACTTGCACGAATGATTTTTTAGACCACAAATTTCTGTTAACCAGTAAATGAGCTAGAAAGACAACATGAGGTAGGAGGGCCAAAGATTTAAGTTCTAGTCATCAAAGTGAAAAGTAATAGAAGAAAGAAGAAAATTTGAACTTAAACAAGGCTAACCTCTTAATTTTAGGTATTGTAGAGACGTCAATTGCTTGGAGCAAAATTTTAATAGTAGATAATCTTAATCTTTTCAAGTGTAGAGTATGTGTAAGAATAATGAGGAAACAGTTAGTTATTTACTTTTGCCTTGTCCAATGGATGGAGAGTTGTTTTAATGATTCAAGGAAGCACTAGTCACATCTGCGCTATACCCCCAAAAGTACTAGTCAAGTTACAATCAGAACTCCTCGTAATTACTTATAGCCTAGTTCGACCTAGTAAACACTCGATGTGAGATTTAGCACACGCATGCACAACACACACTTATCCAATCCAATCCACATAATCCAAGGTATCACAAACTCCCCCACTTAAATTCCTAACGTCCTCGTTAGGTCCTACGTTGTGCTTTAGTGCCTCTTGAGCCACATGGCGTTACCAAATTGACTTTGATACCATTTGTAACGACCCAAAGAAGCGCTAGCCACATTTGCACTATACCCCAAAAGGACTAATCAAGTTTCAATTGGAACTCCTCATTTATATAGCCCAATTCGACCTAGTAACACTCTATGTGGGGCTCAATACACAAACACACAACACACACTTATCTAATCCATATAATTTGGGGTAATCATAGTAGTGATCCCTAGTGTTCTCTTTATTCGAAGTACGCATGTGATGCCTAAGTGCATGAGCTGTTTGAGAAGTTTAGTTATGATAATTGTGTTAATATTTGGATGGCATTTCCATCTTGCCTTATGTGGACAATTTGGAAGGAATGCAATAGTTAGACTTTTGGGCAGTGGAGCATACAGTTTTGTCAAATTAAATATTCCATTTTTTGAGAGGGCTATATGATTGTATGTATGCTTTTCATAGTGCTTTCTCTTCTAATTCTTTCTTCTTTTTTCCCTTTTTTAATTTCATCGATCTTATGAACTTTAGATTGTAGTTCTATAGGACTTTCTAGAACACTCCCTGTGTACTAGATTGTCTCATTTTGGTAATAAAACTATAAGTAATTATGAATAAAAAAATAAAAATAAAAATAAAAGATATTGCAAACAAAGCGCATCTCTATCATAGAACTCCACAAAATATAGGTATTGACTTTCAAATTCATGACCAAACGTTTCCCAATAACTAAATAAATAGCATATGATTCCAAACATGAATAAATTGGTAAATCCCATAATCAAGGACCTATTGAGCCAAAACCTGAACAACATAAATCTGTAAGTTAACCAAGTACTGTTTAATGGAAGTTCTGATATCTCCCTCTTCAAGGAGGATAAAAACTAATAAGTTCAACCACAACCAAACAGTAGCTTATAAACACTTAGCAACCATGGTCGGACATATTGGTGGTTCCCATATTATTTTCAAACATTTCATAACACCATTTCATCAGTATT
>OU015772.1:11798244-11862224 GCA_907173295.1 Fagus sylvatica | reverse complement strand
AAATCTATCTTCCACTTTTTTGTTGCTTCAGAATGTGGAAATGCAAGATATTCTCACATTAATTAAAATTCTAGTGTGAACGACAGTTTTACATGAATTGCCAAGACTGATGATTTGGTTGCAATTTGCACTTGTAAAGAACTACATTTCAACATTAAATAATGTCGATGTGTGCCTTTGGCTTAGAGATATTCTAAAAGTATTTCTTTTGATAGTTACACAATTGATAATTGAAATGCATGTCCCAATCACAGAAAACCAACAAATAAAGACCAACATTGTACAGAAAACCCTAATTTTCTCCACAAACCCGAACAATTGTCCAGAATACCCAAACATTGTCTACACTTAGTCCAATCATACTATCAACTCAAAAACATTAAAAAGCACAGAATAAAATGGACATGTAAACTCACCTTTCTCTTTGGTAGGAAGTTTCTCAGTTCTTTGTGCTGTTATGTCTACGGGTGCAAGGGAATGGGTGACGATGTCTTGATTATTTTGAGTGTTTGAGAGGAGTGGCCTTTGTTGGAATCTTGGGGATGTTTGCAAAAGGAAAACCGTGGAGAGAGGGAGAGGAGAGACTGTCAGATAGAGAGTTTCAAAGTTTTAGTAACAGTTACACTTCAGTTTCGAAGAGACAGAAGAGAGGTTATGCTTGCAGAAGCTTCTGACATGCAGGTGTGTAAAAACGACGCCGTTTGGGGACCACTTAATCCCCAGAAGCCCAACACGACGCCGTTTGGGGACCACTTAATCCCCAGAAGCCCAGCACGACGCCGTTTTGGGGACCACTTAATCCCCAGAAGCCCAGCACGGCACCGTTTTGGGGACCACTTAATCCCCAGAAGCCCACACGACGCCGTTTTTGGAGATTAATATTTCCCCCCAAAGGCCCTACACGGCACCGTTTTGGGACCACTTTCCTTATCAAAGCCCACACGACGCCGTTTTGGGGACAAAGTTTCCCACCAAATTTCCCACGTTGGACCCGCCCATTTTTTTGTCTTTTTTGGTTTCTTTTTGGACCCGCCCAGTTTTTTGTCTTTTTTGGTTTCTTTTCTTTAAAGTAAATTTGGTTTGGTTTAAGTGAATTAATGGGTTTGGGCTTTGAATAATATTAATGTATCTTTATATATGGGTTATTATATGATATGATAATGGGTTTGGGCTTTTTTCAATAGCAGCTAATATATAATATATATATATATATTATGGGTTATTATATGATAATGGGTTTGGGCTTTGAATAATATTAATGTATCTTTATATATGGGTTATTATATGATATGATAATGGGTTTGGGCTTTTTTCAACAGCAGCTAATATATAATATATATATATATATATATATGGGTTATTATATGATAATGGGTTTGGACTTTTTTTAACATCAGCTAATATTAATATATATATTATGGGTTATTATATGACATTGGGTTTGGGCTTTTTTTGTAACCTCATATATTAATGTATGTATTAAAATATTAAGTAATTAAATATTTAATCAATTAAATTAATTTACATGTAAATATTAATCAATAAATTACCAAAAAAATGTACATATTAATGAATAAAATAGTTATGTTATTTTTTTAAATTAAAATATATATATATATATATATCTAAATTTTAGTTAGGGGGAAAAAATTATAATTCGACACTCGACACTAACATACATACATATAATAAGATCTAATAACTTTTTTATATTAAAATCAGTAAAGACAAAAAATTAAAAAATTATAATAAAAATATTAAAATTCAAAAAATATAAGTAGAACATTGGAATTCAATAATTTAGAACTTAGTTATGGAAAAGTAACATTGATATTTTATGTAATTTAATTATACAAACTAACGTATTAAAAACGTATGTCATACAATGTTATTAGTATTTGTGTTTACATTTGATAACCACCTTGGTAGTACGATTACATTTGAGTAACATATTTAAACAACAAATTGTAATATTTTTCTACTTAGAATTATCCATATAGTAATGCTCCATACAGTACTATATAACTAAGAATTGTCTATACACTAGTACTACTTCGTTCTGGCTCACCATATATGTTTTTGAACAAACCCGTATAGTTAAAGTATACGACAGTATACTGATGGTCATCTTCTATGTGAACAGCAAATCTGATCCAAACAGGAAAGTGTTGGATATTTCTTATGGTTCCAATTAACACCCGATCTATAGCGGATGGTACGGTTAGGGTTGATCCGAGGAAGAGACCAACACACGATTTATACCTTCCCTTGTAGCTAACTATAACTTAACCATTGAATATATAAGATATAATTGATGATGACGACACATGATAGGAGGTTAGAATAATGGAGAAGAGGTGGATGACTAAGATGACACATGTTTTCCAAATATACTCTATGCATAATATCAAAAAAATTGTTATGTTATTATTATTTTTGCTAAATTACATTATATTACTTGTATAAGTTAAGAATACTTTCTAAAGTTCCATTTTAATTGAAGTTAACATTTTATCATTTATAAATGAAAAAAGTTATATATTGTAATGAAGAAATTCATAAATTAGTTAACAACAAATATTGATCTAACATATTCAACCATGATCATTACAATTTCTGAATCTAACATACGCAAAATACATTATTGTACCTTTTTTTCAAATTATTTTTTCATTTTCTCATTCTGAATACATTTTTTTTCACGTATTTTAAAATTACAACTTCTGAACCTAACTTATACATACTTTTTGAAGTCACATTTTCTTAATTTATTTTTTACATTTGATGTCAATAATTATTAACTGTATTATTTGCAATCTTTTTATTAATAATAATATTTGAATGAATATTTACAATTTTTCTCAATAATTATTAAATGTTACAAATTTCTGCGAAATCTTTATAACAAATTTAATGCAACTTTTGTCAATAATTATTAAATGTATCTTCTACTAATGTTCTTTTTATAATACTAACATAAAATTGTGTTTATAACCACAAAAGCAAACCATATAAAATGTTTTCATAATTCTTGTATGAACCTGTATTAATACCAGCAAAGTTTTTTAAACAATTCCACCTTGTTAAGATTAAATTTTATAAATAAATAAAATACATTTTTAAACATATAAAATGTATTCATAATTCTTGTATGACTTGAATGGTTAAGATTAAAAGTTTCAACATTCACTTTTAATCTTATCCATTAAATTTTATAAATAAATAATATCCATTAAATTTTATAAATAAATAAAATATTAAATCAACACACAATACTAAATCTAAATGCAAATTTGCATAGCAATTGAACTAGCAATTTGTTTGTTATTAGAGCATTCCCAATCGACGTGCTAAAAGGTAAAACAAACTCAAATATAGCCCACAACCACAAAAAAGGCCTCCCAACGGACATGCTTCACGTGAGCTAAAATAAGTTTTTGCTATAGTTGCAAGGCATAAATGCCTTGCACTGTTCATTTGCCATTTCTATTTTTTATTATTTTATCTTCTGTTCCGCTCCTTTCTCTCTCTTCCTTTTTTCCCTTGTTTTTTTTCCTTTGTTCTGTTCCGCTCCTCTCTCCCGTGGCTGTCAAGCTCTTTTTTCCTTTCTTCTTTTTGTCAAGATATATATATATATATATATATATTTTTGTCTTGGACCTCATTAATAATACATGTATTGCTACAATGAATGTTGCAACTTCATTTTTTCTTTCACAATGAATGCTATGGGTAGTTACTCATTCATGAAAAAATTAAAAATTTATCAGATGAGACTTATTAAAAAAATATTTAATATATATTATACTATAGAAAATATAGATTATAAAATTTAATAAACTAGTTTTATTAATGATTATATATGAGCATATATATATGACTTTTAGAGGAAATAATAAAAAATAAATAAATAATGAATATTTAATTGAAATAGAGTTGAGAACAAAGAATCGGATGTGAGTGTTTTTTAAAATGATAAGTTAAAATAAAAAAAGTAGGATTTTAAATTAAATTTTAATTTAAATTTTAGCATGTCTATTGAGAATGCTCATACACGGCATATACTTCCACTTTGGACCAGACTTTTTACACAGCACACGTTGCTGGGAAAGTGATTTTCTGAGCAGAAGATGTGATCTTCTGAACACAAGGACACATCAATGTGGGTCCATTAAATAAAAAAAACATTAAATCAACTTCTCTCATGGGACACGGCATGGATATGGATATACTTCTCCTAAGTCCTAACTAAAGACTTGAACAGTATCACTCTAACAGCCAGCCAGCCCAATCTTAGCTGGTTAAAGACGGGCTGATGTGATCTCTTCTAAACACACTTTGTGCCAATCCCATCACCTGAACTGTCCTCTCCTTCGAGCTGCACGTCCCTGCAGCAGTGTTCTTCGGCTAGAAGGTAGAGTCCTCAAGTTGTTTCAGCTACAAAAACCCCCTCAAGTTGTTTCAGCTACAAAACCCGAACTTCCTTCTTCTTCTTCTTCTTAGCTGTCTGCCTCTATGTTTTCTTAATCTTTCTTCCATTCTCTTTTCGGGTTTGCTGTCTTTGGGTTGGCAGAGAGCATTAAATGCTTACAAGACTTCTCAATCTCACTCCATCTTCAGACTTCTCAATCTCACTCCATCTTCACTGCGTGTTAGGTGTCTGAACAGTGGGATGTGATTTTGTTACTGGGCTGTGACCAAATTTTACTGGGTTGTGACCGAAATTTGGTGGGGGTGCTGGTTGTTTTCAATTTTCCTCTTTTGTTCAATCAACTTTGTGAATACGGTATGCTCTCTCTCTCTCTCTCTCTTTGTTATTAATTTCATTTCTCAAATTTAAGATTAATATTCAAAACCCTAATTACATCATATTCTATTCAAATTAAATCATATTGACAATTTTAATATTTAAAACCCTAATTATGTTTTATTCAACTTAAATAATATTTTTATCAAACAAAAAAAAACTTAAATTCAAACCCTTAATATTACCCTAAGCTTTTTGACATAAACTAATATATTATATGATTTTTTAATAACCTAATAATATAAATTCATATTTTAATACCTTTGCAGCAAACATGTCTTCCTCATCAGTAAATAGTGCAATTAGAGATGGGCTGAGATTTAGAAATTTAGACTGTGTTTGTGGCAAAAGAGCATCAGTTAGGATTTCAGAATCAAGTTTAAACAAAAACAAATTGTATTATTGTTGTGCTGCCAACCGATGCGGTTTCTTTTCTTGGTGTTTGCCCATCAACCAACTAGCTGGCTGTGAAAGAATGGAAGAGATATCACAAGCAACCAGTTCTAAATCCATGGTTGATGCATCACAATTGCTTGATGCATCACAACTGTTACTGGACTTGCATCAACTTCAGTCAGAGATGCGTGGCATGCGTGATATGGTCCAACCAGTACATCGTGATGACATCCAATCGTTGAAGAAGTTGTTAACAATAGGACTTGCTGTAATTGTGGGCCTTATTGTTGTATTATGGTATCAAATTCAATAAATGTGTAGTGTAGTCATTACCACTTTTTGTAATTAGACAATATTTGGTTGAATGAATGAGGAAGCTTATTTGAATGAATGAATGAATGTAGTGAAATGTATTCAATGAAATGTGTTGTGTACCATTTAAAATGTTTAGTCTGCCCAGAAATTGTGGACAATTTGCATCAATGTGTGGACATTAATGTCTATATTTTCTTGCAATGGCCATGCAAATTCATGCAATTTGATGCACGTTAGAACACTAAACAGTCACGTGAACAGTAAAATTCATCCCCAGAAAGTGTGGACAATTTGATAAAAGTGTGGACAAGTTTGTCCACACTTTCTGTCAGATACGTAAACAGTGAACTCTTTCTGATAAAAGTGTGGACAATTTGAACAAAGTGTGGACAATTTTGTCCACACTTTCTGTGAGATACGTAAACAGTAGTTTATGTGAACAGTAAACTCTTCACAAAAAAGTGTGGACAATTTGAACAAAGTGTGGACAAAATTGTCCACACTTGAAGAGCATGGTAAACAGCATACGTGAACAGTACACGTCAGCAGTAACGTGAACAGTGTTCATATTGGTCTGAAAGTGTGGACAATTTTGTTAAAGTGTGGACAAAATTGTCCACACTTGAAGAGCATGGTAAACAGCATACGTGAACAGTACACGTCAGCAGTAACGTGAACAGTATTCATATTGGTCTGAAAGTGTGGACAATTTTGTTAAAGTGTGGACAAAATTGTCCACACTTGAAGAGCATGGTAAACAGCATACGTGAACAGTACACGTCAGCAGTAACGTGAACAGTATTCATATTGGTCTTCAAGTGTGGACAATTTTGTTAAAGTGTGGACAAAATTGTCCACACTTGAAGAGCATGTAAACAGTATACGTGAACAGTCTACGTGAAACAGTATTCATATTGGCCTGAAAGTGTGGACAATTTTGTGAAAGTGTGGACAATTTTGTTAAAGTGTGGACAAAATTGTCCACACTTTCTACAAACTTGGTGCATGGTACCATATTACCCAGAAACCTGCCTTTACCCAGAAACTAACCCAGAAACCTGTTTTAACTTAGCCAATTTCTGCAAACTTGGTTCAAAGTATACCACTAACATAACTTTCATAAAATTACTATATTCATGAAATTCACCATGACCTGAATACATAAAAAACTTAGAATAACCCACTAGCAATCACTCAAATACGTATGCACTTCCATTATCATTGATTGGAACGACAAAATACATTAATTATCCACTCTAGCTAAAAACAATACAATCAATGGGTGTATGTTAATGAAATGAAAGGAGCCTACACTTTCTCTTTCCTCTTGCAAAAACAACAACGCTGAGGATATACAAGATTGAGACGGATCCTTCCATGATACAAAAAAACTAACTACCAACGCATCCTTCCGTAATACAAAAAAAGGAGGATCGTTTAACAAAAAAAATATATATATATTTACATATATCTAATCAAGGAAGGTTTAAGGCTTGGTCTTCGTTTCCATGAGCTTGAGTCTGTGACATTGACTGTAAAAGAAAACATGGTACAATAAGTATGCAATAACTAGGATTTAATAACCAATTTTTCCACATTACAAATATCTTTACCTCAGACACAAAACTCTGGGAAGGCATTGGATTTGTTAAGTGTATAACTCCATCATGTGAATGTGGCATGGACACTGGATATTCCTACAATACAAAAATATATATATATATATATATATATTCAACCATAAGCCCCAAAATAACATCTTTGCTACATATGAATAATAACAGTGCAAATCACCTATACTTACCATGTTTGATGTAGAGCAATCTCCATAAGCACTACCTCCAACCTAAGGCCATCCAAACACAATTAAACCAAAATTAATAAACAATAATAGACTAGGATATTAAAAGAAGTGTGGTCTTTTAATTATGTACCCCAGTAGTTGATGTTGAATGAGCAAGATTCCTAGCAACGGCATTGTTCCTTTTCTTCTTTGGTTTTGAAACCGCTTCCTCCATTGATGACTTTAGCCGTTTCATCCTAGGTCGACCCTTACGCTTCACAACCGTAGGACTCCTTACAACTTCAGTCCTAACAACATCAGGAGCAGCTCCAACACTATTCTTTCTCTGAGACGAGGGTTGTTTACCACATGAACGAGAAAAGTTGTCCTTCAAATCAATTAACAACTTTTCTACAACATTAAAATTCTCTACAGACTCAGCCCCTATCTCAAGCACACCGACTGCTAGTCTATGTAACTTCTCGTACCTTTCCAAGACAGGGTTATGTTGTACATCATCTGTACAAGTGGAGACGTAAGTGTGTTTTCTTTTGATATTCTTTCTCCACCTGTCTAGTATATACCTGTCAGGAAGTATAGTCACACGTTGCTGGGAAAGCACAAATAAGGCATGCCTACATAATATCCCCCTAAACTCAAACATGCGACATACACAGCCAACCAAGCATTCAGAGCTATTGAATCTCACTTCAAAAAGCTTCCCTGGGCATGCTTCATCTTCAATCTTGTATTTGACTTCATCACTACCTCTAACAAGCTCATTTACTATACAACCTTGTCTCCCAGCAAATTCTAGTCGCACCCGCTTAAAAATCTCATGGGTGTAAGCTTCTTGGAACTGTTTCTCCATAGGAGATGATGATGAACACTCCAGCTTGCCTTTGAAACACTCAAAATCTGATAAAATCTCTTTTTCAACCTTATTCCGCATTGCTTTCTCGAATTGCTCCACAAATACTTTCAAAGTTGTAGAGCTATGTACATAACCATCAAAAAAGGCATTCATTGATTCCGAACGTTGGGTTGACGACATTCCCGCAAAGAAATTGGAATTGAGAAATGCGGGAACCCATCGCTCCCGTTCCTCATATAACTTGGCCAACCACTCATTCTCCTCAAGATGATGTAAAGTGATGGTATGATTCCATTTTTCTTCAAACTCTTCCACTGTCATTGAATCATGCACGGCTTTAAGCAAATAATGCTTTATATCTTGATAAGCTTCCAATCCAGCAAGCTTCACTGGCAACTTCATCGTAATATGCCAAATACACCAACGATGAACAGTTTCCGGAAAAACTATTTCAATGGCCCGCCGCATTGCTTGGCATTGGTCTGTGATAATGGCTTTTGGAGCAATGTCACACATACTTTGCAACCATTGCCTAAATACCCACACAAACGAATCCGTGTCTTCACTTGACAATAACCCACAACCAAGTATAATAGATTCACCATGATGATTAATTCCAATAAAAGGGGCGAATGGCATATCATACTTGTTTGTTAGATATGTGGTGTCGAACGTGATCACATCATTAAACGATTCGTATGCTGCCCTACTCCTCGCATCAACCCAAAATACATTTCGCACACGTAACTCATCATCCAAATCCAATGCATGGTAGAAGTTAGAATTTTTAGCTTGCATTCTAACGAAGTAATCGTGCAAGGCTTGTCCGTCACCCTCCTTACACTTTAAACGACGTTCCTTTTCAAGAAAGTTGCGAACATCTCTTTGATTATACGTCATATTTTCATAACCCCCTGCTTCAACGACGGAAGCCTTAATACTACTATTTATCCTAACACCAGCATTGTCATTAATCAAGAGTCTCCTTCTTGTATCCGTGCTTATATGCCGAAAAGCAGCAAAATGCCTAGATTTACTAGGACTCAACTCATGGTTATGATCCTCAATAAAACTCAATATCCTCCATTTTTTATCCGTAATATCCATTGAAGCTTTGATCCCAGCTTCACACGCATTTTTTATCGTCGACCTCTTCTTGGAAGGATCATCAACCGAACTACTGTATTTTCCCTCTCGGTTACACTTCAAGTTTACATAAGAAGTCTCACTAAAGCCCTTCTTTTTTCTTGAATTCCTTGTCATTGTTGCAAATCCTTTCGAATAAGCATAATGCTTATAAAATTCAATGACTTGTTGAAGTGAATCAAACTCCATTCCAACCCTTGGTTCAATCACTGAATTCCTCAGACTCTCAGGTGTATCCTCCTGCATGTTTCCCTCAACAGGCTGTGGTAAATCCTCCACAAAACTATTACTAGCACCAAAGGATCTAACACCATCCATCTCTTGTGTACTCATGACTGCAACAACCTATAAGCCAAATACCAAAGTTAATTATAACATGTAATGTAAACTCTACGAAATAATTTATCATGTACCAATAATGATATACAACCTAAACCTAAAGTATAACATTGTGACTAATATCAATAACAGAAAACATTCAAACACACCAACACACACTCACTAAAATTATCATTAAAAAATAACAAGATATCATGAAGATGCAGATACACCCTTTTAACTGTTTTCATGTTCCATGTTCTGAAATGAAGCTATTTAGGACTTTTTTGGATTCTTGTACTGTTTCTCAATTGACAAGCTATGAACTTTATATCTTTTTGTAACTATTTTTTCATAACATCCATAGAAACCAACATGTACCAACAACCTATGTAACATTCTTAACATCCATAGAAAGTGTGGACAATTATCTTTAAGTTTGGACATTATTGTCCACATTTTTTGGTAAATGGTAATAACATGCAAGTGAACCCAGAACCAACATAGCAACAATTACATTTGAAAAAACCCATTATCATTAAAAAAATAACATGAAAAAACCCATTAAACATCTATAGCCATAATACAATAATCATGAATATTTTGCTAAACCTAAAACAAGCATAATTTTTTTTTGTTTTTTTCATTTTTTATTACACAAAAAAATATGTACAGATTATCACTAAAAATAAACTTAAATAATATACACAACTAACAAAAAAGAAAAAGAGGAAAAAAAAAAAGCATACCACGTGAACAGTGCAGTCAATGCACCAGTGCAATGGACCTCCAAAACTCCAAAACTCACGTTCAATGCTGCTCCAAATCTCAAATGTTGGTCTCTGTCTCTGCTCCAAATGGTGACTTTGTTTCAAGCTCAAGCTCAAGCTCAAGCTACAATGGCAGCAACACTGTTTTACAGAAAAAAGGTTTCTATGTTTAGGATTATTGTTTCATTATTATTGGCAAGAAATAATAACTACCAAAACTTCAAAAATTCAACCTTAAAACTGTCTTGATCTTCTCGGCTAAGTGTCTTTTTTTTTTTTACTTTCTGCTTGCTGTGGCTATGGAGGACGTGTGTTTCAGACTTCCACGGAAATGCTGAAGAAGAAGACAGGCGGAGTGGAGGGAAAAAAAAAAACACCAAGTGGACCTCTCACGTGCTTTGCCATGCCCCATTTTAGCCAAATTTTTAGTGTGTTTGGCAACAAGGATAGTTGCATTCTTAATGAAAATTGCTGATTTTGCACTTATGGGACCCGCAGATGGACTTGCTGCCGTGGCCCAGTTATTGGCTGCCACATCCATGGTGTGAAAACACTGTTTCACACCATGGTGTGAACGTAGCAGCTTCCAAAAAATAATTACAGGGGTCTAAGTGAAATACCCCTAAAGTTTAGGGGAGTGTAGGTACATTTACCCTAAATTAGAGAAACACTTAGGACCATAGATGAGGTTGTGTTTGGTATAAAATGACATTTAAAAGTATGAGGTTTAATTTGTCACATAAAACTATAGGTTTTTTTGTTTTCATCTAAAATATTTTGTAAGATGTTATCATATGGCTCATGAATAATAACTAATAATTTTAGTCCAAATAAACATTGATAATTTCTCATTATTTGCCCATAATTGGAACCTCGGTAAACATTCATTGTCCATTTACTAAGAACAATAGGAGTTCATAGAACTGAAGCTGGGACCCGGGTGTCCTGTCCTTCCCACTTGGGTCCTTTCTGTAGTCCTGTACTTCTTCTATGGTAATGAGTTTTCTGACTCATTTACTCCACTTGACTGAATCCTACAGAATCATTTATGTCTTTTGTTTGAAGCTAGCAGATCCATTTATTTCTTTTACCTGCTCTGATTACTCCTCTCTGGTATTGACTTTATGGAGGATCTAGTAGCTAAAACTAAGAAGTTAGGCTAGGGAAAAGCTCTGATTCATCTAGAGGTAGAACCCCAAGCTGAAGAAAAGGCCAAGTTATTGCTTGTAGGTAAGGTTCTGGCTTTAAGGAGTTTTTCAAGGTTGGTTGTGAAGGAAATCCTTTCAAGAGCCTGGAATTCGGTTATGAAGTGGAAGTGGCATCGGTGGATAGAAATATATTTTTATTCACCTTTTAGCATGAGGTAGATGTTAAAAAAGTCTGGGACAAGCGCCCTTGGTCTTTCAAAGGGGAGCATGTCATTCTGAAGAAGGTGGATCCAGCCTGGAGCTTGAATGAGATTGATTTCTCTGAAATAGACTTCTGGGTCCAGATTCATGGATTACCTTTGAATAGACAAAATGAAAGCAACCTCAAGATGTTGAGGAGACGATTCTTTGGGGATGTCATTGAAGTTGATTTAGCTGGAAGTGGAGATGGAGCTGGCAAAAGATTTGTTAGAATCAGGGCCAGATTGTTAGTTAATCAACCTCTTCCAATAGGTTTCCCACTGGTTCGTGATTTGCTCCCACCACTGTGGATTCCTTTTAAATTTGAAAAACTTCGGTGTTTCTGTTATGGTTGTGGTCGTTTAGGCCATGACATAAAGATTGTCACGATGAGGAAGTTCAAATCATGTGGAAAGATAAGGTTATAGATGGTATCTATGGAAGCTGGTTGAGGGAAAAAAGTTCGGAATTCCAACCTGGTACTGATCTAGAGAAGCTCAAAAATTCTGATAAGGTGGAGTGTAACTCAGTTCCGAAACAAGGTTCTAGTGAAGGAGAATCATCTAGTAGAACTAAATCAAAATGGGATTCAGTTCTAGCAGTTTGGAATGAACTTATGCAGAGGGAGAATATGGATCAATCTGAAAATACTACAAATGAAGCTGAAGAAGATGAGGTGATGGAAAAGACGGTGGAGCTAGTAAGGGTCAGAAATCGAGGCACTACTAAGCCGCCTGTACATCAAATTCAGTCACTTCAGGTTAATGGGAGTCAAACAAAGGATGAGGGAGTGAGCCACTTGGAAGTTATACCTTAAGGCAATCTAGTTCAATTTCAACCAATTCTATTAGAAGAGACTAACACGGGTATGCAGATAAGCTCTTGTACTAATAGTGCTATTGGGCCTTTGGGTCTAAGTGGGCTGGACCAGCCAGGTGTGTAGGATTTATTTGGGCCTAAGGAGCAAAGTGAAGGTAAACGCAAAGCTGAAGAAGTTGATTTAGAGTAAGAAGCCCATCCCTCCAAAAAGCCAAAAGAAGCCCAGAATATTTTGAAATCTTCCCTTAAAACTCAGGCTTGGGATAAAGGCAAATCTCTCAGAAATGAAGGACGGAAGAAAATAGGTGGTAGTACAGAGAAGTCCGTGGTGGCAAAAGGTAAACTTGATCAGATTTTGGAAGCCCTTTCAATCCAAATGGCCGAGGTGGCGGGCCTTATCATGCCCCCACCTCCTCCATGAGACTTATGTCTTGGAACTGTCGGGGTATTGGGAGAGCCCCGACAGCAAGAACGCTCAAGACCCTTGTTCGTGGTGAATGTCCTGATGTTTTGTTCTTAGCAAAGACAAAAGTGAAATCTCCCAGAATAGAGAATCTCAAGGCAGGTATGGGTTTTTCTAACTGTTTTAGTGTAGATTCTATAAATAAAGCTGGTGGTTTGGCTATTTTTTGGAAGCAGGGCGTGGAAATGGAAGTGGTGTTTTCTAACCATAATGTCATTGCTGCTCTTATATCTTCTGATCCCCTTGATCATGTTTGGCTTTTGCTTGCGGTGTATGGTCCTCCTTATTATGCCAAAAAAAAAAAAATTGTTGTCTAATGGAGGATCTTATTAGTCGATTTTCGGGATCCTGGTTAATGTTGGGAGACTTGAACAGTGTTGCTAAAGACTCGGAAAAGAAGGGTGGGTCAAGTAAGGGGTCTTATTCGTCTCGTAGTTTTCAGAGGTTTGTGGTTGAAGTGGGAGCTTTGGATTTGGGTTTCTCTGGCCCAAATTATACTTTGACAAACAAAAGATCTGGTTAGGCTAATGTGCGTGAAAGATTGGACCAAGGTCTGTGCAATATCAGGTGGCAAAATTTATTTCAGAAAGCTGGAGTCCGGCATCTCATGGCCCATAATTCAGACCATAATCCTATAGCTCTTGATACCCACTTAGATTTAAGTCAGGGTTCCAAACCCTTTAGATTTGAAGCTATGTGGGTTAGGGATGACTCTAGCAAGGAAGTGGTTCGTCAAGCTTGGGATGTTCAAATCTCTGGTTCCCACCATTATCGGCTAGCAAAGAAATTCTCCAAAGTGCAAAAAGATCTGATTAGGTGGAATAAAACTTGTTTCGGACTCTCTAGAGTTAAAATCCGTGAATTGGAGGAGAAGCTCAAAGAAATCCAAGTTTTAGATTCATCCCAAGAAAATTTAGCCATTAAAGCTTCTATCTAACTGGAGCTCAATGAATGGATGGAAAGAGAGGAGATCAAATGGCGCCAGAAATCCAGAGATTTATGGCTTAAGGAGGGGGATCGAATACGAAGTTCTTCCATCTATCCATTGTGGTCTAACTGCATAAAAATCAAATCACAGAAATCAAATTGGACAACGGTAATTGGATCCATTCTCGAGCTAATATTTTTGATTATTTCAAGCAAAAATTTTCCTATGTTTATCAAACCTCTCATCCTCTAATTCCAGATGATTTGGAGGGGCTTATTGTTCCGAGTATATCTGATTCTGAAAATGCTTTGCTCTCTTGAATTCCAGATCCGGATGAAATCAAGGTTGTTGTATGGGAAATGAACTCTCATAAAGCTCCTAGCCCAGATGGTTTTCCTGGTCTTTTCTTCAAAAAATATTGGGATACAGTGGGGTCTCAGGTGATTGCTGCTGTCCAAAGCTTCTTTCGAGATGGCTGTTTATTAAAGCAATTGAACCACACCTTCATCACCTTGATTCCTAAGAGGCTAGGTGCGTGTAATTTTAACCACTTCAAACCTATTAGCCTATGTAATTTTTATTACAAAATTATATCCAAAATTCTGGTGTTGAGGTTAAGGCCAATTCTTCCTAAATTGATAGACCCTTCTCAGACAGCTTTTGTACCAAAGAGGTGGATTGCTGAGAATATGGTGCTGGCTCAGGAAGTTGTTCATTCTTTTAATCAAATGAAAAGAAAGAAAGGATATGTGGGTTTCAAGCTGAATTTTAAAAAAGCACATGACAGCTTGGAGTGGGAGTTCATTTTGTCTATGCTAAGAGCTATGGGATTTGACCAGAAGGTCATTATGCTAATTCATCAATGCATCTCTATTGTTCATTATACACACCTGTTGAATGGTACTAAGAGCTCATCCATTGAGCCATCTAGAAGGTTACGACAGGGTGATCCTCTTTCCCCGTTTCTTTTTATTATGTGTGCTGATGTGCTTGCCAGGATGATTAATAGAGAAGTTCTCAGGGGAGCTATTAAGGGTGTTAAAGTAAATCCGGGTGCTGATGCTATATCAAAATTATTCTATGCTGATGATGTTATACTATTCTATGATGCTAAAACCTCTGAAGTTGAAGCCCTTATGCAATGCATAGAGAAGTATTGTCTGTGGTCTGGCCAAACGATCAGTGTAGAAAAATCTGGCATTTTTGTTTCAAAAGGAGTTCACAGGAATTTTATTGCCCAAGTGAAGAATCAATGAGGTTTTAAAAAGCTTTCCTCAGGCTCGAAATATCTCGGTGTTCCTCTCTTTCTTACTAGGAATAAATCCAAAGACTTTGCCTTTGTTAAAGAAAAATTGGAGTCTAGAACAGCTAATTGGAAAAGCAAAGCTCTTTCTTGGATAGGTTGAGTCACTCATCAAATCTGTTGCTCAAGCCTCCCCTGTTTATGCTATGTCGTCATGCAAATTGCCTCGAAAGCTATGTTCTGAGATGGATAGTGTGGTTCGAAGATTCTGGTGGAGTCCCAAGAATACAAACTCCAAATGCCATACCCCGATAGCCTAGAAAGATCTCTGTCTCCCTCTTGATTTGGGAGGCCTAGGATTTCGTTCCTTCGAAAGCTTCAATGAAGCAATAATTGCCAAGTTGGCGTGGTAGGTGTTATCTGGTCGGGATAGCTTCTGTGTGAAGGTGCTGAAAGCTAAATATCATGTGAGCTATAATTGGTTGGATTCTTCTCTATTTGATCAAGAAACAATTTTAGCTATTCAGAATATTCCTAGGTGGAGCTCTAATCAAAGGGATAGATGGATTTGGATGAAATCTTCTTCTAGAGAGTTCTCGGTAAAATCAGCATACAAAGAAGTATGTTCAATTGATCCAGACTCTGAAGGCAGTGCTATAATGAAGAGATTATGGAAAACACAATTGCACCAAAGGCTGAAAATGCTTCAGTGGAGAATTGATGTTGGTGTTCTACCCACTCATGACTCTCTATGTAGGTTCATTCCTAACCTTGACATGTTGTTCCCTTTATGCAATGCTTGCTCTGAATTTGTTATCCATTTATTTTGGGATTGCTCTCTTGCTAGAGCTATGTGATTTGAGATAGGTGGTATTTATACTGATCATTTCCAACTAGATAGTGGAGTAGATTTAGTTGAAGCCATTGTATTCCCCTCCAATAAATTGGCAGACTCCTTTACTCTTAAAAGAGCTTTGCTTATTGACCTTTTATGGAATGCCAAAAACCATAAAGTTCATGAGGATGGTGCTGTAAAGGCTAAGTCACTCATGTTGGATTTTGACAAAAAATGGAGAGATCATAGTACTGTCTTCTTCAAGTCTGTTCCCCTTGTCAAGTCGAGCTTAGAATCTTTTAGATGGGAAAGACCAAAGGTTGTAGTTATCAAAATCAACTGTGATGCTGCAGTGGGTCGCCATTTCTCATCTATTGCTACTGTTGCCCGTGACTGGAGAGGGAATATGGTTTTTGCTTTATCTAGAAAAGTGAATACCATCATCCCTCTCCAAGCCGAAGCGGAAGCCATCCTTTGGGCTGGTCAACTTGCTGTTCTTTATGGGTTCCCTACTGTGGTTATTGAGTCTGATTGTAAAGAATGTGTTCAGACTGGGAATAGAGTTGATCTCTGCCCATGGCAAATACAGTCTTTGGTTTTAGAATTTTTGGATGCTATGGATAGTCTTCATTGCTAGAGTCTCCATTGGGTTAGGCGTGATGCCAATAGAGCTTCCCATGCTCTTGCTCAGTGGTCTCTTCACAATTCATCCTGTGGCCCTTTGAATTTTTGTAATGGCCCCCAGGCTTTTGTTTCCATATGTATTTTGGACCTTTCTGGTTCTAGTCTTTAATGAATACTTTCCTCTTACTAATAATAAATAATAAATAAAAAGGAGTTCATAGAACTGTCGCACGTCGCAGGCACAGGCAGACGGTCACCACCTATACGAGACTAGTCATTATTTTACCACAGAATACTCTCCTTGCAAGCCATGTTAGACTTGGCACTCAACCAAGTTAAAACTTGGTTAAATTTGTCAAAAACAAAGTCCAAAAAGAAGTGAACAAAGGAAAGAATGGGAAATATGAAACTCATGAAATAAACAAAAGTTTATATACATTACTTTAAAGTAAGATTACATGTCAAATAACAACAAAATCTCACCCACTTACTGGGGGTGAAGTGGAGCAACAGACATTAAAAAGACAAAATTGTTGCAGCCACTGCCAGTCCCAGATCAATTTCACATCCTCTTCCTTTGCTTTTGTCCTTGAATTACTTACAATAACAAATGAACACCGACTACCTCATTCTTGATTGACTAGCTAAGGGTTGCACCACATGGGATCATGGGCTGTAGAATCATGAACATACGGGCACACTTTCTATGGAGATCGATGTGCCAAAATTTCTGTGCTTACCATCGGCCACATTGGTTAGTTGGAACCCTTGATTAGGAAGCTGGTTGATGAGAAGAGTTTCCAGTTGGCAAGCCAGACTCTTTCCTGGGACTAAAAAATAAAGAAAAGACGCATTCTGCAGCCCTTCCTTTGAACGATGTGCACTGACTCGGCCCTCAAGATCATCAGTCTAGAGTATACAGTTTTTGGAAAAAAATAGTTTAGCATTATAGGTGAGAGTTATAATATTTTAATATGCACAGCCAAAAAAAAAAAAAAAGGTATATCAGATTAATACATTGAAATTTTTGTGAAAGAGTGAAGACAGATACATTTGCACCATATATTGAGCAAAGGTTGCTTTGGTCATCTTGCTGAAATAGCAGAACTATTAATAAAATTTTCCTTCGGGTACTTTTAAGCCAATAACCAAAACAAACCCTCAATCTCATCATGGGGGGGTGGGGGTCATGGTGTGATGTAATTAATCATCCTTGAAAAAAGTTTCAGGACAACTTTCTAAGTAAGAACTCATGATTAATGGGGGGAAAAAGAATGTCAAAAGAGAAGTACCTCTCCAACATATAATTTCTTGTCAGGTCTAAGCATTACATAGACACTTGAAGCACCTATTGTTGATGGAGGTGGCCGTTCCCTAGCACCAATCAGGACACAGTGTACCTCAGCAAGTTCTGATATGTTTTTCTTCTTGAAGAGTTCAATCAGCTTCTTCTGACATACTACCGTGACAGCACTCTCAACTTCCTTTTGTAGAACTTCTGTTTGGTTTGTTGACTGTGTTCTATTATGGGCAACTCCTCTAATTCTACTTGACTGAAGATGGGATTCATCAGAACCATTAATACTTGTATTAGAAACAAAGTCCGCTAGTTTTGTGTCATTTTTTCCTGAAAGAACTTCTTTCGCAAAAACTGAAAGATACAGGCTTTCAGCTCTTTGGATTATTGTTTCAGGAATCCCCTCCCTTTTAGCTGTTTCAAAAGCAAGGCTTTCTCTACATATCCCATGTATCAACTTCAAAGTGGGTTTTGTTTTGCCATCAACAGATACTGTTCCCATTGCTTTGTAAACAGTGTTCTTGGTATTGAGTGGCAATGTAAATATTCCATGCAAGTGAGTGGATACAACACCCAAACAACCAATTTTATCAAGAGTTTCAATAATGCTACCAGCAATACAAGTCCCTTTGGCAGTTTCTGTTCCTCGGCAAATTTCATCTATAAGCACTAGGCTTCTTTTAGTGGTTCCAGCAATAATGGACCGAATTTCTGACATTTCTACCTGACATATTAAAAGCAAGGTAAATAAATTGAGGGATGCTTACACTATTATCACTGAAAAATGACAGAAGGCTTAAAAATTAGAATTGAGGTTGATACTTTATGTAACATGAAACTCTTTAAAAGAATTTTACAGCATGATATTATCAAACCACAAGTTTTTTCTAATAATCTTCCAATGGACTGTTAACTTTCTGCAGTGACATGCACTAGTGACTCACACTAGAGCTCATGGCCATTCTAATGTAGCCTGGTTGGGTATCCAATAGCCGCAAGTATTAGATAAATATTTAAAAAATAAAAAATAAAAAATAAGAATTATGAACCCCGAGAGCACATTCGGCTGGGGATCACGCCTCATGAAGCACATCACTACTTTGGATCTCCCATTCCCCACTCTCCTTGGAGCCAAAATTATCAAAAAATTAAGAATTTATGGATGTTTTTTATTGATAAATCCAAAAGATGAAAATCAAAGCCAAGAACTTGCACGAATGATTTTTTAGACCACAAATTTCTGTTAACCAGTAAATGAGCTAGAAAGACAACATGAGGTAGGAGGGCCAAAGATTTAAGTTCTAGTCATCAAAGTGAAAAGTAATAGAAGAAAGAAGAAAATTTGAACTTAAACAAGGCTAACCTCTTAATTTTAGGTATTGTAGAGACGTCAATTGCTTGGAGCAAAATTTTAATAGTAGATAATCTTAATCTTTTCAAGTGTAGAGTATGTGTAAGAATAATGAGGAAACAGTTAGTTATTTACTTTTGCCTTGTCCAATGGATGGAGAGTTGTTTTAATGATTCAAGGAAGCACTAGTCACATCTGCGCTATACCCCCAAAAGTACTAGTCAAGTTACAATCAGAACTCCTCGTAATTACTTATAGCCTAGTTCGACCTAGTAAACACTCGATGTGAGATTTAGCACACGCATGCACAACACACACTTATCCAATCCAATCCACATAATCCAAGGTATCACAAACTCCCCCACTTAAATTCCTAACGTCCTCGTTAGGTCCTACGTTGTGCTTTAGTGCCTCTTGAGCCACATGGCGTTACCAAATTGACTTTGATACCATTTGTAACGACCCAAAGAAGCGCTAGCCACATTTGCACTATACCCCAAAAGGACTAATCAAGTTTCAATTGGAACTCCTCATTTATATAGCCCAATTCGACCTAGTAACACTCTATGTGGGGCTCAATACACAAACACACAACACACACTTATCTAATCCATATAATTTGGGGTAATCATAGTAGTGATCCCTAGTGTTCTCTTTATTCGAAGTACGCATGTGATGCCTAAGTGCATGAGCTGTTTGAGAAGTTTAGTTATGATAATTGTGTTAATATTTGGATGGCATTTCCATCTTGCCTTATGTGGACAATTTGGAAGGAATGCAATAGTTAGACTTTTGGGCAGTGGAGCATACAGTTTTGTCAAATTAAATATTCCATTTTTTGAGAGGGCTATATGATTGTATGTATGCTTTTCATAGTGCTTTCTCTTCTAATTCTTTCTTCTTTTTTCCCTTTTTTAATTTCATCGATCTTATGAACTTTAGATTGTAGTTCTATAGGACTTTCTAGAACACTCCCTGTGTACTAGATTGTCTCATTTTGGTAATAAAACTATAAGTAATTATGAATAAAAAAATAAAAATAAAAATAAAAGATATTGCAAACAAAGCGCATCTCTATCATAGAACTCCACAAAATATAGGTATTGACTTTCAAATTCATGACCAAACGTTTCCCAATAACTAAATAAATAGCATATGATTCCAAACATGAATAAATTGGTAAATCCCATAATCAAGGACCTATTGAGCCAAAACCTGAACAACATAAATCTGTAAGTTAACCAAGTACTGTTTAATGGAAGTTCTGATATCTCCCTCTTCAAGGAGGATAAAAACTAATAAGTTCAACCACAACCAAACAGTAGCTTATAAACACTTAGCAACCATGGTCGGACATATTGGTGGTTCCCATATTATTTTCAAACATTTCATAACACCATTTCATCAGTATTATTTCTTTCTTTTTCTTTTTTTGATTGGTAAGCTGCACACACACATCCGGTGGGTCTTGAATCCACAACCTCACCCTCCATCATATTATTACGGGAGAAAGAAGTGCCAGTTGAGCAACCTCATTGGGATTCCATCGATATTATTTCATTCTTAACAAACAGTATGTGGACATCTTAGTGATTTTGTTTGATGCTTAAACTGAATACATCATGATTCATGAAGCTCTTCAATGTTGGGTTTAGGGGCAAGTATAGAACCTTTTGGTTTTTGAGACATCACTAACATTTTCTAAAGTTTTGATATTGTATCTTGCACCTCCTTCCATAAAAAGTTTGCAATCTGATTCTTCAGCAGATATAAGATGATTCTAAATTTAGAGTCTTTCCTGCTTGAAATGGGAAAGCTTTTATGGATGAGAGGTAGGCATAAGACTATAATATCTAAGGGGACAATAGTGACATAATTTGGTGATATTTCAGAAGCGCAAAAGGAGGGGCTAGTGATGTGTTCAAATACCTGAAAGAAGTTCACAAATTATAATGCAACTTAATTTTGGTGGTATACCATTACACTATTTATGGCCAAAGAATGACTAAGGTGATTAATTAACTCATCAAGGTGTTTGTCCAAATTACATGGGGTAGGCACAAGAATTATGGTTCACCATGATGCTCTGCATTCATTGCAGAGCAAGACGAGTGTAGATTTTCTCTGTAACCAATATGAAATACGATGCGGCAAAACGGCATGCTATCCAACTGACAAAATAATGAGCACAGAGAGGTAGATCTGACAAGAAATCCAGAAGTAGCAAGACTAGCAAGGAGATTGATGTCGAAACTTAAAAGTATATTTTTTCTAGGGTTCAAGAGACCAAAGAAAGACTCCTTTGCTAACATGCCATATATCTGATGACTAAAAAGTGTGAATACATAAAATGTAATTAAATTAATGCCATACCTGAAATGAACTTTTTCCATCGGCAGGACTATCATAAGATTTCATGTGAAGCATGATTGAATCAAATTGAGGAATCAAGGCAGACTCTGCAGGCACCATAAACCCACATATTCCAAGTAATGCAGCAGCGCAAATTGATCGAAGCAAACTTGATTTACCACCCCCATTTGGTCCAGTCAAAAGAAACAATGATTGCATATCAACTGTATTATGTACAGCACTGCCTTCTGCTACATCAAACCAATATGGTGATAGACCAATCATCTTCATTCCATATTCTTCATCTAATGGCTTCACATCCTGAAATCAATACATCAAATATGTCAGACCACTATGTAAAAATATGATGATGATGGTTTCTATGTCATTAAATGACTAGCACTTCTAGTACAAGAGAGTCAGCAGTACCCAGACAATTAAACCTCATGTCAAAACATGTAAACCAATGAAGCACAGACAATTAAATATGCAGCATATTTTATTTACGTGATGGTTTTTTTCTTTTTTGATAAGTAAAAAACAAACTTTACTAGATTGAAGGAAAACCTTAAGTATACCATATTTATATGCAAAAGGTTCCTAAAAAGTAAAAATACAAGCAAAATTTAACTGATCTATGAAATCTGAAAGAGAAGAAAACTGGATGCAGCCAAAAGCAAGCATCAACTTATACAATGGTCTAAAAAACAAAGACTTAAGCTGCATCATGGAAAATTCAACACCATTACACATTCTATTATTCCCCTCCCTTCATAGAGGAGCATTCCAAACTAATCTTCTGTTATGTCTTTGAAACAAACCTTTCCAACAAAATAAGACATCAATAACCTTCGAAGGCATCACCACTGAACTCCAATAACCTTCAATAACCTTTCCAACAAACCTTTCCCATCCTACCCTTATACTTTCAAAAGGATACAACGATAACATCTCCTAACAAAATTTATCATCCACTAACCCCAAGACTCCCCATATTGTATTACAATTACTCGCTCCCATAGATGATCCTTTTTCCATACAAAAGGCCATAACCCATTACCCAGTAGAGCACGGTTAAAATTACTCAACTTCCAAATTCCCAATCCTCCAAAATTGAGAGGAGAGCAAACCACATTCTCATCCACTGAATGAAATTTAAACTCCTCACCCGAACCTCCCCATGAAAAATCCAACTGTATTTTTTCCAACTTGTTAGCCACATGACAAGGAACGGTGAAAAGGATAGGAAATACGTAGGTAAACTAGATAAAGTTCTAAGTACAAAAATAAGAAAGAATAAAAGATCTCTTAATCCCTCCTCTTGGTCACACATCTTCTCAACCTTAAACAACTCATGAACTATCCCGAGATATAGTGCCAATATGGTGTTTGGAGACGGTGATAATCTCTCCTCCAGTTCTATCGACTGCCCTATCTCTGTTAATAAATATTAAATGCACTACATGTAAAAAATGTAAAGTATCAGAAAACAGTAAGATATCATCCAGTGCAACATATACACAGTTGCTATACTAGAGTTCTGCCAACAACTTATCGTATCTATCAAAATCCTAAATTATGACGCGTCTATATCAGTTAATAGGACAAGGCACCATCTCCTTTAACACCACAAACACATGGCATCTATAATTCACACCTACAATATCAGCATGGACAAGTGAACAAGACACCAGTTTCACAACTCTAGCATGCATTTATTACAGTTACAAGATAAAAATAGAAAGAAATTAAATAAAGAATTCGCATCCTGTTCAAGAACATCTTCACTGGGATAAACAAGAACATAACTAATAATCATTCCTATAAAGGTGAAAGTACATATTGTAAATTAGCATATAAAATATGGCAAATATGATTACTATCACTAGATGGGATGATATAATATTTACTCAACCATATATTGATTTGCTGAATACAACCTTGGACCTATGGGACTTGGCAAGAGTGGGAAAAACCCATTTCCTTCTTCTCCCTTCACTGCAAAATATCAATAAACCAAAATTTAAATACAGCCAGCCAGATTAGTAAGAGACTAGTGGTGATGAAACAACATAGTATATCAATAGCTAAAATTTCACAACACTAACACATCAAGACACAACACCTAAAAGTTAACAAAAAACAGCATGATGAAATGGACCAAAGGTCAAGTTGGAGCTCAGATGAAGCTTTGGATAAGCCAACCAACTCCACAGAACCTTAAGTTAAGGTGTAAACTGTAAACTTTATGCAAAATATATATATATATATGTTTTTGTTTAGTGGAATCATTTCCATGAAAGAATTGATAATTTATACAACCAATTAAAACCTAAGAATATAAATATGAACTGATACACATTAATTTTTATTGTTTCTTAATGTCCGCAGTGCACACGCTGAGTACCGATCCAGTTCAGATGGTTCTCAATGTCTCATATTGATACACATCAGCTAAATTGATTTCAATCTGACTCTGTCCTAACCAAGTTTTGCACCAAGGTATTAGGCAAAAGATATATGTCAGCACCCTAATTCTTCTAACTTATCTTCTTCTTTTTGGGGAGATAATTCTTCTAACTTATCAGATAACATAAAGTCTACAGTTAAAGAAAGCAGAAGCTTTCTTGTTACAGATATGAAAGTAATGGGCCACAGATGATCTATTGTTATACATATGTAAGTAATGTTGCAAAAGCTTATAAAGATATGTGAACCCAACCTCACGTGAGCAAATAATGCCTTCGCAATAACAAGCAACATGGAAGCAAAGACAAGGACATTAATTTTAGACTGCAATTCAAAGGAAAGTCCCCTCAATAATTCCAAGACCTTTAGTTTTGCCTTAGCACCAGCCTCATGATACCTGAAACAAGAAAGGGAAGAAAAAAAATTATAATTATCAAAATATAATTATCAAGAGGCATGTATTTTAATGAGAAGAATCATTATACTAATTTCCATGGCTTTATTTGGAGACCTCATTAAAGCATCCTCCACCTTCATTGTGGTAAACCATTCCTCTCCAACCTTTCTACCTCTTGAATCAGCTGCAGGCTTAAGCTGTTTAATTTGTTCTTCCCCAGGAGTCTGAGCCCATACAGATGGTGCAAACCGTTTGCCCTTGAACCAAACAGCTTCATGCTCTCGGGCATATAAAATTTCTCCCTTTGGACCTCCAAATGGAGCTGTGGTAGCCTTTATTCTAGAAATTATAGGGAGGAAATCTTCAGTAACCTGCAAGTAGTTGCCATAAATAAAACCATAAGCATATAAAACATATGCAATTAAAAATGTATAACTGTCACTAATTAAAACATTTGAACAAAAGGACTCACAAGAATATAATAATGCAACTTGCACATTTGCTAACGTAGTGACTATGATGGGAAGATAATACTGTCATTTCATTTCAAATACATGGGTGGTACATGCAACGACATGCATAGCATAGCAAATTGTGGAATTTGGATAAGGAGTAGCTATGCAGATAACCATACTTGTCATAGCTTTGTAAGTAGATGTGGAATCTGGATGACAAGATCTACAAACATGGCAAGGATTTGTAAGTAGATGTGAAATTTACATAGCAGTTGTACAATTTATGAGGATCTAATCAGAATGGAGAGCCATGTGAGGAAGCTGTATCCATACTTGCAATAAGTCAGATACTGATTCTTCTTCCATACTCCTCAATATGCATATAAACTTTACCTTTTCTTGAAACTTTTTATGAGGATCTTATCAGAATGGAGAGCCATATGTGAAAGCTGTATCAATACTTGCGATAAGTCAATATGTATGACATTTCCTAAACCTTAATTGAAATTTTTTCCCCTTTTATTTAAAAATTTGAATACACATTGGATGAGGAATATTTAACAAACTTCTTTCCAAAGGTATAAAATCATATTATAGACTTAAAGATAAATGTCTGAAGGGTTTATGACATGGATTTGACCCTTTGTTGTTATCTCATTGCTGGATGTACAGATTTAAAATGCATGCAAATTACTTTACAATAGCTTACAACTACAATTCTTATAAAACATACAAGCACACAGAAAGTTCATCATATTGCTGTATCCATATGATATGGTACTTATAACTGTATCAATATCCATGCTTAACAAATAAGGATAGATTGACAAAAATTGAAGGCAAATGTTTGGCAAATGAGAAATATCAAAGAGGAAAAATTTTGTAATATATTTAGGAAAGGAAAAGACTACACCCTGCAAAAGAACTGAACAAAAGTATACATGTCTCATATGATCTGCTTGGAATCACTGAATTTCACAGTAAAGCATAAAGGTATCCAATCATGGCAAGCAAGTTTGAGCTCTCGAAACCTACTGCTAAAGATAAGGCTTCAGCTGCCCTTTGCACTTGTGCAAATTCTTCTTCTATATGGATCCTCTTCACGCGACCTTTCCAAGAAGACTCCATATCCTCAAAAAAGTCACTTGGAATGACAGAAGAGGAACTAATTTTTTGATGACTTTCACCACCTAGAGAGATCATTTCACCAATTCTACCTGAAGCCAATTCACATTCAGTAACCTGGAAGATAACAAAGCCAATAAAAATTATACACTATAAAGATTGAGCTAGGCCGAAGAATAAGAAATTACATATTGATAGCATCAACTTTGAATTTGCGTAATTCAAACCCCCACAAACCAGAGTCTAACAATCCAACATTGCATCGAATAAAAGTTTGACTGTTTATGAAACTAGCACAAGTAAATTGGATCTAAAACAATATAACACTTCAAAATTGGCGTGTTTTATGACCAACCAGATCAATGATAATGATTAATAATCAACAAAACATTTGAGTTCTTTAAAAAACATTATGTACGATAAAATAAAAATGATGGTGGATACAGGGAGGATTGATATTTGTGAAGTGGGCATGCCAATTAGGATGAGCTGAGTCTTGCATAAGCTCAGCCCAAAACAAAAAATTTATTGTCCAAGCTCAACAAGGCCTGACGTGAGTTATTATACAGCCTGATTTAAGCCCATAACTCAGGCCCAATTTGGGTTGAGTCATGGCTGACCCGCGATTGTCATTAGTAAAAGAATCAATCATTAATAATGCACAAAACACCCTGACCATGACTCAAACTAACTGTAATAGTTTGACGCCTTCAATTATATGCTCAGCCACTTGCAGCCACTTGCAAGAAGAATAACAATAATCCTAAACAAAAAACACAAGTTGGGTCTTCTTTTTTTATAAGTAATAATGCAATTTATTGATGAAAATACCACTTCGTGTGCAGAAAGTATGAATACAAAAGCGGTGAGTAATTACAATGAAGTTCTGTATGAAGAGGTGTGTAAAGAATCTAAGAAAGAAATGACAGAAGTGGAGCTAGAATAACCCGACTGTGAAACCATGCGCTCCACATTCTCAAAAATAGGACTATTCCGTTCCCACCATAAAGTCTAAATAAGGCAAGGAGGAGCCATATTCCAGATCTTAGAATGATTCTTCCCCAACCAGTTGCGCCATCCAAAAAATAAATCTGGAACACACCCTGGCAGCACCCATAAAATACCAAAACTCCGAAAAACAAAACTCCACAATCCATATGCTGCCGGACAATGTAACAGCAGATGACTTATCATTTCCCCAAAGTGAAATTTGAATAATGGAGTCTACACTCATGGCAGTACTAAGTGCTCTGGCAGCACCCATAAAATACCAAAACTCCGAAAAACAAAACTCCACAATCCATATGCTGCCGGACAATGTAACAGCAGATGACTTATCGTTTCCCCAAAGTGAAATTTGAATAATGGAGTCTACACTCATGGCAGTACTAAGTGCTCACTCTCTCTCTCTCTCTTTCTCTCTCTGTACAGGGTTCTTGCAACATTGCAATGGTTCATTCGTTAAAAGTGATCAGTGCAACTTGTCAATTTTAGATGTACCTTGTTCATTTATGAATTCATCCCTTTCATACTACATGAATTACTACTTTCACTTTTTCCCTAATAAAATAAATTTGGGACAGAGGCGGAGTGCAAAAACAATCTACAAGGCCAACTGTTACTACTTACCAACGTCTCAAAGTCGATTTTTAATCCAGTTGCCACCCATGTTGGATCCATCAACAATTTCAGGATTTCACTGAGCTCAGAATTTTTATACATGTGCAATATGTCATCCAGTAAATTTTTTATTCTACAAAACTCAATATGATTGGCCTCCCTCTGTTCAAGTAGCTTCACAAGCTGCACAAAATACAGAATGACACAAACAAACCAAAAATCAGACATAGAAGTACTCAATATATTCACATATAGACATGCATATACACATCGTCAATTAAAAGAGAGAGATCATAATTATTACATTCCAAAGAAAAATGTTCGAGGATATTTGGTTTCTTGTGTCTACGTTATTTGGAGTATCCTGGGTTATGCCAAAAATGGTGATACAGATGTTCGACATTTGGCATGGAAGATTTCATCATCACAGAAATTCTAAGATTTGGAAGGCCGTTCCCCTATGTGTAATGTGGACAATTTGAAGGAAGCGTAATGGTAGAACTTTTGATGGTAATGAACACCCTAATCATGTTATCAAACAGTCAATGTTGATACTTCTGTATAATTGGTTGACTGCCTTGGGTAGCATCCATCGTCTTCTTTTTTAGAATTTTTAGATGACGCAAGACAAACCAAGACAATTCATAAAGAACTGGAAAATAAAGGGATATGACCTAGGAGTCGGCACCATGCTAAAGAAAACCAGTAGGAGTAGCACCTAGGGTTGGGCTAAAGTCGGCACCAAAATATTGGGAAAATTTCAAAATAATTTATATTCATCAAAATAATCCCCTTTTCAAGGAGTACAATAACTTGCTTATACAGTAGTACTTAAAACGTAATTCTAACTGAAATAGGAAAACCCTAATTCTAATTGAATTGCGAAAATAACCTTGACTCTAATAAAATAAAAAACCTAATCAAATAAAATACTAAAAACCTAACTAAATACTAGGACCTAAAATAAAAATTATAATCGATTCCAAAATTAAATAATAATATATTTTAGCCTCCCGCATAATAATATTTTTTAGCCTTCCTTTTGAACTATCTCCTCTTTTGAAATAAAATTATAATTACTTAGTAAAAAGAAAAATGTTAAGAGCATAAGAGAGAAAATAGCCACAGATAGAAAATAGATAAATAATTTTTCAACGTAGATCCACAGAAAGTAAAATAGATTTCCTTCAAAACTATTGGTTTACAATTACATAAAACCAGATTGCAGTTCATGTCAAACCAGAGAACAAACATTTCAATATCATATTGCCTATCCAAATTTTTTTTTTCTTTCTCATAAGTATATTGCCTATCCAAATATATAGAAGTTACTGGCAGCGACAGTACCTAAAGCTAGCATTTTATTCTCATACAACTTCGTACTCAAACAGTCAATAGAATGGTTAATGTCACCAAGGAATTACATACTGTCGGGGCTTGGAATGACTAATAAAATAGGAATTATCACTTCTATGCTGATGGAGTAGAATTTTACATAATCAAAAGATCCACCTTACTAATGATAAAAGCATTAATGAATTGATCAAGAGACTTTTAGACTAACCCATTACCTATATTCTCAAACTCAAAGAAAATTATTATAGATCAAGTGCATACAACTTGAAAATTTGGACATGAAAGCTATAGTCTTTCAAATCGTAAGTCCTCAAAGTTTCCTTTGAGTTATTGCCATAATCAAAATCAGTAAAATGCAAGTGTACGTTATAAGAACTTAACCATTTTCAATTGGATTACAAAACATACTGGTTCCGCTTTCTTATTAATATCACCAAGTGCGACAAGGAAACAGATTAAGTTGGAACACTATTTCATGGAAGCTTTCAAAAGGGAGCACAACATATAGCACATGTACGTATTTTTGTATGAAAGACATTAATAAAGCAATTGGAATACAACCTTTGCAGATGAAACACAAGTAAACTCGGGAATCGAGCATGTCACTTTGCTCATATGCTTGCAAGTTGCTGCCCAAACAGATACAACTTAGAGAATATTCACAACATATTCAATTATGAAATAAAATAACAGAGCAGTACCACATAGAAAAAAGAAAAGGAATTTTGAGTGATATCACATGTTAAATTTCCATGAGAACTGATTCATGTTTAAGTACAAAAATAGCAGGAAACATTCAGGTTGATATTTTAAAAAATAAAAATAAAAAATCAATATTTGTGTTCACAACCTTACATGAAGTTTATCCTAGGCTAGTTGTTTCTCTTTCTGTCATGCTTTTCGTTTGAAAGAATTTCTGGTACTTGCCACTATAATCTGTTATGGGTATAAAGTCATAGCAAATCAGACCAATAGCATACTAGATTGTGGAAAAATGCCAACCAAAGCATGCCAGCGAAAGAAGTAAGTCACGCCAATTATTATTTGACTTGCTGTTAATAATCCATTACACATTTTGTGCTAGCAATCAGTTAGATTTTCTAGAAGCCCCAAAATAACAATTATTACCCAAAGTTATGCATTATAAGAACTTAACAGAATGTGGTTGGGCCAGTTAAACCGTTCAGAAATTGAATGCCCAAGTAAAAGTAGATTTTAACAGAAGCTTTTTACATATTTTGTTTTACCTTATCATCACCTACTGTTTTACACAGAATAAAAATGACCCTAAAGTAAATGTTTTTTTTTTTTTTATTATTATTGGTAAGTTACACACCAAGTGGGTATTGACCCCACAACCTCACCCTAAAGTAACTATGTATTAAAATGAAATTAAAGGAACTTACATGGTTACCCTTATAGGTTTAAAATGTCAATATGTAGTTTCATGTCTTGCACAATTGTGTGTTGTTCTGTAATGTTTTTAATTGAAACTTGAAATTAGACCAACCAATCTCTCTCTCTCTCTCTCTCTCTCCTCCGCCAACACCAAAAAAAAATAATTCTTAACTCCTGTTATCTAAAAATAAAACGTTTTTTGGCATGAGAAGCATGAATTACCCTACAGAAATTTTTAGACTCAATTCTTGGTAGTTAATAATTTAATCACAATCCCTTTGCCATTTGGATTTGGTTCAAGAGTAAAAGGGTTAGAGTGGGGGTTGGATGGGTTCTAGGTTCAGAACTTTATATCTCACCAAACATTAGGAAGATCCTGTTATCATTGACCAGTAGCAAAAGTTTATCTAATATTTCCAATTGCAACCTTCGAACAAATTAAAAAATGCTCAAGTTGGGTTCTTAGCTTGTAATTCTAAACATTCTTGTAACTAAAAAAAAAAAAAATTGATCATATTATCACAATGTAATTTTCCTCAATTCATGGAGAAAATAATAAAGAATAAGAGGCTATTTTAGCTCATATCCAACTACAGATTCACATCTATAAAATGTACATCACAACTCACCTTGAATTTTGGATGCAATCTCATAGGCAGGAGGGTTAAGAAGAAGATCTCTAATATACCTGCAAATGGTGCAGAATTCAGAAAACATAGTTACAGAGTAAATTATTTTCATATGAGCATGTGTGCAAGGTTTAATGAGAGAATTGTTACCGAAAAAAAAATTTAAAACCTAAAATACAAAAAAAATAAAAATCAGGACTTCATGGGCTCCAATTCCAAAATAAACATATAGATGTTAGCAATTTAAACACAAAAGGGAAAATCTTTTAGAATGCCTTTTTTTTTCCCTCTTTGATAAGTGTATTATACCAGAACACAACTCTAAACTACTCCAACAAAATTGGCCAGAAGAACTATACAAAAGAAACTGGGTTCAGAAGCATTTTTTTGGATGCAAGATTCAGATCCAAATTATATAAATTTATACAGTTGACAAAATGAACTGTAGAGTTCAATAATGTAAAATGAGAACTTTTTACAACTCAGACTTATAATTACTAAATCTTTTTAATGAGATCACAGTCAAATTTATATCTAACATCAAATCAAAGATAAATATCAGGATCCCAAGAAGTTCAACTTGATCATCTCCAAACCCATTCCATTTCATGCCCAAAGTGGTATATCAAAAAATAAAATCTACAAGATTCTGCCTAATGTTACCTCATCTCTCATTTTTACTTAAAGTAGCTTTGAAGGAAAGATGTCTACAACCATACTATAATACTAAGGGCACGTTTGGTACGCTGTAATGGTTATTACATTGTAATAGGAATTAGTATTACAAGAAATAAAAGAAGCTATAATGTAATAGCTATTACAATTCATCTGTTTAGTGACAACATGAATAGAACTCTAAATCTGTATTCTATATTTTACTACAACATAATTAATATACGAGTATTGCTTATTATACGAGTATTAATAATTTTAAAACATTTTGGAGACTTAGATTTTAAATGTTATATAAAATATATATATATATATATGTATGTGTGTGTGTGCGCGCGTGTGTGTAGAGAGAGAGAGAGAGATTTTAAAAAAAGTTGTAGTCAACTATGGTTTTTGGAATTTTTTAAAAAAATTTAAGCTATTACGTAATCTAAAGAATAACTATTACGACCATTTTGATAAGAAATGACTATTCCTCATTTTAAAGAATACTCATTCCGAAGGAATAGCTATTCCCTGTAATAAGCGTAATCAAATAACCGAATAGTTATTCCTTAAGAATAGCTATTACATTATAGGACCTATTACAGTGTACCAAACATGCCCTAATTGCACAAATAATTCAACTATAATCATTAAAAACCAAAGTTCAAAAATAAAAAAGAATCAAAAACTGAATTAATATACCAAAATAAGTAGATGACATGACCATATAATCTAAAAATATAACTCATGCAAAGCAATTATTGACTCACAATACAGGTAGACCAGCGCAATTAGATGGAAGCAACACCTTCAACAAACAAGGTATTCCCTCTGTTGGTATGGCCCCTGGAAGATGCAACACAAGGACAAATATTTCTTAATACAACGTTAATTTGGATTTTAAAAAATTAAAATGAACGATGTCTAAAAGTAAACTAACCAATTTGCGTTGCTGTTCCTAGGGTTAAAGGCCGGGGCCTATTTTCTGAAGACACAGTGACATTCCTAAATGCAACTTTATCATCAATACCATAGAGCTCCTTTACCTATAAATGTCCAATAAATAATTACATGTGTTATTTTCAAACAATATAATAGTAAACAAAAAGACCGGCTCATAATTGAGTAGCAATAAAACCAATCACATACAAACCTTAAGCAAAAGCTCATCCACAGGATTTCCTTCAAACCATTCAAATTGTCTGGCACTACATTCTCCCCACAATAGGCCACCCTCACCAAATTCTCCCCAGCGACAAGTGCCTGTCATTAACAGTAGGCAGAAAAGATAAATGTACCATGTGTATTTTTTCTCTACTAGAAATGATATATTTTTAGTAAAACCGCTTAGAAAACAAGTAACATAAGAAAATTATTGTTTGTGACTGGCATCTAGACCTGTCACCAAAAATAGGAACTAAAGTTCTATTTTGTCAAAAAATAAGTAATTATATTCCAAACTAGTCTGGGGCCTCTTACCACCTCATATAAAGCATATTTGCAAATTCCTCCATGCACCACTTACCAAATATCATAAGTTCTAAACTAATAAACATGACACTTAAGCCACAAACTCATGGATTTGCATGACAAATAACTTAACATAGTTCGCTGAATAGGTACCTTGCAAACCAAGACTTACTACTCTCAATGCTTCTAATATATGCCTTGGGTTCAAGGAAAAGTAAATTATTTCTGGGAGTTTTATATTTCCCACCTAATTTGTTTTACAGGAACATTCCAAAGTCTTGGAAAATAAAGGAAAACGTTTTCCGAGATTTATTTTGGAAATCATTTTCCTAAAGCACTAATGGAAACATAGAAGCAAATTAATACGCCTTGAAATATTTTAGGAAGTAAACTTTCTTAGAAATGGTGAGCACTAATGCTTTTATTATTTAGAATTCTTTCCTTTAATTTACTATTTGAAAAATCCATGCCAAAGCAACCAAATTGGAAAAAAGATATTTCATATATGAACTTAGAAAATGTTTTTTAGGATAACATTTTTCATTATGAAAATATTTCTGGTGAAACAAACAGAGCCTAAGCCTGCACATCGTAGGCATATTTTTTGTTTTTGTTTCTATCTTCATTTAACAAATCATTAACATAGTTAATGGGAAGCACCCATATTTAAGTTTGGAAGTGATCATAGAGAATGTTTTTTTTGTTATTCTTGATTATTTCTTAAAAGATTACGCCTCTTAAGAAAACCCCCCTGACTGGTACTTCAGTAACCCACTTACCCAAAAATGAATAAATAAATTAAAATTAAAATTAAAAAACTTTTGTAAACGAATTATGGCTCCAGGACGAGAGAGAGAGAGAGACATTAATAAGATATAACAACATCCATGTGGCCATATTGTGGAAGTTAACATTTACCTGAAGAATTGTTTCTCAATGACGTATGCAGAAATAAATGATGGTACCGACAAGTACGAAGCTTGGTGACTAAAGCCTCTTCAGTCAAACCATCCTCAGAAGAATAAGACTTCATAGTCTCTAGGACTAAATTTATGCAATACCCCCTGGCAGACCGAGATATTCCTACAAGTACCATATGTACTACATTAGTAGAAACTATGAGTCTATCGAAATATACAAATTGTAATAGTATTATGAAGAGTAAAGTTATTAGAGTGCAGCAATTAAATACAAATCTCAATAAACTGATAATCAAATAAAATACCCTGCATGTTGCTGTATATGGACATCAGATAATTCTTTTCAAATGAATAGCCAACTCCAAGATCCAAAAAAAGAGAAATTACACCCATTTACGGTGGGAAACTAAGACTACAAAGGTCCAAAAGAAAAAGAAAAAGAAGAAAAACAAAGACAAGATCCAACAGTAACAAACCAGTTTATGATTTTATGGTAATTTGAGATTGTTATTGCAATATACCAGTACATATTTTCCTAAATGTGACTTCAAACTACCACTAAGAAGTTGTAAAGATTAGCATATATGGTAAAATTTGAGTATGTAGTCCAGGCCTCAAGTGCAGTAAGTTGGAGAATCACGTGATCAAAAGAATAAAACAATAGCCAGAGAACTTGTGAGAAAATAAGCTAAAATAGTTCACTGCTATTATTTCAAGGTTAAACTCTCCCCTCTATTAGACTAAGGACAAAAAGCTTTCCCTTCTAGGGAAACACCAGCACCTCCACCGGACCTCCCCCCATCATTCTGTTGAAGGCAAAACTAGGAGAGCCCAGTAGTGGAGAGGCAGTAGCCCTTAGGATTCTAAGATGGGTGGAACAAGACATTTCAAGGTTGAACTCAAGCACTTCGAAATCATGGTAGAGGAAGGGGGCCAGGTTTTTTTTTATATAAGTAAAAGGTATTTTATTGAGAAAGGACTTCTCCGTGTGAATAAAGCATGAACACAAGATAGTCAAATAGTTGCAAAGAATGAGCAATATGTATTGAACTTAAAAATTCTACAAAAGCTACAATGGAAGGGAGCCATGTTTTAAATTTGAGATTATTCAAAAGAGGAAGGTTCCTCGAAATTTGTGAGAAAGGAAGGTTCAACTAGTGAGAAAATGGGGGCCATTCCGAAATTTTCAAATCGGTAATAGATTTGTGAGAATATAAGCTAAAATAGTTCAACTAGTTGGGAGCAAGCTCCCATAAATAATGTATGCCCCCATCAGTCACTAAGAATAAATTCAGTAGCTGTTGAAATTATAAAAGGCACAAATAATATTTTAAACTCTTTGACCAATTTCTAATTAATACTTTATTAGTACATTTAATGAGTGTTAGTGCCTTAATGTTGATCAGTATATTATTTAAAATAAAAAAATAAGGAAGGGGTAGTATCTAATTCAAAATTAAAGGGAAACAGGTGTAATCTTGCAAAACCTTAAGAAAAGTCAATGTAATTATCTTAAAAGTTTAACTTTTTTATGTAGAAAAAAAATCCAATGAAACAAATTGAATCTGAGAGAAATATGTCTCAGCCAGGTGCTTCTCTTAGAGGATATGGGAGAACTTTTCGAAAATCCACTTTTTCCCTATTGCCCTTGAGAGACATGATCCAGAAACACTTGAAGACAGCAGGTAGTGAGTAAACGGGATCAAAGCTTCATAGAGACACACGGCCCACACCAGCTCAAGTCATGAAAGTGTTGATGCAAGATGAGCATCGCTTGACTCTCATACTCAGTCATTAATTTGTATCCTTTTTATTTTCTATTTTTAAATGCTCTCTGGTGACAAGAACATATATTCATCATTGATGATCTATGCAGCTTTGACTATGACTTATGGTAGTATCGAGAATATATTCATCATTGATGATCTATGCAGCTTTGACTGTGACTTATGGTAGTATCGAGAATATAATGTCTGGTTTTAAGAGCATATGCCCTAGACTGCACCTAATGAAGATGGTTTATATACTTCTCTTATCATCTTAAGCCAAAACATTTTAACCATATTACTTTTATACTTCTACCAAAGCCGTAATCCCAGCCATTTCGGTTGCGCACACTCGACACTACTGCTTGATAATAACATAAAATAGCTTCCCTTACAAGGAAAAAAAACAAACAAACAATGGGCTGCAAGACATGGCCGCATATGGCATCAAATAAGTAACGACAATAAAAACATACTTTATCAATAAGCAAAGAAACAGATTGGATAAGCATAATGTCTACTGAAACAATCACTAGATATAAAGAGACAATTTGTTCATACCAACTACAGGCATTGGTTCTGGAAAGTCTAGATCATGATCGACCCCTACAAGTCCAAATACATATGGACTACCTGGATGTGCATGCCTGAATACTTCAAAATCACAAGTTAGTGCAAGATATGCATGTCAGAAATAGTGAAAAATAAAGTTACCCAGCAAACAAAATGGTAAGGTAATACACAACAATTTCAAAAACCCCAATATCGGGAGACTCCTTGGCATGATGTCAATAAATGCACAATTTTCATCACAATCTGTATCAATTATCCAAGTAGTACCTTGTTTCGGTGGTACAGATAAGTCTCAGAAGACAAAAACGAAATATGAATATTGAGGTTTTGCATTTATGTCCACATTTTTATTTTATTTTTACAACTTGGGAATAATGTAATTTTCAAAGGAACAACTTGAGTTTATAATGTAGGCAAGTCTTGGAAGAAATTTGAACCAAATGAAACCTGTAGTTTCTTCATTTAAGTCCTTTGAAACTTACACAAGATTGATTTCATAGCATGTAGACAATACTATTTATTATAAAAATAAAAATAAAAATAAAAACAAAACAAAACAAATCATGTAGATAGTACTAAACCAATTAGCTAAAAAGTCTACTCTTGTTTAAAGGAACTTTACAGTTTTTTTTTAAGTTACTGTTTATATAGTTCTTTGTTGATAAGTAATGTCTCTATACAATGGTAGTAAGATGTAATATCAATTGTTTGGAACATCAACACAACACAGTAAGGTATAAAGTAATCTCCCAAGAAAGCTTAAAAGAAACAAAGAAAATAGAGCAAAAAGTTGCATCAATGTAAGAATAACCTCGTATGGCACATATGTTTATTGACATGGCACGCTTCACCCATTAGAAAAGCATGGAAACGGATTCCCTAGGCCATATTGATTATGAAAACCATAAAGAACCAATATAAACTAGAAAATTATATCTGCCTTTAATCTTATCTTACAGATCGGAAACGAATTTTAATCGAGAATGCATCAGCATAAGCAATGACTCAGAGTTATAAATTTTTTTGTTCTGTCTGGAGACACACATGCTCCAAATTAGATCGTTATTATAAGAGAAAACGATTATCTGTATTCATCAATTAAATAATATTCTTTATTTGCTAATCAAATCATTTTTTGCTATATAACCTTTGATATTCTATCGTGTATCTTCCTTTGAAATTTACTCTGATGCTTCCATTAAAAAGAATATAGATAATATAATAAGGTTACTCAATCAACTAGAAACACAAAAAGGGTTTTTTCTGTGAGTGGAGGGGGGGAGAGGGAGTGAACATTTAACCACCAGAAAGAAAAATATGGAAAACGTTAAAGCACTCCCTTCAGTCCATTGATTTTAGTCAATGATTGCTTGGTGTTAATAATTAGCATCAATAGAGACTACATACTTTCAATTAATATAATCATTTTACTGAATAAATTACAATATAACTAAGAATCTGTAACATTTATGTTCTTTCGCCAGTGTAAATTTATCAATCAATCACTTCAGCATGAGTACTAACAACACCAAAAGCCCATAAAAAGGATGTTTAATATGACAAATCACAGGTAAAATTGAAACTGACGTGTTGGCAAGTAATTACCCAGATATAAAACGACCTTTACGAGCACGAGCTTGCGTTGGACCCAGAACTTCCTCTACTATGCACTACAAAGTCCAAAGTATGGCCACTCAAAAAACTAATCGCATAATAAAAAAAGGTGCTTTGACATATACTTTAATAGGCAAGACAGAAACAACATTAACAGGAGAAAAAAAAACCAGTTTTAGCCTTACAGAAGAGAAAACAACATTCACAAATAAAAGAATTTCTTGTAAGACTAAACGTCGAGTGAATTTCAAATAAAAAAATTATAATTTCCTTTTCCTCTTAGGAATATGGAAAGGGGCACTGTACAATCTCAACGCTTTTGACCCTAATGCTCTGTTTGGTTGGGAGGATAGAAAAGTGGGGGATAAAAAAAAAAAACAGTGTTTACAGCCATGTGTGTTTGGTATAGAGAAAAGTAGAAGGATGGATAATAAATTATTAATGTGCCCTTATTATATAAAAGTGGAAGGATGGAGAAGTGAAGGGTAATTTTGTAATTTTCTTCTCAATGTCATTTCCCTTCCCATTTTCTTTCTTCTCCCTTTGCACCTCAACCAAACAATGGAATCTCTTTTCCCTCTCCCCTTTTCCATCATCTCCCTTTTCACCCCAACCAAACACAGCATAACATAGCGTTTGGTTCGGAGAATCTAATATGTCCCCAGCATCCAAATTCTAAGGATTGTGATACTTGGGAACTTGGATGACCAAGAATATAACTTGGACCATGTTTGGTTTGACACAGAATCTGCTAAGATTCTTGAGAATGGGAGATCTATGTTTAGTTTATTTTTAGGAATCCTATAAGAAATATTTATTCTTCCCAAAATATCCAGAGGCTTATAAATACGATGTCAAGCGTATTACTCATCACCTTTATGTGGTTTCCTACAAATATGTCTGTGAGGCCAACTACTTCCATACATTAGAGGACATTGCCAGTTCCAACATGATGAGAAGGAAGTCCAAAGTCCAACTGGTACTTTCATTGATTATCCTAAAGATTTCATTTCAATTGAAATTTAGTTATTCACCATCTACAAGGATCCACATGTAACGTAGCTTGATGTTTCTTTCTTTTCTGGTGCTTTTTCACCGACTTTACTTAAACAATCCAGTATACCAAGAAAGAAGAAAGAAACCACACGACTAACAAACACATTAAGGATAAGTTATGAATAAATTCAAAAGCTTATCTCTGCACCACTTAATCCATGTACTTAAAAATTATTAACTCAAAACCTTAAGATTAAGAGAAAAAAGAAAGATATAATTGATTACAATAAGAAGCTAAAATCCATTAGAAAGTAAAATAAAAAAATGCAAACATTTTAGGGAATACAGGCTTTGTTTTATGACTGCATCATTATTGATCACAAACCATAATGTAAACTTTTCCTTAGAAGAAATTTTCTTTCTTCATAAAGGTTAGAATAACAAATTACAAGAATAGGAAAACTTGTTCTATAACAGAAATTTTCATCATAATCCAGGTGTCAAGTAACCCAATACAAGAGCATAAGTGCACAGCCGAATTGGAGCCCAAGAGACTAATCTCATATGCCATGAACAGAAAAGAAAATATGAACTACATTCTTTGATATTTTTATTATTGAGTATACAACAGAAAGTAAGAGCATACACCCACACACAAATGACTAGGCAAGATAACATCGTCACAATTGCTATTCTTACCACTGAATACCCATTACGTGTCAGATCATCCAAAGTTTGTCGAAGATTCTGCAATGAAAGCATTTAACCAGATGAAATAAAGAACTGACTATCTATAGAATGGTCAGAATGAATGAATACAAGCATGTCAAGAATAACCAAAAGAGAAGAAACAACAGATACAGCACAACTGATATTCAGAAGAACTAATCTGACGGTTGCAGAATATGATGTTGCTTGACTATTTCTGGCAATTTTTAAGAAAATGTCAATTAGAAATTTTTGGCATCTAAATCCATTTCACATACTTTTTCTTTGCAAAAAAAAAAAAAAAAAAAAAAAAAGAGCCCAAAAATTAATCTTTGTAACAAATACGGAGATTCTAGTCTCTTATGTTTATAAAGAAGAAAACCAAGTTGCTAATTACTTCACAAGTTTAGGACATCCCTTGAAAGAAATGAAATTGGAGAAATAATTTTTCAGAAAAATTTATTCACGTGGAATGCCAAGGTTGTGTTTTTCGTAATTTCTATTTCATTCTACGAAACATAAATTGGTGTTACACAACTGACTATTGTTGTCTCTAGGAGGTTGTACTAAAGGCTTGGAATTGATTCCAACCTTCATTAGTTTTTTTTTGTTTTTTCTTCCTTTTAAGCAGAATAGAAGACCAAAGCAAGACCTAACACAAGCTATACAAATGAGAAGGTAATCATATATTATTGAATATTATTTCTTGTTAGAGTTACAGTTGTTATTTTATATTAGCGTAAGGGTATTCGTGTAATTTTGCACTCTAATATAAATATGTGCTAAGGTGAGGGACTAATTGATTAAGCCCAGAACTTTTTTTTTTCTTTTTTCTCTTTATTCTTCTCCTCCTCTTTCTTCTCTCTTAACCCTGATTTTTCATATCTTACAACTCAACACCCCTAAATTTAGCAAAACAATAACCAAGCTGAAAGGCAACCCCTTGAACATCTCTATATTTGCTGAAAATGACAAAGCACCAAGCAACTAACCAAAACAAAAATAACAATGCACAAAAATAATTGAATACCAGAAACCAAATTATAATATCATTGGAAAAGAAGAAAAAAATACCACGACAGGGCAACCAGCTCTTGGAACACTATCTGAACGCAGACCACCAAAAGGATTCAAGCCTGCATATTCAACAAGAATACAAGCATCTATTCCAATGGCTTCATAAAATTCTCCAACCTGAAAACAAAATTGACCAGAGATAAAGATATGGTAGAAATGGAAAACTAAATATTCAGTGAAGCAAAATCGCACACTATCAATCACAAAATAGAAGGGGAAAAACCTATCGAGGATCCATGAGAATAGCTTGAAAGAGATTGGGGGGAGGGGGGCAGGAAAAGAAAAATAGTCATACTCTGCAGAGCAAAACTTCGCGTGGAAACCTTGACTTGAACTGCAACATCTCCCAGTTGAGTGCTCCTTCTTTTAGACTAAATTAAAAACAATTTATGTGTTAGTTTTATTTGAAAGGAAACCAACTGAGATGCTTTGGAGAGAGAGGGAGTTCATAATTTTTGCAATCACATAAACACCATTAAAGACATGGTAATATGGCTCAGAAAAGTGATGTTAAGAACATTCATTGAGTATAATTTTATCAACACTCTTCCAGTCCTTCCCAGAGAGGTAAGCAGAGATTATTATATTGGAACGGTAACAGACATTCAGCTAATAAGTGGGAAAACAAACATAACAAACCAGTTCCCAACAACCACACAATGCCCAGGACGCAAGTGTAAACACTAACTCAGAAATTTACTAATCACCAGCGAACAAAAAGACATGCATTGCCAATCTTAATGAAATAAATAGAATTTGTTTGAGCAAAACTACTAAAAACAAATACTGATTAAACAAGATAGAGCAAAATACAGAAACACTGATGAAACCAAGTGTATATGCTGTCAGTTCCAGCATTTCACTAATTAACTAAAGATGAAACTTCAAATGTAGCACAAAGATTGCAACAAGGTTTTGAGTTCTAGTTGAATGTGAATGTGAGTTATTTGGGTATACCTACATTCTTGTAAGTGACGACCAAGATGTACCTCCTAAGATTTTTCAATGTTATGCGTTTAGACTACATTGACATCTCTAGGAGAGAGAGAGAGAGAGAGAGAGAGAGATGATAATTAAAACATGAAAGTATATCCATTTGGCTTAGGCATAGGACAAGGAATTAATAATAAACTGCATATCAATATCACTTCAAACCCATTAACCAGCATGATTTTTTAACATAAATCCAAAACCTGCCCCTTTATCAAGATTCAATTTCATTCTTGATAGCTTATCACCAACCTGCTACCCAGCTCTCTCTAATGCTGCTGCTAACCATTCCATTAATCAAAATTTTAAAAGAAATCAGGCTACTTCAATTCTAGCCCCCTAAATATGCAAATATGAATGCATGACACCGTTTTTCTTAAATCATAAGGATGGCAAGAAATTGGAAAAAGAAAAGATCCATTCAAGTCTCTGTTTTTCTTTTCAATTTTTTTAAATCATAAGTATGCTAGTGGCGACATTATAAGAGCTTACCTCCCGTTTCTCAAGTTAACATCCAAGCCTAGCAAATTGGAATATGAGAGCCGTTTAGTCAGCTGGACAGTTGAAGGCTTCCTGCACATCTCCAACCTCTACAATAAAGAAACAAAGACCATGCAAGGCCTTACTTGAAGTTCTCAAGAAATTTCATATTCCAAACATAATAGAGTAGCAGGACTTATCAAGCAACATAACAAAAACGTATGAATTAGCGCACCTCCTTCCACCATAGTAAGTGAGAAAGATCCTTATCATTTAGGGTATCATTTAATGATTTAAACTTCTTGGTGGATTTTGAGCTTCCCTTCAAAACTTTCTGACCTTTATAGCAAGAAATTCGCTCCAACTGTCTCCTACTGTAGCTTTTAAAACAAAATCTCATGATTTAGACATTAAATCAAACCAGAAAAGAATAATCAAGAATTAAAAATACAAATATGTAGGTTTTACATTATTAATGATTATGGCACATTTCCTTGACCAATAAGAACACAACCACAATAACAAAAATGACAATCTCATCGTACACTATCACCGTAGTAAGCTTTACAATCAATTCATCACACTTTTTTTTTTATAACATAGGAGAGTTACACGTCTTAGAGCATACTATACAACAATAGTCACTACAATCAATTCATCACACATGCATATTTGTAATTTCATATACTTCATCCTCCTTTATGCATCACCAAATGGTCTCTCTAGCCCCACCACCCCAACCCCAAATCTCCCCTCTCCTATCAGCCCCACTGCCACCATTCACACCACAATTCCCGGCCTACCCTTTCCCATTCATCCCATCCCACCCCCAACCTCAACCTTTCCCCCACATCCCCCAATGGCCTAGCACCTGTTACCACCCATTTCATCTCCCTACACAGGCCATGCAACCTTCCTTTACAATACAACCTACAAACACCACCACAACCCCCATAGACAAAACACAAACCAACCTACCTCACAACAGCCCCAGTCCACACAGACCAATCTCATCTAACCAAAATCGGGTTAAAGACATCAAATCGGAAGGAGTGAAACAAACTTTTCGCATTGATGCAAAAACCTTCTCTTTGTTCTTTGACGGTGGCCGGAGAGATCCTTATCATATAATAGAACGACGTGGTAATTTTCGTGGTTCAATATGGATAAGCGCGAAAGGTCTGCAATGGCTTCTAGGAGCATGGGATGAACTGTGCGCAAGCACTGACCATTCTGTTGGTTTTTTCAAATCCCACAGAGATGGTTATAGGACTTTGGAATTAAGCTGCATGAAGAACAAGGGAGGCTGTTATGTGGAGCTTTCTGACTATCATAGTGGCTCTCAACAGGGAAACATTCGGATTCCAGAAGGGAGACGTGGAACAGGGTGGGCATCCTTTGTTAGTGAGATACGACAATTTTTCTTGGGCATTATTCCGAAGCCAATGGAGTCCACCACCAACGGTGGTGCCGGTGATGCTGCTGCAATTAACTGGGGGCAAAAATCTGGGCATCAATCTCGCAATTTTTCAAATGCCGGGCATGATTCGCGGGATTTGGAGAAGGAAGTCAAGAAATCAGCGGGGTCTTCGCATAACAGTAGACGAAATGTTTTTCAGCGTATGACTTTCAACAATCCCATAACCCCACACGTCCTGCTGGATGAGGATGGCCCACGACCCACGCGTAAATTTAAGTTTAAGTGGAAACCTTCCACAAAAACGTTATGCATCACCAAATGGGAAGGGGGTACACGGGCTTCAGAGTGGGTGACACTTAAGCCCAATAAAACCCACTTTGACAAGTTTATTGGGCCAACTAAAAACCAAGCCAATTCGGGGCCCAACCCGATTTTGGGAGAGTCTGTCAACCCGATTCGGAGCACTGTGGAAACAGTGGCGGCAGTGGGTCAACCCTCCTACTTCATGTGCCTCGACTCCGTGATCTGACGGCCCCCAACAAATGCATTCTGAGTCTCAGAGACCAAGTTCTCCAAAACAATTTTCAGTCTATTAGTCAAAACCTTCGCCACCATTTTGTACATACAACCAATTAAACTAATGGGACGAAAATCTCGGATGTTAGCTTTGTCTCCATTAGCCTCTTGAAGGACATGTAATATCTCTTCCTTCTCAAACTTCCGTTCTAACAAAGCCCGGTCCACTTCCCTAATAGAATCAAGAGGTAACTCATCAAACTTCGGTCTCCAACATTCATTCTCCTGATACAATAATTCATAAAAGTGGACTGCTTGGTCACGAATGTCTTGAATCGCCTCATACACGACACCATCCACTTCCAAATTCTCCATATAATTGCAGCGTCTATGAGAGTTTGCCATTTTATGGAAGAACTTTGTATTGTTGTCACCCTCCTTTAACCAGAGCACTCGAGACTTCTGACGCCATGAGATCTCCGCCAAATGAGTAAGCCGAATCAGTTCAGCCTTTTGAGATTCCCTAAGGATCTGCTCTACATGAGATAAGCCTTGAACCCCCTCTTTGATATCCAAAGCTAATAACTCAGCCATCAGACGATTTTTGTTAAAACTTAGATCCCCAAATTCTCGCCTATTCCATGCTTTCAAATCCCATTTCAAAGCTTTAAGCTTGCGAGCAAGAATGTAGCTTGGAGTGCCATTAAAATTATAACCAGTCCACCACTCCTTCACCTTGTCAACAAAACCCTCATGCTTAAGCCACATATTTTCAAATTTAAAGGAGCTCTTACCTCGAGACATGCCCCCAGCTTCCACCAATATAGGATGGTGATCGGAAATTGGGCGAGGAAGCATCTTCCACCATCTTCTAAGCAGAATGCTGAGGAAGATGGTGGAAGATGGCTTCTTGACTGGCTTCTCCATTGGGCGAGATGTTAGCATCTCCCACCTTCTTTTTGCAGATGACTCCATCCTTTTTTGTGATGCCAATCCGCAACACTTAATGTATATCCGGTTAGTCCTAACCTTCTTTGAAGCAGTGACCGGTCTCCGAGTCAATCTGAGCAAGAGTGAGATGGTGCCCGTGGGTGATGTGCCCAACCTAAGGGGTTTGGCTGATATTATGGGTTGTCATATTGGTTCTCTTCCTATGTCTTACCTTGGGATGCCTCTGGGGGCTAATTTCAAATCAAAGACCGTTTGGAACTCTATCCTGGAGAAAATGGAATGCAAACTGGCAGGGTGGAAGAGTCTTTACTTATCAAAGGGGGGTAGATTAACGTTGCTGAAGAGTACCCTCGCCAGCTTGCCCACGTACTACCTCTCTCTTTTCACAATTCCCATTAGTGTTGCCAACAGGATAGAGAGGATCCAACGTAATTTTCTATGGGGAAGCTATGGAGATGGTGGTACTCATCATTTGGTGAACTGGGATGTTGTTTGTTCTCCAGTTAATTATGGTGGATTGGGTGTCAGAAAGATTGCTCTCTTTAACAAAGCCTTACTTGGGAAATGGTTGTGGCGGTTTGGCATTGAGGAATCAAAACTTTGGCGTAGGGTGATTGCAACTAAGTATGGGGTCAACTCAGGTGGTTGGTCTACCAAAAGTTATCGTGGCAGCCATGGGTGTGGCCTGTGGAGGAGTATTAACTCTGGATGGGTGGATTTTGTTGCATATGTGGACTTCGAAGTTGGTATTGGGGACCGCATCCGCTTTTGGATTGATAGATGGTGTGGAGAGCGTCCCCTAAAGGATGTGTTTCCGGATTTGTATGCCTGTGCGTCTAATCGTCAGGCCACTATTCATTCAATCCTGATCCGTTCAGCTTCGGGCTCCCGATCTGATTGGAATGTTCATTTTGTTCGTAACTTTAATGATTGGGAGGTGGAGGGGGTAGCTACTTTCTTTGAGCTTTTGCATTCCCATTCTTCTTTCCGAGAAGGGGGTGATGGATTACGGTGGAGATTGAAAGGCAACGGGATTTTTGATATTAGATCATTTTATTCTGCGTTGAGGCATACACAACCAGTGACTTTTCCTTGGAAAGCCATTTGGGGTGTTCATGCCCCGAAGAGGGTCTCTTTCTTTGTTTGGTCAGCAGTATGGGGTAGAATCTTAACTGTAGACAACCTTATGCGGAGAGGGTACCAGCTTGCAGGGTGGTGTTGTATGTGTCAGCGGGATGGGGAAACCATCAATCACCTCCTGATTCATTGTGATAAGGCTGTTGGGCTATGGAGTTTTGTGTTTCAGAAATTTGGCATTACATGGGTGCTGTCAGGTTGTGTTCTCGACCTCTTATTTGGTTGGTATAATGGTTTGGGGAAGGTTCAATCCAAGATTTGGAACATGGTTCCTCTTTGTCTTCTTTGGACCTTATGGTGTGAGCGGAATAATCGTACTTTCGAGAACTCGGAGCGTACGGATTCACAAATGCAAGAACTTTTTTCTAATACGTTATACGATTGGGCCATAGCTTGGGGATATTCTAGATGTGGTTCAGTTATTTCCTTTCTGGACTCTCTACACCCCTCTTACATATCTTCTTCTTTGTAACTTCTCACTACTGTTGTGTCCATACTTTATGTACACAAAGTGGTCTTTTCATCAATAAAATGCACTATTACTTATCAAAAAAAAATTTGTAATTTCCCAAATCTACTTAAAATATACCAAAAGCTGAAACATTGAAGTGAGTTATAGCTCAAATTGATATAAAAATGCCAACAAGCACAGGTAATGCATTTAAGTGGAATCATCTATTATGATTTTTGTTTCCACTCTTGAATCATGCATATCTTGCTTGTTGCAAAGAAATCCTTAATTAATTATTAAAAAGCACTTAAACCCATTTCTCAAACTTGTCTATTCCGTTTAAATCAAAGTTCATTATTTCTTAAACCATTTCCATAAAAATTATTTCCTAATACAAGTAACATTTTTTTCTATCTTTTAACTCAAAAAAAAAAAAAAACATTTTTTTTATCCACGTGAGAATAAAAGATTCCTTCACAGAAAAAACATTCCTTCAAAAAAATTAGAAAGATTTTCCCCGAAGATTAGAAAAGAAGACTTTATATATATATATATATATATATAAAGAGAGAGAGAGAGAGAGAGAGAGAGAGAGATTACAGAAGCGTTGGTGAAGGGCGGAATGAGCTGTATCTAGGTGCAGGGGAACGAAGCAAGAGAGCAAGAGAACGCCAGCGGGAGAACGAAACGACGCCGCTTCTAGTGGCGAGCCAGTACATGGCGATAGTGGTGAGTGGAAGTGCTCTGTGAAGTTGAACTCAACAAATCTTTTATCTATTTGTTTATTAGGGTTTTTTCTTTTTCTTTTTTTAATAATTTATAAAATAAAAATAAAAATAAAAGGGAATTTATAAATAATTTATATCAAAAAGAGAAGCCCTTTGTAAAGTTGTAAACCACTAAACCCTGGGATTTTGCTTCCCGCCACAAAGACTTCTTTTATTTTTTTGGTTTGTAGTGGAGGATATTTTGGGCAAGTGAAAGGACACGACAGTGTCGCAGTACAATATTGTCCTCGTATCCTCGCCTCAATTGTCTGATTGTCTCTACTCGAATCGAAAACAATGTTCGTTTAGCATAAATAAGCGCTCCTATTTTATTTGAATTTTGAAATGGGTTGGGTGAGTGGGCACTGGGTACCTAAGTGGGTCGAGTCAGTCATGATATTTTGCTTATGTGTCAATTTTATAACCATATAATTTTAAAAAATAACATATCATTTCTTTATTAGGCACATAAATAAATAATTAATAGAATTAGATAAAGTGCAATAAATTTTTAAACTTCAAGATTAATATTACTCATTTCAAATTTCATGAGTTAATAGTGTTCATTGGATAAATTTTAAGGACCAATAGTATATTTAAACCTAAATTTTAAATAGAGTTGATAAAAAAGTGAAAATAAGAGGCTAGTTTATTTAACTTTTTAATAAAAACTAAGATAAAAAGTGAAAATTAGTATAAAAACAGAAAACTAGCTTATACTAACCAAATGGATACCAAATCACCTTGTCGGCCTCGACAACAAATTTCGGCTTATTGTAGCTCATTAATCATTCCCTTTGTTTCAGTGAATTCCACTAATTTAGGTTGGTATAGCTAATATGATCAAAACATCAACTTTTTTTTTTCTTTTCTATTTTACTTTTATAATATGAAATTGGAGTTGGGTTGTTTGATTTGATATTATTGTCATGAGTAATTTGAGCAATTTTAACTCTCAATTTGATTCATAATTTTTTTTTTTTCAATAAACCTAAGGTTACAATGCTTTCACAACATTGCCTGAGTGGCAAACTATAAACGATATACAATAAAGTAGTGTAAGTAATGGATCCATGTAAGAACCAATAATAACCAAAGTTGTAGATATCGTTTCGGCACCCGTTTCGGTTTGGCCATTGGAATGAGATATTTCGGTACCGGTCAATACCGGCGTTCCGTTTCGGGTTTACCGCAAATATATATATATATATATATATATATATATATATATATATATATATATTGATTTACTATCTATACATTTATTCATCAAAATTTATAATTTGTTAGTTAGGAATCTTTCAAATATATATATATATATATATATTGATTTACTACTCTATACATTTATTCATCAAAATTTATAATTTGTTAGTTAGGAATCTTTCAAATTATAAGCACATATCAATCTTAATATTAATAATAATAATAAGCTTACACTTGTATTTTGAATAATAAATAATAGAAATATGAAACCTAAAGAAGTACCACTTAAGATAATAAATAAATAAATAAAATCAAAAGAGTAAAATTCATCTAAAAGTGTAAAATAGAAGAGTTGAATAGTGTGAACATTTGAAAAGTTGCTACTAAACAAAAAAGGTACAGAGAATAAAAGGTACTAACACATGTGAAGGGCTCTCAAACCAAAAAGGAAAGGAAAAAAAGCAAAGAAAAGAAAGTACAGAGATTCAGAAGGGAGCTTCAGCGAAAAAAGAAGAAGAAGAAGGAGCGGGGAAGGAGAGAAGAAGGGGAAGACGCAGAGAGTCAGAGAGAGAGCTTCAGCGGGAAAAACAAAAAAAGAAGAAGAAGGAACTGGGTGGAAAAAACCGAGAAGAAGAAAAAAGAAGAAAAAAGAAAGAAGAAGAAGAAGAAGGAGAGCAGAGAAAGCTCTTGTATTGGTGACTGTTTTTTTTTTTTTTTCTTTTTTTTCCAGTTATTTATTCATGCCGGCCGAAATTGGCCGGAATGACCGAAACTCGCCAAAATGGGTCGAAATTTTTTCTGAGGTGAAGTAAGGGGATTTCTCGTTTTGGTTTGCATACCGGTACGAGATTTTCCGGCCGTTCCGGCCGGAACGAAACGGTATATACAACTCTAATAATAACTTGACACACAATACCCCTCAAAATACAAAACCAATAAAAATCTAACCCATTTGAAACATTAATAGTTATTTTTAAATATTTATAAGAAAAACAATAAAAATAAACTCACTTATATTAAATTTACCGTCTTAGGCCCAAAATGCATTGAGTCGGCCTTGTCAATATTAATAAAATATAAATAAAGGAAAACAATTGTTTCTTAATGCATTTCAACTCAATCATCTATCAAATACCTTTCAAATTTATATTTGATTGATTATATACTAAATTTCGCAGTAATTTTATTTTGGTCAAATTATAAATTGCACCCTATAAGTTTAGTCAAAATTCAATTCAATTTTTTAAGTTTTGATCGTTTCAATAAAGTCATCTATGTTTCGTTTTGTTTCAATTAAAGATTTATGTACATTCTCCTTAACTTATGCCGTTAGTTTCCAAATAAACTGAAGGAAAATTTATGTCCATTTGCAGTTATGTTTGGTTGCTAAAAAAATGAATAAAAATTTTAGAATATATTAAAGGTTGGGTATCCTTGTCTTTTAAGGGAACCAACGAAGTGGCTTTGTTTGACAAAGGATTCAAACACTTGTTCAGATTTGTTGGAAACCAAACAGAGGGTCGTTGGGTCAAAAATTGCATTAAGAATTCAAAAGTCGTGAAAAGAAAGTTCAAAGACCCAAAAGGATTGCTTTAGATATTCTTCTTTTTTATGGATAAAGAAAATGAATCCCCCAATTGTGAAGAATCTTAAGAATGGAGATTTTAAAATTCTCTTTAAACTAAAAGATTTACAATATATGGAGTCATCACTTAATTTAATTACATAGAAAAATTAAGAACAATCTTACAAATAATTTTTACTGATAAATAAGAAATATTACATAACATGTCAAAATAAAATGAATTATATGACTTTGATCCTAGATCAAAGTTGGTGATACTATTTCGGCACCCGTTTCAATTTGGCTATTGGAATGGGATATTTCGGTACTAGTCAATACCGGCATTCCGTTTCGGATTTACCGCATATATATATATATATATATATATATATATATATATATATATATATATATATATATATATATATATGTACACATTTTTAATACCAATAAAATTAGCAACTATAAACAAATAACATCAAATAATATTCTTACATCAAGAAGGTTTATAAAATCTCATTACATAACATAATATAACAAAGAAGTCTAATTAAAATCACATTACAGAACATAACATAACAAGGAAGTCTAATTAAAAAAAAAAAAAAAAACAAAAAAAAAAAAAAAAAAAAAAAAAAAAATCCCCCAAAAAGTGTACCGGCCAAAATGGCCATCTCACCTGGTATTTACCGAAACGCCCAAAATGACCCAAAACACCCTGAAATTTTATCCAAGGTGAAATGAGAGGTTACCTCGTACCGGTTCTCATACCGGTTTGCTTACCAGTACGAGATATTCCGCCCGTTCCAGCCAGAACGGAACGGAATCAATAACTTTGTCCTAGATACAATCCAAGAAAGAAAATCACATGGTGTTGCTTCCTAGTTACATTCTATATAAAAATAAAAAAGGAATATTTCATGGAAAGACTTAATGTACATCTCATTGACTATCTTCAGGGGTTAAGTTAATGGAGGTAAGAATGTGTTAGGCACCCGCCCCGCCAATCCTATATTGGTCTTATAAGTACAATTAGTCACTACAAACTATTCACCTATCCATCATACTATTAATGAACAAAGAAATAAAAGATAGAACATTCAAACTTTGAATAACTCCAAACACATATTTTTACATAATAAAAATAACAACTAATCCACCATGACAAAAACGAGTTAATCATTAATATTTACTAATTAAATAAAACAATCAACATTCAATATGACCTATTATAAGATGCATGGACTTAAAAAAAAATTTACATGAAAATACACGAGCATGCTTATGAGAGTGTGAAAGTGAATGACCTAGATGTCGGTGCTACTGTCTGCTACATGATGAATGAGTATGTTTCATATACAATTATGAAAATTCAAATTATATCTTAACCTATTTTGCATGATTCATGTGATAGAATCATTTTTTGCAAAAGAAACTTATGCATCTACCCTAAGTGACATGTGAATGACATGAAATTAGGAAACTATGATTTTATATGAGGCAAAAATGGACACACATGCTAGAATTACATAAATGATGCATGAACGACATTTAATGTTCTAAATTCATACGTACTCAAGGGAAATCTACATGAAATATGCATAAAAAAACATGTTTAGATGGTTGGATCTACAATTATAATTAGGGTAGAACCAAGCCTTAAGTCAACTAAGTCATGGCTTGAGACCCCCAAATTTTTTATGGCTCATGTGTATACTAGTCTATACATGATATAGCCCATAACAAATGGCCAAAATCAGAGACAAAGCCATTTGATTTGTTTTATTTAATTAAAAAAAAAAAACTAAATAGTTATATATTACCATTTAAAATTTAAGAAAGAAACAAGGAATAATACCTAAAGTTTTTCCTTTTTATTCACCATTTTATGACAGGTGGTTTTTGTACGGTGAGATTCCATTTCCAAACAACTCTTCCATAAAACCTGTGGTCAGGTAGCTCATAGAGTCATAGACAGCAATGGAAGAATTTCATGAGGTTGCTATAGCATACTACAACAATGCTCCTAGAAACCTTAAGCCACTAGCATGGAACTTCTTCCTCGCATTGGACACAAATAGGGGTGGCCGAATCAACTACATCACATGTAGGCAGTAGGCTACATGGAGTTCATCAGCTTCCGCCAGCAATGTGGCTACGATTGGATTAGTTCCAACTTCTTTAAGGACTTGGACCGCGACCGTGATGGCTGCATGGGTTTTTGGGAAGTGATCACTTTGTACTACATGATTAAAACCCAGGACGTGTGGTGCCAAGTGTGTCAAACATGCCTAGTTGGACTGTATTTTACAAGCATTGCATGCTTTGACAGTGGCTCCGGGACTTATGATCTTTGTCCTACATGCTATAAACAAAAGAAGTTTAGTCATCACCACCACACCTTCTTGGATAATCATCTCTTGTTCGCTCCAAGAGAAGGCTTCAACCTGGTGTTGAAAACTTGAATATGGTGAACCTACATACATCTCTCTCTTTCTCTCACTAATATTATTTATTATGATTTGAATCTTTATTTAAAAAAAAAAATTATATATAATTTTACGTGAGAAGGCTACTCATTTTGGAAAATTCTACACATCTTTATGGACACTCACTCCGCGATCTACGTTTAATTAATGCTCCAGTTTCTGTGTCAGTGTCTTATCTTCTTAGACTCATATAGTTATCTCCTGTGTGTGTTTTAGTTTACCATAACTCCATACGTCCAATTTCATATTCACATGCTAGACGGTATGCTCTAAGAAATTTAGTACTTCGATTATCAAAAAAAAAGAAAAGAAATTTAGTACTTCAGTCCATAAATGCATATGCAGGATCTGTAAGAATGGGTAAGTAGTGGAAAGATTGTCTTTTTGCGAAAGTTGACATTATTGGAATTTCCTTCAATATTGATAAAATGCCCCGTGTCCCAACAAAGAGGGATCCATATCCTCATTGAAATGGAGAGTTTTCATTTAATGGTTAGGATTTAATTAAACTAAATCTAAGATCTAGATTGTGCAGGGGCGGCCCCGAGAGTTGGGTTGCCCTAGCCCGGCCTAATTTTGGTTACCCTACTTGCTACCGATTATTTAATATTAAAAAAATAATATAAAGTCCAAAAAAAATTTTTTTTATACAAAATTAAGATTACATTATACTTTTAACCAGTTAATAACACTATTACACTCCCATAAAAAAATAAAAAAAAAAAAAAAACAACACAAACAAATAAATTTAATGCGCAGCACTCCCATACAAAGAATAAAAATAACACTATAATATTTAGTCAATACAAACACAATCACATCACACATACCAACATTTAAAGTTTTAAATAAATACTCAACCACACAATATTCACATACAACAACATAACATTTAAGATTTCAAATAAATACTCAACAAGACAACATTCAAAATCTCAAATAATTCAATAACATAATATTCAAAAATCTCAAATAAATATAAAATGAATACTCATAAACACAAACACTAACACTACAGTACAACACTCACACAAATCACAATATATACTATCAAAGTATAAAAAACAATAAAAAAAAATATTAAAACAAACAGGTCAGTGCACCACCACTTCGGACCCAGCCCCAAGTAAAAGCCCAAAGTAAAAGCCATTAAAGTAATGGCATCTGTGCTGCTGTGCATAACTTATCCAAAAAAAAAAAACTGTGCATAAAAACAAAACCAACACAGTAACTTATAATAAAGATAAAAATAAAATCCAATAGTTCCCCATTCCCCATAAGCTTTTTCTAAAAGGTTCCTGAAGCTTCCCCCACAAGCTTTGTTCTTGAAGCTTCCCCATAAGCTTTTTCTAATAGGCTCCTGAAGCTTCCCCCATAAGCTTTGTTCTTGAAGCTTCCCCATAAGCTTTTTCTAATAGGTTCCTGAAGCTTCCCCCATAAGCTTTTTACTTAGATCATTGAACACGTGCTCATGAATTTTTAGCAGATTCAATGCATGAAAAACCTTTAAGGACAACTGTGGTTGTGCAATGGCAAGGAAACAAGAAGGCAAAGAGAGATGGCAGCAAGGCAAGAAGAAAGGAGAGCTCTAAATTTTTTTTTTCCCTCTAAATATATATTTTTTTTTGCCCTCTAATAAAAATTTTATTTTATGAATACAATTTTTTTTTTTTTTTTTTTTTTTGCCCTCTAATGTATAGTATAAATTTTTTTTTCCCAATTGGTTGCCCTGGGGTGGGGGGTTGCCCTAGCCCAAGGGGCTTGCTGGGCTTACCTCCAGGGCCGGCCCTGAGATTGTGCCATCCCATTTAAAGAAATAACCCAATAAATTGAACTGTGTTAACTTAACTAACGTTAACCAAAGTTTAAAAAAATTAAAAAACCAAACCTTTTTCTTTTCTCTCTCTCCCAGACCCACGACCATCACCACCATTAACACCCAAATCTGCAAATATACAGATCCTTCAATTCATTTGGTTTTCTTTCTTCACCAACAAATCAAAAAATTGAAGCATGAAATCCCAATATCTTGTACAACCACGAGCTCATCAGTATATTCCAAGCAAGCATCAATGCCACCCTTGATCCCATGCCCATTAGTGTCTACAAAAGCTCACTCACCAAGCTCTCAGCTTTGGTTTTGAGTTATTCTCTCTACAGAAACCTCGGTCGCATGACCCAAGATTTATGACCAAAAAGCTTAACTATTTCTGGTGACAGTAGGGTCGTGAAGCACCAAAAACCCCACAAAAAAAAACCCAAACCTAGCCACGAAAATCTAGCTCAAACCCATTCCCAATCTTAGAAAATAACCCTTCGAATTCCATCTATGTCCCTCTTCTTCTCCATCTTCTCATTCAATCTTCCAGTCCATCTCAGGTCTTTAATGGTGGTGATGGTCGTGGGTCTAGAAGAGAGAAAAGATAGACATTTTGGTTTTTTATTTTTTTTAAACTCTGGTTAACGTTAGTTAGGTTAACCATAGTTCAATTTATTGAGTTATTTTATTTAAATGAAGTGACACAGTCTAGACCCTAGATTTTGTTTAAATAAATCTTAACCTTTAAATGGAGACTCTCCATTTCATTTTTAAATGGAGAGAATCCAGATCCAACAAAGAGGGAATCAAAATTTCATCTTTGACGGTTAAAGCATCAATTAAAGAATTATCGTTAAAAAATAAGGAATATTGAATCTTAAAACTAAATCAACACATGAAAATCAAAATTAATATTTTGTACTAACAAAATATAAATAATAGAAAATAATTGTTATTTAATTAACTTGTGGAATGTATGGGAAAGTTTGACAATACAAATTTAATTAAAAAGTATTAATAAATTTAAAACAAAATTATAGAATTTATATAAGAAAAAGACTTACCTAATTTAATTATAATTTGATTGGAGATGATTAATTTTGATTAGTTTAGGATTATTACTTTATCCAAAAAGATGATTACTTTTGATTAATTTCAACAAACATTCTTTAACACTATTTGTAATTCTAAAATCTAAATTTAAATTATACATTAGAAAGATGAGGTAGAAAAATGTGAATTTTCAAAAACTTATATTTTAACATTATTTAAAAGAAGTAAAAAGACTAAGGCTTTTATTTAATATTATTATATAGATGCATGTGTCCATCAATATTCATGTAACATGTTGCCAAGTAAAAAAAGAAAAACTAAACGAATCATTTAAATGGAGTCAGACAAAAACTTGACAACACCCAAATTATGAAGTCACAAACTTTTAACTTTAAGTCCCAAACACCAAAAAATGACAATGTCAAACAATATGTGTTAAATAAAAAAAAAAAATGTTAAAATAGTCATTTGATTATTATTTTTTATTTTTAAACCAAACAAATTGAAACCACAAGCAGTTAAGGGCTTGTTACGTAAGGGGATTTTTGTGTGTGGAGGTCAATCAACCACAAGGATGGGGGGGAAAACGCACGATAAGCCGTTTTGAACAAGAAATTCGCGAAAAAACACTGTCGGGGAACTATTCAGGAAAACAGCCTCGTCTCTGGGAGAGACGAGTTCTACCCAAAAACTGCCCCGTGGCAGTTTCCTTCCCATTTCGTGGCATCCTGAGCTGGCATTAAATTGGACCGTGGAACTCGTCTCTTGTAGAGACGAGTTGCATGCTTGTGTTTCAATTCCCTCGTTTTGGCGCGAATACTGTTACCGTTACTGATATTGTGAGAAATTATTAAATGGAAAAAAAAAAAAGTTTGGCTTGAACTCGTCTCTGGTAGAGACGAGTTGCGTTGAAACGGGCTGGTGTTGGCTGGAACTCGTCTCTACCAGAGACGAGTTGCATTAAAAATGGCTGGAACTCGTCTTTAGCAGAGACGAGTTCCATACAAATATGCACTACAGCTAAGAGAACCGGTGGCCATAAATGAAAAAAAAACTGAACTCGTCTTTACACTTAAAACATATTCTTAACTTTCTTCATCGTCCTTTCACTTTTCCAACATCAGTTCACTGTTCCAACCAACATCATTGATCAATTAAAAGGTAAAAACAATATAAATTTTGTCTTTGCTGTATCGTTTTTTTAATTTATATGTTGTTTAAAGTTAGTATCATTATTAGGTTATAAACGTTTTTTGCGTGGTTGTTGAACATTATTCCTTTGGTAAACATGAAGCATCTCTGTATTTCTTGCATAACGTGAAGTATGTTTCATTGAACATGAAGTAACAAGCTGTAAACTGAAGATGTGAAGTGTTTGAATGATCCAGTCGACTGAATCAGTGGTCCAGTCGACTGGATCAGTCAGAAAGTTCCCAGACATTACATCCAGTCTACTGGACCATCAATCCAGTCGACTGGATCAGTCAGAAAATTCCTGATGCACTACATCCAGTCTACTGGACCATCAATCCAGTCGACTGGATCAGTCAGAAAATTCCCAGACACTACATCCAGTCTACTGGACCATCAATCCAGGCGACTGGATCTGCCAAATACATGTCATCCAGTCTACTGGATTGGTGTTTCAGTAGACTGGATTGAACAAGTACTCCAGACTTCCCAAATCTTTCTTGGAGATGTCTACTGGATATTACAACCATTTTTATATAATATGTTATGTAACATTTGGATATGAAATATTACCATTAGCATGTTATTACTTGTTTTTTTTATGTGACTAACTAATTGTAAACTACATTTAAATTAAATAGGTTTGCATATGGCACCAACTATGTATATTGTCTATCTTCGCTTCAATGGGGAGATTATTTATGGTCAACATGGAGCTGAGTATCAAGGGTCGCAAATGAAGTTCATCCGGGTTCATCGTGGGATTAGTTTTGTCGAATTGGAAACGAAGATATTCAATGCACTACAATTGGACAATCAATCTCATCGTATAACAGTTACATACCGTTGTCCTCAGGAGGTGATTTCACCTCACATTAATTACATGACTCTATTGATAACAGACGACGACGGTGTTAATCTCATGTTTGACATGTTAGATGCAACGCCTGAATTAAAAGGTATTGAGTTATATATAAGTGTGGAGGATTGTGTTGGTGAAGGTGTTGAGCCTCTTACACAAGATGATGGGGATGGATTAGTAGCGGAAGATTGTGTTGGTGAAGATGTACAACAAATGACTGTGCATGATACTGCTCCTTCGACACAACCCTCTACACTTGGAAGGTGTACACCACAATTACATGAGATACGAACATCGGTGGAGGATTGTGGTCCCAGCACTCGACATGAGTATGTTCCATACGAGGTAAACCCTTTAGCTGGAGTGCATGATACGATGATGTTGGAATGTACTGCTGATGATGAAGAAGAAAACGCTGATTATGATAATGATTCGTATTTTGATGATGATGATAATGAGTTGTATTTTGATGATGATGATGATTATGATGATGATGATGATGCTGATGCTGATGATGATGATGCTGATGATGATGATGAGACAACTGATGTTCATAATGACGAAGTTGATGATGTGGTCCCTAGCCTCAAACCCAAATCCTCATCGTTTACTACAAACACATGGGATAATATAAATGACACTTCCTTCAATGATGAGGTGACACCACTCGATAGTTGGGATAAAAAGCAAGAGTTGAGAAAAGGGTTGTTTTTCAAGAGTAAAATTGAGGTTCAGTATGCATTGAAGGTGTACTCTTCACGCGTCAATCAAGAATATAAAGTGAAGGAGTCAAACAAAAGAAAATTACATGTATGTTGCAAGAATGGGTGTTCATGGAGAATGCGGGCATGCATGCGTAGTACACATGGATTTTGGGAGATTACAAAATACAATGGTCCCCACACTTGTAGACACCCCAACATCCGTAAAGATGGCAAGGTATTTGATTCAAATTTTATTGAAAGAGAAGTGAGGAGCTATGTAGCCAATGACCAAACTATTTCAGTGAAATCGTTGCGGCATCACATGTGTACACAATTTGGCCATAAAATTTCTTACTACAAGGTGTGGGATGCCAAGCAGAAGGCAATTGCTAACATATTTGGGGATTGGGGGGAGTCTTATCAGTTGTTACCGAAGTTTATGAAAGCACTAATCGACTCAAATCCGGGTACACAAGTCGAATGGAAGACATATTGGAGTGAAGATGCAGGTTGTGCTATATTTGAGAGTGTATTTTGGGCTTTTGGTCCTTCAATTCAGGGGTTCATGCATTGCAGACCAGTTGTCTCTATTGATGCAACACATTTGTATGGAAAATATGAAGGGAAGTTGATGATTGCCATGGCAACGGATGCGAACAATGGGATTTATCCACTTGCCTTTGCGGTTACGGAAAAAGAGTCGAAGAATACATGGCGTTGGTTTTTGCGTTTCCTAAAGAAACATGTCACAAAAAATAGAGAAATTTGCATCATATCAGACAGACATAAGGGTATCATGAATGCAATGAAGTGGAGTAAATTGCAGCCTCTAAATGCATATCATCGATTTTGCATCCGACATTTAGTCAGCAACTTCAACACACGATTTCATGACAAACGGTTGAAGAACATGATACAGAGAGCAGGTGAACACAACCAGCTAAGAAAATTCAATGCAACAATGGACTCTATTAGACAGTATAATAAAGATGCTGCTAAGATACTGGACGAAGAGACAGATGTTGACAAGTGGACATTAGCAAAAGATGGTGGACGGCGCTATGGGGCAATGACCACGAATTTGTCTGAGTGCTTCAATGGTGTTCTTAAAGGTGCACGCAACTTACCCATTACTGCAATGGTAGAATTCATTTATTTCAAGCTTGTGCATTATTTTAATGATCGCCGAGTTAAAACTCAAGCTCAATTGAGTTCTGGTCAAGCGTTCAGTACACATGCCATGGAAATCTTTCAGAAGTGGAGTGAGAAGGCAAGTTTGCATCACGTAATAGAGTTTAATAGGGAGGAAGGAACTTTTCAAATCCAAACGCAACCTAGTCTAACCAGTATGAATAAGGGGAACCATAGACATGTGGTGAAATTGGGTGATAGAACATGCAGTTGTGGGAAATGGCAAGCGTATCATATCCCTTGTTCACATGTAATTGCAGCTTGCGCTAGTCAGCACATCAATGTGTACCAATTTATTGATCCATTTTATAGTCTGACGGAAATGCTAGCTTCCTATCAACCACACTTTGAACCGATGAAAGATGCCCCGTATTGGGAGGAGGACCCTAACTTTCCTATGTTGCGACCTGACCCAAGATTGCTTCGTCAACGTGGTCGTCCAAAGTCAACAAGAATTCGGAATGAGATGGATTGGAGGGAGAATCAACATAAGCAGAGTTGTGGATTGTGTAATCAAGAGGGGCATAATCGCAAAAAATGTCCTAATGCAATTTCAAATCAAGAAGTGGTGTTGCCCCAAAGTTGGTAAGTGGTTACTATGAATATTATACTTGTATTGATCAATTTTGTTTGTTATCACTTAACATGTCTTTTAATTATGTTCTCTCAACCTTGTTTGTGTTATTTTGGCTTATGCTTTTCTATTTCTATATTGTAGATATGTTGGATGGATAATCACCTGTGGAGCCCAAACAAGATTGCTCTTTGGCACTTCAACTTGCAAAATCTGAGAATTGACGTTGGATAATGGTTGAGAGTGATTCGAAATTTTGTGCAAGAGTCTTTTGGTTGCAAATGAAATATTTCTGCTCTTTGTAATAATGTTATGTGTAATAATATTATTCTCTAGTCTCTATGAAGGAATGTATACACTACAAGATGATTTTTTGTATCCATTACGCTTTTGTAATTGTATATGTGCTTGTAATCATGTGAAATGCTAGTATTTGATGGGGGTGCAATTAGGTTTTTTTAATTTTAAATTTTGGAATGGCTGGGAACTGCAGAATTCAAAACAAAGGCATTCCAGTCGACTGGATTTGGAAGTCCAGCCGACTGGATTATAGCAGACCTTAATGATCCAGTCGACTATATTGGTGTACCAGTCGACTGGATCAGACAGAAAGTCCTGGGGGTGTGGTTTCAGTCGACTGGTCCATTTGTAGCCACCTGGATCAAGGATGCAGTCGCCTGGATCCCTGATGCAGTCGACTGCATCCACCTTTTTTCAACCTTTAACTAATTTCGTCTGTAATATTTATATATTTTTTGATAAAATATTATCAAATATTATAAAATATGTATAATTTATAATAAAATTAATTTTATCATAAATATTATTAATTTTATTAAAATTTATATATTTTATTTTTACAATAATAAATATACATTTATCAATATAGACACAAAATAGATAGAAAATATACAGGTATTTATTTAGATTAAAATTTCTATTATCATAAAATGCCTTTCGTTGCAATTTGAGACTAGTTTCGTTGCAATTTGAGACTAGTTTGTTCATAAAAATAGATTATTCCTTGTTTCAAGCCAATACACAAAAGCTTATTAACGTCTTCTCATGGGAGGCCAGTTTGGCTACTGACCCCACTAACATAAATAAAAACTTATCTACATATCCATGAGTGGGGTTTGGGTTTCAGGTGAGCTTTTGAAGTAATCAAAGTTTTACTGACCTTGTTCTTTTACAAGTGACATCTTTTCGTTTCCCATATTTTGGTTGCACCTCACTTGTATTTATGAGAAAAATGTGTCCAGTCCATGATTGTTCTGAAGAGTTTTGATTAAAATAACCTTAACTCTTATTGCATTAGCATGTAATGATGTTCAAATTCTACATCAAATGTTCATCCAACTCAAACCCTTTTATTATACAAAAAGAATAAAGCAAACCCATTTACCATTGCCCACACTCACTTAAACTTCAAATAATAGTTACTGCAATAGATTCATCATAACTGTAAAAGAATAAACCAAAAGAAACCAGCTTGAATAGATGATAAGGAACCAATCAGTTTGACATAAAGTAAAGGTACAATCAGTTTTAATAACTATATGCCCTCGGCATCATCAAAAACAAAAAATCAAAGACAAATAACTATATGCCCTGATTAATCAAACGCTCATTGATTTCCTGAATGGATGTTTCCAAAGTACCAAACTGCTCATCATAAGTCGAGAATTTTCTAGTAACCATAGCTGAGAAGTTGTCGATGCTTGTTTGAATATTTCCCATGCTAGTGGCCAAAGAGTCCAAACGTCCAAGCACGAGTTGGAAGTTGTCCTCATTCATACGAGAGGAGCTAGAAGGTGCGCTTCGAGGCTCTTGATCCTCTTGCATTGGTTCTTCATTCCCTGCAGCTTCAGCTTCAGCTTCATCCATTTGTGCTTCTTCACCCACTTGTTCCATCACAGGTGCATTTCTCTTAACCCAAGTGTCATCCTTAAACTCATACCTCATTTGTCTCATGGTAGTTTCTCCATAAACATCCTTATGACTTACATCTCGAGTCTCTTTTTCACCACTAAAATCTACTCCAAAATGATTAAGAATAGTAGTGATATGGAGACCATATGGGAGGGCGCCATTCTTCTTGTTGACACAAGTCTCCATGTGCCAAGCAATATAGAATGCAAGATCAAGTTTGACCTTGTTGAGAATAGCCCACATTATGAAAAGGTCTAGATAGGAAGTGTATTCGTATGAACCACTCCTAGGAAGGATGTTGTGGGATATGATGTGATGAATGAGTCGGCTTTCTAATGTGAGGTCCGCAATTTTGGGTCTAGAGAGTTCTTGAATGTTAGGATTTCCACACATTTGCCTAATTGACTCTAAAGGGTCATACCCTTCAAATTGCACCCAACTAATTGACTCTAAAGGGTCATACCCTTCAAATTGCACCCAACTATTTGTAGTATAACGTTGTGCACCGGTGCGAGGAACTCCTAATATAGAGGCTAGTGTGGAATGGGGGAGTGAAATGGATTTACCCTTCACATAGGAGCTGATTTTCCCATGGATGAATTGAAAGTGTGTGTAAAAGTGTTTAACAAGAGTGGTGTATTGTTTTTGACGTGTTGAAAGGAAATTTTCCCATCCTTGAGCTTGAAAAAGCTCTCTAATATGAATGTGGTGATTAGCAAAATAAGGGAAATCAACAATTTTCCCAAAAACTACGGTTCTACGGCTAATGTCGTCATGGAATCTTACCAAATATTCCGAAGAAGCGAAGCTCTTGTCCAATGATGGAGGTTCATCCCTTGAAGCCTTCGATTTCAGCCTTTTCTTTCTTGGATCTTCACTGCTCACGGATTTCTTTGGAGCCATTCGAATTCAAGGGTTTTGAATTGGGGGTTTTGGGAATGTGATAGTTTTGAGAGTGATTGGGAGTGATTGAGAGTGATTGGGAGTGATTGGGAGTGATTTTCGACGAAAACCCTAAGAGAGAGAGTGAGAAAACTCGAGAGACAATGAGAGAAAATGGGGAAAATGAAGTCTGTCAACACTGTTTAAAAACAGTGAAATCGCAGATCCAGTCGCCTGGACTCCCTGATCCAGTCGACTGGATCTAGGTCAATCTTTTAAAAAGCTTTTAAAACCTTAATCCAGTCACCTGGATACACTATCCAGTCGACTGGATTTAGCTCCAAAAACTCTCTGCCTGATTCAGTCGACTGGGCACACAATACAGTCGACTGGATTAAGCTGGTCAAACTTTTTGAAAAGTTTGACCAGCTTAATCCAGTCGCCTGGAGACACTATCCAGTCGACTGGATTAAGCTTCAAAAACTCTCTGCCTGATCCAGTGGACTGGACACACAATACAGTGGACTGGATTTTGGTCAAACTTGTTTGAAAAGTTTGACCAGCTTAATCCAGTCGACTGGACACACTATACAGTCGACTGGATCAGGCTCCAGTGTGTTTTTAAAATTTTTCTGGGCATATCCAGTCGCCTGGACTCCCTGATGCAGGCGCCTGGATTATGCCCAGAAAAAAATTTCAACCAGTTTTTAAAGCATAATCCAGTTGTTAATATTGGAAAAATGGCTTTCCAACTTCCACCACAGCAATTGGGCATGTGGACATATTGATATCTTCAAATGTTAATAACATAATAAAATCCAATATATTGATCCATTTTGACCATAACAATTTACATATTAAT